>CM028233.1:13361704-13961704 GCA_016432845.1 Psidium guajava
ACCAATTTTGACCAAAAAATAATTTTTTTATATTTTCAGTATTTTTCGATATTTTTATTTTCGAAAATTCATAAACAAAATCAAGAACAAATGAGAAAATTCCAAAATCAACTTTGGAAGCTTTGGCCAAGCTTAGGCAACCATTTTTGAGCAAAAAATAATTATTATTATTTTTTTATGTTTTTAAATATATTTTTTAGAAATTAGGAAACTATTTAATAAATAATAGCATTTGAGGCCACAAAAATACATAAAAATAGTCAACACTTTTCTTTTAAATCCCTTTTCATGTTGACCATCGCAAATTTAAAAAATTCAATTTGAGGTCGTGTATTCCTTCACGAGTATAATCTCGAATCGGGTCTAAAAAAATTCAGTTTGAGTCAATTTATTTTCATTTTTCACTTTTAGAAGTTGTGACATTGTTCTCTAATATTCCAAATTTTCATTTTGGCCCAATTATACCCAAAATGACTCAATTTTGTAAAAGGGCTTTAATTAAATTCTGCATTATTTTTAGCGGCAAGAAATGAGCTTAAATTTGACATGCGGTGAATTTTGACTAAGTATAGGGGAGGTGTGTCAAAAATTGTGAGGAGATTTAGACTTAAAGAAATATTTTTTTAGGGACTTAATTATAAATACTTAAAATTCAGGGACTAGAGTGTAAATACTTAACTCTTGAAGGATTATTTTGCAAATAATAAAAAGAAGAGTTAGTGGAGAAATTAGAATAGAGAAGGGAAGATGGAGAAGAGAAGGTGGAGAAGAATGGATGGAGAAAATAAGATAAGAATAAAGAATGGAAGATGGAGAAGAGAAGATGAAGAAAAATGGATGGAGAAAATAAGATAAGAATAGAGAAGGGAAATGGAGATGAAGATGAGTTAGTGAAGAAATTAGAATTGGAGATAAATATGGAGAAGGGAAGATGAAGATGAAGAAGAGTTAGTGGAGAGATTAGAATTTGAGATAGAGATGGAGAAGAGAAGATGAAAATGAAGAAGAGTTAGTGGAGAAATTAGAATGGAAGATAGAGTTAGTGGAAAAATTAGAATGGGAGATAAATGAGCGGGTTATAAAAGAAGGAAGAAGTGAGTTTGAGATGGGAATTTTTTGGAGAGAAAATTTTGGATGTTTGAAAAGGTTTTGGAAGATTGAAGAAAAATTAGAGAGAAAGAAAATACAAAAAAAAGAGAGAAAATTTCAAAGATAGCGGGAGTTTAAAGTTAGGAGTTATCATCACTAATTCCTTCATCGATCAACATAAATCAAGAGTTCATCCTCGTCAACGAGCAAGCAAATTCGAACTAAGTGTTTTTATTCATTTATTTGTGGTTTTAGTCTCAAATTAGCACAAATTGTATGTACTTTCTCCATCTCTATTTTTCCCATATTTTATGGCAGGTAAAAAAAACGGGACAACTCCGTTTCAACGATAAATTCCATAGAGATGTAAAGTGAGCCCAAACAAATTCCAAGGTGCCCATCAAATTTGCAGCCGACTCGTTAACGGATTTTAGTTCAAATTGTTGAAACAACTTGTTGTATTTTATCTTAAAGAACTAAAATCTCATAATGGAGAGGCAAAACGCATCCACTAGAGGTCATTTATTTCTTGCAATTTAAATTCCTGCACCATCAAACCCCAAAGGGAAGATCCAAGCTAATGCTAGGCCGCCCATTGGAGGTTTTTACTTACCGCAAATTAAATTCATGCACCATCAAATCCTAAAGGGAAGAGCCAAGCCAATGCTAGGCCGCCCATTGGAAGAGCCAAGCCAATGCTAGGTCGCTTATTTTTTGTATTTTTTTAAATATATTTTTTAGAAATTAGGAAAATATTTAATAAATAATAACATTTGAGGCCACAAAAATACATAAAAATAGTCAATATTTTTCCTTTAAATCCCTTTTCATGTTAGCCATCGCAAATTTAAAAAATCCAATTCGGGGTCCTGTATTCCTTCACGAGCATAATCTCGAATCGGGCCTAAAAAAAATTCAATTTGAGTCAATTTATTTTTATTTTTCACTTTTGGGAGTTGTGACAATGTTCTTTAATATTTCAAATTATACCTAGAATGACTCAATTTTACAAACAGGGCTTTAATTAAATTTTGCATTATTTTCAATAGCAAGAAATGAGCTGAAATTCAACATGCGATAGGCGTGTCGAAAATTGTGAGGAGATTTGGACTTAAAGAAATATTTCTCCGGGGATTGAATTGCAAATACTTAAAATCTCATGGACTAGAGTACAAATACCTAACACTTGAGGGATTATTTTGTAAATAACAAAAAGAAGAGTTAGTGGAGAAATTAGAATAGAGAAGGGAAGATGGAGAAGAGAAGATGGAGAAGAGAAGATGAAGATGAGAAGATGGAGAAGAGGAGATGGAGTAGAGAAGATAAAGAAAATAAGATGAGAATAGAAAAGGGAAGATAGAGATGAAGAAGAGTTAGTAGAATGGGAGATAGATATGGAGAAGGGAAGATGAATATAAAGAAGAGTTAGTGGAAAAATTAGAATGTGAGGTAGAGATGGAGAAAGGAAGATGAAAATGAAGAAGAGTTAGTTGAGAAATTAGAATGGGAGATAGAGTTAGTGGAAAAATTAGAATGAGAGATAGATGAGTGGGTTATAAAAGGAGGAAGAAGTGAGTTTGAGAAGGGAATTTTTTGGAGAGAAAATTTTGGATGTTTGAGAGGGTTTTGGGAGATTGAAAAAAAAATTCGAGAGAAAGAAATTACCAAAAAGAGAGAGAGAATTTTGAAGATGATGGGAGTTTAAAGCTAGAGGGTTATCATCATCAATTTCTTCATCGATCAACATAAATCAAGAATTCATCCCAGATTTGAAGCTAAGTATCCCTCTACTCTCTTTGATTTTTTAGTATAAACTAGCTCAAATTTTCTACTCTTCTCTCATTTCTCCATATTTAATTTCAGGCAGGAACCAATTATATCGATCAAGCACTTCTCATAATGCCATTGAAGCTAAGTGCCTCTTTCATTGTTCTAATTTTTAATGTGAATTAAATCATATTTGCTCAATTACTCCATTTCTCCATATTTTTATGTCAGGTAAAGGATAACTCCAAGTCAACGGTAAATCCCATGGAGGTGTAAGATTGGCGCTGACGAGCTCTTGAGTGCCCATTAAATTTTCAATTGATACGTCGATGGATTTCGACCCAAATTGTCAAATCAATTCGTTTTATTTTAAAGAACTTAAACCCCAGAATGTGAAGGGTAGAGCCCGCTCACTGGAGGTCATTTTAAATTTCTGCAATTTAAATTCCTGCACCTTAAACCCCAAAGGAGAGAGCCAAGCCAAGGCTGAGCTATCCATTGGTAGTCTTTATTTATTGTCGTTTACTTCCTGTAATTTAATTTTTGAATCACTAAACCCCAAAATGAGTAGCTTGCAGCACTGCACAGAAGTCGTTAACTCACTCCCTCTTTTTGCTTCAGTGAAATACTTAATATTTTGAAAATGCAAGAAAAAAAATGTCACTCACGTATATTTCATTTAAAAAAGTGAAAATACAAAAAGAGAACACTCCACTAGAGCCTTAGGAATAAACCAAGCCTAAGTTGCCAAATTAGGATATCCATGAAATTAAGGTATCGAAAGGGCATTAGTTTTAATTAACTAGTGTAACCAAGTCTCCGAACTCATAATCTCTGGTTCGTAGAAGTAATTTAGTTCTTCCGCTAATTTACTTAGGTTTCTAATCAACTTACCAAAAATGATTAGTGGCGACTCCAAAATTTAAAACCATTTGAACAAAAAACCAAAGTCGCGATTTGATTGAGCTTGGGAGAGCTCGAACTAGGTTAGTTAATTTAATCAATTAATCTGGTAATCCATTAACCTAAAAAATGAATTTTAGGTCGCGACAACTTGGCGACTCCACTGGGGACGTGTTCTTAATTTTTGAAAATTTAAGAACTTAGAGGACTTAGGCCAAAAATGTAACAGTCTGAAAATTCGACCCAAATATCGGAATTTCTAAAGGAATGGAAACACTTCGTTAATACCCTCTGATCGACGCTCACTCAGGATTAGCTACCCTGAGATGACCAACCGAAGGGGAAAGGCTAACTGGGGAGAATTTTCCAAACAGCCGCCCGTTGGTCTGAGACAGAGACAGAGTCGTAAATTAATGAAATTGACCACGAAATGAAATCCGACTTCGGACAATCGAATTAGTAAGACAAACACAATTAAGAAATAAAGTCAGTTTCAGAAATGTCGCCAGAAGGGCAGACAGCCGGTGTACGTCGAGAAGCAAGACGTCAATGGAAAATTACCGAAATGCCCCCGGTAAATGCTCAGTCCTTAGGATTAATAGAATTAGGATTTTTGAGAGTAGATTCGACCGATCGAAATCTAATCCCGTCTAAAATTCGTTCGCGCTCGAGACCCGATCGGTGCATTTGGCACGCAAATCGAGGCAGGTCAAATCAGTTGTCAAATCAATCAAATGTCTTGTCAATCAATCAATCCCATCATGGCACAATTTCCAAGGCAAGTCAATCATGGTTCAATTCCCAAGAATGTCAATCAACATGTCAAGTACTAAATCAAATCCTAGTCACTATTCCCTTACTATTCACTACCTAACCCACTTACCCCTTCCACTTAACTCTCTTCTCTCTCTCTCCTCCCTCACTTTTCATTTTCGGCACTCTCTCTCTCTCCCTTTCCCGAAAGCTCTCTCTCCCTCTCCTCCCCTTTGCTTCGTCCGACCGTGCCGCCGCAAGCCGCCGCTGTTCCGCCGCCACCGTCGGCCACCCCTCTCCCTTGGCACGCCTTGGTAAGTCTCCCTAGCTCATTCTTGTTCATTTCCCACGGCTTGGACCCCCACGAAAAGCCCGAAACAGCCCGCCTCCTCATCGTCGTTTCGCTTCCATTTGAACCCGAACTTGTTCCACCTTGTTTCCTTGCATCCCTCATGTCTTTGGCTTGGCAAATGGTCACCTTAGGACCCTTGGAACTCCGTGGAACCGCCGGAACAGCCACCGTTGCCGCCGCTTCCCTCCCTAAGCCGTGAGCTCCAACCGGCCGTTCCTTGCTCCGCCTCGCGTCGTCGTCATTTCCAACCCATATCCGGTAAGCTCTAACCCTAATCTTTGTGTAGGTTAGCAATATACATTTGTGGAATGTTATTAGAGGCCGATTATGATGATTTTAGTAAAGAGATTGCATGGTTCAAGCCTAGACAAGTAAGGTTGCGTTATGTGCATGGTGCAAGGGGTTAAACTAAGAGTTTGGAGGCTTGTAGAGTGCTGGAAATGTGGTATACAAGGCTGTGGAAATTCGGTCTAGGCGTGTATAGGGTGGACCGAAAGGGATTAATGGGCTTCGAGACTTAAATCACTTGAATCGGACCTAATACGAGCTACCGGGCCTAAATACAACTAATGGACTTACTAATGGTTGATATCCACCATCCGAATGGGCCTTGAAAACATGATTAGTGGGCTGCAAATGTGGGCTTAGGCGTGTACTTAATGGGCCAAAGGGAACTAATGGGCTTGGAAGCTTTAAAAATCAAGTAATTGGGCCAAAACTAATCAGAATGGGCCAAATCTAGCTAGTGGGCCACTAATGGACGAAAATCCACTTAAATTGGGCCTAAATTAAGTCCATGAACATTAAAGAATGAAACCCAAAAATGTATATGGGCTTGGGTACTCAAATTGGGCCTAAAATAATGAATATGGGCTTGAATAGTAAACCTTTAGAAATGGGCTTGGGCCTTGCACGAAATTAATAAAAATAGGCCCAACCCATATGAATTAATTTAAGAATTAATTATTGGACCTCAACTATTGAAGTGGGCCTTAGGCCCAGTCGAACTTAACTTGATTAATTAGAGGTTCTTAATTAGATTAGACCTTGGTTTATATGGGTTTGATTAACGAGTTGCCCTTGAGTAAGTGACGACAATGACAGACTCTTGTATGAGATGTAAGGCGAATTTAGATGATCGAGACTTTGAAAGTAGAGGCCTACGATCCATGTCTGTTTGGTTGATGAACGTGAGGTTCACTGATCGATTGAATGATGTGCTCTACTCCTGTGCTTGTATTTATTTGCATGCATGCTCTGTGTTGAGTTATTGATGTGATCATCTGGGCCCTGCATACATTCAGAGCATTGCATGAGTCACTGGGGATGTGACATGAGATTGTGCCCTGAGGGGAAGTGGAGAGAAAAGGGAGACCAACGTAAGGCGTCAGAAACGCAGTGTGGTACGGGCCTATGTGGCACCGAGATTTATGCCGTGTGGCACTGTTGGTAGCGCCCTGATGGGAGATGGAGAGAAAAGGGAGGCCAGCATAAGGCGTCCGAAACGCAGCGTGGCATGCCGTGTGGCACTGTTGGCAGAGCCCTGATGGGAATTGGAGTGATAGGCGGGCTGATCCTTGGGATCTGTGATGGCCGTTTGAGGCCGGTGGCATTTGCATAATGTTATTGCTGATTGTTGATATTGCCCGTCCGTATTGCATGAATTGTTGTGACGAAACTCGTATTGGCTATATGAGGCATGATGATAACTAGGGAGATCGAGAGCGTTGGACTCCGTGTACCAAACCCTAGTTACTAGTTAGGACCGACCCCACTCGTATATCCTACCCTACGCTAGGATTAGTGGTGAGCTTGCTGAGTCCTCGACTCACTGGCGTTGGTTGCCACCTTTTTCAGATCCAGGTCGCTAGTGATGGATGTGCCACCGATGCTTTTTGGTCTGCCGATCCAGATGGACACCCAGGTTACCCTCCATTTTGATATGCACGCTACCCTGTGGCATAGGCATGTGACGACTGTGCTCGTAGATCAGGGAGGTCCTTACTTAGTACCCCATAGATTCGAGGCTTGGTTTAGAGAGGGCCTACATGGCTTTGAGGGACCCCAGAGAGATTCCCCGATTCCCATGGAGGAGGACCCGTTTTGGCTCCAGCCTGCAGAATATGGAGGCCAGGTGATCGACCCCGACCCGAAGCAGGAGTTGCCGTCTCCAGGGCGCTCCGAGATAGATGGCCACGAGGAGGGCGATGCGATGGATACCGAGGAGGAGGATCCAGAGGAGGACCCTGTGGAGGATTCCGACGAGGAGGACTGAGTTATGGCAGAATCCCGATGTTTTGAGGATTAGTAGAGCGTAGGATGATCTACAGCTAGTGGTTTTCTTTTGGTAGTCTGTACCTAACGCTAATCGTATTTATGAAATGTTGTTTATGTTTATCTTGTCCATGCTACCCCTTTGCTATGTATGCTTGTGTGTATGGATAGGAGGCACGCTTCCGCAGGTATGAGAATTTGGCGCAAGTTGCGTCGTCTGGTCACGACGAAGGGAAAGTATCCTTGGGCCGTCGCTTATCGTGAACCAGGCGAGCGCGAGGTGTATCTTCCGCAGGAACGGGATGCCGCGTTCCCGAGAAGGGATCCGGGGCGTGACAATAAAAATTTCATGGGAACTCATTTGGTCTGATAATTTGTTGGATTCTAACCTTTCGGTGTTAAATGGTTTCGCAGATGGGAGTCATAAGGGGTGGAGTGTTTAGCTAACCCTTTGTTTTACAGGTTTGGTGTGTGAGAATTTTTATTTAATTTTTGAAACATTGAAGTGGCGTTTGCATTTAAATGTTATGCAAGCGTTTACAGTTTTAGCACTACATCACACACGTCCCGTGGCCGGACCTGGGCCACTAGTTTTAGGATGGTGTTGTGATTTAGTTCTAGCGTTCGGCGTGAGATCAAGTCGAAAGTTAGCCCAGATTCAATCACGAACCTCTTTTCAAAAATGAGTTTAAAAGTTAGGCCTCAGGCTTGGTAAGATTACCAAAGCGGTGGTTTTAATTTTTAGCTCGAGTAACCGAAGTGGGAAGGCCTGGCTAATCCTGATTACGTCGTGAGATCACGACTAATCTTGATTATGTGCGCGAGATTGTCGCCTTGCCGTAAATCTTTCGCTTCAATTTGTCAGCCTTTAGAGTAGATAGGCTAAGATTTAAACTCACGATTCATGTGCATGTCTATGTGACCTACATGGTATGTTTCACGGTGAAAGTAAGTTTTCTAACTTCATCTTATATTCATTTTTGGTAGGTCCATGTTAGGTGTCGATTAAATTTTGAACTTAACATCATGATCATTTTTCAAAAGAAAATAAAATCAAATTGGTGAACCATTTTTGAAAAAAAAAGAAAAAGAAAAAAATTAAATTAAATTAATTAATGTGAAAAATCCCTTAGGGGAATTTTTGTTGACCAATGAAAGAATTTGTCACGGTTTTCCTTAATGCTTCAATGAATACAAGATTTTCCTAATAAATTTATCCCTGCAAATTCATTTTATCGCATTTTTCAAGTCGTAAAATCTACCAGAAAATCCTTTTTGAGAAATTCACCCACGTTTTTCTAAGAAACTTTTTCTCTAATTTCTCATAAAATTGAAAAAAAAATGATCTAGGATCATGGACCGACCTTTCTTAGATCACATACTAATTATTTCCTCTACTTTTACACGGGATCACAAGTACCCCGGGTGCGAGCAAAATCGGATTCAGCAATACATCAGGAATAATCGTCAGGAATACGAAAGAATGGAAATTGCTGATGCCTTAGCCAATTACCCTGAGGGCAAGTAAAGAAGTCTCGGAGACAGAATCGTGTCGATCAATCAGCACGTATGGGCCATGTATTCTGATGAGGCGGTGAATGTATCTGGTAGGCCTGGGGATAAGCTTATTGTATTGATAGGGGGGTTTCTGTATTTTTGTCGAAAAAACATAAGCGGTGTAATCAAGAATCCATGAAGCATCTATATTAATCCGACATTACAACGCCTTCTTGATTAAATCGACTAAAGGCTTGTTTTTTAACTCCCTCGGATTCGAACCACGTGGAAGATATTAGAGGAACGGTATTTTATTAATAGGCAAGGCCCATAATCGTTCTACCCAAAGCTACAAGCGACCGACACGAACAAGTGGACGCCGAAAGAAAATAGCATGAACGAAGTAGGGGCACGCAAGAGGTGGTTTGATTCATTTATTGGCGCACTGATCGAGTTGTCATAATTCACGTGACCAACTCACGGGTCTCGACGCGGCTAGTGGGGTCCGCTGTCGAAAGCTTCTTTAATATTCTCGAGATCATCGTCTACAGCAGCAAGCAAGAACATCAAGGAGAACGTCAAACCTCAGCGTTTCCAGTACCTCAGGTCATTCATGTTATGTGGAAGAGAAGACATGACGAAAAAATAAAAGCACAAATATGCGAAATATTTCCTTCATTCCATACATCAACGAGTTTTACAACAACTCACTGGGGAGGAAAAGTAAAGCCGAATTGAGCCCTGACAAGCATTACAAAAGAGCTCAATTGGCTTTCCATGAAATTAATGCTATGCCTACACTGAGCAATCTGGGAGTCGAGATCTGCAAGCTTGAAAAACAGGCGAGTACATTTCTCCTTGTACTTGGCTGCATTCATCTCGTGGTGTTTAACGGCGAGTTTTAAGTTGTCGATCAGGTCCCTCTCGAAAGCTATATCAGCTGTTAGATCGTCGAGCCTCCCCTCCAGCCATTCACATCTGAACTTCATCACAACGTCCCTCGAGTCATGCTCAAAATAAGTTTGATTTAGAGCTAGGCTCTCCACCAACTTCTCTCTCTCGTGAGCCAATAGTAAGACCCGCTCATCAGCAGACTTGACAGTTTCCTTGTATCGAGCAACTGAACGTTCTGCAAACTCTAGGCATCCAGATCGATCCTGGTAGCGGACCTTCACGACTCGGGCCAAGGTAACCGTCTCTTGGGTGCTTCGGCAAGCCCCCAAAAAATCGATGAAAACGTGTGGGAACTCTCTGTATTCCCTCTCCAAGTTAGTGCCTTCGACCGAAAAAGCATTTACTTCCCTGAACAAACCAAGAATTTCAGCCTCGACACTCAGATGATGGGCTATGTAAATATAGTCTCGGCCAAGAAGATGGTAAAGTCTTTCCTATTTGAACATAACTTTAGTCGGGAAGATCCGCGTTGGAAGATTGGCCATTATCGTTAAAATATTGAAGAGAGAATCGAGGCAGATGAGCGGAATACGAAGGTATTAGAGGAGAAAGTCGGAATAGACTAGCGGAATGCGAAAACGGTAATCCGCTTCACGTTAAATATTGACTTCACATGGGCAATATCTATCGGTCAGATCTTCCTACCAGCCATTCTCTTTTAGCGTCGTCTTTATCCACTCGAATCCCTTGGCACGTTTGTAATCTCGAGCCGAGCAAATTCGAAATCTTTGCAAAAAAAAAAATTAAGGTGATGTCGCCACTTTGGAAAAGAAGAAGGAAAAGATAACTTAAGTGGAAGACATGGCAAATTTTAGCGAAAAAGAAGAGAATGCTTGTCTTCATTTGTGAATCGGGAAAAGACCTCACCTACAACGCCGACGCTTGAGACAGGTGGAAGAAATAACAACAGGAGCCCTACCACTATGAAAAAAAAATGAAAGAAAACAAACCATGCAGAAGACACGGCAAAGAGTTGAGAAAGACTGGAATCTTGGAGGGAGCGATACGATTTATGAACCCACGCCTAAGTTTTAAAAAGAGGCATTCTCCTGAAAACCTTAATCCGTGCCCAGAAAAAGTTTCAAAAGCATACACGGTCACTTAGAAGAATTCAGAGTGAGTGAGAATACAAGAGAAGATAGCAGATCTTGTGAAACCGTTAACCAACTGAAGATGTCGCAACTCAACACCCTTGGGAGCTATCGCTACTTGCTGAACATGGGAGAAGAAGAGTTCGAGGCCATGTTTGGGATCGAGCCCACGGAGCTGGGACCTTCCACCGACGACGTCCAAGATCTCAGTAAAGATAAGAACAACAACGGTAATGATCAAAAGAAGCGTTACCATCACCATACTAACGAGCAAGTACAAAGGCTTGAGGATTTCTTTAGAACATGCCCTATGCCAGACGGCAAACAGAAAATGGAACTGAGTCAAGAGCTAGGACTTGAACCTTTGCAAATCAAGTTCTGGTTTCAAAATAGGCGAACCCGAATGAAGACTCGTCATGAGCACAACGAAGCCGAGTTTCTAAGAGCTGAAAATGAAAACCTCCGAGCAGAAAACAAGATGTATAAAGAGGCTTTTGACTCTGCCACCTGCCCCAACTACAATTTCCTCCTCTCCTTCGATGAAATGCATGATCTAAGGATCGAAAATGCGCGTTTAAGAAGTGAGTTAGACCAGTTTATAACAGGATCGAGTTCTGTTTGAGTAGGGTACAAAAAGACCAATGATACTGGATTTGCATCGATACCTTCCGAGAAAGAGGGGACAGATCACCACCGAGCGGATATTGACGATGATCTTTTCGCCATAATCAACTAGTTTGATATCGGTAAAGCATCGGGGCTGTGATGCACATGCTCAGCCAGTAACCACCAGACCTTCAACATGGCCGATGCATACTTGATCCGGGATGAAGCTAGCTGATCATGGGAGAGCCTGCAGAGGAAGCAGAATCGATCCTGAATGAGTGAATGTGTTTTATTTCCTTGCGTGATGTGTTTTTCTGCTTTTGTAATGTGTAAAAGCAAAGAGTAATAATCCGACTACCCCCCTATTAAATGCTTGGATCCGCCACCTCACCAACCTCGCGACGAGTTGATGGCAAGTAAAAATCTGCATAAACCCAAAGGGTAACTTTGTATCGTTTCAATTTACCCTCGAATTGTTCCAGTTTTAAATTCAACCCCTTCTATTTTCAGGAATTTGCAAAATGTCCCGAGAACACAGTCATACCCAAATGTGAAATCCCCTTGTTGAACGAAACTGGGGGCAAATTGATTCGTAAATATCGCTACTCAACAGACGACTTCGAATGAAGAAAATACGAACGAAAGACTTGTGCGATCTCAAAGAAGGGTAATTTTGTATCGTTCCAATTTACCCAGGATTGTCTCAAATTCTGAATTACTTTCTTTTTTCTTAACAGGGAGTGTAGATTGCCTTGAAAAGAACCGTGACGTGAAATAGCCCAAAACCATGTCATCTCGAAGATCAACCCCTAAAAGAGAACTTCCACGAGCGCCTACGATCTTGTGGACCGGATGGCATGGGGAATGACAGTGGTCCGAAACATCCCGAGTTCGATCCCCAAGGTTGGGGAATGTTGTAAGTATTGTAAATGAATAATACAATCTTTTGCACATTTCTTTTTGCAGAAGGAAACAGAAATACTAGACGAGCGATACCAACGTCGATACTCTGCCACAACATTGGTTCTAATGATGAAATGTCCACTGAAAGTGGAGACAAACTCGATCCGGTGAAGCTGATAAAAGGAATCATGCAAAACATTCAAGATGAAGGGTAAACCAGTATCGTTCCAGTTTATCCCTTCTAATACTGGCTAACACATCTCCTTTCCTTTTTACAGGAAATATTTATACTAACATTTAACATGTTGAAGGAGACAACCCCAAGTGATAAAATTATGATCATCTGAAAAGATCCATTCCGATCAAAATGGGGCAAATTGATGGCAGACCCTGAATTGAAAAGGGGGCAAAGTCTGAGATAAACTACTCCTCAATTTGAGGGATAGACTTCGCGATTTGTTCAATCCGTTCACACGTCCAGGGGCAATTCAAATTCTCTCATTGTTGAGAATTTTCTTCCATACCTACATATTTCACAAACATGCATGATGCCAAAATTGCCACATTCGTATTGTGTTTGCATATGCCACGATTCATGCATGACTTGTCTGCATGTTTAATTTGCCGATTTTGACTTGGAGCATGATCTACACATGATGCATCGAATGTGTAGAATGGGGCATGACAGGATGATGAAAGGCAATCCAATTTCTATACATGTCCCATATCCACGGTGAGCTGTGTGCCAAATAGATTCTGCATTCCCCAAAGCAATGGGTTTTCTCGCGAAAGGTACGATACCGAAAGGAAGGAGGCATTCATTTCTCTACCCTAAACACTACAGGTGCCCATTGACAACCCATTTAAGCGGCGATTTCATTTCATAACCCCTGTCAAGAACCACCTCATATCGGGGCCAAGTGGAGGTTGTCCCAGCGAATGAAGCGAGGTAAATGGTTAGAAATTTTCTTGCTCGGATTAACATCAATTTTCGGGTATGTCTTATCTTTCAAACTTCTAGTATAATTCAAGTGTCTTAGAATGACGAAAAGCATTCATTTCTCTATCCAATACACTCATATCCTTTGTACTGCCCAATTAATCATACATATTCATTTCTTAAAACCCCGTTGGTGATCATTGCTCATTCCAAGATAAAGATGGCGCTACCTCAAAGCAGAAGAACTTAGAAGAAGTAAGATCTACACAGAATTTCTAAGTCAACTCTTCAAGTATGTTAGACCTTTGATATGTATGTGCATGCGACACAAGCTTTAAAAATTCATTTTCCTATAATGAAAAAGAAAAGGCAAAAGGCAGGACCAAAAGAGCCAGTCCCAGGCATGAAAAAGCAAAGTGCCAGTCAAAAGCAAGATCAATGCCCATCCAAATCAATGTAAATCCCCAATAGGATTTGGTTGCAAAAGAAAACTCTTTGAATGAGTCAAATTGTAAAATGTACTCAGTTGAAGTTTATACCGTTCAGAAACAACGAAGGTATTGGCAGAACTTGACACCTTCCTCATACAACAACAGTGTCCTTTGAAGGTTATTCTGAGGGCCAAGACTTGCAACAAAGATGCAATGATCACCAATATCAAACCCACCTCATATATTTCTTGGGCCAAAATAAACCTTTCACTTCCTTGGTCCCCAATCCCAACCTACGTTACAGCCCGTGAAAGTCTTTTATGATTAAGGCGCTTGAATTAACATAGAGTTGAATGATTTTAAGCATCGATCGAAAAAGTACGAGCAAGACTATTTCTCTATCATTTTTGCAGGGTTTTTGACTTGTAAACCCGAAACAAATGATGAACACATTTTGTCAACGGCCTTGACTCAAAAGAGTCCCCTTTGGTAAGCCTTTGACCCAGCTTATATTCTGGTCCTAATTAAAACCTCCAAATCGGATCGATCGTACCAATTGCGAGATTACTCAGACCCTCGCTGAATGCGATGACGGTAAGGTCGAGTTATTCCTTTTCAAATCCTGCAATCAGGATAAACAACCTTTCTCGAGAGCAAGAGAAAGCCCTTTCGGACTGAAGTCCCCCCATTCAGATCACATTCGAGGTATTCATGCGATGATTACCTCCTTCAACAGAATTGGTAATACAAACTTGACAGAATAGTTGTGCATGATCCACAGTTTGACTGATTGCTCATGAGTCATTACACAGAAAACTTCTAATCATTGCAAACTTAGCTGAACAAGTTTTGCATGAACCAGTGAACTCATTGATAAAAAAAAATACTTGCACATGTCGCATCTGACACTACCTGACAGGAGACACATTTTCGATGTTCAAGTTACATTTCAAAGCCTCGAAATTCATTTTGCGATTATTGAATGAGCAAGCCTAGTCGTCAAGAAGTCACTAGACGGTCTTCCAAATCCTCAAGATTCCTGATCTTCCCAAATCTCAGAATGGCACCCTTCAAAGTAAGATAATGTGGGTTTGAGCTTCTGCAGGATTCCTAGTCTTCCCATATCCTAGAATGGCACCCACCCAAGTAAGTTAAATCGGGTTTGAGCTTCTGCAGGACTCTTGGTATTCCCAAATCCCAGAATGGCACCCTTTGAGGTAAGTAAAATCGGGTTTGAGCTTTAGCATGATCCCTGGTCTTCCCAAATCCCAAAATGACTTCCTTCAAAGTAAGATAATGTGGGTTTGAGCTTCTGCAAGATTCCTAATTTCCCCAAATCCCAGAATGGCACCCTTCGAAACACAAAAGTCCTTTTTACAGGCATGAAGTCCTTTTTATAGGCACCCAAGTCCTTTTTATAGGTACCAAAGTCCTTTCTACAGGCACACCAAAAGTCCTTCTTATAGGTATCAAGTCCTTTTTACATGCATCCAAAGTCCTTTCTACAGGCACCCAAAGTCCTTCATACATGCACATAAAAGTCCTTCTTACAGGCACCAAAGTCCTTTCTACAGGCACCCAAAGTCCTTTATACAAGCACACAAAAGCCCTTCTTACAGGCACAAAATCTTTTTTACGGTATCAAGTCCTTTCTACAGGCACCCAAAATCCTTCTTACAGGTATCCAAGTCCTTTCTACAGGTAACCAAAGTCCTTTTTATAGGCAACCAAAGTCCTTTCTAAATGCAACAAAAGTCCTTCTTACAGGCATCAAAGTCCTACTTACAAGTACCCAAAGTCCTTTTTACAGGCAACCAAAAGTCCTTCTTACATGCACATACCAAGTCCTTTCTTACAGGCATTCAAAGTCCTTTTTACAGGTACCCAAGTCCTTCTTACAGGCATCCAAAGTCCTTTCTACAGGTAACCCAAAGTCTTTCTTACAGGCAACACAAAAGTCCTTTTTACAGGCACCAAAAAGTCCTTCCTACATGCACCCGAAAGTCCTTCCTACAGGCAACTCAAAGTCTTTCTTACAGGCACCAATGTCCTTCCTACATGTAACCCAAAGTCCTTCTTACAGGCAACCCAAAGTCCTTTCTACAGGCAACCTAAAGTCCTTCTTATAGGCAACACAAAAGTCCTTCTTACAGGCAACCCAAAGTCCTTCTTACAGGCATGAAAGTCCTTCTTACAGGCACCAAGTCCTTTCTACAAGCACAAAGTCCTTCTTACATGCAGTAAGTCCTTTCTACAGGCACCAAAGTCCTTCTTACAAGCAACGCAAAAGTCCTTACAGGCAACCTAAAGTCCTTCTTACAAAAGTCATTTTTACAAGCAACCAGAGTCCTTCTTACAGGCAATCCAAAGTCATTTTTACAAGCGCCAAGTCCTTTCTACATGTACAAAGTCCTTCTTACAGGCATTTTCATGGGATGACCTACCATACAAGTCAAATCTCACTCAAAGTTTAATTAGTAGAATCCTTTTGTTAGGAATCTACCATGGGTTAACCCACCACACGAGTCCAAGCTCAACCACCCTAAGGTTTTCTTATAACGAATCCTTAGGTTCTCATTCCACTTTCAGTACAGTATCCATATCAGGTGTCGCGACCTATAATTCATTTTTTTTAGGTTACTGGATTACCAAATTAATTGATTAAATTAACTAACCTAGTTCGAGCTCTCCCAAGCTCTACCAAATCGCGACTTTGGTTTTTTGTTCAAATGGTTTTAAATTTTGGACTCGCCACTAATCATTTTTGGTAGGTTGATTAGAAACCTAAGTAAATTAGTGAGAGAACTAAATTACTTCTACGAACCAGAGATTATGAGTTTGGGGACTTGGTTACACTAGTTAATTAAAACTAATGCCATTTCGGTACCTTAATTTCATGGATATCCTAATTTGGCAACTCAGGCTTGGTTTATTCTTAAGGCTCTAGTGGAGTGTTCTCTTTTTGTATTTTCACTTTTTTAAATGGAATATACGTGAGTGACATTTTTTTTAACATTTTCAAAATATTAAGTACTTCCCTGAAGCCGAAAGAGGGAGTGATTTAACGACTTCTGTGCAGTGCTGCGAGCTACTCATTTTGGGGTTTAGTGATTCAAAAATTAACTTACAGGAAGTAAATGACAATAAATAAAGACCACCAATGGATAGCTCAGCCTTGGCTTAGCCCTCTCCTTTGGGGTTTAAGGTGAAAGAATTTAAATTGTAGAAATTTAAAATGACCTCCAATGAGTGGGCTCTCCCCTTCACATTCTGGGGTTTAAATTCTTTAAAATAAGACAAATTAATTTGACAATTCGGGCCGAAATCCATCGACGGATCAATTGAAAATTTAATGGGCACTCGAGAGCTCGTCAGCGCCAATTTTACACCTCCATGGGATTTACCGTTGACTTGGAGTTGTCCTTTGCCTGACATAAAAATATGGAGAAATGGAGTAATGGAGCCAATATGATTTAATTCACATTAAAAATTAGAACAATGAAAGAGGCACTTAGCTTTAATGGCATTATGAGAAGTGCTTGATGGATATAATTGGTTCCTGCCTGAAATCAAATATGAGGAAATTGGAGAAGAGTAGAAAATTTGAGCTAGTTTATACTAAAAAATCAAAGAGAGTAGAGAGACACTTAGCTTCAAATCTGGGATGAATTCTTGATCGATGAAGAAATTGATGATGATAACCATCTAGCTTTAAACACCCATCATCTTCAAAATTCTCTCTCTCTTTTTGGTATTTTCTTTCTATCAAATTTTTATTCAATCTCCCAAAACCCTCTCAAACATCCAAAATTTTCTCTCTAAAAAAATTCCTTCCTTTCAAGCTCTCTTCTTCCTCCTTTGTAGCCCACTCATTTACCTCCCATTCTAATTTCTCCATTAACTCTATCTCCCATTCTAATTTTTCCACTAACTCTTCTTCATTTTCATCTTCCCTTCTTCATCTCTATCTCACATTCTAATTTCTCTACCTATTCTTCTCCATCTCCATCTTCCCTTTTCCATATATATCTCCCATTCTAATTTCTCCACTAACTCTTCTTCATCTCCATCTTCCCTTCTCTTATCTTATTTTCTCCATCCATTCTTCTCCATCTTCTCTTCTCCATCTCCTCTTCTCTTTCTTTTCTTTTCCATCTCATCTTCTTCATTATCCATTCTCTATTCTAATTTCTCCACTAACTCCTTTTTTTGTTATTTGTAAAATAATCCCTTAAGAGTTAGGTATTTACACTCTAGTCCTTGAGATTTTGAGTATTTGCAATTTAGTCCCTGAAAAAATATTTCTTTAAGTCCAAATATCCTCAAAATTTTCAACACACCTCTCCTATGCTTAGTCGAAATTCATCGCATATCAAATTTAAACTCATTTCTTGCCGCAAAATTTAATTAAAGCCTTTTTGCAAAATTGAGTTATTCTGAGTATAATTGGGCCAAGATGAAAATTTAGAATATTAGAGAATAATGTCACAACTTCTAAAAGTGAAAAATCAAAATAAATTGACTCAAATTAAAAACTTTTAGGCCCGATTCGAGATTATGCTCGTGAAGGAATACACGACCCCGAATTGGGTTTTTTAAATTTATGATGGCCAACATGAAAAGGGATTTAAAATAAAAATATTGACTATTTTTATGTATTTTTGTGGCCTCAAATGCTATTATTTATGAAATATTTTCCTAATTTCTAAAAAATATATTTAAAAAATACAAAAAAATACCAAAAAAATTTTTTTGCTCAAAAATGGTTGTCTAAGCTTGGCCAAAGCTTCGAAAGTTGATTTTTTTAATTTTATGAATTTTTATGGATTTTTTTATTAATTTTCAAAAATAAAAATATTGAAAAATACTAAAAATATGGAAAATACTTTTTTGGTCAAAATTGATTCCCTAGGCTTGGCCAAGGTCCCCAAAGTTGATTTTTTAATTTTATGAATTTTTATGGATTTTATATTAATTTTAAAGAGAAAATATGATAAAAAATCAGGTGTCAACAGCTGCGCCTCTTTGAAAGGAAGCTCGGCAGAGGTTCATTTCAAAGACGAGAAGACACCTGAATTCTAATCAACTCAACACAATGAAATAAAAAGGGTCGTGACATTTGATCTCCAATACCCATCTTTGCAAGTTCCGATCCAAACCCGACTTGAAGAAACTTTCATGCAGTGAGGGAAAGACGAAGATGAGAGTTTACCTGACACTTACTTGCTCGTTGTTTGGCGATCGCTTGACACACATGCTCTACTAAAAATGGAATGAGAACCTAAGGATTTGTTAAGAAAACCTTATGGTGGTTGAATTTGGACCCGTATGGTAGGTCAACCTATGGTAGATTCCTAATGAAAGGATTCTACTGATTTGATTGAAATTTGACCCGTATGGTAGGTCACCCCATGGCAGAGTTCCTAATGAAAGGATTCTAGTGATTAAGATTTGACCCGTATGGTGGGTCGCCCCATGAAAATGCGTGTAAGAAGGACTTTATGCCTGTATAAAGGACTTTTGTGTGCTTGTAAGAAGGACTTTTGGGTGCCTGTAGGAAGGACTTTGGTGCATGTAGGAAGGACTTTTGTGCCTCTATGAAGGGCTTTTGGTGCATGTAAGAAGAACTTTTATATGCCTGTAGAAAGGACTTCAGGTACCTGTAGAAAGGACTTGGTATGCCTGTAAAAAGGACTTTTGGGTGCCTGTAGAAAGGACTTGGTGCCTGTAAAAAGGACTTAGTGCCTGTAGGAAGGATTTCGGGTGCCTGTAGGAAGGACTTTGGAGTGCCTGTAGAAAGGACTTTAGGGTGCCTATAGAAAGGACTTTGGTGCCTGTAAAAAGGACTTTGGTGCCTGTAAGAAGGACTTAGTATGCTTGTAGAAAGGACTTTGGGTGCTTGTAGGAAAGACTTTGGTGCCTGTAAGAAGGACTTTTGTGTTGCCTGTAAGAAGGTCTTTGGGTTGCCTGTAAGAAGGACTTTGGTGCCTGTAAGAAGGACTTTGGTGTTGCATGTAAGAAGGACTTTGGGTGCCTGTAGGAAGGACTTTAGGTGCCTATAAAAAGGACTTTTAAAAATGGATCATTCCGTGTTGGGGTCTCCAATGGAAGGGCTCTAGAGACAATATACCCTAAATGTCACCTTTTGGGTAGACTGAAGAGGTATTGATTGAGAAAATGATTTTCGGGTGCCAATCTAGAATCTGGGGAGACGAGGAATCCTGCAGATGCTCAAACCCAATTTCACTTACCATGAAGGGTACCATTCTGGATCTGGAGAAACCAGGAATCCTGCAGAAGGTCAAACCCAATTTTTGTTGTCCCATCACTTTAGAAATAAACCGATGAGGCAAAGATTAAGAACACGAGAGTTGGTCAATCATGATTTGATAAAGTTTGAGAACACGAGATTATATCAATCGTGAGCTGATGAAGACTTCATGAGAGCGTGTTGATCATGAGTCGCAAGGGTTCAGAAGACTTACCTGGATCTTCTGAGTTAATGATCGAGGCATAGACAGACTGATTGTATCATGTCTGTTTTCTCACTGAATGACCTTATGTGCTGCAATGGATTTAAGCACCCAGACAATCATCAGAATTGAAAGGTTCAGGTTGAAGATATACTCACCTGAAAATGCTTGGTGAGCATTAGCCAACAGGGCTTGTTTGTTCAATAGCCCTTGGATGAATTTCAAGACCTCGGAGGGTAACTCGACTATCAGGAATGCACTACCTGTCGGACAGTGTCATAGGTAACATGTGCAAGCATTTTTATCAATAATTTCATCGGTTCATGCAAAATCATTCAGTTGAGTTTGCAATGATTAAAACCATATGTGTAAGCTCATAATATGGATCATGCATAACTATTCTGTCGAGTTTACATTTCCAATTCTGTCTAGGGAGGTTATCATGTCATGAATACCTCGAATGTAACCTGAATGGGGACTTCAGTCCGAAAGGGCTTTCTCTCGCTCTCGAGAAGGGTTGTTTATCCTGATTGCAGGATTGAAAAGGAATCGCTCAATCTTACCATCATCGCATTCAGCGAGGGTCTAAGTAATCTAGCAATTGGTACGATCAAGCCCATCTGGAGGTCTTAATTAGGACCGTAATGTAGGCTGGGTCAAAGGCTTATCAAAGGGGACTCATTTCGAGTCAAGGCCATTGACAAAAAAGTCTTCATCATCTGCTCCGGGTTTACAAGTCAAGAACCCTGCAAAATGAGAGAGAAATAATCTTGCTCGAACTTCTTCGAGCGATGCTTAAAGTCATTCAACTCTTACATTAATTCAAGTGCTCTAATCAAAAGAGACTTTCAAGGGTCGTAACATAGGTCGAGATTTGGGTCTGAGAAACGAAGGGCTCGTTTTGGCTCAGAAAAATATATGAGAAGGGCTTGGTGTTGGTGACCGTTGCAGTCTTGTCACCGATTTTTGACCTTCCTGAATTCGTCTTCAATGAATACCACCATTGCCTGAGGGGTGGTAGTTCTTTTACACTTTACAAACTGACTTCTTTGGGGATCCTGTTTTGGGAATTCTCAAAATATATGTTCGAAGTCAAAAGTTCATTACAGATATATGGGCATTGGCCTTGCTTTTGATAGGCACTTTGCTCTTTCTGCTCGAGATTCTTTGGAGTAGCCTTTGCTTTTCTTACTCCTGACTCCCTTTTGTTTGGAAGCAAGCCCATTTTCTTTAGGCTACACTTGTTTTTTTCTCTTTTGTTTAACAATCTTGTGATTTTGAATTTTAGCAACAACATGATTTTCAACAAATGATACTAGACATTACATGAAAGTCAAGCATATGAAATGAGCTAATTCGAGAATCCTCTATTGGCCCAATTTCTTCAATTCTGCTCCTTGGGGGAAGGTTTCGTCGTTACCTTGAAATGAGCAACGATCACCAACACGGGCTTGAGAAATGAATTTGCAAGCTCAATTGGGTTATGCAAAGGATGAGTGTGTAGGATAGAGAAAATAAATGCTCTTCATCATCCTAAAGCACTTGAATTAAAATTTGAGTATCATGCAAAGAAACACTCAAAGATTGATGTTAGTCCAAGCAAGAGAATTTCTAATCATTTATCTCCTGATATTGTTGGAATTACCTCTGTTTTGCCCCAGTGTGAGGTAGTTCTTGACAGGGTTATGAAATGAAATCACCGTTCAAATGGGTTGTCAATGGTTGCCTGAAGTGTTTGGAATGGAGAATAAATGCCTCCTTCACTTCAACTATCGTATCTTTTGCGAGAAAATCCATTGCCTTGGAGAATGCGGATCCTGACTATCGCTCATCTCACTAGGGATTAGATTACAAGACGTGTATGGGAATGGCTTGCCTTTCATCATCCTGTCATGCCCCATTCTGTACATTCGATGCATCATATGCAATTTTATGCTCCCTATTCAAATTTGGTAGATTAAACATGAAGAACAATCATGTATGAACTACATAATGTGCGAGCATTTTTCAACCAGGCAGATGTAGCAATTAATAAAATTGTCATGTTTCTCAAAAACAGATGAGGGGGAACCTAAGTTGCCCCAAGACAATGCGAGCGGATCAAATTAGTCGGGGGCGGGGATGAGCTCATTCTCATGTTTGCCCCAAAATATGCTCGCCCTAGTTGTGATATGGCGAAGACCAACATGGTTGGTCGAATGCCCTTGTTTGCCTCATTTCCATCAGGACGGATCGCATCAGGCGATCATGACTTTTGCCAAAATTGGAAATTGCCCCAGACATAGTCACTGCTGGGAATTTGATTTTGAGTTTTAGCAAATGACTCGTTTCCACATCGGATCCCACACGAGAAAAATGTGCATGAAATAGGATCTTAAGATGATGGAGAAGCTTCGATTTTGATTTGCTTCAGTGGTAGCAATCAAAGACATGTCTTCTAGCTTGGCACCTGCAAGAAGAAAATTGGGTGTCACTTTGGGAAGACATATGAGAAAGAGATACGACACTTCCCTTTTTTTCAAGTTGGAGCTCGTATCAGTTTGCTCCATTCTCAATCAGGCCAGGCTTTAGCAGAATCCAAAATTGCCCCTGTACATGCCTCAACTGGGAATTTGACTTTGGAAATTTGGTGGACAAGGACTTTTCAATTTGCCCGGTATTCCTTTAGCTGACATCGCATGGTCAAAGGGTCGATGAAGCAAAGATTTGCTTTGATCGATTGATATCAAATAACTCATGAGATTTTTTGTGAAAATCTTGATGAACAAGTCATGCAAGCATGCAAGAAGACTTTGGGGATCATGAGTTGTCTTTGTCCAAATGAATGAGTTGTAGAAACTTTGGCGTCTACTTTGAGAATTCCAAGATTTTTCTTTGGGTTTTATTGAGTTTTAAGGGGAAGGGATACTTACCTATCCGGCACAGTGATGACCCCTGCAAAAATGAAAGGGAATGCGTCAATATATGTTCTTCATATTCTGGAAAAATTGGAACGATACTGTTTTACCCTTGTGTGTACTTCCATTGAATTTGAATTGAGGACGTTCCTTCATTTGGACCGGATTGGATTGTATGTCCTGAGTTGCCCTTCACTTTGAGCTTGCCACATAGGTGCTTTGCTTAGTTATGCCTTGTTTTCTTTAGGGTTGCCTTGGACCATCATCATTTTCTATGCCATCGGGCTCGTGGACCGGAGGGCTCCTTTAATTTAAAGGTTACCTTCAAGGCAAATGAGTCCTATCGCATTCCATTGGGTCATTTCATTTTACGACACTCTTGAGGCAATTTGCAATCCCCTGGGTAAGAATGGAACAAATCTAATTTAGTATTTTGCAACGATTGAGGGTAAATTGGAACGACACACAGTTACCCGTCTTCGAGCTCGTTTGGGCTTTTCACTTGAAATTTCCCTAGGTAAGGCCATTTAACATTTCTCATTATGGCAGTCAGCGACGTTGCCACAAATTGATCCTCCCTGAGTCTAGCATAAAAAGGGATTCACGCATTTGACGGGATAAAAAACAAATTACCCCCTTGCCCCTGAATTAAATCTAGACACCTAGAAAGCTGGAAATATCATACGCAGGGGAATTAAGCATGAAATGAAAGGTGCACTTATTCAAGGTCAGTTCTGCCTCTCCTGCGACTCTTCGATAATCAGCTAGTCTCGTGCTGATTCAGGTATGGATGACCGATGTTTGAGAGCCCTACTCATTAGCTCCTGATCGCGGCTTCGGACATTTGTCAACCCTAAACAGGTTGACTAGGGCAGAAAGCTCATCATCTGGGTAACCTCTTGAACCTTCCAACAACTGATGCTTGAATTGGGCATTGTTGTTGGCAAATGCTAGCGGTAGATTTCTCATTTTGTCCTCGCCATGAGCAATTTGACTTCTCAAGCTGGAGCCTTCATCATTACTCGAGAAAGTGTGGGGATCACCAACCGTCCTACTGCCAAAAACTCCTTCCATTCGAGGATTAGAGAAGTGGAAGTGCTCAGGATAACTTCTTGTCTGATTCTCTGGCTGCGCAGGCGCGCTGATTGTGGGATGGATTCTAGCCATAAGTTGGTGCTCAGACCAAGGAATCTGAACACACTACCCTTGCGGTCTATACTCTTGAAGAGCATTAGGGTGATTTTGGGGGATACTTTGATTAATGCCTGGGGGATTAATGGCACGGCTACTAGCTTGGTTGATGATAGGAAGTGGCTGGCCCCTTGCTAACCTGCGGAATTTATGGTGGTGAGGAGACTTGACGTTCAGGCTTGGATTAGTCCCACCTTGGTTTTCTTGATTCTGAACTGTATTGTGTTCTCTCACCCTTTTTCTGTACTTCTGAAGATAACTCGAAACATTTCCTTTAGTGAGTCCCTCTACCTTCATAATTTCCAGTATATGTTGCGGCCGTGCCGAATTGATTCCTAGCTGCTGAACTGCATTAACAAACATACAATGCAGCTCGGGAGACCAAATCATCTTCTTTTTCAAGTTGCTTGGAACAATATTAAAGGCTCGATGATTGTTCTCTTGGTTGTGCAATTGCTTCCTTACCACGTGCTGCCATATGTTTTGAAGCACCCGAACCCTAACTGATTTTGTTATGACGTCTTGGGCCCCATGTAAGACAGCCTTCATTATGGCTTGCTGATCATCGGTTGCCGATATTACGATGACTGGCATGTTTAATTCAGAATTGATGACTTCTAAGATAGTGAAAATATTCATGTCAATCCCTACCATGGCGGTGAGGATGATATCAAACTGGTCACTACTCCTCCTTAATACTTCTAAGGCCTCAGTTGCTTTTACTTGAGCTAAAACCTTATACCGTCATTTTCTTAATACGGTTACAAGGATTGACAGAGAGACTGGATTACCGTCAATGGCCATGACCGGTAAACCCTCAGGGTAAGGAACTTCATCAGCTTTGACCTGGGTTGAACATGCGCCCGTTTCCCTAATGCTCGACATATTTCTGGATCTAGGACTGCCTACTCGAGACCGCCTCAGGATGTCTTCTTGGACTTGAGGGATCACGGGATCGCTGATGGCTTCTCGTAACAGGCTTTGAAAGCCGATGCTTTGATGGTGAAGGTTTTGAATTCCTCTCCCACGAAAACTCCTTCCTCTCTATCTTTCTCCTGCGAGTTCTTGCAGATGAGCTCTCACTATCAGATGAGGACAAGTTCTCTCTCTAGCAATAGCAACGACTTCCCTCTTCATGGGCAGCGCTATTGGATTTACCAATGGAGAAAATCTGACATTCAGCTTTTGATCAAAAGGGGAAATCCTTATTTCTCGCTCAGTTTGTCTTTTTTTTCTTCTTCTTCTTCTTCTTCTTTTTTCTTTTTTTTTTCTTTTTTTATGTGGTGGCCCCCCCGAAATCCTTTCATAACTTTTCTTGTGGATTTGTCAACACCCAAGACTGTAGATCAACAGTAAGTTCACGATTCTCGATTTACACGTCATTTCTCTCCAAACTGTGATCGTGCTTGGGGCACGAGATTCGATTTCTATCTGGGGTTGCTCGATGAAGTTGGAGTCCCATATACGATTCTAATACGGTATTTGCACATTTGATGGGAGGACATAGAATTACCCCATTTCTTAACCCTAGATATCGAGAAAGCAAAAAATATCCCACGTATGGGAATTAGGCATGAAATGAGAAATACATTCATTCGAGATTGGTTCTACTTTCCTTGAGGGTTCTCTACCAACAAACTAATTTCAAAATTAGATCAACTCCGAATTAGATCTGGTACAGATGACCGAGGACTCACAATCACCGGTTTCGGACCACGAACTTCATTACAGATTCGGAGTTTCGCCAGGGTCGAACTGGTCCATCATGGCAACAAGCTCACCTTCAAGGCCATTCCACTCGTCGTGTTGCATGTCTCTTCCCTCGGGAGGTACTGATGTTGATCCAATAAGACCGGTTCTCCCATGCGCTCCTTGAACAAAACTTGATTGTGTTGGGAATGGATTTGAGGGTTGGAAAGGTAGTGGAGGAGGAATATAGGGCCTGTCAGAAACCAACGGCTCCACGTCATTCTTCGTAGCAATGGCAGAAATCTTTTCTAACCACTCCTTCAAACGAGCATTTTCATCCCTCAAGTGTCGGTTGTCGAAATATAGCTCGGTAAAAGCGGTACGGCCACCACAATTATGACAAGTGGTGGTGGCAAGAACGTCTGCCCAGAGCTTTTCATTTTCAGCCTTTAGAAATGCATTTTCATGGCGTTCATACTGAACCTTCATTCTGGTTCGCTTATTTTGATACCAAAACTTGATTTGCCAAGGCTCCAGCCTTAGTTCTTGACTCAGTTCCATTTTCTGTTTGCCGTCCGGCATAGGGCACGTTTTGAAAAAATCCTCAAGCCTTTGTATTTGCTCCTCAGTATGGCGACAGTAGCGCTTCTTTTGACCTTTACTGTTGTTGCCCTTATCTTTACTGAGATCTTAGACGTTGTCAGCGGAAGGGCCAGGCTCCATGGTCTGCATCCCAGACATGACCTCGAATTCTTCATTTCCCATGTCCAGCAAGTAGCGGTAGCCCTTATATATGTTGGGTTGAGACATCCTTGATGGGCTACTGGTTCCTCAACGTTTGCAGCTCTCTCTTGTATCTTTACTCTCTCTAAGCAAGCATGGATGCTTAAAAACTCTCTTCTGAGTATGGATGAAGATTACCAGGAGAACGCCTCTTTTAAAATCTAGGCGCGGGTTCAGAAATTGTATCGCCCCTCTCGATATTTCTGTTTTTCAGACGAGCCTTCACTCTGTCTATAAATGGAGACAATTCTTCTCTTTTTTTCCGCTAAAATTTACTTGTCTCCCACTCGGCTTATCTTTTTCTTCTTCTTTCACGGTAGGGGGGGCCCTGTCGTTATCTCCACCGTCGATTTGCTAGCGAGTCCTCCAATAAAGACGAGTCATATCTCTCTTTCTGCCGAAAATTTCTTTGTCCCCTACTCAGCTCGTCTTTTCGTTCTTTCTTTTTTCAAAGCGGTAGAGTCCCGTCCAGCTTTTCCACAGAGACGTCGGGTTTGTTCGGCTCGAGGTTACCGCTTGACTGGAATTTGACCCAGCGGGGGTGTTGCCGACAGAGAATGGGAGATAGAAAAACCTGACCAATAAGGACTGCCCTTGTGAAATCAGTATTTAAATTGAAGCAGATTATCGCATTCGCATTCCGATCATCTGCCTCAACTCTCTCCTCCTTTCTTTCATATTCTGCTTTGAAAAATGGCCAATTCTCCTAACCATACCTTCTCCGCCGAAGTCCTGGCTGGGTGGGAGAGACTCTACAATCTTCTTGGTAGAGGTTACGCTCATATAGCCCAAAACTTTACCGTTGAGGCTGAAATCATCGGTCTATTCAGGACCATGGACGCAGCTTCTGTTGAGGGTACCCAATTGGGGAGGGAGTATCGGAACTTCCCGACCATCTTCATCAATTTTCCGGCTGCCTATAACCTCGCTTATGAGACAGTCCTTGTGACTGCCGTCGTGAAAGCTCGTTACCAAGACCGGCACGAGCGTCTGGAAACAGTCACATTTATGGCTGATAATCACAAGAAGGCCCTCAAGTTTGCCAACAATCAGCTTTCGTGGCTGGTTCGTGAGAGGGGAAAGTTGGTGGACTGTTGACACCTGATTTTTAACCTTCTTTTCTTTTTGAAAATTAATAAAAAAAATTCATCAAAATTCATAAAATTGAAAACTCAACTTTGGGGACCTTGGCCAAGCCTAGAGAACCAATTTTGACTAAAAAATGATTTTTTCATATTTTTAGTATTTTTCAGTATTTTATTCGAAAATTAATGAAAAATCCATAAAAATTCATAAAACTGAAAAATTAACTTTGGGGACCTTGGCCAAGCCTAAGGAATCAATTTTGAGCAAAAAATAATTTTTCATATTTTTCGCATTTTTATTATTATCTTATTTTTGGAAAATAGAAAAAACTACTTGAAAATTAATAAAATAATAGCATTTGAGGCCATAAAAATGTGAATAATTAGTCTGTATTTTTCTTTTAATTTTATCTTCATTTTGGCCAAAGAAAATCAGCAAAAATTAATCTGAAATTGGGAATTACTTTGTTAATCTCATTTTCATGTTAACAAAAAATTATTAGAAAATTCGTTTTAGCTCTATAATTTTCGATTTCTACGTTTCAGGAGTTGTGACACTGAAATCCCTGATATCTCTGTTACTTTTAGCATCATGATTCTATATTTCTAGGGGGGTTGGCCAAAAGAGACTCAAAGTAGAAGACCCCAAAAGGAAAAGAGAAAAGGGCACAGCCAAGAAAAGAAAAAAAGAGAACCAGAAAAAGGGCCGATAGGGGAGGAGTCTAGAAAGAAAAAATTTGGTGTGGGGATCCTGGATTAGTTAAAGATTAGCGAGCCTGAGTCTTCTTCCTCTTCTTCGAACACTTGGATGTCACAAGGGACGCAGAGACACACATGGAGCTTTATACTGGAGAATCCCTTCATAAAAATCTGTTCTATACCTCCCATTAATATATTCTCTGGTGTATAAAGTGGGGATCATTGATCTCGTTATTCATAGCCGAGCATCACCACCGTCCAGTTGTTGGCGTGTTGCTGCCGTTTTAGCGGAAAGTCCAAAGGAGACGCGGTTCGTCTTTGTCAATCTCGAGCCGAAGATAGTTTCGCAACTCATCATTATTAAGGTTGCTCGAAAGGCTTAGATCGAGACTTGGAGGTTTGTACACTAAAGAGAATGTTGTAATCAGCAGTATACACACTCATTCTAGTCCCGGAAGTTACTTACAATACGTACTCTACATTGTGACCTCCCTTAGATTCGTCCAACAATCGTTCGACGCCATAGTTGATGCCGCTGAGCAAAGCATCATCCAAGCTCACCACAACCTCGAACCTGGCTCAATATGCATCAACGAAGGGGTTGTCAATAGTGCGGGCATAAGTCGAAGCTCGAGCATATACTAGCTCAATCCAGACGAGGGAATCGAATGAGAAAACCAAAGGGTGATGGACGGTCAATAAAGAGAGTCCCAGATCAAGGGTCTAGCCAGATTGAGTCACAATGTTTGCATGACTATGCTGGAATAAGCGAATCAGTCGGATTGACAGTAGATCCTTTTGTCAACTTTGCTGCTGAGCTAGGAAATAACGTTTCGGTACTTGGCACTGATCTGTCATTTGACGGCAAAATAAGCAATTTCACCAAACGTAATGTTGCCATTAGCTTCTCTAATGCTAATCTAATTGCTTCATTGGCCTTGACCAACAAGGGCGACTCACTAACTGCTTCCTGTTATCACATAGTGTACCCTGTGACAAGCACTACCGTCGATGCTGAGATTACCCATAGCTTTTCTTCCAACGCGAACACTATAATTGTCGAAACCCAGCACGCGCTGGACCCATTGACCACGTTGGAGGCACGGGTCAACAATTTTGGTAGTGGAGGGAAAAGTTGACAGTGAAAATAAAAGAGGACTTGAAGGTAATCCCGCTGGTTGTTCTTTTCAGTGGAGGAGTAGGTTAAATAACACAAAAAGGGAATCCAAGGAGGGGACAGCATGATGGGAGAAAAAGAAAATGGAAAGGGAGGTGATAGTGCTGGGACTTTCTGGTTGCCTCGGCACCCACGGTTAGGTATGCGATCTTGGTGGAAGGATAATATGGGAGAATACTGTTCTTCAGTGGGGGTTCGACATTTATTTGGAACTGAGGGTACGACAATAGGGGAGGTTTTTGAACGCCAAGGGGGGGGCGGGGGAGCTCAACTCCGAGGCTGGGGCCTAAAGAACCATAGCACGTTCCGGGGTGCTTCCTCTGACCAGCGAACTCGTCTTACACCTGTGAGCTCCTTGATATCCGCATTGACCTGAGCAAGCTCACCCCTCGTAGGGCATGCAGATCCGCTTCCAGCCTCACTGATTTATCATGCAACTCCTTTATATGTACGTCCTTTTCTGCTCAAAAGTAATTCGAGATCTACACCATCTTTTGCAATTCACACTGGGCAGCTTCTAATTCCTGAAATCTATAATCCGCTCACGACCGTGCCTTGGAGAGTTCACGTGCTTTGTCCAAGTTAACTCGAGCAAGGGGAAGAGCCAACAAAATTCTCTTCTGTCTATTTCAGAACTCCGGCAGATACAATGCAAAAATTCACTCTCAAGGTAGACTGGTCCCACGAGAGAACCAAGACCAAAAATGCTGTGGTACCTACCTCCCGTGAGGACGAAGGTTTCGAAAGGAAATACTGGCAATGCAGGAGGAAGATTGGCATGTGGCGTAGGTGTAATGTGGCATTGTGAAGATGACCCCATGGTGAGTAATAACATTTGATATTGTTGCACGACTGGACTTTAAGGTCAAGGAAGTTTCCGCAATGATGCAAAAAATTATCCACTGGCTAAAGTGATTCAGCAATGACACCCTCGTGGATGAGGACTTCGCTGACAACTTTGACAAAGCCGTGTTCATGCACGGCCACGATCCGAGAGGGTGGCTATCTCATATGCTATAACATATACGAGGAGTTTCAGAGCAAAGAGCTATATCAGAAGATGTCCGCCAGACGAAGAAAACAAAAGACGAGGACAACCCGGTGGTTGCTAGCGCGTTATTTCCGGTGCTGGTACCGCTAGTGGTCACTAGCCCTTAGCCCAGCAAAGACTCTAGAGCCTCAGACCCGAGCGCGACTGCGATTGTAGGGAAGAGATCACGGGTGGAACCAGAACTCCATTCTGCATGAGGATGTTCGATCAATCGAGGGACATGCGCCAATGTGACAAAGACACTCATGGCGTCGATGAGGAAGAAGACCCTCCATTCCAAGTTTGTCTGCGACGAAGACGAGCGCCCCACAGTGGCTTACGATCAATTCAGCAACATAATCCCGTGATATCCTTAGTGGCGATCGATGAAGGGGGTAGCCACCGGAACGAGATTTGCCAAAAGATCGTAGAGGCTTGTGAGTACCGGGGCATCTTCCACGTAGTCGACCATGAGGTCAACGCCGAACTCATCGCCGACATGACTTGGCTTGCGCGCAATTTCTTCACGATGCCCTTGAAGAAGAAGCTCGGGTTTGACATGTCCGGTGGGGAGTCAGCATTCGTTGGATTTTGTGGGAGCCTAGCCATCTCGTCGTCGTCCGACAAGGAGCTCGAGTAGCTTGCAGAAGCTGGGAGGAAGCTTCTGGAGTAGCTATCTGTGCACGAAATCTCCCAACAACCATCGACAGAGGCCAAAAATGATATTAATTCAGCATATTATTTCAGTGTTGAGACAGTGAAGGAGAAAGAAGTCCATATCACCCAGCAGAAGCAATCAAGCACAAGGAGAAAGAGACCGTGGACATGGTACGTTATTGATCAATATCACATTTTAAATTTTGTCCGATTCATTTGTTTATGCCTTAAAATGTTTTGCTGTCATAGGTTGTTTTCGAGGGATTTGGCTTAACTCATTATGGCTTAGGTGTAGTTTTCTTGTAGTCTTGGGCTGGCGTGAATGGGACTGGCGCGAATGGGACTAAAAAAGAGGGGTCAAGCTGTTGGGTTTTGACTTTTTAGGTTGACCAAGGGTAGAAAGCTTAATAGGTCGTCGCTAACTGACCTGGGTTCAATTTAATTTGTGCAATAAGAGGTACGTGGGCTTAGTTCATTCAAAGTCATAGCAGACGTTGGGTATATAACTTGTTTTGGGTTGATTTAACTTAGCGTTATTTAGGCCGGCCTTAAATAAAAAGAAAAAATTGAAATAGGCTTCATGCTTGGGCCTCTAAGAAATATGTAATAATTTGACTTAAACCCAAGTCATGTTTTTGCGTCTTAAACCAATTTAGGCCCTTAAGGCCCGAAGTTGGGCGACGATGGCATGGGTCAGGCCCATTGGTTCGGTCTAGAAATTAAGAAAAATTAAAAATAATAATAATAATAAATAATAAAATAACAAATAAATAAATAATTCATAAAGATCATAAAAATTTTAATTATGAAATAATCTTGAAAAATTAGGAAATGGGTCATTTTGACTGAGCAATCCTATTTTTTGGTGAATTTCCACCCCGACCTTTTCAAAATGACGATTTTGCCCCTTATGGGCAAATCGCCTCCAAAAACTCAGAAAATTTCTCAGAAATTGTGGAAAATAAGGAATGAACACATTCAACTGGTTTGACCTGTTTTCACTTCCCAAGCCTTGAAAAAATGATCATTTTACCCTTCTGGTCAGTTTGACCCAAACTTTTCCCCAATCATCCCAAATGATTTTCATGAAATTGATACCGAAAGGGCGTCAGAGTAATCTAACGTAACCAAGCCCCCGAACTCATAATCTCTGGTTCGCAGAAATAAATTAGTCCTCCCGCTAATTTATTTAGGTTTCTAATCGACCTACCAAGAACGATTAGTGGCGACTCCAAATCTTAAAATCAAATAAACAAAATCAAAGTTGCGATTCGGTAAGACTTGGGAGGGTCCGCGTTAGGTTAGTTAATCTAATTAATCTAATAATCCGTTCACCTGATTAAAATTTATTTTTCGGGTCACGACATGGACCGTCTGGCCTTGGTGAGGTTCAAATGCAGTTGGCTACAGGAGAGACTTGATGACATTACGGCAGACATTGCTTTCGAGAGGGCGGCGATTCCGGACCTGGAGTTTGCCGTTGAGCATTACGAGGCCAGTATATCCCAGGCTAAGGAGAAGTGCGATCGCCTCTTCTTTAAGCTCGCGGAGCTTGATCCCGAGAACGCCCGGTGCACCCAGAGCATTAATTTCATGGAGAGCCAGCTGAGCTCCTTTGTGATGCTTATTAGGGCTCAATTTGATTTCACTTTTCCTCCCCAGTGAGTTGTTGTAAGGTTTGCTGGTGAATAGAATGAAGAGAAAGTTTCACGTGTTTGTGCTTTTCATTTTCCTACCATTTCTTCGCCCATATAGCATGATAGGGCGATTTACGGTACTGAAGACGTTGAGGCTTAACACTCTTCTTGGTGTTCTTGTTATCTGCTGCCGGCGATGGTATTAAGGACATTGACAAAGGGTTCGTTGGCGGCCCCCACCGGTCACAGCGATACCCGTGAGTCAGTCGTGTGAATTATTGCAAATCGAACACTCGATTAGTGCTCTAATAAACAAACCAGGCTGCCCATTGCGTGCCCCACTTTACTCCTGCCTATCTCTTTCGGCGTCGACTTGAATGTGTCAGTCGCCTGTAGCGTTGGGAGAAATGATTGCGGGCCATGCTCGGTAATAAAATACTGGTCCTCCATAATCTTCCATGTGTTTTGAATCCGAGGAAGGTAAAAAGGCAAGCCTTTGTTCAATTTAATCAGAAAGGCGTCGCAAGGTCGGGTTCATAATCTTGCCCTATGGGTTTTGATTACACAGTCTCGGCTTTCTCAACAAAAGTACATGAACCCTTCTAATACATTAAAAATGTCCCCAAGCCCAATCTGGATGCATTCACTGCTCCATCAATATACATCGCCCATACGTGCTGACTGATTGACACGATTCTGTGTCCGGGACTTCTTCGCTTGCCCCCAGGATTATCGGTTGAGGCATCGGTAATTATCCGTCCTATCGTATTCCCCGAGGTTATTCCCCATTTTTACTCCCACCTGAGGCACCTAGGATTCCCTGCAAAAGCAAAGAATATAATGAGTATGTGATTCAAGAGGGGTCGGCCCATGATTCCTACATTAGTCCGATTTTATTTTTGCAAAATTAGAGAAACTTTTCTTAGAAAAACATGGTTGAATTTCTCAAAAAGAATTTTTTTACAAGTTTTTACAACTTGAAAAATGTGATAAAATCTCTTTGAAATTTAGCGAATTTCCCGAAGGGATTTTTCTTTTATCAGAAGGAATTTTTAGTGGTAAATTTGTTGAGAAAATCTTGGGTCCATTGAAGTATTAAGAAACAAAATGTGACAAAATCTTTCATTGATCAACAAAATTCACTTAAGGGATTTTTCCGCATTCATTATTTTCAAAAATGGGATACCAATTTAGTTTTTATTTTCTTTTAAAAAATAACCATGATATTAAATTCAAAATTTGACTGAATCCTAACATGGACCGACCCAAAAATAAATACAAGATAAGGTTAGAAAACTTACTTCACCTTGAAAAATACCATGTAAGTCACATAGACATGCACATGAATCGTGAGTTTAAATCTTAGCCTATCTACTCTAAAGGCTAACAAATTGAAGCGAAAGACTTACGGCAAGGCGACAATCTCGCGCACATAATCAAGATTAGCCGTGATCCCACGACATAATCAGAATTAGCCGGATCTCCCCACTTCGGCTGCTCGAGCTAAAAATTAAAACCACTACTTTGGTAATCTTACCAAGCCTGAGGCCTAACTTTTAAACTCATTTTTGAAAAGAGGTTTGGGATTGAATCTGGGCTAACTTTCGACGTGATCTCACGCCAAACGCTAAAACCAAATCACAATACCATCCTAAAACTAGTGGCCCAGGTCCGGCCACAGGACGTGTGTGATGTAGTGCTAAGACAATTAATCATGCACAACAATTGATATACAAACACCGCTTCAAAAATGTGCGAAAATTAAATTCATATTCCCTCACACCAAACCTGACATAAAAATATGGAGAAATGGAGTAATGGAGCAAATATGATTTAATTCACATTAAAAATTAGAACAATGAAAGAGGCACTTAGCTTCAATGGCATTATGAGAAGTGCTTGATGGATAAAATTGGTTCCTGCTTGAAATCAAATATGGAGAAATGGGAGAAGAGTAGAAAATTTGAGCTAATTTATACTAAAAAATCAAAAAGAGTAGAGGGACACTTAGCTTCAAATCTGGGATGAATTCTTGATCGATGAAGAAATTGATGAAGATAACCCTCTAGCTTTAAACTCCCATCATCTTCAAAATTCTCTCTCTCTTTTTGGTATTTTCTTTCTCTCAAATTTTTCTTCAATCTTCCAAAACCCTCTCAAACATCCAAAATTTTTTCTCCAAAAAATTTCCTTCCTTTCAGGCTCTCTTCTTCCTCCTTTTATAGCCCACTCATTTACCTCCTATTCTAATTTCTCCATTAACTCTATCTCCCATTCTAATTTTTCCACTAACTCTTCTTCATCTTCATCTTCATCTTCCCTTCTTCATCTCTATCTCACATTCTAATTTCTCCACCTATTCTTCTCCATCTCCATCTTCCCTTCTCCATATATATCTCTCATTCTAATTTCTCCACTAACTCTTCTTCATCTCCATCTTCCCTTCTCTTATCTTATTTTCTCCATCCATTCTTCTCCATTTCCTCTTCTTTTCTCTTCTCCATCTCATCTTCTTCATCTTCCATTCTCTATTCTAATTTCTCCACTAACTCATTTTTTTGTTATTTGTAAAATAATCCCTTAAGAGTTAGGTATTTACACTCTAGTCCTTGAGATTTTGAGTATTTGCAATTTAGTCCCTGAAAAAATATTTCTTTAAGTCCAAATATCCTCAAAATTTTCAACACACCTCTCCTATGCTTAGTCAAAATTCATCGCATATCAAATTTAAACTCATTTCTTGCCGCAAAAATTTAATTAAAGCCCTTTTGCAAAATTGAGTTATTCTGAGTATAATTGGGCCAAGATGAAAATTTAGAATATTAGAGAATAATGTCACAACTTCTAAAAGTGAAAAATCAAAATAAATTGACTCAAATTAAAAATTTTTAGGCCCGATTCGAGATTATGCTCGTGAAGGAAAACACGACCCCGAATTGGCTTTTTTAAATTTACGATGGCCAACATGAAAAGGGATTTAAAATAAAAATATTGACTATTTTTATGTATTTTTGTGGCCTCAAATGCTATTATTTATGAAATATTTTCCTAATTTCTAAAAAATATATTTAAAAAATACAAAAAATACGAAAAATTATTTTTTGCTCCAAAATGGTTGCCTAAGCTTGGCCAAAGCTTCCAAAGTTGATTTTTTAATTTTATGAATTTGTATGGATTTTCTATTAATTTTTGAAAATAAAAATATTGAAAAATACTAAAAATATGGAAAATACTTTTTTGGTCAAAATTGATTCCCTAGGCTTGGTCAAGGTCCCCAAAGTGGATTTTTTAATTTTATGAATTTTTATAGATTTTCTATTAATTTTAAAGAAAAATTATGATAAAAAAATCAGGTGTCAACATCAGGCAACCGCCACACAACAGGCAGGTAAGTGCCAGGTAAGCTCGCTCCTCTATTTCTCCCTCACTTCATAAAAATCTCCTCCAGTCCGATTTGGATCGGAACTTGCTACGGATGGTATTGGAGATCAAGTGTCACAACTCTTTTTATTTCCTTGTGTTGAGTCGATTAGGATTCAAGTGTCATCTCGTCTTTGAAATGAACCTCTACCGAGCTTCCTTTTTAAGAGGGGCAGCTGTTGACACCTGATTTTTAATCATTTTTTCTCTTTTAAAATTTATAAAAAAATCCATAAAAATTCATAAAATTAAAAAATCAACTTTGGAGACCTTGGTCAAGCCTAGAGAACAAATTTTGACCTAAAAATAATTTTTCATATTTTTTGTATTTTTTTAAATATATTTTTTAGAAATTATGAAAATATTTAATAAATAATAGCATTTGAAGCCACAAAAATACATAAAAATAGTCAATATTTTTTCTTTAAATCCCTTTTCATTTTGGCCAACACAAATTTAAAAAATCCAATTCGTGGTCATATATTCCTTCACGAGCATAATCTAAAATCGGGCCAAAAAAAAATTCAATTTGAGTCAATTTATTTTCTTTTTTCACTTTTAGGAGTTGTGACATTGTTCTTTAATATTTCAAATTTTCATCTTGGCCCAATTATATCCAGAATGACTCAATTTTACAAATAGGGCTTTGATTAAATTTTCCATTATTTTCAATAGCAAGAAATGAGCTTAAATTCAACATACGATAGGTGTGTCGAAAATTGTGAGGAGATTTGGACTTAAAGAAATATTTCTCCAGGGATTATTTTGTAAATAACAAAAAAGAAGAGTTAGTGGAGAAACTAGAATAAAGAAGGGAAGATGGAAAAGAGAAGATGAAGATGGGAAGATGGAGAAGAGGAGATGAAAATGGGAAGATGGAGAAGAGAAGATAAAGAAAATAAGATGAGCATAGAGAAGGGAAGATGGAGATGAAGAAGAGTTAGTAGAATGGGAGATAGATATGGAGAAGGGAAGATGAATATGAAGAAGAGTTAGTGGAAAAATTAGAATGTGAGGTAGAGATGGAGAAAGGAAGATGAAAATGAAGAAGAGTTAGTTGAGAAATTAGAATGGGAGATAGAGTTAGTGGAAAAATTTGAATGGGAGATAGATGAGTGGATTATAAAAGGAGGAAGAAGTGAGCTTGATAAGGGAATTTTTTGGAGAGAAAATTTTGGATGTTTGAGAGGGTTTTGGGAGATTGAAGAAAAATTTGAGAGAAAGAAAATACCAAAAAGAGAGAGAGAATTTTGAAAATGATGGGAGTTTAAAGCTAGATGGTTATCATCATCAATTTCTTCATCGATCAACATAAATCAAGAATTCATCCCAGATTTGAAGCTAAGTGTCCCTCTACTCTCTTTGATTTTTTAGTATAAACTATCTCAAATTTTCTACTCTTCTCCCATTTCCCCATATTTAATTTCAGGCAGGAACCAATTATATCCATCAAGCACTTCTCATAATGCCATTGAAGCTAAGTGCCTCTTTCATTGTTCTAATTTTTAATGTGAATTAAATCATATTTGCTGCATTACTCCATTTCTCCATATTTTTATGTCAGGCAAGGGACAACTCCAAGTCAACGGTAAATCCCATGGATGTGTAAGATTGGCACTGACAAGCTCTTGAGTGCCCATTAAATTTTCAATTGATCCGTCGATGGATTTCGACCCGAATTGTCAAATCAATTCGTTTTATTTTAAAGAATTTAAACCCTAGAATGTGAAGGGCAGAGCCCGCTCACTGGAGGTCATTTTAAATTTCTGCAATTTAAATTCCTGCACCTTAAACCCCAAAGGAGAGGGCCAAGCCAAGGCTGAGCTATCCATTGGTGGTCTTTATTTATTGTCGTTTACTTCCTGTAATTTAATTTTTGAATCACTAAACCCCAAAATGAGTAGCTCGCAGCACTGCATAGAAATCGTTAACTCACTCCTTCTTTCGGCTTTAGGGAAATACTTAATATTTTGAAAATGCCAAAAAAAAAATGTCACTCACGTATATTCCATTTAAAAAAGTGAAAATACAAAAAGAGAACACTCCACTAGAGCCTTAGGAATAAACCAAGCCTAAGTTGCCAAATTATGATATCCATAAAATTAAGGTACCGAAAGGGCATTAGTTTTAATTAACTAGTGTAACCAAGTCCCCGAACTCATAATCTCTGGTTCGTAGAAGTAATTTAGTTATCCCACTAATTTACTTAGGTTTCTAATCAAGCTACCAAAAATGATTAGTGGCGACTCCAAAATTTAAAACCATTTGAACAAAAAACCAAAGTCGCGATTTGGTTGAGCTTGGGAGAGCTCGAACTAAGTTAGTGAATTTAATCAATTAATCTGGTAATCCATTAACCTAAAAAATGAATTTTAGGTCGCGACAACAAAGAGAGAACACTCCACTAGAGTCTTAGAAATAAACCAAGCCTGAGTTGCCAAATTAGGATATCCATGAAATTAAGATACCGAAAGTGCATTAGTTTTAATTAACTAGTGTAACCAAGTCCCCGAACTCATAATCTCTGGTTCGTAGAAATATATTAGTTCTCCCTCTAATTTATTTATGTTTCTAATCGAGCTACCAAAAATAATTAGTGGCAACTCCAAACCTTAAAATCATTTAAATGAAAAACCAAAGTTGCGATTCGGTAGGGTTTGGAAGAGTCTGCGTTAGTTTAGTTAATCTAATTAACCTAATAATCCGTTAGCTTGGCGACTCTGCTGGGGACGGGATTTTTAAATTTTCGAGAAAAAGACACCAAATGAAATACTTGAATTTTTTTCGAAATTTTAAAAGCATTAGTGGACTTAGGCCACTGAAAATTTCATGGATATTTCGCTTTTAGCGATCTTGTTTGGAACTCATCTTTAGGTGTTAAATGGTTTTACAGATATGGGTTATAAGGGGTGGAGTGTTTGGCTAACCCTTCGTTTTGCAGGTTTGGTGTGTGTGAATTATTATTTAATTTTTGAAATATTGAAGCAGTGTTTGCATTTAATTGTTGTGCATGTTTAATTGTTTTAACACTACATCACACACATCCCGTGATCGGACCTGGGCCACTAGTTTTAGGATGGTATTGTGATTTGGTTCTAGCGTTCGGTGTGAGATCATGTTGAAAGTTAGTCCAGATTCAATCCCGAACCTTTTTCAAAAAAATGAGTTTTAAAAGTTAGGCCTCAGGCTTGGTAAGATTACCAAAGCGGTGGTTTTAATTTTTAGCTCGAGCAGCCGAAGTAGAAAGGCCCGGCTAATCTTGATTACGTCGTAGGATCACGGCTAATCTTGATTATGTGCACGAGATTGTCGCCTTGCCGTAAGTCTTTCAGTTCAATTTGTAAGCCTTTAAGATAGATAGGCTAAGATTTAAACTCGCGATCCATGTGCATGTCTGTGTGACCAACATGGCATTTTTCATAGTGAAAGTAAGTTTTTTAACTTCATCTTGTATTTATTTTTGGTCGGTTCATGTTAGGTGTCAGTTAAATTTTGAAACTAACATCATGGTCATTTTTTTTCAAAAGAAATAAATATTAAATTGATGTCCCATTTTTGAAAGATGAATGCAAAAAAAAATCTCTCTGGAGAATTCTTTTGAATAATAAAGGGTTTAGTCACGTTTTTCCTACTACAATAGAAATAAGATTTTCCTAACAAATTTACCACTGAAAATTCATTCTGATAAAAGAGAAAAATCCCTTCAAAAGAATTCGCTAAATACTAAAGGATTTTATCACATTTTTTCTAAATTGTAAAATCTGCAAGAAAATTCTTTTTGAGAAATTCACCCATATTTTTCTAAGATAATTTTCTCTAATTTCTCATTAAATTGAAAAATAAAATTGAATTAATCTAGGTGTCATGGACCGATCTCTCTTGGATCACATACTTATTATTTTCTCTTCTTTTGCAGGGAATCATAGGTACCCCGGACAGGAGCAAAATTGGGCTTATCAGTGACAACAAATTAGGAATAATCTTGAAGAATACGAAAGGAGAGGAAATTATCGATGCCTTAGCTGATGACCCTGGGGAGCAAGCAAAGAAATCCATCCTCCCGGAGACAGAATTATGTCAATTAGTGGGTACGTATGGGCTTTGTATGTAGATGGGGCCATGGATGTATTTGGATTAAACATGAAGGCATTTTTAATGTATTCGAGGAATTTGTATTTTTGTTGAAAAGGCAGAGATTGTGTAATCAAAACTCATGGGTCAAGTTTATTAACCCGACCTTGCGATGCCTTTCTAATTAAATCAACTAAAAGCTTGCCCTTTAGCTTTATCGGATTCGAACAATATGGCGGATTTTGGAAGATCGGTATTTTATTACTAAGCTTGGCCCATAAGCATTTCTGCTAACGCTACATGGCATTCCGCCAATACTGCAGGCTACCGACACAAACCAGTGGACGCCGAAAGAGATAAGATATGAATGAAGTGGGGCACGCAATAGGTGGTTTGATTCATTCATTGGCAGACGAAAGGAGTGGTCATATCTGTAATAATTCACGCGACCAGCTTACGGGCCTCAAAGTAGCTAGTGGGCCCATTGTCAAGAATTTGTTCAATGTTCTCGGTATTTTCATCTGGAGCGGCTAATATCAAGAAAAATGTTAAACCTCTATACCTTGGATCGTTCTATCATGCTTTACAGGAGAAGAGATGGCGAGAAGATTAAAGCACAAAGATACGAAGCTTTTCTTTCAGTTCATTCATCAATGAGTATTATAACCGCTTACTGAGGAGGAAAAGTAAAGCCAAACTGAGCCCTAATAAGCATCACAAAAGAACTCAACTAGCTTTCCATGAAACTAATGTTTTGCCTACACTAAGCGATCTGGGAGTCAAGATTTGCAAGATTGAAGAACAGGCAAGTGCATTTCTTCTTGTACCTGGCTGCATTAATCTCATGGTGTTCAACGGCGAGTTTCAGATTATCGATTAGGTCTCTCTCAAAAGCTATATCTGCCGTGAGATCATCAAGTCTCTCCTCCAACCACTCACATCTAAACTTCATCATAACGTCCCTTGGGTCATGCTCAAATAAGTCTGATTCAAAGCTAGGCGCTCCACCAGCTCCTCTCTCTCATGAACTAACAGCGAGACCCGCTCATCAGCAGACCTGACAACCTCCTTGTATCGAGCAACTGAGCGTTCAGTAAACTTCAGGCATTCAGATCGATCCTGGTAGCGAGCCTTCACGACGCGGGCTAAGGTAATTGTCTCTTGGGTGTTCCAGCAAGCCTCTAGAAAGTTAATGAAGACGCGTGGGAACGCTCTGTATTCCCTCTCCAAGTTGGTGCCTTCGACCGAAGAAGCATTTATTTCCCCGAACAGACCGAGGATCTTAGCTTCGACGCTCGGATGATAGGCTATGTAAATATAGCCTCAGCCGAGAAGATGATAGAGCCTCTCCCATTTGAACATAACGTCGGCTGAGAAAATCTGCATGGGAAAACTGGCCATTATCGTTAAAAAGATAGGAGAGAGAATCAAGATTAACAGGCAGAATATGAAAGAGAAGAGGATAGGAGTGAAGCAGACGATTAGAATGCGAAAATGGTAATCTGTCTCGAGTTAAATATTGACTTCTCAGTAGTAATATCTATCGGTCAGATTTTCCTACCGGCCATTCCTTTCCGGTGTTGTCTTTATCGGCTCGAATCCCTTGTCGATCTGCCATCTCAGGCCGAGCAAATCCGATATCTTTGCAAAAAAGGTTTGAGGTGATACCACCGCTTCGGAAAAGAAGAGGAAAAGGACGACCTAGGTTGGGGACAAAGAAAATTTACAGTGGAAAAGAAGATCGGATTCGCCTTTATGGGAGAACACACCAACAAAATCAACGATGGAGATAAATAGGAGAGACAATGACGGGAACCCCTACTGAGAAAGAAAATAAACCGTGCAAGAGACATGGTGAAAAGGTTGAGAAAGACAATCCTTGGGGAGAGCAATATGGTTTCTAAACCCACGCCTTAATTTTAAAAAGAGGCATTCTCCTAGAAACCTTCATCCATGCTCAGAAAATGTTTCAAAAGCATACACGGTCGGTCAGAAGAATTTAGAGTGGGTGAGAATACAAGAGAAAATAGCAGACCTTGTGAAACCTTTAACCAACTGAGGATGTCGCAACCCAACACACTTGAGAGCTATCGTTACTTGCTGAATATGGGAGAGGAAGAGTTCGAAACCATGTTTGGGATCGAGCCCATGGAGCTTGACCCTTCTGCCGACAACGTCCAAGATCTCAGTAAAGATAAGGACAACAACAGTAAAGTTCAAAGGAAGCGTTATCGTCGCCATACTGAGGAGCAAGTACAAAGGCTTAAGGATTTCTTCAGAACATGCCCTATGCCAGACGGCAAATAGAAAATGGAATTAAGTCAAGAGCTAGGACTTGAACCTTCGCAAATCAAGTTCTGGTTTCAAAATAGGCGAACCCGAATGAAAACTCGTCATGACCACAACGAAGCCGAGTTTCTAAGAGCTGAATATGAAAACCTCCGAGCCGAGAACAAGATGTATAAAGAGGCTTTTGACTCCGCCACCTGCCCCAACTGCAATAGCCTCCTTACCCTCGATGAAATGCATTATTTAAGGATAAAAAATGCATGTTTAAGAGGTGAGTTAGACCAGTTTATGACAGGATCAAGTTTTGTTGGGGGAAAGCATGAAAAGACTGAACCCATGGGGTCAGTATTGATGCCTCCCGAGGAAGGGGAGAGGTATCACCACCAGGCAAGTGGCATTGACGACGAACTCACCGCCATGATTAACCAGTTCAAGGTTGATGAAGCACTAGGACTGTAATATGCACACGGAGTCTGTATTTTGAAGCTGGGATCACGGGTCCTTCAACATGGCCGATGCATACCTGATCTAAAATGAAGCCAGCTGATCATGGGAGAGCCTGTAGAGGGAGTGAAATCGATCCTGAGCGAATACATATTGCTTTATTTCCTTGCATTGGATGTTTTCTACTTTTATTGATGTCCGGAATGAACGCAAAAGCAACAAGTAGTAATTTCCCGTTCTCCTATTAAATGCTCGGAGCCTTTACTTCACCAAACTCGAGATAACATTAATTGCGAGTAAAAATCCGCGTAGGCTCGAAGGGTAAACCCGTATCGTTTCAATTTACCCTCAATTGCTCCAGTTTTAAATTCAACCCCTTCTATTTTCAGGAATTTGCAAAATGTCCTGAGAACACAGTCATACCCAAATGTGAAATCCCCTCGTTGAACGAAATTAGTGGCAAATTGATTCGTAGATATCGCTACTCAATGGATGACTTCAAACAAGAAAGATGCGAACAAAAAGCCCGAGCAATCTCAAAGAAAGTTAATTTAGTATCGTTCCAATTTACCAATGATCGTATCGAATTTTGAATTACTTTCTTCCATTCTTAACAGGGATTATAAATTGGCTTGAAAAGAACCATGGCGTTAAATTACCCAGTGCAAGACCATGTCATCTCGAAGATCAACCCCTAAAAGAGAACTTCCATGGATGCCTAAGGCCATGTAAGCCCAATGACGTAGGGAGTGGCAGTGGGCCGAAGCGATCCCCAAGCGTTGGTCCAAGTGATAAAGTTTCCAACGGAAACTGAAGACAAACTCGACACAGTAAACCTGATAAAGGGATCATGCAAAACATTCAAGATGAAGGGTAAACCAGTATCGTTCCAGTTTATCCCTTTTAATATCGGCTAACACGTCTCCTTTCCTTTTTACAGGAAATATTTACACTAACATTTAACATGGTGAAAGAGACAACCCCAAATAGCAAAATTATGATCATCTGAAAAGATCCATTCTGATCAAAATGGGGCAAATTAATGTCTACCCTCAATCGAAAAAAGGGCGTTCGATCGACAACCATAATGGTTGTTAATATTGAAAAGGCCCAAATACTGTGCAGGGAAAAATTCAGATACGGGTCATTCCTCGACTTAAGGAGTGGACTCCTAATTCGCTCAATCTACCCACATATCCATGGGTAATTCCAATTCACCCATTTTCTTCCATACTTGCATTTTTAATAGATGCGTGTGAGGCTGAAAATTGCTAATCTGCATTGCATTTACACATGCCATGATTCATATATGACTATTTTGCATGTTTAATATTGCCAATTCTGGCTTGGGACATAAACTACGTATGATGCATCGAATGTGTAGAGTGGGGCATGACAGGATGATGAAAGGCGACCCCATTTCCATACACGTCTCATATCCACAGTGAGTTGTGTGCTAAATAGGTTCCATATTCCCCAAGGCAAGGGGTTTTCTCGCAAAAGGTACAATACCGAAAGGAATGAGGCATTTATTTCTGTATCTTAAACACTATAGGTAACCATTGAAAACCCATTTGAGCGGCGATTTCATTTCGTAACCCTTGTCAAGAACCACCCCACATCGGGGCCAAATGAAGGTTGTCTCAGCGAATGAAATAAGGTAAATGGTTAAAAATTTTCTTGCTCGGACTAACATCAATTTTCGAGTGTTCCTTTACTTTCAGCCTCGTATGGTAACTCAAGTGCCTTAGGATGACGAAAAGCATTCGTTTCTCTATCCTTTGCACTACCCAATTGAACCTACGTATTCATTTCTTAAAACCCCCGTTGGTGATCATTGCTCATTTCAAGATAAAGATGGCGCTACCTCAAAGTAGAAGAACTCAGGAGAAGTAAGGTCTACACATAAGTCAACTCTTCAAGTATGCTGGACCTTTGATATGTATGTGCATGCGACACAATCTTTGAAAATTCCTTTTCCTAGACAAAACAAAAAAGAAAAGGCAAAAGGTAGGACCAAAAGAGCCAGTCCTGGGCATGAAAAAACAAAGTGCCAGTCAAAAGTAAGGCCAATGCCCATTTAAATCAATGTCCATGTACACTCGGTGAAAATATCTTGCCTACTGTTGTAAATTCCTAATGGGATTTGATTGCCAAAGAAGACTCTTTGAATGAGTCAAATTGTAAAATATATTCAGATGAAGTTTATACCGTTTGGAAGTGACAACGATATCGGCAGAAGTTTTTTTTTTGGTAAGGATATCGGCAGAAGTTGACACCTTCTACATACAACGACGGTGTCCTTTGAAGATTATTCTGAGGGCCAAGACTTGCAACAAAGAGCGATGATCACCAATGTCAAACCCACCTCATATATCTTCTAAGCCAAAATAAGCCTTTCATTTCCTTGGTCCTCAATCCCAACCTACGTTACAATCCGTGAAGGTCTTTTCTGATTAGGACACTTGATTTAACGTAAAGTTGAAAGATTTTAGCCATCGCTCGAAAAGGTACGAGAAAAACTATTTCTCTCTCATTTTTGCAGGTTTCTTGACTTGTAAACCCATAGAAGATGATGAAAATCCTTTTATTAATGGCCTTGACTCAAAAGAGTCCCCTTTGGTAAACCTTGACCCATCCTACATTATGATCCTAATCAAGACCTCTAGATCAACGTGGTCGTACCAATTGCGAGATTACTCAGACCATTGCTGAATGCGATGATAGTGAGAATGAGTGATTCATTTTCAATCCTGTAATCAGGATAAAAAAACCTTTCTCGAGAGTGAGGGAAAGCCCTTTCGGACTAAGTCCCCATTCAAATCATATTCGAGGCGTTCATGCGATGATAACCTCCTTGAACAGAATTGGTAATACAAACTTGACAGAATAATTATGCATGATCCACGTTTTGGTCGATTGTAATCATGAGTTATTATGCAAACTTGACAGAATAATTATGCATAAACCAGTGAACTCATTGATAAAAAAAAATACTTGCATATGTCGCATTTTCGATGTTCAAGTTACCTTTCAAAGCTTCGAAATCCATTTTGCGATTATTGAATGAGCAAGCCTAGTCGTCAAGAAGTCACTAGGCGGTCTTCCAAATCCTCAAGTAGGTATATCTTCAACCTACACCCTTCGGGATAAATTAAATCGGGTATGAGCTTCTGCAGGATTCCTGGTCTCCCCAGATTCCAGAATGGCACCCTTCATGATAAATCAAATCGGGTTTGGGTTTCTACAGGATTCCTGATCTTCCCAAATCCCAGAATGGCACCAGCCAAGGTAAGTTAAATCGGGTTTGAGCTTCTGCAGGATCACTGGTCTTCCCAGATCCCAGAATGGCACCCACCAAGGTAAGTTAAATCGGGTTTGAGCTTCTGCAGGATCACTGGTCTTTCTAGATCCCAGAATGGCACCCACCAAGGTAAGTTAGATCAGGTTTAAGCTTCTTCAGGATTCCTGATCTTCCCATATCCTAGAATGGCACTCACCAAGGTAAGTTAAATCGGGTTTGAGTTTCTGCAGGACTCTTGGTATTCCCAGATCCTATAATGGCACCTTTTGAGATAAGTAAAATCGGGTTTGAGCTTCTACAGGATCCCTAGTCTTCCCAAATCCCAAAATAGCACCATTCAAAGTAAGATAATATGGGTTTGAGCTTCTGTGGGATTCCTAATCTTCCCAGATCCTAGAATGGCACCCACCCAGATAAGTTAAATCGGGTTTGAGCTTCTGCAAGACTCTTGGTATTCCCAAATCCCAGAATGGCACCCTTCAAAGTAAGATAATGTGGATTTGAGCTTCTGCAGGATTCCCAATCTCCCCAGATTCCAGAATGGCACCCTTTGAAACACAAAAGTCCTTCTTACAAGCATGAAGTCCTTTCTATAGGCACCTAAGTCCTTTTTACAAGCACCAAAGTCCTTTCTACAAGCACACCAAAAGTCCTTCTTATAGGCATCAAGTCCTTTTTACAAGCACCCAAAGTCCTTCCTACAGGCACATCAAAACTCCTTTTTACAGGCACTAAGTCCTTCCTACAAGCACACCACAAGTCCTTCATACAGGCACACCAAAGTCTTTGCTACAAGCACACCAAAAGTCCTTCTTACATGCACTAGGTCCTTCCTACAGGCACACAAAAGTCTTTCCTATAGGCACCCAAAGTCTTTCTTTCAAGCACCAAGTCATTCCTACAGGCACACAAAAGTCCTTCTTACAGGCACCCAAAGTCCTTCTTACAGGCACTAAGTCCTTCCTACAGGCACACAAAAGTCCTTCTTATAGGCATTTCCATGGGGTGACCTACCATACAGGTCAAATATCAATCAATTTCAATCAGTAGATTCATTTCATTAGGAATTTACCATGGGGTGACCACCCATACAGGTCAAATTTCAATCAAATTTTAAATCAATAGAATCCTTTCATTAGGAGTCTATCATGGGATGACCTACCATACATGTTCAAATTCAGCCACCCTAAGGTTTTCTTATAATGAACCTTAGGTTCTCATTCCACTTTTGGTAGAGCATTCATGTCAGGCAGCCGCTATATAATGAGCAGGTAAGTGCCAGGTAAACTCTCATTTTTGTCTCTCAAAACTTGCTATGAATGGTATTGGAGATCAAGTGTCACAACTCTTTTTATTTCCCTGTGTTGAGTCGATTAAGATTTAGGTATCATCTCATCTTTAAAATGAACCTCTACCGAACCTCCTTTCAAAGAGGGGCAGCTATTGACATCTGATTTTTAATCATCTTTTCTCTTTTAAAATTAATAAAACAAAATCTATAAAAATTCATAAAATTAAAAAATCAACTTTGGGGACCTTGTCCAAGCCTAGAGAACCAATTTTGACCAAAAAATAATTTTTTCATATTTTCAATATTTTTCGATATTTTTATTTTCGAAAATTCATAAAAAAAAAATCAAGAAAAAAATGAGAAAATTGTAAAATTAACTTTGAAAGCTTTGGCCAAGCTTAGGCAACCATTTTTGAGCAAAAAATAATTTTTATTATTTTTTTGTATTTTTTAAATATATTTTTTAGAAATTAGGAAAATATTTAATAAATAATAGCATTTGATGCCACAAAGATACATAAAAATAGTCAACATTTTTCTTATAAATCCCTTTTCATGTTGACCATCGCAAATTTAAAAAATCCAATTCGAGGTCGTGTATTCCTTCACGAGCATAATCTCGAATCGGGCCTAAAAAATTTCAATTTGCGTCAATTTATTTTCATTTTTCACTTTTAGGAGTTGTTACATTGTTTTCTAATATTCCAAATTTTCATTTTGGCCTAATTATACCAAGAATGACTAAATTTTTCAAAAGGGCTTTAATTAAATTCTGCATTATATTCAGCGGTAAGAAATGAGCTTAAATTTGACATGCGATGAATTTTGACTAAGTATAGGGAAGGTGTGTCAAAAATTGTGAAGAGATTTGGAATTAAAGAAATACTTTTTTAGGAACTTAATTATAAATATTTAAAATTCAGGGACTATAGTTCAAATAACTAACTCTTGAAAGATTATTTTGCAAATAACAAAAAGAAGAGTTAGTGGAGAAATTAGAATAGAGAAGGGAAGATGGAGAAGAGGAGATGGAGAAGAGAAGAGAAGATGGAGAAGAATGGATGGAGAAAATAAGATAAGAATAGAGAATGGAAGATGGAGAAGAGAAGATGAAGAAGAATGGATGGAGAAAATAAGATAAGAATAGAGAAGGGAAGATGGAGATGAAGAAGAGTTGGTGGAGAAATTAGAATAGGAGATAAATATGGAGAAAGGAAGATGAAGATGAAGAAGAGTTAGTGGAGAGATTAAAATGTGAGATAGAGATGGGGAAGGGAATATGAAAATGAAGAAGAGTTAGTGGAGAAATTAGAATGGGAGATATAGTTAGTTGAAAAATTAGAATGGGAGATAAATGTGTGGGTTATAAAAGGAGAAAGAAGTGAGCTTGAGAGGGGAATTTTTTGGAGAGTAAATTTTGGATGTTTGAGAGGGTTTTGGAAGATTGAAGAAAAATTGGAGAGAAAGAAAATACCAAAAAGAGAGAGAAAATTTTGAAGATGATGGGAGTTTAAAGTTAGGAGTTATCATCACCAATTTCTTCATCGATCAATATAAATCAAGAGTTCATCCTCGTCAACGAGCAAATAAATTCGAGCTAAGTGTGTTTATGCATTTATTTGTGGTTTTAGTCTCAAATTAGCACAAATTGTATACACTTTCTCCATCTCCATTTTTCCCATATTTTGTGGCAGGTAAAAAAAAAGGACAACTCCGTATCAACGATAAATTCTATGGAGATTCAAAGTGAGCCCAAACAAATTCTAAGGTGCTCATCAAATTTGCAGCCGACCCGTCAACAGATTTTAGTTCAAATTGTTGAAACAATTTGTTGTATTTTATTTTAAAGAACTAAAACCCCAGAATGGAGAGGCAAAGCGCATCCACTGGAGGTCGTTTATTTCTTGCAACTTAAATTCCTGCACCATCAAACCCCAAAGGGAAGAGCCAAGCCAATGCTAGGCCGCCCATTGGAGGTTTTTACTTACTGCAATTTAAATTTATGCACCATCAAACCCTAAGGGGAAGAGCCAAGCCAATGCTAGGCTGCCCATTGGAGGTTTTTACTTATCGTTATTTAAATTCCCGCAATTTAATTCCTGCACCATTAAACCCCAAAGGGAAGAGCCAAGTCAAGGCTGGGCCATCCATTGGAGGTCTTTATTTACTGTTATTGACTTCCTGCCATTTAATTTTTGAATCATCAGACCCCAAAGTGAGTAGACTGTAACACTGCACAGAAGTCGTTAGCACACTCCCTCTTTCGGTTTTAGGGAATTTTTAACACTTTGAAAATAAAAAAAATACTATCCATGCATCCCATTTAAAAAGTGAAAACACAAAAAGAGAACACTCCACTAGAGTCTTAGGAATAAACCAAGCATGAGTTGCCAAATTAGGATATCCAGGAAATTAAGGTACTGAAAGGGCATTAGTTTTAATTAATTAGTGTAACCAAGTCCCCGAACTCATAATCTCTGGTTCGTAGAAATAATTTAGTTCTCCCGCTATTTATTTAGGTTTCTAATCGACCTACCAAGAACGATTAGTGACGACTCCAAATGTTAAAATCATTTAAATAAAAAACTAAAGTTGCGATTCAGTAGGGCTTGGGAGGGTATGCGTTATGTTAGTTAATCTAATTAACCTAATAATTCGTTAACTCGATCGAAAAAAAATTCTTAGGGTCGCGACAACCGTATATGCCTTAAGACTCTCTTCTGAGTATGGATGAAAATTACTAGGAGAATGCCTCTTTTAAAATTTAGGTGTTGATTCAGAAGTTGCATCGTTTCCCCCGAGAGTTTTGTATTTCTCAACCTTTTTACAGTGTTTCTTGCACGATTTATCTTCTTCCATCTTTTCTCATCTTTTCATAGTGGTAGGGCTCATGTCGTTATCTCTTTCGCCTGTCTCAAGTGTCAGCTTTGCAAGCGAACTCTTTCCTCTATCTACAAATGAAGACAAGTCTTCTCTTCTTTTCCGCTAAATTTTGCTTTGTCTCCCACTCAGGTCATTTTTTCTTCTTCTTTTTCAAAGCAGTGACATCACCTCAAATTTTTTGCAAAGATTTCGGATTTGTTCGACTCGAGATTACAGACTAACGGAGGTAACACTGAAAGGGGATGGCATATAGGAAAATCTGGCCAATAGAGATTGCCATTGTAAAATTAACATTTAACGCGAAGCAAATTATCACCTTCGTATTCCAATCGTCTGCTTCACTTCTCTCCTCTTATCTTTCATATTCTGCTCGTCAGCCTCGATTCTCTCCTCTATCATTTTAACGATAATGGCCAATCTTCCTATATACCTCTTCCCGGCTGAAATTACGTTCAAATAGGAAAGACTTTGTCACCTTCTTGGCCGGGGATATATTCATATAGCTCATCATCCGAGTGTCGAAGCTGAGATCTTCGGTTTGTTCGGGAAGATAAATGCTTCTTCGGTCGAAGGCACCAACTTAGAAAAAGAATACAGGACGTTCCTACACCTCTTCATCAACTTTTTGGAGACTTGCTGAAACACTCAGGAAACGGTCACCTTAGCCCGTAAATCAGGATCGATCTGCAGAATATGCAGTTGCCCGGTACAAGAAGGCCGTCAAATTTGCTGATGAACAGACCTCGTTGTTTATTTACGAGAGAAAGAAGCTGGTGGAGTGCCTAGCTTTAAACCAGATTTACTTTCAGCATGATCCGAGTGATATCGTAATGAAGTTTTGATGTGAGTGGCAAGAGGAGAAGCTTGACGATCTAACGGCGGATATAGCTTTCGAGAGAAACCTGATCGAAAATCTAAAATTCATCGTTGAACATCATGAGGTTAATGCGGTTAAGCACAAGGAAAAATGTACCCGCCTATTCTTCAAGCTTGCAGATCTCTAATCCCAGATCGCTTAGTATAGGCAAAATATTAATTTCATGGAGAGCCAGTTGAGCTCTTTTGTGATACTTATTAGGGCTCAATTTGATTTAACTTTCCCTCCCTAGTGAGTTGTTGTAAAACTCGTTGACGAATGGAATTAAGGAAAAGCTTCATGTATTTGTGCTTTAATCTTCTTGCCATTGTCGCAACCCGAAAAAATTTCCTTTTGGTGGAAAAATTCCCAAGCTAATGGATTTAGGTTAGTTAGATAGATTAACCTAATACGAACCCTCCCAAGTCCTACCGAATCGCAACGTTGATTTTATTCAAATGATTTTAAAATTTGGAGTCGCCACTAATCATTTTTGGTAAGTTGATTAGATACCTAAGTAAATTAGCGAGAGGACTAAATTACTTCTACGAATTAGAGATTTTGACTTCGGGGACTTGGTTACACTAGTTAATTAAAACTAATGCCCTTTCGGTACCTTAATTTCACGGATATCCTAATTTGACAACTCGAGCTTGGTTTATTCCTAAAACTCTAGTGGGGTGTTCTCTTTTTGTATTTTCACTTTTTAGATATGATGCATGGGTGGTATTTTTTTTTATTTTCAAAGTGTTAAAAATTTCCCGAAGCCGAAAGAGGGAGTGTGTTAACGACTTCTGTGCAGTGTTACAGTCTACTCACTTTGGGGTCTAATGATTCAAACATTAAACGGCAGGAAGTTAATGACAGTAAATAAAGACCTCCAATGGATGGCCCGGCCTTGGCTTGGCTCTCCCCTTTGGGGTTTAATGTTGCAGGAGTTAAATTGCGAGAATTTAAATAACGGTAAGTAAAAACCTCCAATGGGCGGCCTAGCATTAGCTTGGCTCTTCCTTTTGGGGTTCGATGGTGCAGGAATTTAAATTGCAGTAAGTAAAAACCTCTAATGGACGGCCGAGCATTTGCTTAGCTCTTCTCTTTGGGGTTTAATGATGCATGAATTTAAATTGCAGTAAATAAAAACCTCCAATGGGCGGCCTAGCATTGGCTTGGCTCTTCCCTTTGGGGTTTAATAGTGTAGGAATTTAAATTGCAGCAAATAAACGACTTCTAGTGGATGCGCTTTGCCTCTCCATTCTGGGGTTTTAGTTCTTTAAAATAAAATACAACAAATTGTTTCAACAATTTGAACTAAAATCCGTTGACGGGTCAGCTGCAAATTTGATGGGCACCTTGGAATTTGTTTAGGCTCACTTTGTACTTCCATGGAATTTATCTTTGATACGGAGTTGTCCCTTTTTTTTCTTTACCTTCCATAAAATAAGGGGAAAAAAGGAGATGGAGAAAGTGTATACAATTTGTGCTAATTTGAGACTAAAATCATAAATAAATAAATAAATAAATAAAAATACTTAGCTCGAATTTGCTTGCTCGTTGACGATGATGAACTCTTGATTTATTTTGATCGATGAAGAAATTGGTGATGATAACTCCTAACTTTAAACTCCCACCATTTTCAAAATTTTCTCCCTCTTTTTGGTATTTTCTTTCTCAGAAAATTTTTCTTCAATCTCCCAAAACCCTCTCAAACATCCAAAATTTTCTCACAAAAAAAAAATCCCCTCTCAAGCTCACTTCTTCCTCCTTTTATAACCTACTCATCTATCTCCCATTTTAATTTTTCCACTAACTCTATCTCCCATTCTAATTTCTCCACTAACTCTTCTTCATTTTCATTTTCCATTCTCCATCTTTATCTCACATTCTAATTTCTCCACTAACTCTTCTTCATATTCATCTTCCCTTCTCCATATCTATCTCCCACTCTACTAACTCTTCTTCATCTCCATCTTCCCTTCTCTATTCTCATCTTATTTTCTTTATCTTCTCCTCTCCATCTCCTCTTCTCCATCTTCCCATCTTCATCTCCTCTTCTCCATTTTCCATTCTCTATTCAATTTTCTCCACTAACTCTTCTTTTGTTATTTACAAAATAATCCCTCAAGTGTTAAGTATTTGTACTCTAGTCCATGAGATTTTAAGTATTTGCAATTCAGTCCCTGGAGAAGTATTTCTTTAAGTCCAAATCTCCTCACAATTTTCGACACACCTACCGCATGTTGAATTTAAGCTCATTTCTTGCTATTGAAAATAATGCAAAATTTAATTAAAGTGTTGTTTGTGAAATTGAGTCATTCTGGGTATAATTGGGCCAAGATGAAAATTTGGAATATTAGAGAAAAATGTCACAACTCCTAAAAGTGAAAAATAAAAATAAATTGACTCAAATTGAAATTTTTTAGGCTCGATTCCAGATTATGCTTATGAAGGAATACACAACCCCAAATTGGATTTTTTAAATTTGCGATGGCCAACATGAAAAGGGATTTAAAGGAAAAGTATTGACTATTTTTATGTATTTTTGTGGCCTCAAAGGCTATTATTTATTAAATATTTTCCTAATTTCTAAAAACTATATTTAAAAAATACAAAAAAAAATATGAAAAATTATTTGTTACTCAAAAATGGTTGCCTAAGCTTTGCCAAGGCTTCCAAAGTTGATTTTGTAATTTTCTCATTGTTTCTTAATTTTGTTTTATGAATTTTTGAAAATAAAAATATCGAAAAATATTGAAAATATGAAAAATTATTTTTTGGTCAAAATTGGTTCTCTAGGATTGGCCAAGGTCACCAAAGTTGATTTTTTAATTTTATGAATTTTTATGGATTGTTTTATTAATTTTACAAGAGAAAAGATGATTAAAAATTAGGTGTCAACAGCTGCCCCTCTTTGAAAGGAAGCTCGGTAGAGGTTCATTTCAAAGACGAGATGACACCTGAATCCTAATCGACTCAACACAAGGAAATAAAAAGAGTTGTGACACTTGATCTCTAATACCTTCCGTAGCAAGTTCGAATCCAGACCCAGTTTGAGTAGGCTTTCATGCAGTAAAGGAGAGACAAAATTGAGAGTTTACTTGGCACTTACCTGCTCGTTGTATGGCGGCTGCCTAACATCAATGCTCTAACAAAAGTGGAATGAAAACCTAAGGATTCGTTATAAGAAAACCTTAGGGTGGCTGAACTTGAACATGTATGGTAGGTCATCCCATGATAGATTCCTAATGAAAGGATTCTACTGATTTAAAATTTGATTGAAATTTGACCTGTATGGTAGGTCACCCCATGATAGATTCCTAATGAAATAAATCTACTGGTTGAAATTGATTGAAATTTGACCCGTATGGTAGGTCACCCCATGTAAATGCCTGTAAGAAAGACTTTGAGTGCCTATAATGACTTTTGTGTGCCTGTAGGAAGGACTTGGTGCCTGTAGGAAGGACTTTGGGTGCTTGTAAGAAGGACTTTTGTGTGCCTGTAGAAAGGACTTGGTTCTTGTAAGAAGGACTTTGGGTGCCTGTAGGAAGGACTTTTGTGTACCTATAGAAAGAACTTGGTGCCTGTAGGAAGGACTTTTGTGTTGCCTATAGAAAGGACTTTGGGTTGCATGTAAAAAGGACTTTGGTTGCCTGTAGAAAGAACTTGGTGCCTGTAAGAAGGACTTTTGGTTGCTTGTAAGAAGGACTTTGGGGTGCCTATAAGAAGGACTTTTGTATGCCTGTAGAAAGGACTTTGGGTGCCTATGGGAAAGACTTTAGGTTGCCTGTAAAAAGGACTTTGGTCGCCTATAGAAAGGACTTTGGGTGCCTGTAGAAAAGACTTTGCTTGCCTGTAGAAAGGACTTTGGGTTGCCTGTAGAAAGGACTTGGTACCTATAAGAAGGACTTTTGAAAGATGGACCGTTCCGTATTGGGATTACCAATGAAAGGGCTCCATGATTCGTCTATATTGAGATCTAGGGAGACCAAGAATCCTGCAGAAGCTCAAACCCGATTTAACTTACCTCAAAGGGTACCATTCTGGGATCTGGGGAAACTAGGAATCCTACAAAAGCTCAAACCTGGATTATATTTTCTTGTTGCTCAAGTATAAGTCAAACAAGTAGAGATCAAAACGTCTCAAACATTGGATAAGGTGGATACCTATATGTGCCGCACTGGATTCGAACACCTTGACAATCGTCAGAATTCATTCTCTTAAAAGGTTTAGGTTGAAGATATACTTACATGAGGATTTAGAAGATTGCCTAATGATTTCTTTGACAACTAGGCTTGTTCATTCAAAAATCGCCAAATGGATTTCGAGACCTTGAAAGGTATCTCGAACATCGGGAACTTGTTACTTGTTAGGCAATGTCAGAGGTAACACATACAAACATTTTCATCAATGAGTTCATTGGTTCATGCAAAACTGTTTAACTGAGTTTACAATGATCAGAAACAATATGTGTGATAACTCATGATGCATTCAATCAAAATGTGAATCATGCATAACTATTCTGTCAAGTTTGCATTACCAATTCTATTCAAGGAGGTTATCATGGTACGAACACCTCGAATATTTGAATGGGGGACTTCAGTTCGAAAGGACTTCCTCTCACTCTCAAGAAAGGCTGTTTATCCTGATTACAGGATTGAAAAGAAATCACTTGATCTTACCATCATCGCATTTAACAAGGGTCTGAGTAATCTCGCAATTAGTACAACATGCCGATCTGGAGGTCTTAATTAGGACCGTAATGTAGGCTGGGTCAAAGGTTTAACAAAGGTAACTCTTTTGAGCCAAGGCCATTGACGAAAAATTTTTCATTATCTACTCCGGGTTTACAAGTCAAGAACCCTACAAAAATGAGAGAGAAATAGTCTTGCTTGTACCTTTTCGAGCAATGCTTAAAATCTTTCAACTCTACGTTAATTCAAGCGCCTTAATCAGAAAAAACTTTCACGGGTTGTAACGTAGGTTAGGATTGGGGATCAAGGAAGTGAAAGGCTTATTTTGGCCTAGAAAATATATGAGGTGCGTTTAACATTGGTGATCATTGTATATTTGTCACCCATCTCGGCCCTTTGAATAGTCCTTTAAGAATACCATCGTCGTATGAGGAAAGCGTGAACTTCTGCTGATATCGTTATCGCTTCCGAACGGTATAAACTTCAACTGTGTACTTTAATCTGACTCCTTCAGCGAGTTTTCTTCTGTAATTAGACCCTATTGAGGATTTACAGAAAGAGAGCATAGTTTTCGTTGAGTTTACAAAATTTATATGTAAAGTTCAATGAACATTAATTTGAATGGGCATTGGCCTTACTTTTGTGCGGCGCTTTGCTTTTTCATGCCCAGGGACTGGCTTTTCTTCTTTTGGTCTTGCCTTTTTCCTTTTGTCTTTTCTGTTCCAACAATTGCTCTGTATATACATGCATATCACAGACCATATTTGAAGAGTTGACTCGGGAGCTCCATGTAAACCCATTTCTTCTGAGTTCTTCTACTTTAAAGTGGTGGCACCATCTTCATCTTGGAATGACCAATGATCACCAACGGGATTTTAAGAAACGAATATGCAGGCTCAATTGGACGACGCAAAGGATGAAAGTGTATTGGATAGAGAAACGAATGCTTTTCGTCATCTTAAGGCACTTGAATTATGGTGCGAGGTCAAAAGCAAAGAATCACTCGAAAATTGATGTTAGTCCGAGCAAGCAAAATTTCTAACCATTTATCTCGTGAAATTGCCAGGACTATGCTCATTTGGCCCCGATGTGGGGTGATTCTTGACAGGGGTTATGAAATGAAACCGCCGCTCAAATGAGTTATTAATGGCCACCTGTAGTGTTTATGATAGAGAAACGAATGCCTCATTCCTTTCGGTATCATACCTTTCGCGAGAAAACTCATTGCCTTGGGGAATACGGAACCTATTTGACATACAACTCACTATGGATATGGGACGTGTATGGAAATGGGGTCTCCTTTCATCATCCTGTCATGCCCCATTCTACACATTCGATGCATCATATGCAGTTTATGCCCTAAGCCAGAATTGGCAAAATTAAACATGCATAATAGTCATACATGAATAGTGGCATATGTAAACGCAATGCAGATGTAGCAGTTTTCAGTATCACACGTGTTTACTGAAAATGCAAGTATGGAAGAAAATGGGTGAATTTGAATTGCCCTTGGATATGTGGGCAGCTTAAGCGAATTGGGAGTCTACTCCTCGAGTCGAGGAATGGCCCGTATCTGAGTTTGCCCATGCACAACATTTGGGCCTTTTCAATATTAACAACCGTCATGGTTATCGATCGAACACCCTTTTTCGATTGAGAGTAGCCATTAATTTGCCCCATTTTGATCGGAATGAATCTCTTCAGATGATCATAATTTTGCTATTTGGGGTTGTCTCCTTCAATATGTTAAATGTTAGTGTAAATATTTCCTATAAAAAGGAAAGGAGACGTGTTAGCCAGTATTAGAAGGGATAAATTAGAACGATACCGGTTTACCCTTCATCTTGAATGTTTTGCGTAACCCTTTTATTAGCTTCGTTGGATTGAGTTTTCCTTGGCTTTCGCTGGACACTTCAACATTAGGCTAAGATCGTGACAAAATACTGACCTTGGTATTGCTCGTCGAGTATTCTGTTTCTTTCTACAAAAAGAAATGAGCAAAAAGTCTTTTTATTTATTTACAATACTGACAACATTCCCCACCCTTAGGGATCAAACTCGGGATATTTCGGACCGTTGTCATTCCCCATGCCATCAAGCCCATTGGACCGTAGGCGTCCATGGAGGCTCTCTTTTAGGAGTTAACCGTTGAGATGGCGTGGTCTCTCTACTTTACATTGGGCAATTCCACGTCTCGGTTCCTTTCAAGGCCATTTAAAATCCCTGTTAAAAATGAAAGTAATTTAGGACTCGAGACGATTATGGAAAAATTACAACAATACAAAATTACCGATCTTTGAGATTGCTCGGGCCATTCGCATATTTCTTGTTTGAAGCCGATCATTCACCGGTAATATCTACGAATTGATTTGCCCTCAAGCTCCATTTAATACGAGAACTTCGCATTTGAATATGATTGAATTATTGAGGCAGTTTGCAAATTCCTGAAAATGCAAGGAGTTCAATTTAAAACTTGGAGCTATTTTGAGGGTAAATTGAAACGATACGGTGTTACCCTTCAAGTTTACGCGAATTTCGTTTACCCGCAATTAATTCATTGCGAGTTGATGGAGCAACGGATCCGTGCATTTAATAAGAGGGAGAAGGATTACTACTTCTTGCTTTTACATAAACTACAAATATCAATAAAAGCATAAAAACTCATACGCAAGGAAGTAAAACATATGCACTCATTCAGGATTAGTTCTGCTTCCTCTGCAGGCTTTTCCATAATCATCTGGCTTCATTCCGAACCAGGTACGCGTCGGCCATATTGAAGGACTCGCGATCTCCAGCTTCGAAATATGGGCTCCGTGTGCACATTACAGCCCTAGTGCTTCATCCATATTGAACTGGTTGATCATGGCGATGAGTTCATCGTCAATGCCACTTGCCTGGTGGTCATACATCTCCCCTTCCTCGGGAAGCATCAATGCTGACCTTATGGGCTCAGTCCTTTCATGCTTTCCCCCAACAGAACTTGATCCTATCATAAACTGGTCTAACTCACCTCTTAAACGTGCATTTTCGATCCTCAGATAATGCATTTCATTGAGGGTGAGGAGGCTATTGCAGTTCGGGCAAGTGGTGGAGTCAAAAGCCTCTTTATACATCTTGTTCTATGCTCGGAGGTTTTCATTTTTAACTCTTAGAAACTCGGCTTCGTTGTGCTCATGACGAATCTTCATTCGGGTTCGCCTATTTTGAAACCAGAACTTAATTTGTAAAGGTTCAAGTCCTAGCTCTTGACTCAGTTCCATTTTCTGTTTGTCGTCTCGCATAGGGCACGTTCTGAAGAAATCCTCAAGCTTTTGTACTTGCTCCTCAGTATGGCGACGGTAACGCTTCCTTTGAAACTTACTGTTGTTATTCTTATCTTTACTGAGATCTTGGACGTCGTCGGCGGAAGGGCCAGGCTCCATGGGCTCGATCCCAAACATGGCTTCAAACTCTTCCTCTCCCATATTCAGCAAGTAACGATAACTCTCGAGGGTGTTGGGTTGAGACATCTTCGACTTGGTTAATAATCTCTTAAGGTTTACTACCACTCCTTGTATTTCCACTCTCTCTGAAATTTTTTGAGCGACCGTCTTTGAAACTCTTTTCAGGGCATGAAAGAAGATTATTAGGAGAACGTCTCCTTTTAACATTCGGGCACGGGCTTAGCAAATTGTATTGCTTCTCTTGAGAGTTCAGTCTTTTTCGTATTTCTCACTCAGTTTGTCTCCTTTCATCTCTTTCATAGTGGTAGGACTCCTGTCGTTATCTCTCTCGCTAGTCTCGAGCGTCAGTTTTGCAGGCGAGTTCTTTTCCCTGTCTTCTTTTTTTTGCTAAAGTTTGTCTTGTCTCCCACTTAGCTCGTCTTTCCCTCTTCTTTTTTAAAGTGGCGGTGTCTCGTCAAACTTTCTGCGGAGATTTCGGATTTGTTTGGCTCGAGATCGTCGCCTGACGGGAATTCGAGCCAACGGGGGTGGTGCCAATAGAGAATGGTAGATGGGGAAATCTTGACTGGTTGATACCGTTACTACAAAATCAATATTTACTTCAAAGCAAATTACCATCTTCGCATCCCGCTAGTTTGCTTCACCTATCTTCTCTTTTCTTTCGTATTCCGCTCGTCTACCTTGATTACCTCCTTGATAATGGCCAATCTCCCTACCCACATCTTCCCAGCCGACGTTATGTTCAAATGGGAGAGGCTCTATCATCTTCTCGGCCGAGGCTATATTTACATAACCCATCATCCAAGCATCGAAGCTGAGATCCTTGGTCTGTTCGGGGAGATAAATGCTTCTTCGGTCGAAGGCACTAACTTGGAGAGGGAATATAGGGCGTTCCCACACGTCTTCATCAACTTTCTGGAATCTTGCCGGAATATTCAGGAAATAGTCACCTTAGCCCGCGTCGTGAGAGCTCGCTATCAGGATCGATCTGAATGCTTAGAGTCTGCAGAACACGCAGTTGTCCGGTACAAAAAGGCTGTCAAGTCTGCGGATGAACAAGCCTCGCTGTTGATCCACGAGAGAGAGAAGCTGGTGGAACGCTTAGCTTTGAATCAGACTTATTTTGAGCATGACCCGAGCGATATCATGATGAAGTTCAGATGTGAATGGCTAGAGGAGAGGCTCGACGATTTAACGGCGGATATAGCTTTCGAGAGAGACTTGAACGAGAATCTAAAATTCGTCGTTGAACACCATGAGGTCAATGCAGCCAGACAGAAGGAAAAATGCACCCGCCTGTTCTTCAAGCTTGCAAATCTTGAATCTCAAATTGCTCAGTATAGGCAGAATGTTGGTTTCATGGAAAGCCAATTGAATTCCTTCGTGATGCTTATTATAGCTCATTTTAGTTTTACTTTTCCTCCCTAGTAACTGTTGTAATACTCCTTGATGAATGAAATGAAAGAAAAGCTTCATATCTCTATGCCTTAATTTTTTCACCATTTCTTCTTTTCTTTACAAAATCAGAGTTAACTGTACTAGAGAAAATACGACCATCCGTCTTAGTTAGGATCAGAGTACCTCCAGGAAGAGGGATTGTTGGCAGTAATCTTCACAGGACGAGGTCATCTACTTCTGTTGGATCCAATCCGCTACTATTAACTATACTTCCGACAGAATACGTAGGGAACGTATTTCTATCTCGAATGGTAAGATTGCCTCAATCGTGTCTTATCTTGACAGATGGTGGCTGTGAGATGATTACACACAGCCAAACGGATAAAAGCGGGACCCCATCACTTCTCCCTGATGATGATATTGAAGACATGGAAAAAGGATTCAGCGACGGCCCCCACCGATCACAATAAAACCCGCAGCTGGTCATTATTATCGCTCTGACCACTCGATTAGTGTGCCAATAAATAAACTAGGCCACCTGTACTTTGTTCATGCTGTCTTTCGACGTCCACTTGCTTGTGTCGATTGCCTGTAGTGTCGGCAGAAATCCCTGTGGGCCACACTCAATAATAACTCTCTGATCCTCCAAAATTCTCCACGTGGTTCGAATCCGAGGAAGTTTAAAAGGCGGGCATTTGATGGATTTAACCAGAGAGACGCTGCGGGGTTGGATCAACATACTTGCTACATAGATTTTGACTATACAGTTTATGCTTTTTTAACAAAAATACAGGAACCCCTCTCAATACATTAAGCATGCCCCCAGGCCTGATAGATACATTCACTGCCTCATTAAAATACATAGCTCATACGTGTCCACTGATTGGTGTAATTCCATCTCCGGAAGAAAGGACTTCTTCGCTTGCCCCCAAGGTTATTAGCTAATGCATCAGCAATTTTTCATCCTTTCATATTCCTGATTTTGCTTTCGCCCAGGGTACCTGTGATTCCCTGCAAAAGTAGAAGAAATAATGAATATGTGATCCAAAAGAGGTCGGTCCATGACTACTACATTAGCCCAATTTCATTTTTTAATTTTAAGAAAAATTAGAGAAAATTTTCTTTAGAAAAAAACACCGGTGAATTTCTTTAGAAAGAATTTTCTTACGGATTTTATAGCTTGAAAAATGCAGTAAAATCTCCTGGTGTTTATCAAATTTTCCAAATGAATTTTCTTCTTTTATTAGAATGAATTTTCAGTGATAATTTGTCAAGAAAATTTCACTTCTATTAAAGCAGGAAAGATGTGATAAAAAATTTTTAGAAATGAGGCTCAAATTAGATTTTTATTTTCTTTTGAAAGAAATGACCATGATGTTAAGTTCAAAATTTGACCGACACCTAGCATGAACCGACCACAAAAATAAATACAAGATGAAGTTAGAAAACTTACTTTCACCGTGAAAAATACCAAGTAGATCACATAGACATGCACATGAATCGTGAGTTTATATCTTAGCCTATCTACTCTAAAGGCTGACAAATTGAAGCGAAAGACTTGCGGCAAGGCGACAATCTCGAGCATATAATCAAGATTAGCCGTGATCCCACGACGTAATCATGATTAGCCGAGCCTTTCCACTTCGGCTACTCGAGCTAAAAATTAAAACCACCGCTTTGGTAATCTTACCAAGCCTGAGGCCTAACTTTTAAAACTCATTTTTGAAAAAAGTTCGGGATTGAATTTGGACTAACTTTCAATGTGATCTCACACCGAACGCTAGAACCAAATCACAATACCATCCTAAAACTAGTGGCCCAGGTCCGACACCATCCTAAAACTAGTGGCCCAGGTCCGACCACGGGATGTGTGTGATGTAGTGCTAAAACAATTAAACATGCACAACAATTAAATGCAAACACCACTTCAATATTTCAAAAATTAAATAATAATTTTCACACACCAAACCTGCAAAACGAAGAGTTAGCCAAACGCTCTACCCCTTATAACTCCTATCTGCAAAACCATTTAACACCTAAAAATAAGTTCCAAACAAGATCACTAAAAGCGAAATATCCATGAAATTTTCATTGGCCTAAGTCTATTAAGGCTTTTAAAATTTCAAAAAAAATTTAAGTATTCCAATTGGTGTCTTTTTCTTGAAACTTTAAAAATCTCGTCCCCAGTGGAGTCGCCAAGCTGTCGCGACCCGAAAAAATTTCCTATTGGTGGAAAAATTCCCAAGCTAATGGATTATTAGGTTAGTTAGATGGATTAACATAATACGAACCCTCCCAAGTCCTACCGAATCGCAACGTTGATTTTATTCAAATGATTTTAAAATTTGGAGTCGCCACTAATCAATTTTTGTAAGTTGATTAGATACCTAAGTGAATTAGCGAGAGGACTAAATTACTGCTACGAACCAGAGATTATGAGTTCGGGGACTTGGTTACACTAGTTAATTAAAACTAATGCCCTTTCGGTACCTTAATTTCATGGATATCCTAATTTGACAACTCGAGCTTGGTTTATTCCTAAAACTCTAGCGGGGTGTTCTCTTTTTGTATTTTCACTTTTTAGATAGGATGCATGGGTGGTATTTTTTTTATTTTCAAAGTGTTAAAAATTCCCCGAAGCCGAAAGAGGGAGTGTGTTAACGACTTCTGTGCAGTGTTACAGTCTACTCACTTTGGGGTATGGTGATTCAAACATTAAATGGCAGGAAGTTAATGACAGTAAATAAAGACCTCCAATGGATGGCTCGGCCTTGGCTTGGCTCTCCCCTTTGGGGTTTAATGGTGCAGGAGTTAAATTGCGAGAATTTAAATAACGGTAAGTAAAAACCTCCAATGGGCGGCCTAGCATTGGCTCGGCTCTTCCTTTTGGGGTTCGATGGTGCAGGAATTTAAATTGCAGTAAGTAAAAACCTCCAATGGGCGGCCGAGCATTGGCTTAGCTCTTCCCTTTGGGGTTTAATGGTGCATGAATTTAAATTGCAGTAAGTAAAAACCTCCAATTGGCAGCCTAGTATTGGCTTGGCTCTTCCCTTTGGGGTTTGATGGTGCAGGAATTTAAATTGCAGGAAATAAACGACCTCCAGTGGATGCGCTTTGCCTCTCCATTCTGGGGTTTTAGTTCTTTAAAATAAAATACAACAAATTGTTTCAACAATTTGAACTAAAATCCGTTGACAGGGTCGGCTGCAAATTTGATGGGTACCTTGGAATTTGTTTGGGCTCACTTTGCACTTCAATGAAATTTATTTTTGATACGGAGTTGTCCCTTTTTTTTTTCTTTACCTGTCATAAAATATGGGGAAAAAAAGGAGATGGAGAAAGTATATAGAATTTGTGCTAATTTGAGACTAAAACCATAAATAAATAAATAAATAAATAAAAATACTTAGCTCGAATTTACTTGCTCGTTGATGAGGATAAACTCTTCATTTATGTTGATCGATGAAGGAATTAGTGACGATAACTCCTAACTTTAAACTCCTACCATCTTCAAAATGTTCTCCCTCTTTTTAGTATTTTCTTTCTTTCCAATTTTTCTTCAATCTCCCAAAACCCTCTTAAACATCCAAAATTTTCTCCCAAAAAAAAATCCTCTCTCAAGCTCACTTCTTCCTCCTTTTATAACCTACTCATCCATCTCCCATTTTAATTTTTCCACTAACTCTATCTCCCATTTTAATTTTTCCACTAACTCTATCTCCCATTCTAATTTCTCCACTAACTCTTCTTCATTTTCATCTTTCATTCTCCATCTCTATCTCACATTCTAATTTCTCCACCAACTCTTCTTCATATTCATCTTCCCTTCTTCATATCTATCTCCCACTCTACTAACTCTTCTTCATCTCCATCTTCTCTTCTCTATTCTCATCTTATTTCTTTATCTTCTCTTCTCCATCTCCTCTTCTCCATCTTCTCTTCTCCATTTTCCCTTCTCTATTTGAATTTCTCCACTAACTCTTCTTTTTGTTATTTACAAAATAATCCCTCAAGTATTAGGTATTTGTACTCTAGTCCATGAGATTTTAAGTATTTGCAATTTAGTCCCTGGAGAAATATTTCTTTAAGTCCAAATTTCCTCACAATTTTCGACACACCTACCGCATGTTGAATTTAAGCTCATTTCTTGCTATTGAAAATAATGCAAAATTTAATTAAAGCGCTATTTGTAAAATTGAGTCATTCTGGGTATAATTGGGCCAAGATGAAAATTTGGAATATTAGAGAACAATGTCACAACTCCTAAAAGTGAAAAATGAAAATAAATTGACTCAAATTGAATTTTTTAGGCTTGATTCGAGATTATGCTCATGAAGGAATACACAACCCCAAATTAGATTTTTTAAATTTGCGATGGCCAACATGAAAAGGGATTTAAAGGAAAAATATTGACTATTTTTATGTATTTTTGTGGCCTCAAATGCTATTATTTATTAAATATTTTCCTAATTTCTAAAAAATATATTTAAAAAAATACAAAAAAATATGAAAAATTATTTTTTACTCAAAAATGGTTGCCTAAGCTTGGCCAAGGCTTCCAAAATTGAGTTTGCAATTTTCTCATTTTTCTTGATTTGTTTTATGAATTTTCGAAAATAAAAATATCGAAAAATACTGAAAATATGAAAAATTATTTTTTGGTCAAAATTGGTTCTCTAGGCTTAGCCAAGGTCCCCAAAGTTGACTTTTTAATTTTATGAATTTTTATGAATTTTTTTATTAATTTTAAAAGAGAAAAGATGATTAAAAATCATCTGTCAACAGCCATCTCCTCTCCCGTATAGCATGATAAAATAATTCAAGGCACATGAAATGCTGAGGCTTAACATCCTTCTTGGTATTAGTTGCTTCAGATGATAATATTGAGATTCGGCGGCGACTCCCACCAGCCACATTGAGACTCGCGATTAGTTATGTAAATTAAAACAGCTACGACTACTCAATTAGTGCACCAATAAACCAGGCCGCCTGTTGTGTGCCCCACTTCACTCATGCTTGTCTCTTTCGGCTCCCACTTGTGTGTGTCGGTTGCCTGTAGTATTGATAAAAGTGTCCGTGGGCCATGCTCAATAATAGAGTATCGGTCCTCTAGAGTTGACGTCGTTCGAATCTAAGGAAGCTAAAAAGCAGGCCTTTGGCCAATTTAGTCATGAAGGCATTACAGGGTTGGGTTTGCTACATGGATTTTGACTACACAGTCTATACTTTTTCAACAAAAATACAGAAACTTCTCCAATACATTAAGAATGCCCCAATGCTTGGTTTGGATAAATTCACCGTCGTATCAGAATACATAGCCCATACATGTTCATCAATTGACGTAATTCCATCCCCAGGAGGATGGACTTCTTCGTTTGCCCCCAGGGTTATCGGCTAAGACATCGACAATTACCCGTCCTTTCGTATTTCTGAAGATTATTCCTGATGTATTGTTGAACCCGATTTTTCTCCCGCCTGGGGTACCTATGATTCCCTGCAAAAGTAAAGGAAATAATGAGTATGTGATCCAAGAGGGGTCGGTCCATGACTCCTGCATTAGTCCAATTTTATTTTTTAATTTTTGTAGTGAAATTAGACAAAATTTTCTTAGGAAGACACAAGTGAGTTTCTCGAAAAGGATTTTCTTGCAAATTTTACAACTTGAAAAAAATGTGAAAAAATCATTTGATGTTTAGCAAATTTTCTAAAGGAATTTTCCTCTTTTATCAGAATAAATTTTCAAGGGAAAATTTATTAAGAAAATCTCATTTTTATTGAAGCAGGAAAGATGTGACAAAATTCTTTATTGGTTAACTAAAATTCCTTGGAAGGATTTTTTCGCATTTATTTTTTGAGAAATGGGACCCCAATTTTGATTTTTTATTTTCTTTTGAAAAAATGGCCATGATGTTAAGTTCAAAATTTGACCGACACCTAGCATGAACCGACCGAAAATATACACAAGATAATGTTAGATAATTTACTTTTACCTTGAAGACATACCAATCATATAGACGTGCACATGAATCATGAGTTTAAATATTAGTCTAGCTATCCTAAAGGCTCACAAATTGAAGCGAAAGACTTACGACAATGCGACAATTTTGCGCACATAATCAAGATTAGCTGTAATTTCACGATGTAACCAAGATTAGCTGGGCCTTCCACTTTGGCTGCTCGAGTCAAAAATTCTAACCCCGGCTTTGGTAATCTTACCAAGCCTAAGGCCTAACTTTTAAAACTCATTTTTGAAAAGGGGTTCGAGATTAAATCTGGGCTAACTTCCGACGTAATCTCAAGCCGAACATTAAAACCAAATCACAATACCATCTGAAAACTAGTGGCCCAGGTCCAGTCATAGAACGTGTGTGATGTAATGCCAAAGATTATTAATCATGCACCACAATTAAATGCAAGCATCACTTCAATAGCTAAAAAATTAATTCATAATTTTCACAAACACCAAACCTGCAAAACAAAGGGTTAGTCAAACACTTCACCCCTTATAACTCTCATCTGCAAAGCCATTTAACATCTAAAGATTAGAATTCAACCAATTCTCAAACCAAATGAATTTTCATGAAATGTTTCTAGCTTAAGCCTTTTAGGTTTTTAAAATTTTTTCAAAAATTAAGAACACATCCCCAGGGAGACAATTTGTCCGTAAAGGGAAAAATCATCATTTTTGAAGATTAGAAGGGCGAAACCACCAAATATAGGATTCGTTGATTAAAACGACCCGTCTCCTAATTTTTGAGAATTTTTAGGAATTTTTCCAAGAGGATTTATCCAAAAGGAAAAATCATCATTTTCAAAGATTGGAAGGGCAAAACTGATGAAAATAGGATTGGTCGATTAAAATGACCCGTTTCCTAATTTTTGAGAATTTTTTAAAATTTTTTCGAGACAATTTGTTCATAAAGGGAAAAATCATCATTTTAAAAATATTAGAAAGGAAATTCATCAAAAATGGGATTGGCCAATCGAAATGGCCTATTTTCTAATTTTTAGAATTTTTCTGAAATTTTTGAAATTTTTCAAAACAATTTACTCATAAGGAGCAAAATCATCATTTTGAAAAAAATCAGGAAGGAAATTTATCAAAAATAGGATTAGCCAATCGAAATGGCATGTTTCCTAATTTTTGAGATTTTTCTAAATTTTTTTAGACAATTCTCTCATAATGGGAAAAATGGTCATTTTGGAAAAATGAGGAAGGAAATTCATCAAAAATAGGATTAGCCAATTGAAATGGCCCGTTTCCTAATTTTTTAGAGCTTTCAGAATTTTTTGAGACAATTCGCCCATAAGGGGCAAAATCATCATTTTGAAAACATCAAGAAAGAGATTCGTCAAAAATAGGATTGGTTAGTCGAAATGACCCGTTTCCTAATTTTTGAGATTTTTTTGAATTTTTCAAGACAATTCGCCCAGAAAGGGCAAAATCGTCATTTTGAAAAGAACGAAAAGGAAATTCATCAAAAATAGAATTGGCCAGTCAAAATTTCCCGTTTCCCAATTTTTGAGACTTTTCTGAAATTTTCAAAATTTTCAAGATAATTTACCCACAAGGGAAAAATTGTCATTTTGAAAAAAATCAGGAAGAAAATTCATCAAGAATAGGACTGGCTAGTCGAAATGACCTATTTCCTAATTTTTGAGATTTTTCTGAATTTTTCGAGATAATTCTCCCACAATGGGCAATATCGTCATTTTGAAAAAACCAGGAAATCAAAAATAGAATTGGCCAGTCAAAATGGCTCGTCTCCTAATTTTTGAAATTTTCTTGAATTTTTCAAGACAATTTGCCCATAATGGGCAAAATCATCATTTTAAAAAAAATTAGGAAGGAAATCCATCAAAAATAGGATTTGCCAGTCAAAATAGCCCATTTCATAATTTTTGAAATTTTCCTGAATTTTCTAAACTTTTTTAGAATTTTTTTATGATTTTTATGAATTTTTCCCTTTCTTTTTTTATTATTTTAATACCTTAAATATCTTTTATTCCGAAAATTGTGATATAGGCTGGGCTTCTGAGCCCGACCTAGACGAGGCCAACCCCAAACCGCTGTTCGGTTTCCAAGTTGACTAGGTTCAGCCAATGAGCCCGGTCAAAACTAACTAGGCCCAAGCTCAAATTCCTTCACTTGAAATAAAATGGGCCTCGTTAGGCCCAACTATCAAAACAGGGCAAGACGGGCCCAACCTTAGTCTTTCCCTTTATCAGCAAAGTGAGCCCAAAACCTTTAACCCAAAACAAAAATTCCCTTAGCTTAGGATCGAAGGGTATTGGACTAATTCAAAACGCAACCAGACCTAAGCAAATGGCTCCCCCCCCCCTAAATACACATGGCATGCAGACATGTAAAACACGCATGTTGTTCCTTCAGAGGCTAGTTTGCTCGAAATGAACCTTCAATCATAGCTATCTAATCTTGGAGATAACATATCCTTCGATCGAAATCAAGCCAAACGGAGAAAACATGGTGACATCAAGGTTCAAAGAAATCAGTAAAGAGGAGGCTGACCTAAAGGCTTACCTTTGGCCGTCGCGAAGAACACGGTGAATGAGCCAGCTGGGAGATAGCCAAGGTAAATAGTTGTGGACGTCTAGACTTTTGAAACTCAAGAAGCTAATGTCGCCTCTTCTCAGCTTTCCCTCCCCTTTTATAGAATCAACTATGGAGCATCAAGATGCTTCGAGGATAAATGTGTACTAACCGCTCGACGGATCGACTTTCGAGAGCCACGAAGTTATGTTTTGCTTCAAGCTGGTCCTCAAATCCCATCCCAATTTCATCTCCAGATAAAACCAAGCTCTATCCATCTCGTAGTATCTGGTTGGCTGACAGAGTGTTCGCAGATTGTGTCAACGGTGATCCAAGAAAGCCCCGAAAACCAGAAACAGAGGAAAGATCATGGCTTTTGTCTACCCCAATCCAAGCACTTCTCCAACATGGCGTGCGCGTCGGCGACCCGGAAGTCCCGAGCTTACAGGAACTTGAGCAAGATGCCCCACAGAATGTAGAACTCCTGCTAACCTTCCAGTGCGTGTTAAGGGAAGTCCCCGTGAATGCGAGTTGCAACATGGTCAAAAGAGCATAGCAGTTCCAGATTACATTACGACTACAAGATACTTCAACTGAGGTTGCAGAAGCACGCAGTTCTACCATAAAAAAAAAAACGGCAAAAACAACCGACATATCCTGGACTAGCTATTTTTAGTGTATGCACCATGTACGTTCTCAATGTGCATAATACATCAACGCTACTACACTAGACACCGCGTATCGGACGAAACCATAAGAGTCTCGATAATCAACAGGGGTAGCAGCCACTTGCCTTCGAAGTTCTTAGTCCCGTTCCTATCGTAATCGTGTATCCTAATCATCTGCTCCTCGACCAAGATGGAAATTCAAGGTTCCCAACCACAAGAGCTCAACTGAACTGAACGGCGGTGACGGTCTCGGTTTTGTCCGAGTCAACTCACTAGAACTACTCCTTTAGAGTCACCTTGCTCTCTATCCTTCAGCTTGGAACTCCCAGCTGCAGCGATGAAGCTCCTTGGCTATTGCCGTAATCTAGTGATGGAGCGGGCAGATTTGATCTTCCTCTTTCATGTTTGGCTCCAACTTCTGCGACAACAGTTTCTCTCATCTTTCTATCCTCTGCTTCCTTTTGTGAGAGATATCTGAGATTGAAACATCCAAAGGCGTCAAGCCACTTCGTTCGAGGTGTAAACCTCGCCATCCATGGCATGCCCACGAAGCAAGTCAACCACCTGCAGCCAGATGCAAGTCGGTGTTGCATTTGTTGCTTCATGCTCGAGTATGGGAGGATCATCCCACGAAACCTCCTGTATTGTTTGAGCTACATTTTTCAAAAGCACAACTTCAATGAATATGAAAGGTTCTCCAGGTGTTGCTAGATGTAGATATCCGAAACCACGTTGTCCAATGCCCAACCGTCTCTTAAGATCTAGTAGATTGCTAATAGGTGCACCTCCTCGTAGGCCACGATCTTTTCTGGCAAAGAAGCCAGCTCCTCCCATGTAATTTGATGAAGCTCTCCCGTCGCAGGGCTAAACCAAGTGCCCCGTTTCTTTTCTCCCTCTCAGATCAGACGACTCCTCTTGCATGGGCCTCCCTTTTTCAGTTTCCTTGATTTCCTCGCGAAATTCGTCCACACGAGGATGTTAGAGTTTTCCGTATGTGGGCTCGCCTTAATTGTAATTGTAATTGATCGTATGCGGTATTAATTTACCGTATACGGTATTGGTTTAATAAAGTAGGATTTAAGGATTCTTAATGGGCCGTATATGGGCCTGGCTAGTGTGGGCCGAATTCCGGCTCGGCCCGTGATGGAAGGGCCCAGCTGGAAGTTAATATAAGGCAAGGACCCCCCTTTAGCCCTAACTAATGCCATTTCTCCTCTTCTTCTTCTCCATACGGCTTGTGGGAGAGAGAGCCACGAGGTTGAGGTCGTTCCATCGACGCCAGGCGACTCCGAGGGCATAAAGGGGAAGTTCCGAGCCCGTCTCGCTAAGATTCCAAGGCCCGTTCGTCGGTTTTCCGCGCCGCGCGAAGATGGATGCTAAATCAGGTACGCAAGCACGATCTCATGGTTATTTTGTTGTTAGAATACGACTACGGAGATCCTAGGGTGTCGGGATCATCGGCCTTCAGAGGATCCCCTTCCGATGTGTCTCCCTACTCCATAATACTTTGGTCCCGTTTTAGCTCCTCATCTACTTCGGCGCCTTCTAAAATAATTGCTTCCATCAATTCATATGAAACTCTTGAGATGGCAGCTGCTCCGGTCACCAAATTGAAGGAATATCACATAGGAGAGAGTTTCCTTGGACTAAGTTCTTATTCAAAAAATTTTTGGCTTTTGGCAATCCGTGGGGCAGTAATTCATGACGAAAGAATCCAGCAGTATATCATTTGCTGCAGCTTCGAGAGGTCTAGAACGACGAGCCTCACACAAGCCAGCAAACCTCTTTGGCGAAGCTCATGTCGATGCCACCGATGTACTTCAACATGTCGTCACGCCGTTCTTGATCTCAAGCTGAGCCATAGGGCTGAGGATTCTTGAATCTGCAGCTTGTGGAATGGCCAAGAGGGATGGGTTTGAGATTCACCAAAAACATATCTCCTTTAGATTGTCCAGATCAGAGGAGAAACCCCTAGTGGGGGCTGATCTTGTAGATCAGATTCATTGTCCCCCCCTCTTTTTTTTTTCATGTCCTCCTCCTTTTCTTTCTTCCGTCTCTTCTACATGCATGTATGCATGCATGCTTGCTTGCAAGGTGGTGCGTGAGCCGAAGGATCGAGGGGCTGGCGTCTTCCTTTTTATACACATGCAAATAGTCTTGCTTTTCCCTTTCGTCCTCACTTACGGCATCAACTTCCCCACGATTGTCTATGCAGCAAAAGTTTTACATCTTCAGACTTTGTTGACACCACAAATAGTCAATGAACTCAGACCAAGAGCCAGTAATCCCAATGTTGTCCCTCATATCCTCCATGTTGAAAATTAGATTGTGCGCGGATGCGTGGTTTTGATAGAAATTTGTGTTTTGATATGTGCAAGGGTATGTGCATATTTTTATAGAGGATGGACAAGGGTCGGATACTTTAAGGAATGTAGGCAAAGTTTATGGGACAAAGGATAGTTTCACTAGTTTATGAAAACGGTAGTACAAATATAGTTGATGGAGGAGTTGGTAGAGGAGTACAAGGATTTAGAGTTTATTCTCAACTCCCCACACACACTTTTTCTAGTACTTCATGGCCTATTTATAGACTTCTTCCACCTCCATAGTGGAAAATTCTAGAACATCCTAGATAGACACATTTCTAGACTTTTCTATAAGTATCTATTCCACAAATATCTTGTCTATGCTAGATATTTCTAGATTTTATAAGCAAGTGCCCATCCTAGAAGTCTCTAGAAATTGGATAACAATTTCCAACACTCCTCCTTGATCCAATTTCGTGATACTCCAAGCATGCTCCGTAGTGCCTCGAACTTTGTTGGCGGCAGTGCTTTGGTGAATATGTCCGCAACTTGATCTTCAGTCTTGCAATATTGGAGCTCAATCTCTCCATTGCTTTGTATAGTCTCGAACTTGGCTAGAAATGCTTCTTATGATGTCCCATACCTTTTGTGCCATATTCATTCCACGATCCCTTGCATCCTTCTATACTTGATTTGCCATAACACTTGCACTTGCCTTTAAATAAGCAAACATGTTCTCTAACGAAGTCCCAAATTTCTCAAGCCATCAAAGACTTTTAGTTGTAGTTGTTCCATCATATGCAGAGATGGGAAACCTTTGTCAGGCATGCATATAGCTAGGTGTTTTTGTTCATGTGGCGATGTTGGCCTTTGTTTTAGTTTTGGTTTTGGCTCAGGCTTTGGTTTAGGCTCTGGCTCCAGCTTTGGCTCTGGCTATAGCTCTGGCTCTAGCTATGTAGGCTCTGGCTTTGATTTTAGTTGAGATGGTGAGGACAAACGCCCAAAACCATCCGAATATGCCTGGCTCTGATACCACTGTTATCCGATCTTTGAAATTCTTCTCGCAGTGTTTCCCAAGCTTTCTTCGCCGTATTTGCTCCAATTATTCTCGGAAAAACGGTTTCCGAGAGCGCTTGCTGAATAACGCATAATGCCCTTGCATCCTTTTGTAGTTGATCTTTCGGAATAGAGGCACCTTCTCGCGGAGTCTCATAACCTTTCTAAGATAAGGTACGCACTATTCGGCTTCAAACTCTACGAAGAGATTTTGAGAATGCTAAAATGAAAGTAAATGAGACCGTTCAAGAATACTGTGGAAAACTAAAGGAACTAGTTAATCAAATGAGAGCCTATGGAGATGGAATCACTGATCAAAGGGTCGTAGAGAAAATATTAGTCTCCCTCACAAGAAAATACAATCCTATTGTTACAACGATAGAAGCAACTAAGGATTTAACGACCCTGACAATAAGTGAATTGATTGGCTCTCTAGAAGCGCATGAGAAAAGACTAATGGCACAAGATGAGGATTCAGTTAAAAGTGCCTTCCAGTCTAAAATAAACATACGGTCTCATCAATCTAAAACTGGTGGAAGGAGCTCATGGAAAAATAAAAGAGGAGGAGAAACTACTCAAAAAGAGAAATACCCACCTTGTGGCATTTGTAAGAAAAATAATCATTTGAAGAAAGATTGCTGGTTTAGAAATAAACCACAATGCCGCTTTTGTAAAAGATATGGCCACATAGAAAGAGATTGTCGCTCGAAAATAAATTCTCGAGCCAACTATGCTGAAGAAAAGGAAAGACAAGAAAATACATTTTATACAGGTTAAGCGGCAAATGATAAGAAAAGTGACACATGGTATATTGATAGTGGATGTAGCAATCATATGACAAGGGACGAATCTATATTCATCGATATTGATATATCGGTGAAAAATCAAATTAAATTGGGCAACGGCGCAATAGTTGATGCGAAAGGGAAAGGAACTATCGCCGTTGAAACAGATAAAGGCCCAAAATACATTCATGACGTATATCTAGTGCCAAGTCTTGCACAAAATCTACTTAGCGTGGGCCAAATGATACAATGTGGGTATTCTCTATACTTTAATGGAGATGACTGCATTATCTACGACAAATATAAAAATATTATTGCCTCTGTTAAAATGGAAAATAGGAATTTTCCTATTCGATGGAATTATGTCAGAGATATGGCCATGAAAGCTCAACTTGATGAGTCATGGCTCTGGCATCGAAGATTTGGCCACTTTAATTTTGCTGGACTGAAAATTCTCCATCAAAAAAATATGATGAGAGATTTTCCAGCAATTTCGGAAATTTCAGATGTCTGTGAAGGCTGCCTCCTTGGAAAACAACAACGGCAATCCTTCTCATCTGGAGGTGCATGGAGAGCTAACAAGCCTTTAGAACTAGTCCATACGGATGTTTGCGGTCCAATGAGGACTCCTACAGCCAGTCAGAATAGATATTTCATTCTATTCATTGATGACTACACAAGAATGACGTGGGTCTACTTTCTTCGAGAAAGATCGGAGGTTTTCTCTATTTTCAGGAAATTCAAGAACCACGTCGAAAATCAAAGTGGCCACAAAATCAAAGTCCTGAGGAGTGACAGAGGCACAGAATATAACTCAAGGGAGTTCAACAAATTCTGTGAAGAAAAAGGAGTTCACCATCAACTAACTGTTGGCTACGCTCCAGAGCAAAATGGGGTAGCAGAAAGGAAAAATAGAACTGTCATGGAGATGGCAAGGTCCATGCTAAAGGACAAAGGCCTTCCCAATTCGTTCTGGGCAGAAGCAATATACACGGCTGTATACATCTTAAACAGGTGTCCAACTAGAGCTGTCCAAAATAAAACTCCAGTCGAAGCATGGAGTGGACGGAAGCCTTCGGCGAAACATCTCAAAGTGTTTGGTTGCATATGCTACGTTCACATTCCATCTCAAAAGAGAAGCAAGCTCGATGAGAAGACAGAAAAGGGAATCTTCCTTGGCTACAGTGATCAATCAAAAGGTTATCGCATCTACAACCTAAGAACTAAGAAGCTCGTGATTAGTCGAGACGTTGAGTTTGATGAGTATGCCACCTGGAACTGGGAGAATGAGAAGATCGAGAAGAAGTATGTCATCTTGCCTGACACACCACCTGCTCGTGAGGAGTCAACAACACAAGAAGAATGTGAAGCATCAGACTCCACCACTCACGATGTAACGCCACCATCTTCTCCGAGAGCAACAGAAGAAGAATCTACTCCAGAATCTCCAGTAATGAGAGTAAAATCCCTTAGAAGAATTTATGACATATGCAACTTTGCTGCTTTAGAACCAGAAAACTATGAAGAAGCATCCAAAGAGGAAGTTTGGATAAAAGCCATGGAGGAAGAAATCAAGATGATCGAGAAAAATGAAACTTGGGAGCTTGTCAATTGCCCTAAGGACAAAGAGATCATTGGCGTCAAATGGGTCTACAAGACGAAGCTCAACGCAGATGGATCAATCCAGAAGCATAAAGCAAGGCTCGTGGCAAAAGGATACTTGCAACAACCAGGTATCGACTATACTGAAACTTTTGCTCCAGTTGCTCGTCTTGATACTATTCGTGCTCTTATAGCCCTAGCAGCACAAAAAGAATGGAAGATCCATCAACTAGACGTGAAGTCAGCATTCCTAAATGGATATCTTCAAGAAGAAATATATGTGGAGCAACCACAAGGCTTTATAGCCAAAGGACAAGAAGAAAAAGTCCTAAAACTTAATAAGGCTCTCTACGGATTAAAGCAGGCACCACGAGCATGGTATAGCAGAATTGATGAATACTTCACCAAGCAAGGATTCAGGAAAAGCATGAGTGAGCCAACGCTCTACATCAAGACCCAAGCGATTGGGCAGGTTCTACTGATGATAGGAGGAGTACTACTGGCTATGCATTCACATTGGGTTCTGGAATATTCTCATGGGCATCCAAAAAACAAGACTCGGTGGCACAATCTACTGCGGAGGCTGAATACGTCGCGGCTGCTATAACTACCTGTCAAGCAATATGGCTTCGGAGAATTCTAGAAGACCTTGGAGAAAAACCAACAACCAAAAGCTCTCCTCTTCCTTTGTATCACTCACAAAAACTAATAAAAGTTTTCGTTTCCATTGTGCTCATTCACTTACAAAACTAAATACCCTTCCGCAAAAACTAACACTCCAGCTCATGAGCAAAACGAAGAGAAAAAACCGTCGCAGTGGACGTTAGCGTAGCAAGACGCACACAAGGCTGCCACGTCGGCCTTACAGGCGACAGCGACCGGGGCTTACTCACAAACCTCGCACATCCAGATATGTTCATGGCAAGTGGAAATCCGAGAGTCGCAGTTGAGGCAGAAGAACGCCGCATTGGCACTACAAAACACCACCGCCGCGGCGGACTTGCAGGAGTCGCATCGGTTCGCCGGCACGTCCCAACTTTCAGCCCAAAACTCCTCCCCCAGCCCCCTTCGCTCGAGCCTCCTTTTCTTCTTCTCCTTTCCCTCCAGTGATCTGGTGCCCCATTCGCTTGATATTAAAAGTTGGCGCCACCACCTCTAAGTTTTGGGCCTCTAAGCGCAGCACCCTTGGGCATATTTCCCTTGGATTGTGACTTCTGGATCTTGGCTGTTGTTTTAACTTTTTTTTGTTTTGCCTTCTTCTCACCCTTTGTCTTCTTGACGCTGACACTTCAACCGTAAATGGCAGATGGATTGCAGACACCCTAGCTTTCTGCCTCAACCCCTCAGCAAAAAAACTATCAATGGCGTCGATCCTGGCTGGTGCTGCAGATCAGACCGGTGAACTTTGCCGGAGCAAGGAGACCTTAACCAATCATAGATGCTTTGTGGTGTAGTAGATTGCTAGTTTTTTCGAAGAAGTTTCAAGGGTTGTGCGGATGGATCGTTTTACTGACCCCTTTCTGCGTGCCATGTTCTCCACCTCTTGAGCTCTCCTTCACTTTTCTTTTTGTATCCACCTTATTACGTCCTCCCCCACCTGCAGAACACGCCGCGTTTTTCTTTTTTCTTTTTTTTCAAGTCTCCCGTCATCAAGTCTTCATCCACCACATTGACCTTGCTTCCCTTGGATTCTCGTTCCATGCTCTTGGTCTCGTCCACATCCTCTATACTATCATAGTCTCCTTTTCCTTTTTCGTTTAGTGCCCTTTTTTCTTTCTTTCGGTGCCCCAAACGGGCGCTAAGGCTCCTTTTTATTTTTTCTTTTTCTCTACCCATCACTAGTGCGTGTTTCTCTTTTTCCCCTTTGTTTTAGCTTGCACCATTTTTGTCATCTTTCCCCACCGAGGTCTTCTTGGATTCGCTGATATATATGATATAACCTTTCCATTGAAGAGAATGGTATGGACGACAGTAGTCGAGAGTGTGGCAAAACCAAGGCCGTAAGTCATTGCAAAGAAGGTGCTGATATGTACTGGACCATTCCATTTGCCAGGAAGAGGGACTGGGAAAATATCGGAAATGTCTTGGCATTGTACGCGTCAAACCAGTATGAAAGCGACGTCATGACATACATTACAAGGAAGAAACCAACTGCCACATTTGTCGTTCTGAACCATGGCCTAGCTAATGGACTTCCGAGGCATGATGAAATGGTGGCCTAGTCGAACCCAACAGAACGAAGTCCAAGGCCCTTTTAGCCCGAGCCGAGTTGTTGAACAGGAACAGCATGAAGAGCGATCCAATCACATAAAAAAGGTTAACATCATAAACAAACAACCAGGAAAGACATAGTAAGCAAAGCTGGTGGTCAAGAAGTGTTCATATTGAAAGGCTCGGGGTTCAAATTGAATTCCCACTTCATCCCCTAGAAGAAGACGCGCTTCACTATGTTGTCGCCATTCGATGGCCGATGGGTTCCCACGGCGACCTGTGCGATGTTGGATGTAACGTTCAAGGGGTTCTGCCTGTACCAGCAGAACTGGTTCATGAAAGGGAGTATGACACAGCCTCCAACGCCTGGACCCAAATCGAACTTGAGCATGGGCTGAGTTGGGCTGTTGGTCTTGGGCACGGTCAACTCCAGCTACTTGATGGGGGCATTCTGATTACAATTAGATCAAGATGAAAATTTGGACAATTTGAGGACAATGTCACGATTCAAGAAAAGCAAAAATAAAAAATTACAGAGCCAAAATAAATATTCTATAATTTTTTTAACCTGAAATTGAGATTTAACAAAGTAATTCCCGAATCCAGATTAATTTTTATGGATTTCCTTCAGCCAAAATGAAGAACAAATTAAAAGAAAAATACTGACTATTTTTTCATATTTTTGTGGCCTCAAATGCCATTTTTTTAAAAGATATTTTCCTAATTTCTAAAAAATATTTAAAAATGCAAAAGATATGATAAATTATTTTTTGTTCAAAATTGGTTCCCTAGGCTTGGCCAAGGTCCCCAAAGTTGAATTTTTTAATTTTATGAATTTTTATGAATTTTCTATTAATTTTTAAAAAGAAAAATGCCGAAAAATACTGAAAATATGAAAAATCATTTTCTAATCAACATTGGTTCCCTAAGCTTGGCCATGGTCCCTAAAGTCAATTTTTAATTTTATAAATTTTTATGAATTTTCTATTAATTTAAAAAAAAAGGTAATTGAAAATCAGGTCTGGTTCCCTAGGTTGGCAAGCACTGAAACCGACACCAATCAATTCCCTTTAACTCAAGTGAGCTTCCTAAAGTGGTTTCAAGTATCAATTCGCTCTAGATCATCTTCATCGAATCTCCACAATCACGAGCTCGAAGCTCTGGCTATGGCGAACTTGAGAAGTTTTTCTCCCCTCTCTCTCTGTCCTGTTAGTTCTTTCTTGCTCAAAAATGAACCCCCACACTGATAACCTTCTTATTTGTTTAAATACCTCCCCCCCCCCCCCTCCCCAAAAAAAAATTTGCATGCGGGAGGATGGCCATCGACCAGAACAGCACGTAATCGTGCATAACTTTAGGTCGCCGGCTTTGAACGACTTCGGGTGACACCATTTAGTTCATCGATCGTCCTGGTTAAGTACCAATTGACCTCGATTTGAACTTGGTTTATGCTCGAGCTAATTTCCTGGACTGCTAAGGCGTTGACCATGTCCCTCGAGCCAATTCTGGAGGTGTCCAACCTTGAGGATTTGCGTGGTTGAAGCAGCACCAAGCGATGAATAAAACCTATACCCAAACTACTCCGATTATCGTCAACTGCCCCTCCAATTTCAATGTTGAATTTTAACTTTTGTTGACTGACCTCACACCCGAAGGTTTGACAAAGACGATGAACAGTACAGGTCTTAGGGTCGGATCTTCTCCGACTCGATAGACCCGTCAATCCAAAATTTATCAAATTGGCCCCTCATTATCCCAGAATTAAACCAATTAAACATCAAATTCGAATTTAGGGGCATGAGTTCTCTCGAAAAGTGATTTGTTTGTAAAAATTTTACAATGAATTGCATGGAAATTCGAATTTTTAATTTTGACCCCGAGGATCTATTTTGCTAAATTCAAAACTTAGATGACCCTTTTTGCAAAAATTAATCCCACCAATGGATTCATAAGGCCAAAAACTAGGGGGAGACATGCTCTGATTTTTCATTTAGTCCATAGAGAAATTTTAATTGCATTTTAAGTACTTTTAAGGACTAATTCGAAAAAAGTCTGAATTGCGTTTTAGTGCTTTTTAGCAAAATTCGACAATTCTGTGAACTTTTGGATTGGGTTGCAATTTTTGAAAATAGAGGGGGATGACACAACTCTAGAAATACAAAAAGAAAAAATTATAGGGCTGAAATGAATTTCTAGAATTTTTTCAATTAATCTGAAAATGTGATTAACAAAGAAAACATCAATTCTAGATAATTTTTTTATAATTTTTTTGGAAAAATGCATATAAAATAAAAATAAAAATATTAACTATTTTTTCGTATTTTCTGGCCTCAAATGATATTTTTTTTTTATTAATTTTTGAGTATTTTTCCATTTTCTAAAAAATATTTAAAATGCGAAAAATATGAAAAATAATTTTTTGTTCAAAAATGGTTCCTTAGGCTTGGTCAAGGCTTTCAAAATTGATTTTTCAATTTTCTCATTTTTTATTATTGTTTTATGAATTTTTGAAAATAAAATGCAGAAAAATACTGAAAATATGAAAAGTTATTATTTTTTTTGTCAAAATTGGTTCCCTATGCTTGGCCAAGGTCCCCAAAGTTGATTTTTCAATTTTATGAATTTTTTTAAGAAGTTTCTAAAAATTTTTTAAAAAAACAATTAGTCAAAAATCAAATGTCAACACTCCTGTCCAAGCATATCCACGGATTTTTTTATTATCATATCCTCTTAATGTCGTGAACTCACATTTGATGTATTCTATCTTATTCTGATTTAACGTAAATCCTTTACGCTCTAACATGTTTCTCCATAATGCTAAGTCAGTATTGACCCCAGCATTGATCTCGTCAAAGGCACAATATCATCTGCGAACAGCATACACCATAATATCTCATCTTGGATATCTTTTGTTAGCTCATCAATAATTAGTGCAAAAAGGTAAAGACTCAAAGTCGAACCTTGATGTAAACCCACTATGATTAGAAAATAACTTGATGTGCCATTACAAGCCTTCACACATGTAGTAACATCATCATACTTATCCTTGATTGCCTTTACATACTTTAAGGGTGATTTTTTCTTCTCAAGAATCCACCACAAAACTTTTCTTGGAACTCTATCATATGTCTTCTTGAGATCAATAAACACCATATGCAGATCCTTCTTCTTTTCTCGATATTTCTCTATCAATTGTCGTATTAAGAAGATAGCCTTCATGGTAGATCTTTCTGGTATGAATCCAAATTGATTTACAGGGACTTTGGTTTCTATTCTCAAACGATGCTCAATACCTCTTTCCCACAATTTCATCGTACGGCTCATAAGCTTAATGTCTTTATAGTTATAACAGTTTTGAATATCCCCCTTGTTCTTGTAGATAGGCACAATCATACTCTTCCTCCATTCATTAGGTATCTTATTAGCTTAGAAAATCTTGTTAAATAATTTAGTCAACCAACTTATTGCCACATTCTCTAAGCATCGCTATACTTCAATAGAGACACCATCTGATCCTAAGACTTTAGTAGTCTTCATTTTCTTTAAAGCATCATTAACTTCTTGTACTCTAATTCTACGCACAAACATTCTATTTAACTCATCAAAAGTGTCCACCAAATCCACCTCACTTCTATCGTCCTCCCCATTATAAAGCTTGTTAAAATAACTCACTTACCTTTCCTTCCCTTCTTCATCTCTTACTAACTGTTTTTTATTTTCATCATTGATACATCTAATCTATGTCAAGTCTTTACTTTTCTTGTCCCTTATCTTTGCAAGCCTATGGATATCTTTTTCTTCCTCTTTGCTCTCAAGTTTTTTTATACATATTAGAGAAAGCCTTGCCTCTAGCCTTTCTCGCAGCTTTTTTAGCATTTTTTCGTATCAATTTAAAGTTTTGCAAATTCTCTTCATTATATACATATAGATAAGCGTTAAGTACAGACCACCAAAAGAAAATACAGCCTATGGTCTCGACACCTACGCTCACTCGATCTCAAAAAGAAACTAAACCACCACACATCTGGCTCAGTCCTCTAGCTCCTCTTCAGGGTCCTCCTCGGGATCCTCCTCGAAGTCCTCTTACTCGATGTCCATGGCCTCACCCTCATCATGGCCGTCGATCTCTGAGCGCCCTGGGGACGGCAACTCGTGTAGTGGCTCGGGATCGATTACCTCTCCTCCATACTCAGCAGGCTGTAAGAAGAAGGGATCCTCCTCCATAGGTATCGGAGCGTCTCTCATCGGTCCCTCAAAACCATACAGACCCTCCCTAAACCATGCCTCGAATCTGTGGGGCACAAAATGTGGACCACCCTAATCTACCCATATTGTGGTCAGATGTCGGCACTGTTGACATCTGATTTTTAATTATTTTTTATTTTTATTTATTTTTATTTATTTTTTAATTTTTATTTTTATTTTTTGGAAATTAATAGAAAATTCATAAAAATTTATAAAATTAAAAAATCAACTTTGGGGACATTGGCCAAGCCTAGGGAACCAATTTTGACCAAAAAATGATTTTTCATATTTTTAGTATTTTTCGAAAATTAATAGAAAATCCATAAAATTTCATAAAATTAAAAAATCAACTTTGGGGACCTTGGCCAATCCTAGGGAACCAATTTTGACCAAAAATTAATTTTTCATATTTTTGGTGTTTTTCAGTATTTTTATTTTCGAAAATTAATAGGAAAATCCATAAAAAAATGAAAAAGATGAAAAAACGAGAAAATTACAAAATCAACTTTGGAAGTCTCTGCCCAGCTTAGGTTGCCATTTTTGAAAAAAAAATCATATTTTTGGTAGTTTTTAAATATTTTTAGAAATTAGGAAAGTATTTAATAAAAATAACAGTTGATGCCATAAAAATGTGAAAATATAGTCAGTATTTTTATTTTTTATTTTTCCCTTCATTTTGGCAGAATAAATTCTAAACAAAAAAATTTTTAATTGAGAGTTTTCTTGTTAATTTCATTTTCTTCAGATTATGTGAATAATTTCTAGAAACTTCATTTCAGCTATGTAATTTTTTATTTTGCATTTCTTGAATCATGACATTGTCCTTCGATAGCGCCAAGTTTTTCCATGACTGATTGTATGGTTTTCATTAGCAGAGCTTGGCGGTAGAGACTGAGAGGATCCAGCAAAAAACTCGAGAGCAAATAATGTGGGTGGACTTCATTTTCCTCTATTTTTGCACAGGAGAAGAGCCATACAAAAATTTTCTTGGTTCTTGCTCAAGATTGGGGATCACTAGTTGCTGCACCCCAACCCTTCAAGGCCGCACGCACAGTTCTTAAGGCAAGGTCCAGAAGAGCGGCATCAAAGAGAGAGCCAGTTGATATCATCCGAAGGGGAAGATCCAAGATGGAACGGTCCTCAAGGAACAACCAAACAGAGAAAATTTTCCTTCCCTGATGATTCGCCACCAAATACAACAGGGGAAAAGAAAACGTATGAGGGGTGCTTTCCTCAATTAGGAAGAAAGACCTCCCTCTTTTTTCGTTTACTTGCCGATTCTTGGACATGAACATTCTTCACAAAACAAAGAGGACGAAAGGACGACGCTTCAGCTGGCGTCATTGATTCTTGCTCGGAGTTATTGGTCAGTGTGAGGGATCTCAGCCATACAAGACAGCAAATACTTATGCGTATACAGTGTAAGGCTAGCAGCAGCAATTTTCAACGGAGAGGTGAGATAATTGAAAAAATATATCTTGGTCAAAAGGAGCCGGTGGGTGCTAGAGAAAGTAAAGAGCGGACACGAATGAAAGAAAAGAAAAGAAAAGATGTTAAATATGTCTTGAATTTTTTGACATATTATTTGAATGGGCCGTAGGCCCAAACCCAGAGGAATTAGGTTTTCCTTTTTTTTTTGAGACACAATATATATTGTGATTAGGGTTTCATTGTACTTGTACTCTCCTTTTGATATAGTGGAATTTCGTTTTGCCTCGCCCGTGGACGTAGATCAATCTGATCGAACCACGTAAATCTCGTTGTTCCGCTTTTGTTCTTCGTTTGATTTCCGCAACAAAAGAAAAGAAGACTGAGCTCAAGCTCCAAGGAGTTTATGGAGGCCAAAACATCATGATAGCACGGAAGGCACTAATCTGTGAGTCGCTGAATGGGAATATAAAAATTCAATATGTTGTGAGGGACAGAGGAGTGCTAGTGGAGGTTAACACAAGAGATACACGGCCACGTTGAGAATTCATCCCTTAGATACACGCGAAAGAGAGAAGGAAAGTAAGAGAAGACAAAAGAAAAAACGAGTGCGCCAGGTCTAAAAATTTGATTCCTTAAGCTTTCGGCGAAAGAAGAGATGGAGGGGAACACCATCATGAAAAAAATAAAGAAAACAGATACCCTGGTCAAAGAAGAAAAAAGAAAAAAGGAGGGGAAAAAGGAGAACAGGGCCGCCCAATGAGCTTTCCGGAGGGAGAGATGGTTACGAGTCGGGGGCAGGTGAAAGAGGGGGGGAGGAGCTACCGTTCTGGGGACCAACTCTGGGGTTCTGGACAAACTCGGGGACGGGAGTGACGGCTTCCCCTAGAGGTTCCAGCAGAAAAAACGAGGGGGGAGATACCGATCATCTCCAGTGATGGGGGGATTCTTTAGCTTCAGAGCCTTGGGTCTTGCAAACTTCTCAAACAAGGAGGTTCGCGTCCTTGAGAAGTAGCTTGGGAGGATGAGCTAGATTTCCTTCCTGGGGTGGCCTCAACAGCATTGTAATCAAAGAAGCTGGAAAGTGGAGAATGAAAAAAAAAAGTTCCAACGACAATCCCTGTGATGATCTTTTCTCTGGTTTATTAAGACGCAGCACCATGTCTGATGAACCGGGATCCCGTCGATGGTAGAGGCCTTTTTGCTATTGGCCGTGAAGAGGAGGGCCTTTTTGGAGGCGAAAAAAGTTTCAGACCAACGGGGGAGATACTTAAGGAGGACGGGAAGTTGTTTTCGTTCGGCGAGGTGGCGGTGTGTTAGAAAGTTGATCCAATTTCTAGAATATTCTAGGATAAATTTTTGTAGAATAGTCTAGAAAGTTAAGAATATTTATGGTACTTCTAGAGAATTCCTAGGATATGTCTAGAAGGATAATGTGTAGAAAAATCTAGAAATAATATGCTCTAGATTTTGTAGAAAACTCTAGAATAGTGTCTATCTAGGATACTCTAGAATTTTCCTGTATGACGGTGGAAGATGGCTATAAATAGGCCATGAAGTGCTAGAAAGTGTAGAGAAAAACCAACAACCAAAAGCTCTCCTCTTCCCTTGTATCACTGACAAAAACTAATAAAAGTTTTCGTTTCTATTGTGTTCATTCACTTACAAAACTAAATACCCTTCCGCAAAAACTAACAGTGGTACCAGAGCCAGGCTCGGTTGGTTTTGGGCGTTTGTCCTAGCCACCCTCTCCTAAAAACACCACACCCATGGCTAATGTTTCCTCATCCTCATTTCCCATTCCCATTTTTTATGGGAATAACTACGACTATTGGTGCATCAAAATGACTACATTCTTGATGGCCCAAGACTTATGGGACATCGTGGAGAAAGGTTATGAGACTCCGCGAGAAGGTGCCTCTGTTCCGAAAGATCAACTACAAAAGGATGCAAGGGCATTATGCGTTATTCAGCAAGCGCTCTCGGAAACCGTTTTTCCGAGAATAATTGGAGCAAATACGGCGAAGAAAGCTTGGGAAACACTGCGAGAAGAATTTCAAGGATCAGATAAGGTACGCACTATTCGGCTTCAAACTCTAAGAAGAGATTTTGAGAATGCTAAAATGAAAGTAAATGAGACCGTTCAAGAATACTGTGGAAAACTAAAGGAACTAGTTAATCAAATGAGAGCCTATGGAGATGGAATCACTGATCAAAGGGTCGTAGAGAAAATATTAGTCTCCCTCACAAGAAAATACAATCCTATTGTTACAACGATAGAAGCAACTAAGGATTTAACGACCCTGACAATAAGTGAATTGATTGGCTCTCTAGAAGCGCATGAGAAAAGACTAATGGCACAAGATGAGGATTCAGTTGAAAGTGCCTTCCAGTCTAAAATAAACATACGGTCTCATCAATCTAAAACTGGTGGAAGGAGCTCATGGAAAAATAAAAGAGGAGGAGAAACTACTCAAAAGGAGAAATACCCACCTTGTGGCATTTGTAAGAAAAATAATCATTTGGAGAAAGATTGCTGGTTTAGAAATAAACCACAATGCCGCTTTTGTAAAAGATATGGCCACATAGAAAGAGATTGTCGCTCGAAAATAAATTCTCGAGCCAACTATGCTGAAGAAAAGGAAAGACAAGATAATACATTTTATGCAGGTCAAGCGGCAAATGATAAGAAAAGTGACACATGGTATATTGATAGTGGATGTAGCAATCATATGACAAGGGACGAATCTATATTCATCGATATTGATACATCGGTGAAAAATCAAATTAAATTGGGCAACGGCGCAATAGTTGACGCGAAAGGGAAAGGAACTATCGCCGTTGAAACAGATAAAGGCCCAAAATACATTCATGACGTATATCTAGTGCCAAGTCTTGCACAAAATCTACTTAGCGTGGGCCAAATGATACAATGTGGGTATTCTCTATACTTTAATGGAGATGACTGCATTATCTACGACAAATATAAAAATATTATTGCCTCTGTTAAAATGGAAAATAGGAATTTTCCTATTCGATGGAATTATGTCAGAGATATGGCCATGAAAGCTCAACTTGATGAGTCATGGCTCTGGCATCGAAGATTTGGCCACTTTAATTTTGCTGGACTGAAAATTCTCCATCAAAAAAATATGATGAGAAATTTTCCAGCAATTTCGGAAATTTCAAATGTCTGTGAAGGCTGCCTCCTTGGAAAACAACAACGGCAGTCCTTCTCATCTGGAGGTGCATGGAGAGCTAACAAGACTTTAGAACTAGTCCATACGGATGTTTGTGGTCCAATGAGGACTCCTACAGCCAGTTAGAATAGATATTTCATTCTATTCATTGATGACTACACAAGAATGACGTGGGTCTACTTTCTTCGAGAAAGATCGGAGGTTTTCTCTATTTTCAGGAAATTCAAGAACCACGTCGAAAATCAAAGTGGCCACAAAATCAAAGTCCTGAGGAGTGACAGAGGCACAGAATATAACTCAAGGGAGTTCAACAAATTCTGTGAAGAAAAAGGAGTTCACCATCAACTAACTGTTGGCTACGCTCCAGAGCAAAATGGGGCAGCAGAAAGGAAAAATAGAACTGTCATGGAGATGGCAAGGTCCATGCTAAAGGACAAAGGCCTTCCCAATTCGTTCTGGGCAGAAGCAATATACACGGCTGTATACATCTTAAACAGGTGTCCAACTAGAGCTGTCCAAAATAAAACTCCAGTCGAAGCATGGAGTGGACGGAAGCCTTCGGTGAAACATCTCAAAGTGTTTGGTTGCATATGCTACGTTCACATTCCATCTCAAAAGAGAAGCAAGCTCGATGAGAAGATAGAAAAGGGAATCTTCCTTGGCTACAGTGATCAATCAAAAGGTTATCGCATCTACAACCTAAGAACTAAGAAGCTCGTGATTAGTCGAGACGTTGAGTTTGATGAGTATGCCACCTGGAACTGGGAGAATGAGAAGATCGAGAAGAAGTATGTCATCTTGCCTGACACACCACCTGCTCGTGAGGAGTCAACAACACAAGAAGAAGGTGAAGCATCAGACTCCACCACTCACGATGTAACGCCACCATCTTCTCCGAGAGCAACAGAAGAAGAATCTGCTCCAGAATCTCCAGTAATGAGAGTAAAATCCCTTAGAAGAATTTATGACACATGCAACTTTGCTGCTTTAGAACCAGAAAACTATGAAGAAGCATCCAAAGAGGAAGTTTGGGTAAAAGCCATGGAGGAAGAAATCAAGATGATTGAGAAAAATGAAACTTGGGAGCTCGTCAATTGCCCTAAGGACAAAGAGATCATTGGCGTCAAATGGGTCTACAAGACGAAGCTCAACGCAGATGGATCAATCCATAAGCATAAAGCAAGGCTCGTGGCAAAAGGATACTTGCAACAACCAGGTATCGACTATACTGAAACTTTTGCTCCAGTTGCTCGTCTTGATACTATTCGTGCTCTTATAGCCCTAGCGGCACAAAAAGAATGGAAGATCCATCAACTAGACGTGAAGTCAGCATTCCTAAATGGATATCTTCAAGAAGAAATATATGTGGAGCAACCACAAGGCCTTATAGCCAAAGGACAAGAAGAAAAAGTCCTAAAACTTAAAAAGGCTCTCTACGGATTAAAGCAGGCACCACGAGCATGGTATAGCAGAATTGATGAATACTTCACCAAGCAAGGATTCAGGAAAAGCATGAGTGAGCCAATGCTCTACATCAAGACCCAAGGTAAGTCTGACACTCTCATTGTCTCTCTATACGTGGATGATCTTATATATACAGGGAACAATGAGAAGATGATTCGAGTTTTTAAAGAAGAAATGATGAAGACATTCGAGATGACAGACTTGGGCTTGATGCACTACTTCCTCGGCATTGAAATCATCCAAAATAAAGGAATTTTCATTTCACAAAAGAAATATGCCGAGAACCTCCTGAAGACATTCAAGATGGATTATTGTAAAGCAGTTACAACACCACTCGTGACAAATGAGAAACTACTAAAGGAAGATGGAGCAAAAAAAACCGACGCCTCCCTCTACAGAAGTCTGATTGGCAGTCTGCTATATCTCACTACCACAAGACCAGACATCATGTACGCGACAAGTCTACTATCACGGTTCATGCAGAGTCCGAGTCAAATTCATTTTGGAGCTGCCAAAAGAATTCTACGATACTTAAGAGGAACTACAGATTATGGCATTTGGTATCAGCCCAGTGCAACGGCTAAGCTCATCGGCTACACCGACAGCGATTGGGCAGGTTCTACTGATGATAGGAGGAGTACTACTGGCTATGCATTCACATTGGGTTCTGGAATATTCTCATGGGCATCCAAAAAACAAGACTCGGTGGCACAATCTACTGCGGAGGCTGAATATGTCGCGGCTGCTATAACTACCTGTCAAGCAATGCTTCGGAGAATTCTAGAAGACCTTGGAGAAAAACAAATGGAATCAACTCCAATATTTTGCGACAACAAATCGGCAGTAGCTATATCCAAGAATCCCATCTTTCATGGAAGAACGAAACATATCGACATCAAATATCACTTTATTCGCAAGCGCAAAGCAATGGAGAGATCAAGCTCCAATATTGCAAGACTGAAGATCAAGTTGCGGATATATTTACCAAAGCACTGCCGCCAACAAAGTTCGAGGCACTACGGAGCATGCTTGGAATATCACGAAATTGGATCAAGGAGGAGTGTTAGAAAGTTGATCCAATTTCTAGAATATTCTAGGATAAATTTTTGTAGAATAGTCTAGAAAGTTAAGAATATTTATGGTACTTCTAGAGAATTCCTAGGATATGTCTAGAAGGATAATGTGTAGAAAAATCTAGAAACAATATGCTCTAGATTTTGTAGAAAACTCTAGAATAGTGTCTATCTAGGATACTCTAGAATTTTCCTGTATGACGGTGGAAGATGGCTATAAATAGGCCATGAAGTGCTAGAAAGTGTAGAGAAAAACCAACAACCAAAAGCTCTCCTCTTCCTTTGTATCACTCACAAAAACTAATAAAAGTTTTCGTTTCCATTGTGCTCATTCACTTACAAAACTAAATACCCTTCCGCAAAAACTAACACGGTGCCGTGAAGAGGTCGCTGACCATGGCTGAACAACCTCTCTAGAGAGAAAAACACACGAGACGAGAGGGGAAGAGATGGTGATAATCCTGAGGGGAGATGGGAGAGGTGTGCACTCACTAAACTAGAAGACGCAAGGAATGGGGATCACGAGTAGAACTTGGAGAAGCGCTCACGCTCGAAATTAGAAGAAACCGAGGGGTTGGGTCTCGCAAGAACGTTGGCTTCGTTGTTGTCGTCGTCCTCGAGGAAGAAGGGCTAGAGTCCTTGGAAGAAAGGCAAAAGCAAAGTGAACAACAAGAGTGTAAGGGCAACCGCGAGCGCAAGTATTTTTGAGAGCCATAGCCGAGCCAAGGAGAGGCACAGATCCCTTTAGATCCTGAGACCAATCTTCATCTAGTGAGTCATGCAATAACTCACGATGGAAGTGAGGATTTAATAGTTCCCACCGGGGATCTTGTTCTGACACAGCAACTAGTAAAGGACCTACGCGGCAATGGCTTGCTTAGAGAAGCATAGTTGTAAAGCATCGAAGCTTCACTTGAAGCTTCGGAGGTTCAAGATATTTTTAAAAGTCTCGGAACGGCAACTGTCTAAAGACATGAAGAAGAAGATGAAGAAGAAAGATCGACTTCAGGTGCGAGCCGAAGCAATGGCGTCGCACGATAGGCAGCCCTGGCGTCGTGAAGTTGCGCCTCAGCAGGCTCGTCGAGTGGAGCACAAACGACAACCCGTCCCCCATGCACTCCTCAAGCCTCCACTACATTGATCTGGCGTTGACGCCTAGCGTGGAGGAGATGAGCTACCTTTTCATGTGTTACTACAACCAGATCAAGGTGCTGGGGTCTTACCATGGCTCGTTTTGCATTCCCAACGCCGCCTACGACGTCGTTATATGGAATTCCTCCACTATGAAATGCAAGTTCCTACCTTATTTAACCGTTGAGGTACGAGGTGCATCGGTTTTCTTTGTTTGCGTTTATGAGTTTGGGTATGAGGATCACCATGATGATTACATGTTATTGAGATTGGTTCAGCTCGTCATTGAGCTGACTGAATCTGAAGTCAGTATCTTTAACTCGAAAAATATCGAGAGGAAGTGGCTTCGCGATACGTCTGACTTTTTGGATTATTCACGAAAAAGTGGTGGGTGTTACGGAGGGAGGAATTAGACCCACCAATTGTCCATGACGTTTTAAAAAAACTGGCGAGCTAAAAAGACTTAACGATTCGCTGGTTCAATCCCATCGAGATGCTGTTGTTGAGCACTCCTACCACTAATCGAGAAAAGCCATTACAGAGGTCAAGCACCGCAGGTTCACCGCATTAGCCTCAGTCCCAAAAGTTACAAGCTGCTCGCGCCCAAACATAACCGATTCCGGAATCCTGAGCTATCCACTCGATGACACTGTATGATGCCATTATAAATCCTGAGGAGAATGAAGTTCCAGAACAACCAGTAAGGTCCATTGAGTCCGCCTCGGACTTATCCACTAGTGCTACCTTTGCCGTCCGAAAGTTCAATGCATCCAGCTCTTGAGGGATCTCTTGAGAATCACTCTACATTTCACTAAGTGTCGAGTTAGGTCAATAATATGGCACGACCGTGGAATGAAATGCTCAGCTTGGAGCAATGAGAGAGAAGAACACGGCATAAAGGCAGGGGGTTGGAGCTACAACTGCGAGGCTCCACAAGTTTCCTCTGGTTTCGTAGCGTGGGCATGCATGTGGGGTCTGCATGGGGATATGGACGGATGCTGGAGGAAAAGCAAGTCTTGCTTTCTTTGGCGGTATTCAACTTTATGGTGTCCCCTCTGCAAAAAAATTCACTCCACCAAAATGTCGTAGACTCGTGGAGGAAAATAATGGATAAAAGGTTGATTCCGAACGGCTTTACTTATACGATTGTGTCGCGACCGTAAAAAATAATGTTCTTTTGGATGAACGAATTATTAGGTTAATTAGATCAACTAACCTAAGACGGACCCTCCCAAGCCCTATCGAATCGCGACTTAGGGTTTTGTTTGAATAATTTTAACATTTTTGAGTCGCCACTAATCGTTCTTGATAGGTCGATTAGAAACCTAAATAAATTAGCGGGAGAACTAATTTATTTCTGCGAACCAGAGATTCTGAGTTCGGGGACTTGGTTACGTTAGATTACTCTAACGCCCTTTCGGTACCAATTTCATGGAAATTCACTTGAGGTGATTTGGAAAGATTTGGGTCAAACTGATCATAAGGGTAAAATGATTATTTTTCAAGGATTGAGAAGTGAAAAGAGGTCAAACCAGTTGAATGTGGTTATTTCCTATTTTCCACAATTTCTGAGAATTTTTCTGAATGTTTTTAGAATTTTTTCTGGTATTTGTTTTTTGTAGAAATTTTTTTTATGATTTTTATGAATTTTTCAATTTTTATTTCATTTTTTATACTTTATTTATTATTATTATTATTATTATTATATTTTATTTTTATTTATTCCAAAATTGGTAATTTGGGCTAGGCTTTTAAGCCCAGCCCTTCTGAACCGACGAAATGAGAAAGGGGTTTAAACCCAAATACAAATCTAAGGCCCAAATTTTCATTCTAAAGCCCAGATTGACCTAAACTTAGGGCGTGCATGACAACCATTCTGTTTCTCTATTTCTTGAACAGAAACTCGTTTAGCAATCAAAATCTATTTTTCTATTTCTGAAACAAAAATCTATTTCAGAAATAGGTTTTGGATCAAAATGAGAAACAAAAAATTTTTACTTCTGGTAGAAACAGAAATAGGAAACCTCTGTCTCCTTCGTTCACACGCACGCCTCCTCTCGCAAGTTTGACGAAAGTAGCGAAACGAATCTCTTCTTCTCTGTTCTAATCCGACAAATTCAAGCTCTATCTCCAGCGATGACCCACAGGCGATTTTGATTCCTCGCAAGGTTCGTCCCCTCTACCTCTCTTTGCACTTTTTTCATCACATAGCATCGAAGAACAGCTTTCTCCCTTCACCATCGAAAGAATAGAAATCTCCCTTCGCCAGCAATCTCCTCGCAGATGTGCCCTCTCCTTCTGTCAAGGCCATGAAATCCTCCTCTTCCCATGGCAGATCTGAGTGGTCGACTCGATTAGGGCTTGCTGGGTTTTCGGGACTCGATTAGGGCTTGCTGCGTTTTCGGGACTCGATTAGGGCTTGCTCCAGCCTTTGAAGGTTCTCTCTCTCTCTGCAGTCGCGTATGCTGCTGATTTCAGTCTCTCGTTGCATTGCTCGTCTTTGTTTGTGGTGTGAGTGCATGTTTTTTTTTGTGTGTTGTGGTGAAATGGGGGGAAGAAGAAGCAAGCGCGCATATCGAAGGTTTCCAGGCGATTTGATCCAAGCCTGTGGAGCTCAAAAACTGTGCCACACGAAATCATCCATCTTTTCTATGCAGTCAATCCTCTTGAGATATCTGGTCTTTGGATTCAGGGGATTTCGAAGAGGTCGATGAACATTTCCTTGCAAATCCGGATACTGTCTCTCTTATGTTTCGTTGGGAATGATAATTCTTTTCTTTGTGCTAAGCACGGTCTTTTAGTACCCTGAAAAATCTGCGAGTGACAATGCTGAACTAGGATTACGAATTGCTGAAGTGGGATTACTTGAAAATTCATAGCTGGTCAATTGGAATGGGATGTCTGATGTGCTCAGTTCACTTAGTTCTTCGTCATCGGTCTCTCTTGTTGTTTATTCTCTTTCTTGTTGGTTGTAGCTGCCTGTATGTGTATTCTTTAATGATAAAGTTCATCTATACCAATGAGCCATCAATCGAATCTGTTTGATCCCGAAGAGAAGGAAGAGGTCTTTGGAAAATGGATTCCGAATGTGGCTTTTAATGATTCGACAAATAATCAAACTGATTTAACATTCCTGCTATTCTGTATCTTCTTGTAAAAGACGCTCAACCTACAAGAAGATGGGGCTTTTTTAGAAGAAGATGGGGCTTTTTTAGCAGAATTTTGTCTTAGTCAAATGAAAGTCAATTAATGGAATACAAAGAACAGAGAAGAGTGTATGGGTGATTCATATATAGATTTGTGCAAGTGTAAATTGTCTTCTACTATACTTGCCCTGACTCCCCTTGGCTAGAGGAGAAGATTGAATTTCAAAGTCAATTTGCTGCTTTTCTTTTTGTGGTTATATGATTTTCATGGGTGAGAAAAATCTACTCATGAGATTTGTTTTAGCCTTGTAAATACCAAGATACCTGTTGGGTACTTCAATAAGTAACAACACTTTCGGTTTTTACTAGCTTAAGCTCTGAATGATTTGAACATAGTTAAAATTTCTCATGATGTGCCTTGCAGAAAAAGTTCTTCGGAATGATGATCTTCAAGGAGCCCCTCTTTTGATATTGGCAAAGGCGAATTTTTGTGTTATCGCTTTACCAAAAAAAAAATTTCGTGTTATCGAATCTCCTTCTTCTGGGCTTGCTAAAGCTATGTGACCATTATCTTCCTCAAGTTTGTTTTCATATTGCATTAACATAGTAGACCATTATCTTCGTCCTTCGCAGATCTATAGCTGCTTTTCAGTCTTGTTTTGCTTGGTGCGAGAAAACTACGAAGGGACTTTCAAAGTCTCACGCTTCTTCGTATCTCGCCTCACTTGTCTCCCGGAACATACTTCGGAACCATGCGCTGTTGTTCACGACCTTTCCTCCCTGCCTATCCATCGCGTCAGACGTCACAGGTAATGGAAAGTTCTTTCCTTGTTGAGCTGTATGTTGGTTTTATCCTTTCTATTTTGCTCTGCTACGTGCTTCATTTTCTTTTATTCATCTTGGACATATCATCTCCGCCAAATTTACTCTAACAATGGCAACCATTAGATTCTGTCCACTCAACCAATTTTGATGCTATCTACTTTTGATGCTCAATCAGTTAAGGTTAGATGGAATCCCAAAAGGAGACTATTATGGTAAAGTGGACTGAGCCTTTGACCAATATTTTTGTAAGTCTATTGGTAGAAGAGATGAAAAAGGGAAATCGCACCACCTCTACCTACAACAAAGCAGGGTGGAATAACATACATGTCGAATTCAATAAACGGACAAGACTCAACGTGACTTTAGTTCAGTTGAAGAACAGGGCAAACAAACTGAGGTCACAATATAGCAGTTTCAAGAAGCTTCTCTCACAAACTGGATTTGGATGGGATAATGTAAACAAAACAGTCGTAGTGGATGAGCCATCTATATGGGAGTCTCACATCAAGGTATCTCTTTAGTTAGGTTATTTTGTTCTTATTGTGGGTGCAAGTTTTGATTATGCTGTTGACGTATCTCATTTTTTTTTTTTTGCAAAATTGCAAGAAAATAAAGAATGGGCTAGATTCAGGCATGATGGGTTTCCTCAATATCCAGATTTGTGTATTCTGTTTGGTGATACCTATTCTACTGGGGATTATGCATCAGGAAATGCAGAAGGCTTGGTGGTGTCAGAGGGAGATGACAATGGTGGTGGTGATGGTGACAAATGTGGGAATGATGCAAGAGGTGATCCGGAAGAACTTAATGAACAACATATTCATGAGGAAATCTTTGCACCTAGCGTGTCTTCCAGTCGAGTTCGTGAGAAGCACCAGTTAGATAAGACTCCAAATGCCAAGAGGAGGAGAAAGAGCAGCACATTAGATATTTCTGACACTTGCAAAGCTCTTCAAGAAATGATAAAAGTAAGGACGGGTCAATCAACAAGTGGCTCCGTTAACTCATAGGCTCCCTCACAAGCCCCATCACCTATAGACCCCTACTCTATTGGAGTAGTGGTTGGCGTCTTAAATGGCATGTCTGACTTAGACCAGAATCTCTATAACAAAGCTGTGAACCAAGCATGTCTTAATCCCACTTGGAGAGAGGCTTTCATGGTAGCTCTACCTGAAAGGAGGCGTGGACTTCTTGAATATCTTTAAGTAGATGTTGCGAAATATACTATGGATTTGTATTTGACTTATGACTTATGTAATTGAGATGTTGTTTTTCTTAGGATGCAATTATGACACTGTGGCTATTGTTGAATGTTATTGAATTCCTTACTTATTTGTTGTGTTTTTGTTTTTGTTTCGTGTGATGGCATAGGTACTATGGAGGGGAATGGAAGTAGCGTGAATACCACATAATCAGACAACGAGAGCAAAATGGAGATTATAGTATTATGCAACTATATGAAAACATGTCATTTTGAAATTACTAGAGTTATCATTGTATAGATATCATCCACGCAAATTTTCCAATTTGCAAGAGAACAAAATAACAGAAAAATGTGAAAGATGGAACTCCATGGCACGTATCCTACTTGGAAGCACGTATCCACGCAAATTTTCAAATTACTTGAAGCACGTATCCTACTTGGAAGCAAACGAGCAAAGTCGGTCCTTAGATGTGTATTTGATACGAGGACCTTTTGATGATCATTACCATCTTTAGAACACCATAATAAAGAAAATAAAAAATAAAAATAAAAAAAGAAATGTGATTTTTTTGTTTCAGAAATAGAAATTTTTTGTTGTTATCAAACGAATTTCTATTCCAGGAACAGAAATTCTATATCGTTATCAAGCGCTTTTTTTTTTCTCAGAAACTATTTCTGTTCCAGAAATTATTTCTGGAACAGAATGGTTGTCATGCGCGCCCTTAGTCCTAGCCCAACCGGTTGAGCCCTATTCTGATTAGATTTCGCTCCAAAGCCCGCCCAAAACCCAAAACTAAATCAGAACCACATTAAATTAAGATCCTGAATCTAGAAGCTCTTAATTTTCCTGACATTTTCTGCTCCTTCTTTGTTTTACTTATTTATTTATTTATTTTTAAATCCGCCTTCTACGTGGGTTCTCAAATGCAAAAATAATTCTGCAGTCTTAACCTACGAAGGAGCGAAAGAGAGAACAACTCATCATGGGTCCATGCTCGCCCCTTCGCCGGACCTCCATCGCCGTGCCGTTGACAATGCTGGAACTCAACAAGCCAATCACCAAACTCCTCGCTCGCAGGAGACATAGGATGAGATAAAAACGTCCACCTTGAAGTCCTGGCTCGAAACTCCTTCGTCTTTCCGTTGCTTGAGTACCGCTTTGAGTTCAACCAGCACCTCCATTTGTTTTTTTTTTAGTGTCTCCTCCCCATTCAAGAACAATTCCCCCTTTTTATTCTGTGGAACCGGTTGACTTTCTTGAGTTGGCAGTCCAGGCACGCGAAGAACTCCTTCGCGGCATCCGAAACAGCCAACTGTTCATGCGGCTCGGTATCGTAGACGTCGCCCATGCCAGTGGAAGACACGAGCTTCTTGTACACCTGTGTTCGTGAGGTTCGGTTTGTGTGAAACGAACTCGCGGGCTTTTGCGCTATGTGAGCTCGCACAAGATAGATCCTTACGTCCCTTGAGCTTCGAGGAAAATGGCGAACTTTCCCAGATGCAAGACGATGAGCTTGTACTGCTAACTTCTGCAGTCAGTTTAGTCGTTACATGAAGAGTCCCATGAAAAATACTAAGGCCTTTTGGATCTTTAGGTTTCTTCTTGTAATGCATCCTATAGTTCAACTCTGCTGTTCAAATGCTCCTTCCTCTCTTCTTTCATAAAATGTTCCCCATGTGAGCATTACCTCCTCGTTTACGCACGTCATGGACGACTCCTTGTCTAGAGATACCAATGTCTTCTCCTCAAGCTCATCTACAGGTAGAGTCTTCCAAGCAACCGCTTGGGCTTTAGCTTCCCCAGGAAGAAGAATGATGCGACGAACGGAGCCGGTATTTTTTGCTTCCTCTGTTCTGTGTATTAGTGCTGATGGAGATCTGGTAGAGGGAATATACTCATCGATGACGTCGCCGAGAGTACCCTTCATCATGGTTGACGGGGCCATGAATATCTGAGCGGTGTCAACGAATTGCAGGCTCTCCGGGGGGTCGTACGGAGAGAGCAGGTGCGAGGTGAGGGAGAAGATGAGAGGGATATGGCTGGAGATCAAGGAAAGAAAGATGAAAATTGGGCTGGTGAAGGAGAGTGAGAGGGATGGTGGCGTAATAGAGTTCATGGCTGAGGATGGGGATGGTCAGCTGGAGGAGTTGTTGTTGCTGCTCCTTCCATACGTCGAAAAGTCCAGCACTCAAGTAAGATCCATTCTTTTTGTTCGGTGAGTCTCCAATGTGTGGTGAGCGCATATCCAATGACAGGCAAAAGGTGTGCCGGAGAAGAAGAAAGAGACCGTGCGATGTCTAGAAATGCCACAAGTTACAGGGGATGGATTGCCAGATGTTGCTGTCCGTTGCGCGTGCAGGTTGAGCAAATAAGCCTTACTGAGCTAAAAGAACTTCAGCCCGTAACTCCTCTCTCAGCTTCAGCTCAACGTCTGGGCGTCTGACGGGGGGTTTTGCAAAAAAGCGAGCTGGCTATTTTCATAATTGGTGGTTGCTTTATCTCTTAGTGTCCTCAGTCGGTCCGAAATAAATTAGAGAGCTTCCTCTATGGTTTTGATTGACCACGTTGCAAGTAAAGCGGACATAGAACCTCTTGGCTCAGAAGCATAATATGCTCAAGGCAAGGTATCCCAGCCATGCGGACCGATAGACAGCAAGGTTAATCACCAAAGGGTATCCAAACACAAGAAACACCCCTCTCGCTAAAACATAAGGTATACAAAGAGCAGACAAAAGCTTCATGATAGTTGGTAGAACGACCTCGCAGAGCATCCAAAGGCCCTGTAACCTGGAGAGTCCATCCTCTCTCACCCGTTTGAACTTTAACCAACAACTCTCGTCATAAATGGCATCATACGATCCAACATGACCAGTCCAGACCAGATCTTCAGGAAGATGAGTCCAGTAATTGCTCGGCAGCAGACTTGAATGCCGGAATAACACTGTCGAAAATTTGTGTTATTGATTCAGTAGCTTCGACACCAGCAGCTTGAGTAACATCACTTGGCTGTGGAGCTGCAATGTATGCAAATCTTACGCCAGACTGTTTTTTTTTAGATTCGAGATACGTTTGCCCTTCTGGGGTCGTACAGCATGACAACTACTCCAGTATTATCAGCTCTACCCGTGCGTCCAGATCTATGAATATAGGCTTCAACATCACGTAGAGGCTCGCACTGGATAATCAACTGGACATCATTGATGTCCAATCCTCGCACCACCACATGCGTGGCTACTAATGTCGTAAACTTGCCAGACCTGAAACCAGCAAGTGTAACCTCTCGTTGGGCTTGCTGTATGTCTACATGCAAGGACCGTGCTCCAGTCAGCAATCCCAAAAGTTGAGCGGCCGATTCCTCCTCTCTCTTCAAGTGGTCTTTTTCGGCCAACCCTCCAGTGCCATCCTAGTTGTTGCTGCTTTTTCTCGATCTCTTTTTTTTTCTTCGTCATTTTTCTTCTACATGCATGCACATCTGCATGTTTTCTTGCATGGTGGTATACGAGCCGAAAGATGGAGGGGCTGGCATCTTCCTCTCCGAAGCACTCCCAGCCGATATGTTTCTAACACGGAATAGAAGTCAAACGGCTAGTGCTTGATGAACTGCACAAACCTTCGTATAGAGCAGATCATGCATGAGGCTCAGCTCGACTTCGACCAATTTGAATACTTCTCCGGTCGGCTTTTATAAATGACGCTGTCGCTTTATTTAGCTTCCTCAGTATTAAGTATGACACCAATGAACGGATGTTTGAACATGCTAAATAGGTAAAACTTCCCATGAAAGTACTTCTCATCAGGCCTTAGATTCAAGGCTAGTAACTGAATAAGTGGAAATGATTCAGGGGCTTGAAAGTGGTTGGAGCTCGCGGACTTGAGTACCCAGGTCATCCCTTATACTCAGCCATAACTCGTGTCCCCAATTGAGTAAGCGATGGTTAGGCCTCATCTCCACTTCGAAAAACGTCGATGCTTACTCATGGCCTCTGACGGCTTTGAACGAAGGGAGAACGCCGAACGTGCCCCTACGGCCTACCATGAACGAAGACCTCAAACCTCTTCATATCTGGCCCGCTCTTTTCCTTGATGACGAGCCTGTAGTTCGTTCTCAATATGACCTTCGTCTCGCCCTTCGCCCCGTCCCTCAACACCATCACCATGTCGGCCTTGCAGCTTCTGGAGTTTTTTTTTTTTTTACACCTCCACGGTAGCACCACTTTGGTCAACTCTCACTTCAACTTTTCCAGAGCTGGATTAGGATGCTCCGGGTCTTCAGAGGCAAAATCTTGAGATTGACGTTGCCAGGTTCATATGGGCGGTAGAGCTTCGTAGATGGATCAAGCTTCAAACTCCGCCGAGCCGAGAGGAGCAATTTCGTGACGAACGACGCCGACTTCGACCCATAATGCCCATCCAATCCCTCGACCTGTGGATTGCTCGGATGGTGGAAAATGTGCGTCTCGTCCCACCTTTCTCGGTATAGCCATCATTAGAAACTATGTTTAGCACAATTGCGCTTGGATCTATTTGGGGAACATCGGTCACTGGCAATGAGTTGGAAGACCTTATGTTTAGGTCGTTGACGATGTACCCTTTTTGGCCGAGTTCTCCCATCTTAAAAGGCCAAGTTTTTCCAAAGCTCGATTTCCAGCGTCGGAGACAGTTGCGCATTGAGGGAATAGGAGTCAAGGAACCAAGACCAAGTTGGAGGTCAAACGTGCGACGAACGAGGCTGCCCGTAATGGCGATTTGGTATCCTTTGTTGGATAAATGAAGCGATGTGGCCCAGGGACTGCGTAGTGCTGCGCCGGGTAGCCTGAGGTTGAGAAGGGACTTGCGCATGGAGACGAAGTCGTCGGAGATGCCGCCGTCGAGACAGTTGACGGTGGGAACCATGGAGCCCTCTTTGCATATATTGCGGCCCCTGCAGATTTTGTAGAATCCATTCTCTCCGCATGAGTTCTTTATGATCCAGTAGGGTTTTTCCTTTATTCTGATGGAAAAATAACCAATAGAACCATATCTAACCAACGACACCCCATGGTCTAATCTTTTGGAGCATATAAAGGGGGGCGTGAAATCCCTCCCATGTATATTTGTATGAAAATGGCATGGATGGCCATAGCGAGAGGACCATTCTTTACAAGAGTTGCTGCCTTTTGATCTTCATCAAAGGAGACGACACTAAAGTTGCCCACTGAGACATCAATCTTGGACTTATCGAATTTGCGAGTTTCACGATCAGCGCCAGTATAGGGATAATCACCCTCTCGCATGAGTCCACCCACCTTAAGAGTATACTCAAGAGCACCGTTCATCAATCCATCACTGTATCCAGAGTCACACGATCCAGGTTCATGTTCTAGTGCTCCCAGGACTTTGCGTAAAAGAGGAGAGGGACCTCCCTGATCTGATGATGATTCGTCTTCTTCACACCTCCCGGATCTCTAAGCTTCTCCCTTCTCTGGAGGATACCCCGACGTCAAAGAGCTGGTTCCTTCCTCCCCTTCTTTTTCTTTTTCTTTCCTCTCCTTTTTTTTAGCTCCCGTTAGAGCATTGCTCGATGGATTCGTGACTCCCTCAATGCTTCATCGCTGATACATAGTGATTGATCAACATAAAATGTAACCAAAGTCAGCGAAGAATCGTGATTTACGTGGATTTGTAACCGAAACGAGAAGAGGGAGGAGTTACTTAGCTTTTTGCCTCCATGTTCTTGAACCTCTGAGTGGAGATCTTGGGTACGTACTTAATGATTTCATGCTTGGGCTCCTCATCGCGTTTCAAAAGCGGCATGCTTGGAGGCTGGACGTCCTCAAACGAAATGGAAAGTTTGAACTCAGTAGAGCACCCCATCGACGTGACATTGCCGGACTAAGGAACGAGGGCCAAGGTACCGATGCACTTGCATGGTTTCGGCTCTACGTGGTCAGATTGTATGCTTTTCCTGGCTTGAGACTTTGCGGACTGATCAAGGAGCATCAGAGCAGATGAACAGGGGATATCGGCTGAGCAAGTGACGATGAGGGCAGCCAACCAAAGGACGATGACTGGACGACGGCTGGAACAGGTACACAGGTGGAGCTATGGCGCACGAACCGAGTGGTCTTCAACCGAGTTCCTAAAACCGATGGGGACGACAAAAATCCTTTCGAGCCATTTTCTCGAGCAGGTCCTGAGCACTCTCCAAGTGTTTGCTCTTGGTGAGGATGTCGATCCTCCCCCTCTCTTCGTCGTAGCCACCCATTATCACCTAATGCCCCATTTTTTCTTCACTTCCCTCGTGATCTTCTTCTTCGTTTTTTTTTCCCTTTTTTTTTTTACCCTGGAAAATGCCCCCCTCCCTCCTGTCATGTTCGGAGCTGAAGTTCCAAGAGAGACCACCATGCGGAAGGTTAGAGCCCCCCCGACAAAAGTCGTCAGCCCCTTTTACTAGTGCTCCACCTCTCTCTTTTCTTTTTTTTTTTTCTCTTTTTGGTCAATGATGAAGAATCCCTTTTTGCTTCGTCCATTGCTCCCACTTGGAATTGTTTTCCACCGGCTCATCCTTTCACTTCTCCTTTCGGTGCACCATTATGAAAGTACCCACTCCAATTTGTCTTTTACTCCCACCTTTCTCAATGTTCCACCGAAATATGACTCAAGAATACGAATCTTTGTCCGGTGGGGCTGTTGTTTCTGCGTCTTTAGATTTGTTTGTTGGATGGAGTCCCATCCAGATTATCAACAACGACAATTGTTCTGGTCTGGTCCAGCTGGCCAAATGATTTCCGTAGTCTTCCTTTTAGTTTTCAACTCCTCTGTCCTCGTTCTTTCATACGGATTTGGTTCGGGCGCAAGTAATGCGACTTGTATCGCTTGGCCCTTGCTTCAATCACAAGATTGGCCAATGAATAACACAGAAAGATTGCTGCCACAAGAGTTCGATCCTGCACAGATACCTATACATAACTTATCTTTTGTCAAACCAAGGAATAATGAGCCAATGAAACTTTGACAAGGGTTGAGAGATATCTTCGGAGGTTTGTTGTTTTCTTGAACGGTAAATTTTTATTTTTCAGTAAGGGGCCGAGATAAAAATTTGAGTCATTAGAGGACATTGCCACGACTTCAGAAATGCCAAAATTGAAAATACATAGTTGAAATGAATTTTCTACAATTATTTCAATTAACATGAAAGTGAGATTAACAAAGTAATTCCTAATTTCAGATTAATTTTTGCTGATTTTCTTTGGCCAAAATAAAGAGAAAATTAAAATAAAAATGTTGACTATTTTTTCATATTTTTTGGCCTCACACGCTAATTTTTATTAAATATTCGCCTAATTTCTAAAAAAATATTAAAAATACAAAAAATATGAAGAATTATTTTTTTTATTCAAAAATGGTAGCCTAAGCGTGGCGAAGGCTTCCAAAGTTGATTTTTCAATTTTCTCATTTTTTCTTGATTTTCTATTAATTTTTGAAAATAAAAATACCGAAAAAATACTAAAATATGGAAAATTATTTTTTCGTCAAAATTGGTTCCCTAGGCTTGGCCAAGGTCCCCAAAGTTGATTTTTCAATTTTATGAATTTTTGTGGATTTTCTATTAATTTTAAAAGAAAAGACAATTAAAAATCAGGTGTCAACAGATGCCCCTCTTTGAAAGGAAGCTCGGAAGAGGTTCATTTCAAAGACGAGATGACACATGAATCCTAATCGACCCAACATAATAAAATACAAAGAGTCGTGACATTTGATCTCCAATACCTCTCTATGTAAATTCCAATCCAAACCCAGTTTGAGGAGACTTTCATGCGGTGAGGGATAGGCAAAGAGGAGAGTTTACCTGGCACTTACCTGCCCGTTGTGTAGTGGTTGCTTGACATGCATGTTCTATTGAAAATGGAATTAAAGCCTAAGGATTCGTTATAAGAAAACCTTAGAGTGGTTGAACTTGGACCCGTATGGTAGGTCAACCCATAGTAGATTCCTAAATGAAAGGATTCTACTGATTAAACTTTGATTGAAATTTAACCCGTATGGTAGGTCACCCCATGGTAGATTCCTGGCAAAAGGATTCAACTGATTGAAATTTGACCCGTATGGTGGGTCACCCCATGGAAATGCCTATAAGAAGGACTTTACGCCTGTAGAAAGAACTTTCTGCCTGTAAGAAGGACTTTTGTGTGCCTGTAGAAAGGAATTTTGATTGCCTGTAAGAAGGACTTTGGTATGCTTGTAAGAAGGACTTCAGTGCTTGTAGAAAGGACTTAGTGCATGTAGGAATGACCTTTGTGTGCCTGTAGGAAGGACTTTTGTGCCTGTAAGAAAGGACTTAGTGTGCCTGTAGAAAGGACTTTGGGTTGCCTGTAGAAAGGACTTTAGTGTACTAGTAGAAAGGACTTTGCGCCTGTAAGGACTTTTGGTTACCTGTAGAAAAGACTTAGTGTGCCTGTAGGAAGGACTTAGTGTGCCTGTAGGAAGGACTTTTGTGTGCCTGTAGGAAGGACCTTGGTACCTGTAGGAAAGACTTGGTGTCTATAGGAAGGACTTTGGGTGCCTGTAGGAAGGACTTTGGGTGCCTGTAGGAAGGACTTTTATATGCCTGTAAGAAGGACTTGGTGCCTGTAGGAAGGACTTTAGTGTGCCTATAGAAAGGACTTTGTATTTTGAAGGGTACCATTCTGGGATTTGGGGAGACTAGGAATCCTACAGAAGCTCAAACCCGATTTATATTCTCCTGTTGCTCAAGTATAAGTCAAAGAGGTAGAGATCAAAATATCTTTGAACATTTCTGTTTTTGAGACGAATCATGTTTCATCGGAGAAGGTGCATACCTGTATGTGCCGCACTGGATTCGAGCACCTTGGCAATCATCAGAATTCATTCAAAGATTCAGGTTGAAGGTATACTTACCTGAGGATTTGGGGAACTGCCTAGTGATTTTCTTAACAGTTAGGTTTGTTCATTCAATAATCGCCAAATGGATTTCGAGACCTTGGAAGGTAACTCGAACATCAAAAATGTGCTACCTGTCAGGCAGTGTCAGAAGCAACATGCGCAAGCATTTTCATATCTGAGTTTATTGGTTCATGTAAAACTTGTTTAACTGAGTTTGCAATGATCAGAAACAATATGTGTGATAACTCATGATGCATTCAATCAAGATGTGAATCATGCATAACTATTGTATTAAGTTTGCATTACCAATTCTGTTCAAAGAGGTTATCATGGTATGAATACCTCGAATGTGATCTGAGTGGGGGACTTCAGTCCGAAAGGGCTTCCTCCCAATCTCAAGAAAGGCTTTTATCCTTATTACAAGATTGAAAAGAAATCACTCGATCTTACCATCATCGCATTTAACAAGGGTCTAAGTAATCTCGCAATTGGTACGACATGCCGATCTGGAGGTCTTAATTAGGACCGTAATGTAGGCTAGGTCAAAGGCTTAACAAAGGTGACTCTTTTGAGCCAAGGCCATTAACAAAAAGTCTTTATAATCTATTCCGGGTTTACAAGTCAAGAACTCTGCAAAAATGAGAGAGAAATAGTCTTGCTCGTACCTTTTCGAGCGATGCTTAAAATCTTTCAACTCTACGTTAATTCAAGCGCCTTAATCAGAGAAGACTTTCACAGATTGTAACGTAGGTTGGGTTTGGGGATCATAGAAGGCTTAATTTGGCCCAGAAGATATATGAGATAGGTTTGACATTGGTGATCATCGCATCTTTATCACAGTTTCGGCCCTTCTAGAACAATCTTTAGAGAATACCATCGTTGTCTGAGGATGGTATCTGTTTTCGCTGGTACCGTCGTTACTCCCGTACGGTGTAAATTTCGACTGTGTATATTGCAATCTGACTCCTTCAAAGAATTTTCTTTTTGCAATAAGATCCCATTGGGGATTTACATTAATTTGAATGGGCATTGGCCTTGCTTTTGACTGGCACTTTGCTTTTTTCAAGCCCAGGGACTGGCTTTTTTGGTCCCACCCTTTGCCTCTTATCTTTTTCGTTCTATTCAGAAAAAGAATTTCAAAAAAATTGTGCCATATACATGTACATTAAAATTTAGCACACTTGATGAGTCGACACGAGAACTCTTTGTAGACCCATCTCTTCTGAATTCTTTTGAGGTAGTGTCATCTTCATTTGAGCAATGATCACCAATGGGGTTTTAAGAAACGATTATGCAGGCTCAATTGGGAGACGCAAGGGATAAAAGTGTATAGGATAGAGAAATGAATGTTTTTCGTCATCCTAAGGCACTTGAATTAACGCCTGAAGCTGAAAGCAAGGAAACACTCAAAAATTGATGTTAGTCCGAGCAAGAAAATTTCTAACCATTTACCTCGTGCTATTGCTGGGACTACCTCCATTTGGCCCCGATGTGGGGTGGTTCTTGACAGGGATCATGAAATGAAACCGCCGCTCAAATGTGTTATCAATCGTCACATGTAGTGTTTTGGATAGAGAAATGAACGCCTCCTTCCTTTTGACTGTCATACCTTTTGCGAGAAAACCCATTACCTTGAGGAATGCGGAACCTGTTTAGCACACGACTCACTGTGGCTTAAAATGTAGGACGTGTATCGAAATAACTTGCTTTTCATCATCCTGTCATGCCCCACTTCACACATTCGAGGCATCCTATGTAGTTTATACTCCAAGTCGGAATTGGTAAAGTAAATATCCAGAACAGTCATGCATAATCATGGAATGTGCAAACATAATGCAGATGTGGCAATTTTTAAACATCATGTATGTTTGCGAAATGTGCAAGTGTATCAGGGATTGGAGTATTTGAATTTGCCCCTGGGCATGTGGGCCGACCAAGCGAATGCAGAGTCTACTCCTTAAATCAAGGAGTGACACGTCTCTGAGTTTGCCCCATCAACTTGCCCCGGTTTCATCAGACTGAATTTCATCAGATGATCGTAACTCTGCCGTTTGGTGTGGTCCTCTTCGACCTATTAAATGTTAGTATTAACATTTCCTGTCAAAAGAAAAAGAGACATGTTAGTCGGTGTTTGAAGGGGTAAATTGGAAATGATACTGGTTTACCCTTCATTTTGAATGTCTCGCACGATCCCCTTATCAGGTTCGTTGGGTTGAGCTTCCTTCAACTTTCATGGGCCACTTCACCATTAGGGCCAAGGTTGTCGCAGAGTATTGACTTTGGTATCGCTCGTCTAGCGTTTCTATTTCCTTCTCCAAAAAGAAATGCGAGAAAAAGTTATTTTATTTATTTATAATACTTACAACATTTCCATCCTCAAGGATCGAACTCGGGACGTTTCGGACCACTGTCATTCCCCATGCCATTCGGTCCACAAGACCGTAGGTGTTCATGGAGGTTCGCCTTTAGGTGTTAATTCTTGAAGAGACGCGGTCTTGCACTAGGCAGTTTCACGCCGTAGTTCTTTTCAAGGCAATTTTCAATCCCTGTTAAAACAGAGAAAATTAATTCAGAATTCGAAACGATCTTGGGTAAATTGGAACGATACAAAATTACCCTTCTTTGAGATTGCTCGCGTCCTTCGCCTTTTTCTTGTTTGAATTCTGTCATTCGGTGATAATATCCGCGAACTGATTTGCCCCCAGTTTTGTCCAACTAGGGAATTTCATTTTTTGAGTATGACTGTATTCTCGGGCCGTTTCATAAATTCTTGAAAATAGAAGGAATCTAATTTAAAGCTGGAGCAATTTGAGGGTAAATTGAAATGATACTGCTTTACCCTTCAGGTTTATGTAGATTTTTACTCGCCATCAATTCGTCGCGAGGTTGGTGAGGTGGCGGATTCGAGCATTTAATAGGGGGAATTCGAATCATTACTCCTTGCTTTTACATATTACAAAAGCAGAAAAACATATCACGCAAGGGAATAAAACACATTCACTCATTCAAGATCGATTCTGCTTCCTCTGCATGCTCTCCTATGATAAGCTGGCTTCGCTCCAGATCTAGAATGCATTGGCCATGTTGAAGGACCCGTGACCACCATCTTCGTAATATAGACTCCGTGTGCCTTACAGCCCTAGTGCTTCATCAACATTGAACTGGTTGATCATGGCGGTGAGTTCGTCGTCAATGCCGCTTGCCTGGTGGTGATACATCTCTCCTTCCTCGGGAGGTATTGATGCTGATCCAGTAGCATTGGTCTTTTTGTACCCTGCTCCAACAGAACTCGATCCTGTTATAAACTAGTCTAACTCACTTCTCAAACACGTATTTTCGATCCTCAGATCATGCATTTCATCGAAGGTGATGAGGCTATTGCAGTTGGGGCAGGTGGCAGAGTTAAAAGCTTCTTTATACATCTTGTTTTCCGCTCGGAGGTTTTCATTTTCAACTCTTAGAAACTCGGCTTCGTTGTGCTCATGACGAGTCTTCATTCGGGTTCGCCTATTTTGAAACCATAACTTGATTTGCAAAGGTTCAAGTCCTAACTCTTGACTCAATTCTATTTTCTGTTTGCCGTCTGGCATATGGCATGTTCTGAAGAAATCCTCAAGCCTTTGTACTTGCTCCTTAGTATGGCGACGGTAACGCTTCTTTTGACCCTTACCGTTGTTGTCCTTATCTTTACTAAGATCTTGGACGTTGTCGGCGGAAGGGCCAGGCTCCATGGGCTCGATCCCAAACATGGCTTCGAACTCTTCATTTCCCATATTCAACAAGTAACGATAGCTCTTGAGAGTATTAGGTTGAGACATCTTCGATTTGGCGAATGGTTCCTCAAGATTTGCTATATCTTTCTGTATTTTCATTCTCTTTGAACCGTGTATGCTTTAAAACTCTCTTCAAAGTATGGATGAAGATTATCAGGAGGATGTCTCTTTTAAAATCTGGTGTGGGCTTAGCATATGTATTGATTCTCCCGAGAGTTCTGTCTTTCTCAATCTTTCCTGCATGTTTCTTACTTGGCTCGTCTTTTCTCATCTTTTCATAGTGGTAGGGCCCCTATCAACGTCTCCACCGTTGATTTGCTAGCGTGTTCTCCTATAAAGACGAATCTCATTTTCCTTGTCCCCCACCCAAGTCACCTTTCTTTCTTCTTTTTCAAAGTTGTGTCATCCCGTCAAACTTTTGGCAGAGATGTCGGATTTGTTTGGCTCGAGGTGGCAAACTGTCCGGGATCTGAGCTGATGGAGATAACACCGAAAGGGAATGACTGGTAGGGAGATCTGACCGATAGATATTTCCACTGTGAAGTCAATATTTAACGCGAAGCGGATTACTGTCTCCGCATTCCGCTAGCCTATCCCGACTTTCTCCCCTACTACCTTCGTATTCCGCTCGTCAGTCTCGATTCTCTCCTTAATCTTTTAACGATAATGGCCAGTCTTTCTACACAGATTTTCCCAGCCGACGTTATATCCAAATGGGAGAGACTCTATTATCTTCTTGGCCGAGGCTATATTTACATAACCCATCATCCGAGTGTCGAAGCTGAGATCCTTGTTCTGTTCAGGGAGATAAATGCTTCTTCAATCGAAGGCACCAATTTGGAGAGGGAATATAGGGCATTCCCACACGTCTTCATTAATTTTCTGGAAGCCTGCCGAAACACCCAGGAGACGGTCACCTTAGCCCTCGTCGTGAATGCCCTCTATCAGGATTGGTCTGAATGCTTGGAGTTTGCAGAACGCTCGATTGCTCGATACAAGAAGACCTTTAAGTCTGCTGAAGAGCAGGTCTCGCTGCTGGTCCACGAGAGGGAGAAGCTGGTGGAGCGTCTTGCCTTAAACCAGACTTACTTTGAGCATGACCCGAGGGATATCGTGATGAAATTTCGATGTGAATGACTGGAGGGGAGGCTCGACGATCTAACAACGGATATAGCTTTCGAGAGGGACCTGATCGACAATTTAAAACTTGCCGTTGAACACCATGAGATAAATGCATCCAGGTACAAGGAGAAGTGTACTCGTCTGTTCTTCAAGCTTGCAGATCTCGACTCCCAGATTGCTCAATGTAGGCAGAGCATTAATTTCATGGAGAGCCAGTTGAACTCTTTTGTGATGATTATTAGGGCTCAGTTTTGCTTTAATTTTCCTCCCTAGTGAGTTGTTTGTAAAACTCGTTGATGAATGGAATGAAAGGAAAATTTCGCATGTTTGTACTTTAATTTCCCAGCTACCTCTTCTCCCGAATATCACCACAGATCGATTCAAGGTACAGGAAATACCGAGGCCATCCTTCCTGATGTTCTTATTTGCCGTTGTAGACGATGATATCGAGAATCGGCGGCGGCCCTCACCAGCCATATTGAAACTCGCAATCAGTCAGATAAATCGAGACAGCTCGACTACTCGATCAGTGCGCCAATAAATAAATCAGGCCACCTGTTGCTTGCCCCACTTCACTCATCTCCTGCCTCTTTCGACGCCCACTTGCTTGTGTCGGCCACTGGTTTCATGAGTTCTGACTACACAGTATATACTTTTCTAAAAAAAGTACAGGAACCCCTCAATAGATCAGAAATATCCCCATGCCTGATTTGGATACATTCACTTCTCCATCGATATACATGGCCCATACGTGCTGATTGACATGATTATGTGTCCGGGACTTCTTCGCTTGCCCCTAGGATTATCGGTTGAGGTATCGGTAATTATCCTTCCTATCGTATTCCTCGAGGTTATTCCCTATTTTTACTCCCACCTGAGGTACCTAGGATTCCCTGCAAAAGCAAAGGATATAATTAGCATGTGATCTAAGAGAGGTCGATCCATGACACCTAGATTAGTCCAATTTTGTTTTTCAATTTTATGAGAAATTAGAGAAAATTTTCTTCGCAAAACATGGGTGAATTTCTTCAAAAAGAATTTTCTTGCAGATTTTACAATTTAGAAAAAATGTGATAAAATCCTTTGATATTTAGCAAATTTCCCCGAATGAATCTTTTTTTCTTTCTTTTATCAAAATGAAATTTCACGGGTAAATTTGTCAAGAAAATTTTACTTCTATTAAAGCAGGAAAGATGTGACAAAAATTCTATTGGTCAATAAAACTTCCTGGAGGAATTTTTTACATTCATTTTTGAAAAATAGGATACCAATTTAATTTTTAATTTCTTTTGTAGAATGACGATGATATTAAATTCAAAATCTAACCGACACCTAACATAGACCGACCAAAAATAAATACAAGATGAAGTTAAAAAACTTACTTTCACCAAGAAAAATACCATGTAAGTCACATAAACATGCATATGAATCGTGAGTTTAAATCTTAGCCTATCTACTTTAAAGGCTGACAAATTGAAGCGAAAGACTTACGGCAAGGCGACAATCTCGAGCACATAATCAAGATTAGCCGTGATCCCACGACGTAACCAAGATTAGCCGGGCCTCCCCACTTCGGCTGCTCGAGCTAAAAATTAAAACCACTGCTTTGGTAATCTTACCAAGCCTGAGGCCTAATTGTTAAACTCATTTTTGGAAAGAGGTTCGGGATTGAATCTGGGCTAACTTTCGACATGATCTCACGCCGAACGCTAAAACCAAATCACAATACCATCCTAAAACTAGTGACCCAGGTCCGGTCACGGGACGTGTGTGATGTAGTGCTAAAGTGATTAATCATGCACAGCAGTTAAATTCAAACACCACTTCAAAAATGTACAAAATTAAACAAACAACCCAAATACCAAGCCTACAAAACAAAGGGTTAGTCAAACACTCCACCCCTTATAACTCCCATCCTGCAAAAACATTTAACACCTAAAGGTCAGAATCCACCCAATTCAGATCAAATGAATTTTTATGAAATTTTCCTGGCCTAAGTCCTCTGAGTTCCTAAATTTTCAAAAATTAAGAACAAGTCCCTAGCGGAGTCGCCAAGCTGTCGCGACCAGAAAAATAAGAAGTTTCGAGCGAACGGATTATTAGATTAATTAGATTAACTAACCTAACGCGGACTCTCCCAAGTCCTACCGAATCGCAACTTTGATTTTGTTTATTTGATTTTAAGATTTGGAGTCGCTAAGCTGTCGCGACCCTAAAAAATAATGTCCTTTTGGGTGAACGGATTATTAGGTTAATTAGATCAACTAACCTAAGACGGACCCTCCCAAGCCCTACCGAATCGCGACTTAGGGTTTTGTTTGAATAATTTAAACATTTTAGAGTCGCCACTAATCGTTCTTGGTAGGTCGATTAGAAACCTAAATAAATTAGCGGGAGAACTAATTTATTTCTGCGAACCAGAGATTCTGAGTTCGGGGACTTGGTTACGTTAGATTACTCTAACGCCCTTTCGGTACCAATTTCATGGAAATTCACTTGGGGTGATTTGGAAAGATTTGGGTCAACAGATTGTAATCAGTTCTCGCATGAAATAAGGTTGTGATGACGAAGCTTCGCAAACTTTTTATGAGATGAAAAATGCTGGTTCTCTCCTTGAGGAAGTTACCTATAGCTTGCTTACAGACCTTTGTACCAAAAAAAATCGTAATCGGGATGAAGCTATCTCACGTGGATGCTGATAGTACTTTTAAAGAAGTTGCGAATCTGGTGCTACTTACGGATGGGTGTCGCGACCTAAAATTCATTTTTTAAGTTAATAGATTACCAGATCAATTGATTAAATTAAGTAACCTAGTTCAAGCTCTCCCAAGCTCTACTAAATCGCGACTTTGGTTTTTTGTTCAAATGATTTTAAATTTTGGAGTCGCCACTAATCATTTTTGGTAGGTTGATTAGAAACCTAAGTAAATTAGCGGGAGAACTAAATTACTTCTACGAACCAGAGATTATGAGTTCGGGGACTTGGTTACACTAGTTAATTAAAACTAATGCCCTTTCGGTACCTTAATTTCATGAGTATCCTAATTTGGCAACTCATGCTTGGTTTATTCCTAAGGCTCTAGTGGAGTATTCTCTTTTTGTATTTTCACTTTTTTAAATGGAATATACATAAGTGACATTTTTTTTGACATTTTCAAAATATTAGGTATTTCCCTGAAGCCGAAAGAAGGAGTGAGTTAACGACTTCTGTGCAGTGCTGCGAGCTACTCATTTTGGGGTTTAGTGATTCAAAAATTAAATTACAGGAAGTAAATGACAATAAATAAAGACCACCAATGGATAGCTCAGCATTGGCTTGGCCCTTTCCTTTGGGGTTTAAGGTGCAGGAATTTAAATTACAGAAATTTAAAATGACTTCCAGTGAGCGGGCTCTGCCCTTCACATTCTGGGGTTTAAATTCTTTAAAATAAAACGAATTGATTTGACAATTCGAGCCGAAATCCATCGACGGATCAATTGAAAATTTAATGGGCACTCAAGAGCTCGTCAGCGCTAATCTTACACCTCCATGGGATTTACCGTTGACTTGGAATTAGCCTTTGCCTGATATAAAAATATGGAGAAATGGAGTAATTGAGCAAATATTATTTAATTCACATTAAAAATTAGAACAATGAAAGAAGCACTTAGCTTCAATGGCATTATGAGAAGTGCTTGATGGATATAATTGATTCATGCCTGAAATCAAATATAGGGAAATGGGAGAAGAGTAGAAAATTTGGGCTAGTTTATACTAAAAAATCAAATAGAGTAGAGGGACACTTAGCTTCAAATCTGTGATGAATTCTTGATTTATGTTTATCGATAAAGAAATTGATGATGATAACCTGCTAGTTTTAAACTCCCATTATTTTCAAAATTCTCTCTCTCTTTTTGGTATTTTTTTTTCTCAAATTTTTCTTCAATCTCCAAAAACCCTCTCAAACATCCAAAATTTTCTCTCCAAAAAAATTCCCCTCTCAAGCTCACTTCTTCCTCCTTTTATAACCCACTCATCTATCTCCCATTTTAATTTTTCCACTAACTCTTCTTCATTTTCATCTTCCCTTCTCCATCTCTATCTCACATTCTAATCTCTCCACTAACTCTTCTTCATCTTTATCTTCCATTCTCCATATTTATCTCACATTCTAATCTCTCCACTAACTATTCTTCATCTCTATCTTCCTTTCTTTATTCTTATCTTATTTTCTCCATCCATTCTTCTTCATCTTCTTTTCTCCATCTTCCATTTTCTATTCTTATCTTATTTTCTCCATCTTCTCTTCTCCATCTCCTCTTCTCCATCTTCGCTTCTTTATTCTAATTTCTCCACTAACTCTTCTTTTTGTTATTTGCAAAATAATCCTTTAAGAGTTAGGTATTTGCACTTTAGTCCCTGAATTTTAATTATTTACAATTTAGTCCCTGAAAAAAATATTTCTTTAAGTCCAAATCTCCTCACAATTTTTGACACAATTCACCGCAAGTCAAATTTAAGCTCATTTCTTGTTACTGAAAATAATGTAAAATTTAATTAAAGCCTTTTTTTGTAAAATTGGATCATTCTGGGTATAATTGTGACAAGATGAAAATTTAGAATATTAGAAAACAATGTCACAACTCCTAAAAGTGAAAAATGAAAATAAATTGACTCAAATTGTAATTTTTTAGGCCCGATTCGAGATTATGCTCGTGAAAGAATAAACGATCCCGAATTGGATTTTTAAAATTTATGATGGCCAACATGAAATGGGATTTAAAAGAAAAATATTTACTATTTTTATGTATTTTTGTGGCCTCAAATGCTATTATTTATGAAATATTTTCCTAATTTCTAAAAAATATATTTAAGAAATACAAAAAAAATACAAAAAATTATTTTTTGCTCAAAAATGGTTGCCTAAGCTTGGCCAAAGCTTCCAAAGTTGATTTTGTAATTTTCTCATTTTTTTTCTTGATTTTTTATGAATTTTCAAAAATAAAAATATCGAAAAATACTAAAAATACGAAAGATCATTTTTTGGTCAAAATTGGTTCCTTGGGTTTGGTCAAGGTCCCCAAAGTTGATTTTTTAATTTTATGAATTTTTATGGATTTTCTATTAATTTTTGAAAATAAAAAAATAATTAAAAATCATGTGTCAACAATGGGAAAGCGTATTTAGCTATGTCGCAAGTCCATCTTAGTTCGGGAAATGTTGAGAAAGTTCCGAATATCACTGAACCGATGAAATCTGAGTAGATTTCGTTATCCAGATATGCACACATTGTCTTGTTACGATGTCATGTCGAAAGACGAGATTTAGATTCTGCCGAAGGTGCCTTTCTGTCTTTATCGAAACTGGATTACCTGATGCAGATTGAGTCTCGCTGGATGTCATGTCTTCTTATACAACGATGAATCCCGAGTCGGCTGGGAAAACAGTGAAGAGCTTTTGAAAGTGTTCGGCGAATTCAGAATCTACGTACCCATTTTATCCCTAAACTTTGCCACCAGTTCGTGGAGTCTCCACGAAGTTGCGCACGTGACGCAAAGCACCTAGAAGTCAGATGTTATGGTTCCTGACGATGGCTGCTGACTTGGGCGCACACAGTCATGTGTATACATCGATTCTTGTGACCCCCCAACATGCCAAGTATATTGATACTTCAAGGTTAAGATTTATTCATCCTCATATTCGCCGCAAGATATGTGAAGCCCCCTGGGTATCCGAGGATTGTCTGATGCTGTCATGGAGGAACTCTGTCATAGAGAGTAGTTGCAAGCTTTGGACTGCACGGTTTATTATCGGGGCGTCACAGGATGAATTTGTTGCATCGTTGGTTCAGTGGTGATTGTAATTCACGTTCCTCAAGAGCACGCTCCATGTTCAGTCCAAGAAATTTAGGATCTAGCTATGCAACCAGATTTTCTTATTTATGTCGGAGCAACAATACCCACGGTGATACTTTGGTGTTATGTTTTGAAACCTCGCTATGGCCAGGGGAACATGGAGGCACAACTTGCACTAGAGGCTAAGCTCCTCCTCCTTGGTCAAGCCATCTCACCACGAGTCCCATGGATGAGCCTCGCGAGTCCGACGTACCTCCTGTCACCGTGAGCTGCCGCCGAGTCTAACGGTCGCTAACCTTTGTTCTCGTAATCAATCCTCGGATCCTCTAACGTAACCATTGCTAGCTGTATTCTCGACGCTTCGTTCTTTGCGTGCCTTCCCGTCGGATCGGCTTGATCACCTAATGCATTCTTTGGCTGTCCAACGATCTGCTCGGGATTCCTAGCGTTAGTCGCAGCTTTAGCTCAATTCGTAGTAAACAACTTGGAGTCTCGCGAATACCTATCAGTAACCAAAAAGAAGAGGTGATCGGTGATGACATGGGGAGGACGTCAAAGTGCACATGCAGTAGTTGTTGCGGTTTCATGCACAGAACGTGGACTGAGATCGTATTTTGGCTTCTAAAAGGAGAGCAGTTTGATTTTTTTTTTTTTAGGGGAGAACCAGCTAATTGCGTCGAGGAAGGATGGGCAGATTCTGGTCTCATCCGAAATTGGTCATCTTGCAAAAGGAAAAGTTGGCGTTGCTCAACCAAGAGGGAGAGCAGAAAAAGAAAGACACTAAGTTCGAGAGCGGAATTCACATGAGGAAAGGAGTTCAAGAGATCGAAGATGTGTAGATGCCAAAGTTATAAGAATCCGGGGAACCTGACTTTTCTTCTGAACCTTATGATGAATAGTTGGTCTGGTTATGTCAGGTTTTCGTTCCTTTCACCATTTGCATGCCATCAAGAAAACTTGCTTTTGAGATGGAATCTACGGTGGTGCGGTCTTGAGATGGTATGTGTTGAAGTTAGGCTAAGGCGTATCAAGGTCTCACGGAGAGAAAGAGAGAGGGTGGCTTCTCTGCAAGCTTCTCATCCTGTGGTGAGGAGAATTAAATCTCCAAAGGCGAGAACGAGACCTAATGAGAAAGCAAGAGAGGGCACCCCAAAGAAGCAAAAACAGTGCAACCGTAAACACTCACGTTGCTTGAAGCTTTACTGTGAATGCTTTGCATCAGGCATATCTTGTGATAAGTGCAACTGCTCAAACTGTCGTGACAATGAAGAAAATGAAGCTACTTGTTCGGAATGAACGAACATCGCCGACAGGTCGGGGAGTGACCTCAGGGCGAACGACCACGAGGACCCGTCATTGTCCTGCATTACTAGCTTCCTCTTTGTTTTTCCACAAGCCCGAGGGAGCCAAGCTAGCGAGGAAACAGATAGTTGTGAGTTTGCAAATTTTCCAGCGTTGGGATTGAAAGCTTTTGAGAACATTTCTGGATCCTCCTCGAGCATATCAACTGGGAATCCTCAGCAGCAAAGTAATGGCATGGGTATATCGTCTATTGGGGGTCTAGGTCTTATACCATAGCACCAATCCATGTTTTCTAGCTTTGGTGGGTCCAAAATGAGCGATCATGGTTTGACTTGGTAGAGAAATGGGAGGAAGGAGATGCCCTTTATGCAGTCAATGGCCAGCCACTCAGCAGGTCTTCAAGATGGTTAGAACTCACAGAGACAGGGACTTTCTCTTAGCTTCGGGACGCATATTCCCTCATACGAATAACCGAAAAGTACCGAGTCCTTCCCTCAAAGTCAAGAGAAAACCAGCAGACCCGGCGCTACGGCGACGTACAAGCAGACCGACAGTGCGACCGCACGAAGGATAAATCCCGACGGCAATGCGGCGAAGCAAAAATGTACGAATGCGGTGTGGATGGTGACCGACGTAGGTCCGATGAAGGTGCGTGCGTGGACTCCTGGTAACGTGTTTTTTCTTGTTCGTTCATTGATAGGTTAGATTGCGGATTTGCTTTTCTATTCTGAAGCGGTCTGAAATCTACGTAGAAGACCCACGGAGGAAAAGATTAGAAAAGAAGTAATAAAAAAAAGGGAAGAAAGAAACAGACAATCTCCTTTTGAATGAATGTGGGCTACTCGAATGGGATCCTGATGTTAGGCTAGTTGGGGGTGGGCTTAGATTTGAATGAAAATGAAATAATAAGTGTGAGGATCGGGCCCTAGCATTTTGGCTCGTTTTATCTTACAGCTTTTGCTTAAGTACTTGGGTCTCACAAGTTGGGCTCGTACAATGAGCCCAACTCGTGTATGTCCAGGTGCTGTCTAGATGAGGCCTAGGTTTAAGTCAATTTGGGCTTTAGAAAAGAACTTCGGGCCTCAGATTTGCATTTGGGCTTAAAGCCCTTTCTCATTTCGTTGGTTTAGAAGGGCTGGGCTTCTAAGCCCAGCCCAGATTACAAATTTTGGAATAAATAAAAATAAATAAATAAATAATAAATAAAAAATGATAATAAAAATTGCATGAAATGAAAAATTCATAAAAACCATAAAAAAAACTTTTTTTGAAAAAAAGAGGTTCATAAAAATCTGAAAAATTCTAAAATATCTCAAAAATTAGGAAACGGGTCATTTCGACTGACCAATCCTATTTTCGGTGAATTTTCATCCCGATCTTTTCAAAATGACGATTTTTCCCCTTATGGGTAAATCGTCTCCAAAAAATCAGAAAAATCTTAAGAATTAGGAAACGGACCATTTCTACTGGCCAATTCTATTTTTGGATGTTTCGCCTTTCTGATATTCTCAAAATGACAATTTTGCCCCTTATGGGCAAATTGTCTTGAAAAATTCTAAAAAATTTTCAGAAATTGCGGGAAATAAGGAATGACCACATTCAACTAGTTTGACTCATTTTCACTCCTTAATCCTTGAAAAATGACCATTTTACCCTTCTGGTTAGTTTGATCCAAATCTTTCCAAATCATCTCAAATGAATTTTCATGAAATTGGTACCGTAATGGCGTTAGAGTAATCTAACGTAACCAAGTCCCCGAACTCATAATCTCTGGTTCGTAGAAATAAATTAGTTCTCCCGCTAATTTATTTAGGTTTCTAATCGACCTACCAAGAACGATTAGTGGCGACTCCAAATCTTAAAGTCATTTAAACAAAAAAAAAAATCAAAGTTGCGATTCGGTAGAGCTTGGGAGGGTCCGCGTTAGGTTAGTTAATCTAATTAACCTGATCATCCGTTCACCTGAAATAATGAAATTGAATTTATTTTCGGGTCGCAACAGGTGCCACATCACGGTATGCATATCAAAATGGAGGGTAACTAACTCCATCTACACTTGCAGACCAAAAAGGATAGGGGGTGCGGCCATTACTGGCATCCTAGATCTGTAAATATGACAACCACCGCCAGTGAGTCGAGGACTCAGTAAGTTCACTAATAATCCTAGTGTAGGATAGAGTCTACTAGCGGGTTTAGTCCTATCCAGTAACTAGGGTTTCAGCTCGCCTAGCTCTAGTATCCTCCCGGGTTGTAGATACCCCACCCCAACACGTGAATAGTAGAACTGTGCGTAACAAAGCAAGATAATAACATGTAAACGAGCAGTCAGTAGGCAATAACAGCAATACAATATGCGATGGCGAGTGTAAGCATTCGGATTTCCTCAACTGATCCGAGTGGATCCTGCCCGCTTATTTCTCCTATTCCCATCAGGGCTCATCCCATAGTGCCACTCAACTTCGTGCCTCAACCCGCGTGTGGTACGCCTCAGGTTGGCACGCTTATCCCTTCATTTCCCCGCGTAAAGACGCCTCAGGGCTCATCCTACATGTCACACCTCCAGGTGACTCACGCCATGCTCATAGTTCATGACACTTATACAAGATCAAAGTACATCGATCACAGAGCAGGCAATTACAAAGATCTCATGAGTAAGGAAGTAAAATAATTCGACAATTGGACCAATAACCCATATCCATTGGAATATGCCACACACAGGCTTGGTACCCTATACGAGATTTCACGATTAACTGGATTCGATTCGAATACCCCAACGTAATTGCATCAGACATTTACTTCCTCATAAAACAGACATTCAAATAACCCAATCGTGATATATTTCACCCTCAGGATTCGTCTGTTTCAGAACCCAATCTAATCGGGCTTGAAGGCTCGGCCCAACTTGGTATTTAGTAGTTAACCCCCGGCTCGGCATCGGCCCACAATTAAAGTTGATATTACTTTTGGGTCCTAATTAATCTTATCAAGTTTTATTAAACCCAATTGCTAAAGCCCATAATTCATTCTTAAATTTTTGGCCAATTAAGTAAATTAAGCCCATTTGGACATTCACTATTTCACAAGCCCATGATTTAGTTATAAATAATTAAACATTTTGAGGCCCATTAATTTTTATTAATTTTCGGGTGAGGCCCAAACCCATTTGTTAAGGTAAGCCCATTAAGCCCATTTTGGCCTATTTAGACCCAATTTGAGTCCCTAAGCCCATGTACATCACTGGGCCCTAAAATTTTATATTCAAAACTATAATTAAGGCCCAATTTTACTGAATTTTCGTCCATTTGAGGTCCACCCATAATACACAAGCCCACAAGTTCCAATTTGGCCCGATTAGCTTGAAATTTAACCCCTAAGCCCATTTGCATGCTTTGGCCCACTATACCACATGCCTAAATCAACCTTTGCAGCCCATATGAAGTATTTCATGGCCCATTTCGATTAACATCAGCCCCTCACTCGGCCCAATACCCTAATTAACCAATTAGCATAACATAGTCTACCCTTAATCTCACATTAGTCAACTCCATTACACAAATCAACCTTCAATACACCACACCATACACATATGCAACTAACCTAGGCCACGATTAGAGGTAGAACTTACCTACTAGGGGCTAGAATCAACGGTGGAGACGGCTTGAGCTCCGGCGGCCGAATGGGGGTTCGCGGCCTACAAGGGGAGTCGGGGTTGGTCCAATCAATGGGCGGGATCAAACGGCCATGGAAACAAGAGGGAGGAGAGCCTAAAGGCTTACCAAGGTGAGGTGACGGCTGGTAGTGGCGGAATAGGGCGGACGGTGAGGACTTCTTCTTCTTGGGTGAAAAATGGAGATCGAGAGAGAAAGAGAGATCACGGTCAGGTCGGCCTAAGAGAGAGGCTTCATGGCCACGGGGATGAAGAGAGGAGGGACTAGGGAGGCTTACCAAAGGAAGATGGGACAACGATGGTGGCGGTGGAGCTTGGACGGCGACGGACGGTCGGCGTTGGAGGTGGCCGACGGGTGAGGAAACAAGGAGGGAAAGAGAGGAAAAGAAGAAGAAAATGAAGGAGGAAATGGTGATGGGGTGGCCAGCCAAATTCTATAGAGGGAGGAGAGAGATTATGTGAATTAAAATAAAATGAAAATAAGGGTTATAATGGGGTTAGGTTTGTACTTGATGTAATCTTGTGATTGACAATTGTACTTGATTGATTGCATTAGGAATTGAACCATGATGGGATTGATTTGATTGACATTACACTTGATTGATGTGACAACTAATTTGACTTGCTTCGATTTGCGTGCTAAATGCACCGATCGGGTCTCAAGCGCGAACGAATTTCGAACTGGATTTGGTTTCGTTCTATCGAATTCACTCTCAAAAATCCTAATTTATCTAATTCTAAGGACTAAGCATCTACCGGGGGTGTCGCCACCCTCCCGAGATTTTCCGGGATCCCGAGGGAGTTAATGGATTGCTGGGCCCATTGGGTATCTGGGCTTAGCTCGGGCCCTCCTAGGCCCATACCAAATCGAGTTAGGAAGATTTGAATCGAAATCGACCTTAGTATGGTCGGGTGACATGTGAATAGTGTGCATGCCATCGGAGTCGCCACTAGTCATTTATTGGAGGGTATGACTGGAAACCCCATCAGACGATTGGGAGAGATCGTCCGATTCTACGAAAACCAGAGATTTGGGTTCGGGGACTTAGTTACGCCAATATTGCTATTGACGCCCTTTCGGTACCTAAGTTGAGTGATTTTCTAACCTAAAGAGTTCATGCAGGCAAGATTGGGTACGGTAGGCTCTGGAAATCTAATGGGTTCATGCGAATGGGAGTATCTATCCTATCAATCGCAATCATGAAATAAATGCGTAACCAGGGAACTCACATCGAAATCAGTCAATACAAATAAAATAGAGTCTTAAAAATCTAGGAAAACACATCGATTTAGTTCCAGGATGATTCGGGGTGATTTGGAATAGTTTGGGTCAAATTGGCCAGAAGAGCAGAATGGTCATTTTAGAGGGTTCTGGAAGTCAAAAACGTGAAATTAGGTCAAACCAGTTGAATGTGGTTTTTCCCTAACTTCCGTGATTTTTAGAAATTTCTCTAATTTTTCTAGAATTTTCTATAATTTTTCTGGAATTTTTCAAAGTTTCTAAGAATTTTCTAAGGATTTTCTTATATTTTTTAGAATATTTTCTATATTTTTTGGAATTTTTATTTTTTATTTTCTAAAATTTTCTTTAATTTTTTTGGATTTTCTAAGACTTTCTAGGGATTTTCCCTTTTTTTTTAGAACATTTCCTATATTTTCTGAAAATTTTGTTTTTATTTTCTAACACTTTTCCTAATTTTTTAGGATTTTTCAAGATTTTCTAGGGATTTTCCCATTTTTTAGGATATTTTCTACATTTTTAACAATTTTTAAATTTTCCTGAGATTTCTATGGTTTTTATTGATTTTTTTTATTTACTTTCTAAATTTTACAAGATTTTCCGAATTTTGTTATTCCTATTTTTTTAATTTCCTTCTTTTTTTAAAAAGTGTTTTATGTTAATTGTTATCGTTTTCACCCATTATTTATTTATTCATTTTTAATTTAATCCTATGGACTAAATGGCATCGTTTTAATTTTTTTGTTAGTTTTCTAATTTTTATTTTTTTGAATTTTTTATTATTTTTATTATTATTCTTTTTAATTTTAATTCTCCGGACCGGGTCGGGTTGACCCGGCCCATTCGAGGATCCGGCCCACGGGCCCAAACCTAAATCAAACTTAAACGGTGCCGCATCGATTTTTGCTGATTTCCTATTTTTTTTATTTTATTTATTTATTTTTTTAAAAAATTTTATTGAATTTCTAAGTTTTTTTTATTTTTTATTATAATTACTTTTTGTTTTACGGACCGGGTCGTATTGACCCGGCCCACTACCCGGGGCCCGGCCCACTATTCCAAACTTTATGCAAAACGACGTAGTTTTGGGTTTTGTTTTAAATTTTTCTAAATTTTCACAGATTTTTTATTCTATTCTTTTATTTATTTTCACCTATTTTAATCTAACGGCCTGAGATTCGCCACGTGTCACAATCCGGATCGTCCGTCCTTTATACGAACCCTACGGTTGAGATTAGATCTTGAGACTAAATCCTGTCCGTCGGATTTGATTCATCACCTAAACCTAATTCGCTGCCGGAGAAGACGACCGGGGAAATCTTAGTCTCCGATGAGCTCGCCGGAGACTCACCGGAGCTCGCGAATAGGTCCTTAAATCACGCCTAAAAATCTCATCTTCCCTCGAATCCATTCCTATCTATCCTAGCATGCACATATTCCTAACTTTCGTGTCATAAGGACGGCTAAAAATGGCCAAACTAGTCTCGGCCGATGACTGTTCCAGCGGCAAATTTAAAACGAAGGAGTTCATCCCCAATAGGCTACAACAATTGGATAAAAAGCACCCATGGAGTTCGAGGAAGCTTACCTGGAAGCTTTTTTTCTCTGTTTCATGCTAGAATCGAGCATATGAGCTCGTTGCAGGTTTTGGGTTTGAAGTGTTTGGCCGGGAGGTTTTATGCAATGAAAACGCGAGAGAGAGGCAAGGATGTGATTAGCACGATGGTAGAAACGCATTGACGCGAAAATTACGAAGAAATACCAATAGAATCAAGATCCGCCATTGAAGGAGCTTAAACTAAGCAAAAATGGCATCTACCTTGTTTCGCGATGAAACTGCACGTGGAATGGCTCCTCTTGCTCCTCCGTCTTCCAGAAAGCTTGTGGTAGCAACAATGGAGCTTGATTTCCCTCCTTCTCTTTTCAATCCTCTCTCAAGACTTTCGGCCAAAAAACCCCCGAAAACAGAGCACCCTCGCCCCTTTTTATCCTCCTATTCTCGTATCACAATCGCCCTAAAATCTCTCTCTCGAAAAACCCATCAACCGAATGAAGATTGCCCTTTTGATTCACCCCAAACGAACTTTCGAATCCGTCCAGATTTCTAATTCCGTTCGAAAATCCCACGAATTCAAAATTCCTTCTTCTCTGTGCAAATGAACGCCTGAGGAAGATGATGGCCATTTCGGGTCGGGTCGGGTCGGATCTAGTCCGACCCGACTGACCCGAATCGCCAATTTTCTTCAAATTGACCTGTTTAGGCTCAAAATTTTCCAAATTAAATTTCAAAATTGGATTCTATGACATGAAATCTATCGGAAAAGTGAATTTTTATGTCAATTTCTCCAAGAATTGGCATAAAAACCCAATTTTGAAATTTGGCCCGGGGGGCCAATTTGCAAAATTCAAAGTCTTAGGGCCCTTTTCTGCAACAATTGTTGCCACCATTGGATTTAGAAGGTCAAAAACTAGGGGGTGACGTCGCCCTATTTTCAATTCAGTCCCTGGAAAAGTTTTAATTGCATTTTTAGTGATTTTAGGGACTAAATTGAAAAATCAGAAATTGCATTTTGGTCCTTTCTAGCGAAATTGGGTGATTCTGAGGGCTTTTGGACTCGATTTTAATTTTGAAAAATAGACGAGGATGACACGACTCCAAAAATGTAAAAATTAAAAATTAAAAAGCTAAAATGGATTTTCTAGAATTATTTGAATATTCTAAAAAATGAAATTTACAAAGAAACCCTAGATTCCAGACTTAATTTTTCAAACTTTATTCATCCTAAATGAAGGTAAAATTAAATTAAAAATATTGACTATTTTTTGGTAATTTTCTGACTTGAAATACTATTTTTTATTAATTTTTATTATTTTCGTATTTTCTGAAAATATTAAAAATGCGAAAAATAAGGAAAATTATTTTTTGCTCAAAATTGGTTCCCTAGGCTATGCTGAGGTTCCCAAAGTTGATTTTGCAATTTTTTTCACTTTTTATGGATTTTTTTATGAATTTTTGAAAATAAAATGCAGAAAAATACAAAAAGTAAGGAAAATTATTTTTTGCTCAAAATTGGTTCCCTAGGCTATGCTGAGGTCCCCAAAGTTGATTTTCCAATTTTTTCACTTTTTATGGATTTTTTTATGAATTGTTGGAAATAAAATGCAAAAAAATCCAAAAAATAAGGAAAATTATTTTTTGTTCAAAATTGGTTCCCAAGGCTATGCTGAGGTCCCCAAATTTGTTTTTCTAGTTTTCTGACTTTTTATGGATTTTCTGAAAAAATTTGAAAATAAAATTAGCCAAAAATCGAGTGTCAACAGAGGGCATTTCGGTAAATTTCCATTCACATCTTGCTTCTCGACGTGCATCGGCTATCTACCCTTCGGGCGGCGCTTCTGAAACCGATTTCATTTTCTCATTGTGTTTATCTCTCTAATTCGATTGTCCAGTGTCGGATTTCATTTTGTGGTCAATTTCATTAAATACCGACTCTGTTTCAGTTTCAGACCAACGGGCGGCTATTTGGGAAATTTTCCCCAGGTAGCCTTTCTCCTTCGGTTAATCGTCCCAGGATAGCTAATTCTAAGTGAGTGTCGACTAGAGTGTAATAATGAAGTGTTTACATTCATTTAGAAATTCCGATAAACGGGTCAAATTTTCAGATTATCACATCTCTTCTAGTAAGAAAGAAATCAAGCTGACTAAAATTTTGACCACTGCAAAAAGTGATTAGATGTGACTCTCTTTTCCTAAAGAAGGCATTTGCTAACATCAAATCATATGCTAATGCAATGTTCAAGATGTCTTCGCCACTCTCATTTCTAGTCCCATAGCCAAAACCTCCATAAACTCTATCAAAACCTCAATTACTTTGGCTAACATGTTCATTAAGATCTCATCCTATGAATACTTTCTCCTCACGTGGTATCCCCTTTAAAATCTTCTCCGAGTCTTCCCAAAATCTGTTCTTATCAGCTATTAGCAATCCAACTTGGGGGGCATATGCACTAAGGATGTTTAAAATCAACTCTCCTACTACTAGCTTAATCAAGATAACCTGATCGTCTGATCTTTTCACATCAACAACTTTATCCTTGAAACTTTTATCGATCGAAATCCCAACTCTATTTTGACTCTTTTTTGTGCCTATGTACCATAACTTGAATCTAGTACCTTCCACTTCCTTAACCTTTTCTCGAACCCATTTAATCTTTTGCAAGCAAGCAATATTCAATCTCTTTCTAACAAAAGTATCTGTTAACTCTCTCAATTTATCCATTAAGGTTCCTATGTTTCAACTCTCTAGTCGAATTCTTACTCCTTGGACATTTCTTGCCTCCCAACTTGCCCATAAAAGTGTGAGGATTATAGCTCACTTTTCACCACATTCAGGCATTGACCCATTTAATTTATTTTAACAAATTTTCATAAAGTACAAATTTAATGACTCATACCAAACCTGACATGTATTACTTAAATACTTCTATATTTAACCAAATCATAGAATATTTATTTTTTAAAAAATTTATTAAAAATAATATTGCTAAAACACTCTCATGCAATTGAATTTTTTTAAATTTTAATCCCTTTAATTTCTTTAAAAATAATTTTTTATTATTCAAAAGGTTTGGAAGACTGTGCCACTACAGTTTGATTCATTCACTATGCTAAGCAAGTTGCCCTGAAGGATTAGCCTAGTTTATGTTGTTGAGCTCCTTTCTGAGGAAGATTTAGGCTATTTATGTTATGCTTTCGAAGCTTAGACCCACCTTTCACCTTGGCTTGGCCAAAGATTCCAATCAATCCTGTTATTTTCCTTTATCGAGCTAAGTCGCACTGAGCTAGCCTGCCTGCTCTTCTAGTCAAAATTGTTGCTAAGAAGTGAGCACTCCCAATAAGCTGATTGAATAAAGTGCCCTTTCAAAAAAAGAAGTTTGATTTGCAATCCACTTTGATCTTTTTAATGAAGGTATCTTTTGTGGAAAAGCAAAAACTTGAGTTTTTGGTGCAATTGCCCGAGAATTTCACTAAAATAGTTTCATTAGCACATGTAGTATTATAAGATGAGATCATATGTAATGTAGTTATATTATACATAGTATTTAGATGAAATAGATTAATGAATGGATAAGATTGTATCTGACGCATATCCCTTTATTTAATAAATAAGAGATAAAAAAAATAAAAATAGCATGTTGATTATATAAAACAAATGGGTGGCAACCCAAATTTTAGTTTATTAAAAAATTATTTACTTTTTAAAAATAAAAAAAAAATTATTATTTATTTTTTACTCTAGCGATCGGAGAAGGCGACTCGGTTGCGGCGGCGGCGACAGTCGGTGACAATGGCTAAAGCATGGTTGGGAGAGAGAGATGTTGACAATGAAAAGATACTGAAGTAATAGAGAGTTAGGGTAAAGTGAGAAAGATATTGATATTGAAAAATTTTTACTTTTAAAATATATTTTTTTTACTTCTGAAACTGAGTGAAAACATCTTCTAAAGTAAAAAATTACTTCAGAAGTAAAAAAAAAATGACGTTGTGTAATCAAATAAATTTCTGCTTCAGAAATTTTATTATCAAACGGATTTTTGCTCCATAAGTACTTTTGAAGTAGAAAGTGTTATCATTCACATCCTAATCTTCTGTTTTGCGAAACCAAATGAATTTTCCATTTTTTCTCGTGTCTTTTTTTATTTATTGATTTTTTATTTAATTTCTTGTGAGTCCCGCATCCGCTTTCCTTAATCTTCTTCTTTCTCTCCATTCTCTCTCAAGATATAGAGAAATGAAGAATTAGAAAGGTCACGTGCTTGTGCTCGCATATCCTAATTGGGGCCACATCAACCCACGATCGGGACGCTGACGAAGCCGTCCGCCTCCTTGACCACTTCCGTCTCCGTGGCTACGGAACCGGCTCGATCAATCTCAGCAGCATAATTCACGCTCCTTGCGATATGGAACAGTTTGAGGAGGCCCATAATTGGTTTGCCTCATTCGTTTAGTATGTTTTCGTCTTCTCGGATGAACATGATTGTTGCTAGTACGTCCGATTCTCGCGGCCAAGATGGCATGTTAGGCGTTTGGCTGACGTCTAGCTCGGGTACAAGTCTTCCTTAATTAATTTTAACTGCTTGATTGATCAGTGGTGTTATATTTCGAGATTAGCAACGGGCATAGGGTGTATCTCAGCCTCCCCGTTCCTTTTGTCTTTTATTCGATTTACTTCCCTTTATTGCTACTCCATTTGTTTCCTCTTTCAGCCACTGTAAACCTTTCTCTCTATGCCGCTTCCGTCCTACATCACGAGGCATGAGCGTGGAGTAGGATTAGCGCAAGCTAACCACAACCCGATACTGTGGCAAGTCGTGCTTGGTGCGACTCGCCACGGTACCATGCGTGGCACTGTAGCAAGCTGTGCCTCGCTGGACTAGCACTGAAAAAATATTCGATAGTTTGTAACCATCACCAATTCATATGGGCGTGCATGAACCTAGTCAGCCCTACTAAAAGGGTGACACGTATCCTTGGACAGGGACTGGATGGAAAATAAAAATTTTAAAAGTGGAAACTTTCTTTTCTCCACTCCCTTGGCCGGTAGACGGCACCGATAAAATGACTGAGCACAAGCTCGCGCGCGCTCTCTCTCTCTCTCTTCTCTCTACTGTGTAGCAAGACTCATTTCCTTTGGAGGGTGAGGTCCGCTTTCACTTTTCGAGGCTCCTTCAATGAAACATACTTCTCTGTTTTAACAAAACTCAAAACTTTGATCTTAGCCGCATGTGCTCTCACATGGCTTATCAAGGAGGCGCCACTTCGTTTGGAAGATGAAACGGTCCTCTTTCACGTTTCAGTGCTCCTTCAACGAATCATAAAAACCTAGCCGCATGTTCATCCACTGGTGATGGTTCTGCCATTGCTGCTTGATAGGTCTTCTCCGTCGCGTCGTTCTAGGCTTGGTGAGATCTGGCAAGCTTAGGCTTGTTGGCCTTGGGCGCCAGCTATCGCTATGGCCGTTGCCCGGCTGAGAAGAAAGAAAATAGGAAAAAAGAACAATTAAAAAATTAAAAAATTAAAAAAAATTAAAAAAAGTTTGATTTCGTTTACAAGTAATTAAAAAGAAAAGTAATATGAATAAGTAAAGATAGCAAAGATGAGAGAAAATATTTTTCTCGTTTTAAAAATAAAAAATTATTTTTGTATTTTTCTTGACTGAAAAACATATGCTTTGACTTATTTATTTTTTATGAACTAAATGTAGGAAAATCTTTTGAAAAAAAGGCTAAAAGATTTGAAGAAATATTTTTATGAAACGAGGAGAGCGTAAAAGCAATTCGAAACACATACGACTTCTTTATGTCATCTCGAGGAAAACACCAATACCAAACAAAAAGAATTGGGGGGCCTACAGGTGAATTTCCTGCTGGCCCTGAGCTTAGCCACTATTCGTTGTGCCTAATCATTCATAGCATAGGCGTGCCAGCAAAGTCCATGTCATTACCGGAAGACGACAACCGACCTTTTGAGATGTTTCCTCGCAGCCCCAAGCGAACCTTGACGGTTGAACATCACACGTGGCCAGCCACAAGCCACAATCTCCACTTCTCTCCCTTTTTTTTTTTAACCGAGTGTTCAGCCGTGCCAGTAAATTTACGCTCAAACCGACGGCGACCGACTAATCCGTCGGGGATTAGTCGGTCGCCGTCGGACCTCATCACCACGGCACTCCGAGTAAGATATCATGGGATAAGTAAGTTTCGACCCCAGGACCGCGAGTACTACTCAGCGGGGTCCCAGCAGTCTACTCCTTACCACGTGACCACCTAATGAGTGGGCCTTCTCTCTCCCTCTCTTTTATTTCCACGTGCTACAAAAATTCTCTTTCTGCGTGGTTCACTTTTCCTCACCAGATATTCATTAAAATCCACTTGAACGGAATGGTCATTATGGTTTGTTCCATTCATTTGATCAGAATTTCGTTGAAAGGTGTTTTAGGGACATTCATAAAACTATCTAAGAAAATTTTGCATTTTTAAATGTACCGTCTACCCTTATATTTTGTATAATTAATATTTTGATAATCAAATCATTTCATATTAAATGTACTCGACAAGTATCGTAAGATGTCAATTAATAAGATTGATTTTATAATTTAGCTTTGTCATCAGTAGTGCTAGTGTCTTGTAAACAGTTGCGATTGTTCAAGAGTGCGAAATTTCCTACATGGTGATACCCTTCATCATTTTTTAATATTTTTTTTTATCTTACTCTTGTATTTGTGTACAATGTTCATAAAAACCTAACTCCAAATCTAATACTGGTCCTGGTCTCAATCTCTTTATCAAAAGGTGGCATGCCTATTGGCCTAAATCCATCGTTTTATTATATTCTCCTTCTTGCGCGTTCTGATTCACCAATCAGCGTCCTAAGAAGTGTGGCCAAAATAATTCTGCTTGAGTAAGATTTGTATATCGATTATGTGATGATGTTATCTTCGAAAAGGTTAGTTAGAGATAGGGACCCACTAGTTGCCACGTGTAACTATCTGAGTGGATGGGTATACCAAGACTTGGAAAATGGATTTTATTAATGAAAATTGTTGGTGGACGGCGGGGGTGAATTGCATGCGCGGGGTGGGACGGTGGAACGTACACCATATGCTTCGTGGCATCGCACCCTTTCGGAGACTTGACCTTTCAAAGCACCACGCACTGTGATTGGTGGGTCCCAACCACAGTAGTGGGAGGTGACGTGTCCAAACACCAGCCACTCCGCTTCTGCCGCTCACCTGACATGGAGATAGGGTACGACGAAGTAGTGCAACATTACACAATTGAAGAGAGATCAGACAAAACAGTCCATCTAATCAAAGGAAGACGTGAAAACTTTGGATTCCTCGAAATGAGTTATTCTTTTCACGTGCTGATGGACAAAGGAGGGCTTCAAATCCATTTGATGTCTTGATTGGGAATGAGTTACTTCCTTGTCCAACGATTTTAGGTGCATAAACATAACATCATAAATTGTTCTTTAGCTTAAACGATGCTGAGTTTGCGACTGATTTGATCGCCTTTTCCTTTCGGGTAATGCAAACTAGATTTCATAGCACATGCTCAGTTATTTATTGCACTTTGTTCAATGTGAACTTTGCGATTATGTACGAAATTATGTTGTTCGAGAATAGTAATAAGGGGATGATGTTAAGAAGTGGAAATAGTTTGAGGAGTAGATTAGGAGGGTTTTTTTGGAACCGCCCAAAAGGAGTGTGGTGAGTTGGCTCGGGACAAAGTGTCACGCAAGATGTGGCTTCACCATTTTGCCATTAATGATGTGAATATAAGAATTTCTACTTTTTGGGGTAACATTGAGAGGGGCCAAAAAGTAAGACGAGCTCATATTTTAATTCAACGATGGAAGATGTGTATGATTGAGAACTTGAGTGGGTTAATCCAATTATTTCAATTTAGCCCTTGATTTTTCCTGTAGTTTTAGCGGTCTTTGACGATTGTTTTCAAAGCATAATCTCGACATATTTCACATCTAATTTCCAACATATTTAAGCAAAGCAAAGAAAGTTGAAAGTTAGAAGTCGAGGGCAGACAACTTTTCCCACTTTGGTAATATATATATATATATATATATATTTGGTGGCTTAGTAATAAGGCGGAGTAAACTCAAGGCGTCAAAATAAGAGTTTGGCTGACAAAATGTAAAAAATAATTTCTTTCTAGAGCTCAAAGGCTTTGATAATCTAAACTACAATACAAGGGGTCACCTACAATCAACTAAGTTTTATAGATGGGAAACTTTTAATGGTTGATATAATTCTTGCATTTCAAAAATTTTGATAATTTCCTACAAAAGCTTGCTTGTCCGTTTGATATATAGGAATGATAGACTTCACGTGTTTGCGCATCCTTCACCCTTAATTGCTAAATGAGTATTTTTCTTTTCCATTGATTAGGAATATCCTCGACTTTTTAATGATTTAAAATTTAGATGAAATAGTTTAAGAACTTACTCAAGTTCGGTACACATAATTCTTACATTTCAAAATTTCTCATAGGAAAAATTATTCCACGAGAAAGAAAATTTGTCGCCAGTTCTAGAACCTATTGAATGTGTCAGATTCCAGCGAATCCATCTCTACTGCACTAGACATTAGGTCGGGCACTACTCATGCCTCGAGAAGTCAAAGATGGTGAGCCAATACCATGCTTTCACCCGTGCCCTTTTATCCATCTATTTCCCAGCTTCTCTATGTACTCCTGGGGGGTTTTAGACCGACTATGCTCCATCAAAAAATTTAAAATTTACTCATTGAAATTCAATTTTTTTCATTTTCAAAATCAGAAATCTATCATGCATATCCTTAAATTTGAAATCAATCTAATTCCTATGAATTTGGTTATCTAATTTCCGATTTTATTCCGAAACTATTCTTACCCGTCTACATCCCTTCAGGAGCAAAGCACGCGACCTCACCCTAAACCCTCTAGTTTTCTTTGGAGCTAAGCCTATGCACGCGTTTTTCGCACCGCATGTAGGAACAGATGCGTAGCCATGGGCTGATAACGCCAATGCGCGAGCCGGTTTCGGAACGTAGTGCATGGCCCTATGCACAGTGAAAACGTCTCGTACGGTCCGTTTCACAAGAATGCATGGATTTTTTAACCCGGGACCGAGGCTCACCAAACCGGAGGGGTGGAGACGAAAAGAAAGCACGAGAGAGAGAGAGAGAGAGAGGCATTGCAAAATCAAACGGGGTAGGACCGGGAAGTCGGCAGGTGGCAACATCAGCGCGGAGGGTCGGCAGGCTCAAGCCATTCCAGCACCATAAAGCTTGGTCACTCCCGAGCACTGAACCCCATTAAATACGGACCACCCTTCACTTCCCTAGCAGCAAGCGAAGCAACCCCTCTCACTCTCTACCCCTCCCCCACCTCCCCCCCACCCCCCAAAATCTCTCTCTCTCGAGCAAGAAGCGGGAATGGCGAAGGACATGGAGGTCGGCGGTGGGCACGAGTCGTTCCAGGCGAAGGACTACCAGGACCCACCCCCGGCGCCGCTGGTGGACGCGGAGGAGCTGGGGAAGTGGTCCTTCTACAGGGCCATAATCGCCGAGTTCATAGCCACGCTCCTCTTCCTCTACATCACCGTCCTCACCGTGATCGGCTACAAGAGCCAGATCGACTCCGCCAAAGGCGGCGACGAGTGCGGCGGTGTCGGCATCCTCGGCATCGCCTGGGCCTTCGGCGGCATGATCTTCGTCCTCGTTTACTGCACCGCCGGCATTTCGGGTGGCCCCTCTTCTCCCCCTCTATTTCTCTGGTTTCCTCATTACTTGTTGTCGGTGCCCGATTTCTTTTGGAAAATGTTGCGTCGTTTCAAGTTCTCTTTAGGCTTTGTAACTTGGAATGATCTTAGTGAAATTATGCACAGCGAACGTAACTTTCTTTTATTCCTTTTGACTATTATCTTTTGCTGCATGTTACAAGGAATTTTACATTTTATTTTTTATTCAGTCTAATTTTAATTCGGAGATTTAAATCTGAACATACGCCCACAATTCTATAGGATTTCAAATGTTAATTAATCGGTTTATGGATTTATATTTGATATGTTCGATATTAGATGAAATTAAAATTTCATTTGTAAATGATAGAAATGAAAGCAAGAAACTTAAGGGGACTGCTGTGAGTGATTTTCATTTTTTGAACTTTTGGAATTTGATGTTTGAATTTTAACATCCAATTCTGAGTAACCTTCTAAAATTCGAGTCTTTTTTTTCTTTTTAAACCCCGTTTCAATCTAAGTCACAAAACAGATAAATAGCATTTTACTTGAAAACTAGCAAGAGCATAGAGACCCGAAAAGCAAAATCTATCCCAAAGATTGCATACTTATTGGCCTCATAATGGAGTCTCTACCTCAAATTACATTAACGGATCGATGAATTACTACAATATAAGTTCTCCTTCTGAGGAAAATTGGATCCATGTTGATGTCTTGGCACATCAAATGTTGTGGCAGTACATGTCTTCCTATGGGTCACAGCTAAATTTGGAGCCATTGAAGTCCTAATACCTTTCTGGGCATTGGTGGTTTCTTTCGCAGGAGGTCACATAAACCCGGCGGTCACCTTTGGGCTGTTCTTGGCGAGGAAGGTGTCGTTGGTCCGAGCTGTGCTCTACATGATGGCTCAGTGCTTGGGCGCCATATGCGGGTGCGGTCTGGTTAAGTTGTTCCAGAAGACTTACTATGTTGAATATGGCGGCGGTGCCAATGGGCTAAACGATGGTTACAGCACGGGCACCGGTTTGGCCGCGGAGATCATCGGGACCTTCGTCCTTGTCTACACTGTCTTCTCGGCCACTGACCCCAAGAGAAGCGCCAGAGACTCCCACGTACCTGTGAGTGCCAATATCACAATCTCGAATAATCATACATCTTATGGCGACCTAGTCGTATTTAGACCGCTGAGATTAGCATTTAGTGAGGAATTTGTCTGATGGGATTTGGGTTTTCAAGTTGACCTTATCTTGTTTTCAATGAAATAGGTGTTGGCTCCGCTGCCCATTGGGTTTGCCGTGTTCATGGTTCACCTCGCCACCATCCCGATCACTGGAACTGGCATCAACCCAGCTCGAAGCTTTGGGGCTGCGGTCATGTTCGGCAAGCAGAAGGCATGGGATGACCAAGTATGCCCACTCCCACATGCCCTTATATCTTTTTTTCTCTTCCCTGAAAGTTGAGATTGCTGGTGCTAATGTGTAACGAATTGTTTGTCTCGATCAGTGGATCTTCTGGGTCGGGCCATTCATCGGCGCGGCGATCGCAGCATTCTATCACCAATATATCTTGAGAGCTGGAGCTGTTAAGGCGCTCGGGTCCTTCAGAAGCTCATCTGTCATATAAATTCTCAATGGGTGGTGGTACTCTGTCCTGGCTTGAGGAATCTCCGGGACTTGAGTCTGCAAACTAGAGCTGTAAAATTTGACGTTGTTGTTCTCTGTTTGGCACTTGGTTTTTTGGCTGTGCCCCAAGAATAAGCTTTCTAATTAGCTTTGCTATGTTAGCTCTTTTAATGTGTTCAAGGTCGTATTTACATGAATTTCCATGAATGCATTTCGTTCGCCATAACATTTGAAATGCCCAAGCTCTTTTAGAACTGATACATTGGTCAGTGCGCTGTGTCAATCACTAGAATTTGGAATATAATCAGACCCTCAAATCATCATTTGAAAAACTAACAAGTTCATGTCGGAAAAATCAAATCGAGGAGTGTTGGAACAAGTGTGTGCCTCTCTCGGTCCTAACCACTCGCTCGCCGAGTGCCTTTTAACTTGTGGGCTTCAATGTAGCTGCACACTTTGGATTGGGCGTGGGCATTCGTTTTACGAAGAGTTATCTTCTCATTGAACTGTTCCCTCTCGCGGGAGAATTTGAATCCTTCGTGGGTCGGGCTGGATTGGGTTAGGTAAATCATGGGCGGCCCAACTGGTCCAAGAGCCTAACATTTCTTGTTCGTACATAATGGACGGGACACAATCTCCATACAATTGCTTCCTACGTAGAGGCTTCGTATTTTTCGTGAAGAATAATTTTCACGAAAGTGTTTTTCAAAATTTCTGAGTTTGATTAGTGAAAAAATAATTAGATTAGGAAGATATTTCCCCCTCTCTCACATTTCCTTTCTTTATAATTGTTTTTTCACATTCTATATTTTTTTATTTTTTAAATTTCAAAAATTTTACTTTTTACTTTTTTTTATTTTCATCTTTTCTTTTTACCTTTTTTCCTTCATCCTCCTCTTTCCTCTACCGACCATGGACATTGGCAATAGCTGGCAACCCGAGTGATCGGCCATGACGCAAGTCGATGAGCTCGAGGCTTGGTCGGTCCCAGTGATCTCAGGCTTGCTCAAGGCCAACGAGCCTTGAGCTCGCTAAATCCAGGCCCAGCTACAATTTATTGTAATAACTAAAGATTACAATTATCATTTAATTTTCTTTTGAAGGTTTGCTTCCTCTTATTTAAGTAAGGCTAGGCCATACATATTGACCGAGACTTCTTTCTTATTGGGGTCACTGTTCTTGTTGTGGACTGTTGTTCTGATCTTGGGAAAAGCTCTTTCTCAATTCGGTAATAGCCCATGATCCATCTTTGTTCTTACCCCGCTTGTCATAATATATGCTTCATTTTAGAATGCTCATGAGCGGCTTTACGATTTTTGGAGCATATACTCGCCAAATGGACCAATAAAAACAGAGAATGCGTTTTGAGGAGAGATCTTAGATTTTCTGTTCGAGTAATTTGATAGTGTGTGAAAGATGTCTTGAGCATTTTTGGGATACCTGATGCAAGATCAATGCATTTCCCATTCGGCTTGTGTAGCATTTGCTCAAATCTGGCTAGCCCCGAGCTCGCCAACTTCAAGTGAGCCCGAGATTGTCAAGACCGGCTAAGCCTCGTGTTCGCCAATAGCTAGTCACTGACTGTTGCCGAAACCAAAAGAAAAAAATAAATAAATAAAATTTCTAATTTTTTTAAATCGACCAAAAAAAGATAAAAAAATCAAAAGAAAAAAAAATAGAAAAAAATTATTAAAATGAGTCCATGGAAGAAAATCAAATTTGATTTTCTCTATCATGCGATGGAAAATCTTATCCGCATCTTTTCAATATTTTAGCCAAACACCAAAAAATATTGTTATTTCCTAGATATATATATAACTTTTTGAAAAGCATATTTTGCAAATATTTCATTTTTCGCGAAACAAATGAAGCTTAATATGATATATATTCTTGCCAAGCAATTTCTCAATGCATCAATTCATATAGGCATATTGGTAGTATGACAAGCGAGTACACTTAGACTTGTCAAAATAGGTTTTAAATCTATATCTACAGTTATTTTAAATGAGTCATATATGGATCACTTCAAATTTGAAGAACCCGCCCTTAATGGGTTAGAAATTTAAAGGTTAAAATAAATGGATCTAAATGGATTCAGTTTAGAACGCATTCCCAACCCACTAGACCTCGCTGTCCTCTCTCCCTCGTCGTCTTCTCTTTCTCTAGCCTAGCTCCAGAGTCCAGATGCCTCCACCTCGTGCCTCAGCCTCTCCGTCTCTTAACAAGCTTGTGCTCGAGGAGCGACTCGTGCTCGCGGATGTCCGCGACGAAGCGGAGGAGCTTGGAGATATCTGGCGCTTGGAGGTCCTCGACAAAGCATCAATAAGATCTGGTGGAAGCCGAAAAGCGAATCAGACCCTTAAGTCAAATCGGGGTCTCGCTCTCCTCCTATAACCAAGCCTCAACCTTTCAGATTCGATCGAGGTGTTGTCGAAACGATTCATTTTCGATTCTACATTGATGATCTATAGAACGACACGATTGTACTCCGGTTACAAGAAGAGAGGAGAAGGAGGACGACGAGGAGTTCGATCTTCGTAATCAGTACACTTGAGTCCGAAACCTGGATTTGAGCGAAATGCTTTTGCAATATACACTGGGCATCTTCTTTTGGATTTCCCAATTTTGATTATTGCAGCTTTCATTTTGATGATTTATTGATTCTGTCTTAAGCAGCGGTGATGGCATGAGGACGTTGTTTCTGCTATTTCAGAGTCAACATTGTCGGCCGGGGATGCGGCAGTTCAGGGTGGTCCCGGCGCGGAGGAAGGGGTGGAGGAAAATTTGCAAAGGTACTGGCTTTCGTAGCCCGCCCCTTAGAACCTCTTTGAGGGGTCATCTCAAATGCACCTTATCAATGACAAACCCCATTATGGATGTTATTTAATAGCCACAAATCGAATCTTGTATCCGTCAATCAATCCATCCGCCTTTGCTTTAAAATTGAGAATCCATTTTTTTCCGATGGCTCTATGCCATTGAAAGCATGTCAAGTAGCTCCCACACTCCCACACTCCATTTCTTCCATTGGCATTGGAAACAAATCAAGTAGCTTCCACACTCCCGGACTCCATTTCTTCTTCCATTGCCTTTTTTTTCACTTCTACTTAGCAAGGTAAGGGAGGGCTTCACTTACTATCTTTGGTCCCTCACTATCTTATAGAGCAACAATAAGGATTTCATCTTCATCCTTGCAATTCCACTTTCCCTTAGCAAGGCAAGAGAGTATGGATTTGTGGAGTCTTATAGAAAAAAGAAAAGCAATATTAAGCACATAGCTTTTACTTGTAATTTACATCATAATTATGTATGCCATAAACTCCTGCTAAAAGTTGGGGTAATATATTTTGCATTTGTAACACTGAAACTTGTAATGCCGATGTCGCGACCTAAAAAAAATGAGTGTTCTCAGGTTAATGGATTATTAGGCTAATTATTTAACTAACCTAGCTCGGACTCTCCCAAGCTCATACCAAATCGCAACTTATGGTTCAATATTTAACATGCAAAGATTTTCAATAGGAGTCGCCACTAATCGTTCTTGGTAGGTCGATTAGAAACCTAAGTAAATTAGCGGGTGAACTAAATTACTTCTACGAACCAGAAATTAAAAGTTCGGGGACTTGATTACGCTATATTACTCTAACGCCCTTTCGGTACCATTTTATTTCATGAAAAAAAAAATCATTTGAGAAGACAACATTAATTGATTTTAACCTAAGTCACTAACAAAGGTTATCATGCGGGTGCATAATCAATTAATTGAACATCCAGAAATCAAATAATCAAAGGAGCATGCGGCACACAAAACATTATTTCTTTTTTTTAGTTTTCAATTTTTATAAATGCATGAAATTATTCTAAGATGCAATGACATGAATTAAATACAAGTCTAAAATGCGACCTATATGACATGGCAAAAAAAATAATGACGTGCATGGATGACATGGCATAGATGACATAGTAAATATGGCATGGTAAGGATAACATGGCATAAATGACGTGGCAATAGTGATATGGCAAGTATGACATGGCAATGATGACGAAGCATAGATGACATGGCAAGTATGATTTTTTTTATTTTCGGATGAATTTATTTCCTAAAATAGAACTATGTCAAAACAATATTTATCTTGCATATTTTAGAGTTTAAATTGACCTAAACCCTAATATATTAAAGATGGATTATTTTAGACATGAGATTCTATTAAAACATGCAATTTCTATCCGAAAATGCAATCTAACCTAAATATTTTTAAAAAAAAGTAAGATATGCAATTATCTACATGATGCTATTTTAAAAAGATATGCAATGTTCAAATATGGAATATGAATGAATGCAAAATTTTTTAGAATTTTTGGAGATTATATCATGCGACGGATATATTCCAAAAAAAAAATATAACAATATATAACAATCAGGCAATCCAAGTCAAAATAGGAAAGTAAATATGCCAATCAAGAAAGTGGATATATCAATCAAGTTTTGCAAACATTTCGCGAATATTTGAATCCAATCTTTAATTCGTAATCTTACGATTAAAGATTGAACGCAAATCCTTGCCTAATCGAGTATTCCATCAATAATTATAAAGATGAATTTTCCCAATTATGTGGCAAGTTACGGATTAGGAAAAGAAATTTTCCTAATCAACATGTATTTTGAAAAGATATCCACTTTTGATGCAAACAAAATATGCAGAATATTCAGTAATCTCAAATGGGAAATATAATACTTGAATTTCAAGATAGGAAATATTTACCTTATCTTGCAACAATTGAGCTTCCCTAATTTGAATCTTTGTTCCGAGATTGCGCACCAAACTCGAGAGGAAGATTGATCGGCTATGGTTCTCGTACAACCAGGAGCTTCGTCAAGGCTTGATTCGCAGCACTAATTTGGACATGAATCCACCTAAGAAAACAGCACTAAATTGCGAGGAGATCTCACAAAAACGATGGGGTAATTGGTCCAAGAAAGTGAGTAAAAATCTGCACTAAACCAAAGAATAAGCCACTCAAAAACAGTGTGGTTCAAGGTCTCGAACAACAGCGAAATAATCCTAGTACAACAGCTAACTCCACATCCACTCAACAACAAAACAAAACTTTTGAGCAGCAGCTAATCAGGCACCAAACAGCAGCAAAATCTGGGCAAACTATAACTGTTCCAGGCACCAAACAGCAAGTATTTTGACACGACAGCAGCAAGAAATTCAACGTGGAAAGAGTAGCGAAACGACCCCGAACAATTATCAAAACAGACTTTTGGACGGCAATAATTTTCGAGCAAAAAACGTAGTGAGACGGGGGCCAAACAATGATGGTATTCTGGTTTGGACAGCGAGGGGATTGAGCACTGAGCAGGAACTGAACAGCAAAAATCAACAGAGGGACAGAGCTAAAGACCAGTTGTCCTTCTCGGTACACCAACCAACAAAGGACACCAAGAAACTATTCTCTCTTCTGTGACCTCACGTGTATTCCCCTCTATGTGTATGAATTATCTGTCGCCTCCCCCTTTCTTTGACCTTGTTCTTCTTTATATAGGCCAAGATATCCAATCTTGGACAAGGAAAAGAAATATATGTTTTGCTCCCTCTCAATCAGATGAGATTCACTTTTGCTTGTTCCCTTTTCCAACTAGTGTAAATGTGGCTAGAGAATCGTGTACCCCTTATACCAATCAAGCTTATGCGATTTTGCTCAGAAGATATTATATTCTCTTCTTCTTCTTTTTTTACTCTACTGATGCATATCCACATGTGAATGTCTTATTTGCATTGCCCTTTTTTTTTTCTTTTTTTTTTCCACCGTGAACTTGGTTAAATTTTCGATTTTATGGACTTGCTCTAGTTTATTCACTTAAGCTCAGAATTCTCATCACTTAAATTCATTCAATGCCGATCCGATTGATTTAGTTTGTGAACATCCGCTTAATCCTACTCACCGCTGGTCCAACTTGATGCAAAATGCAATGCTCATGAATGCTAAAAATTAAATATGAATGCTGAATTTATTTTTTTGGTGGGAATTAAAATTTAACTCCCGATTTTTATTAAAATTAAATGATTAAAAAAAATCAAAATTTAGGTGTCAACAGCCGATACTAACACTGATAATGAAGATTATCTAGTGAAAATAAATATACCGAAAAATAATGAAAATATGAAAAATAATTTTTTGCTCAAAAATGGTTCTCTAGGCTTGGCCAAGGTTCCTAAAGTTGATTTCTTTTTTTTTTATGAATTTTTATGGATTTTTTTAATTAATTTTAAAAGAAAAAATGTGATTAAAAATCAGGTGTTAACAGGTAAATCATGCATAATTTATAGTGTAGTTCATGCATATGTTCTATGTCATCCATGCATTTTCTCGTGTCATCCATGTATTTTCATGTCATTTAGAATATAGTTTTAACTTTGTTAGTTCAATTTGCATGTTATCTAGGCTAGAATGAATCTCAATTTCCACATGTCATAGTAGTGCATCCTTGCCTGTCATTTATACCATGTCATGTAGTTTAATTGAATCATGTTGCATGCCATATATGTTAAACTTCACATTCTTCTTGCATTAAAATTTGATTTTTTCCAAATCATAATGATTGCCATATAGTTTGTCTGAACATCATGTAATCACGTTTGCATTTATATAGTTAGGCTTTGCATTTACATGTTGCATTCATTTAAATAAAAACACCTAAAAAAATACCATTGCACCTTGCCTTATAAACCGAATCAACTGAATTTGCCAATTCAAGAAAACTTCACAAGAACGGTACCGAAATGTTGTTAATTGAAAAAATTAACATAATAAAGTCTCCGAACTTAAATCTCTATTTTGCAGAAAATAAAGTATTCTCCCAATACTTTGTTTAGGTATCTAATCTACTTACTAAAAAAGATTAATGGCGGCTCCAAAATCTAAAATCATTTGAATATGAACCTAAGTTGTGAATTGATAAAGCTTGGGAGAGCTCGCGCTAGGTTAGTTAATTTATTTAATTAATCTAGTAATCTATTACCTTGAGAATTTCCCAAATTTAAAGTCACAACATTTTGCATGGCCATCTTGATTGTTTTACTTAGTCTTCTGCATGCACCATCGTATTAATAAAATAAAAATAAAAATAGAGAGCGTGGTTAGTAAGCACAGTATAGCAAACTGGGACGTCACACATTGTATTGTAGATTGAGAGATCAAATTGTTATAGTTAAGAGAATTCCTAATTTATTTTTAGGATATGATAGACAAGAGTAATCAATTTTTAGTCTGGTTCAATTTCACTCGGGAATCGGGAATCGGATTCGATTCATCGGCTCGATTTGATTTTCAGGCGGTCCAATGAAACAAGTGGATTATTAGTAAAGGTGAGAACTATTTACTTTAATTTTAATATATCAAATAAAAGTAGATCTAATTTTAAAAGATAAAAAAATAACATATGAATTTTTTAGGTTTTCATTTAAGAAATAACAAAATAAATAAAAAAATGATCAAATCTAGAAGGTTTGCTTTCCCCGAGAATCGAATCGAGAATTTCCGATAATCGACATCCATGGGAGTCGAATTGAATAGGCCAGTTTGGTTCAGTTTGATCTGAGTGATTTTATATTCAATTAATATATCATGCTCACTCCTACTAGTTAAATTGGGCGATTGCAATTTTACCAAAGAACATAAGTAACATGTTTATTGTCCACGCATGGGTTTCCCTCACCTCACTAAGAATGCAATCTTTTCTGCGGATCCTGCGTTTGCATGGGAGGGCCCCACTTTCACCACATAAGGCTGAAATTGCACGTGGCAACACCCGATGAAAAAATGCTTATTTTTTTAGGCCTGATTACTGATTGGTTGTATATCTGGCAAGGTGGGGACCACTTAGATTTGCAACCAACCAGGCAAATTTCGAAGAGCGGCCGATGGACCGGGGTTGACTTGGAGCACCGAAACGTGAAGCGACTCAGCGGACCCAGCAAACCACGTGACTACTCCTTGCCCGTTTGATTATTCCCTTTTTTTAATATCTTCCCACTCTGGAAAAAATAATTTGCAAATTGCATGCATGGGGGACAAGCTGCGCTTCTACCGAAAATTAATTTCCACGGTTTTGGTATTTTATATCTGACAAAGTACCGCTGTACCCATCACTTCTTGCCTTGAAAACGGGCAGAAAAGAGGAGCCACGTCGGGTGTCGTATTATTATTATTATTATTATTATTATTATTATTATTATTATTATTTTGAGATAAAGACATTTTAAAGTCCAAACACTCATGACGAACGTGAACTCGAGCCCTAAAACTTAAAAAAAAAATATAATTAAATATTAAAAATAATCAAAAAAATATAATTAAATATTAAATTTTTTTAAAAAATGTAATCAAGTCATAAGACTTGTCAAATGGATGAATTTGAGTTTTTTTTTTCATTGATTGCATTTTTTGAAAATTTTGTAATTCGATTGCACTTTCGTGACAAGTCTTAAAAATTTTGAATGCATCTTTTGAAAGTTTTAAGGTTTAATTGTACATTTGTGTCAATTTTTAAGACTTGATTGCACTTTTTTTAAAATTTTACAGTTCAATTATACTTTAATGATAAATTTTAGGATTTCGAGTGTCATTGTCCTTGATATAAATTTTAGGATTTCGAGTGTCATTGTCCTTGATATTATAATTATTTTTGCAAAATGTTCATCCCTATTGTTCTTGTGTGTTTTCCACCGTTTGATTAGGTAATTTGAGATTTACGTAAATGGGAATACATCAAAACGGGTGTTGGGTTGTCAATGGACATGGGTGAATTGAATCAATTCCATGCAAGAATTAGACTTAGTCGCATAAATAGCTAATAAGGAAGGATTGGTGGAAGAAAATGAGGGACTTGATATTTACTTTTTCAAGAAAAGTAAGTATTGCCTTAGGCAATGATAAGAGATAAGCTTGTTTGAGGTGGTACGGATGCGTGAACAGTTGCCTTCGGATGATTCGGGAGAGTATAAGTATTTGGGTGGGCCGTAGTTTGAGGGAAATTAACCAAAAAAAAAAATTTGTTGCATGTTTGCCAATATTGTTTTAAATCTTTCCATTTGACCAATTTACCTATGTAGTTTGACAGGGGTTAAAAGGGTCCATGTAAAATTAGGATTAATACCACGAAAAATCCCAAAATGATATACCTATAATAAATTTATTCCAAACTATTTATTATTTTTTACTATAATAAATTTCAAATTGATACACATATAAAAAATTTATCGAAAATTATTTTTTTTCCATAAAAAATCTCAAACTGGTACATTTGCAATGTATTTACCCCAAAATAAATATTTTATCACAAAAAGTTTAAACTAGTATAAATGTGACAAATTTACCCTGTTAGTTTTTGTTAGGTCGAGTTAATATCATGAAAAATAAAAAACTAATACATTTGTGATAAAATAGAGAGTAAAACTCTCATATCGATATACCCGTCAACTATCACATATCATCTAACAGAATAATTTGGTGGTAAAAATTCAATAAAAACTAAACAGATGGTTAATTTATCACAAATGTATTAGTTTGGGTAAATTTGTCACATGTGTATTATTTTGAGATTTTTGATAGTCAAAAAGATAATTTGGAATAAATCTGTCATATGTATATCAGTTTGGAATTTTTTTGGTAAAAAAATAATTTGAGGTAAATTTGTCACAGATGTATCAGTTTGAATTTTTTATGGTATTAACCCTATAAATTACTTTGACACAAATTTTTTTTTTCTGTCAAATACATGGTATGTTTGAAATTAATTTACGTTTAGACTTTTGCTTTTTAGAACTTGAGATCTCTCTTTGATCCTGATAGTCTTTTGTTTCTTGAACATTCGATGCAAATTATGACCCGAATCTTATAGATATTCGTTTTAAAAGAAGAGCGTCAGGCGGATTTTGGCAGTGGAAGGGGAAATAACTCTGCCTTTTCTTTGCCTTAGTAAGGGTTGACGACCCTCGCTGCACTTAGGTTGGGCCACTAGCCCTTGCATCATCGTAGTGACTAGTGGTGCTGGCGTGCGGGGGCCCCTCGCCGTAATTGTTGTCTAGCGATAACTATATTGGGGAAGGACATTAGAGGAAAAATACTACGAACGCCATCTTGGTTAAATGGCAACAATGAGCGAAATCTCGTGCCATATTCGGAGATTGATTTTCCTTCGCAAATATTAGATGATAGCATTAGATATTATTTCCACCTAATCTTGCAAGATTTGTGTGTTCATAAACCAGTTGGTGGGATTTGATCAGATGACATTTAATTTTTGAAAATTGTCCCAACCAATTGCATAGAGCTTGGGTTTTGTTGACATATTTTTTCGCTCTGTACTTTTTTGCTAATCTTGCGGCATAGACACTTTGATTTTATTTTAGCCCGAAATACCAACTCATAACATATATTAATTGGCATAGATATTCACATATAGATTTCACATACAAATTTTGGTGGAAAAGTGCAAAAAAAAAAGCACATTTTTTTGGTTTTTCTTAAGGGTAAACAAATAGTATAAATATGTAAGTCGCATTAGTAAATGGGTGTTGAATAAAATAGGAATGTACTTGTTGTATCTTGATCCGTTTCAAAAAAGTAAATGAAATCCGAAATTTGAAGGAGAAGCTAGAGTGGGATAATTTTTCCACGTTGCTGTACAAAACAACGACTAGATAGCAGAGGAAATAAGAGGATCTCACTTGGATATCCTTTACCTCCACAAATATGTTCTGAATCAACCAATCAAATTGTCCCAATAAGAAGGGAAAGGTCTATCTACCAGTGGATCTCTTGTATACCAAAGAGAGAGAATGACCAATTGAACTCGGGAATAGAAAAATTGACAGAGATTGGCTTACCTCATATTTCATCAACCACAAATCGAGTGTGGACACACCCAATATGGTCAACCTGGAAAGAACCCACCTCTATCATCCAATAAAATACTAAAAGATGCAAAAAAAGGCATGGTCCTCTCTTCTGCAAATATTCTAGGGGTCCATAACAATCCTAGAGGAGCCCGCTGCTTATTTGTACCCAAAATTGGCCAATATTCATTTGTATTATCACTTTGCAATTCAGACATAAATGACCCTCGAACTTTAATTCAATATGTAATTAATCCATGAACTTTTTAATTTGTTCGATGTAGTCTTTAAACTTCATTCTAATGAGTAATGTCATCTCTAAACTTTTAATTTGTTTAATATGGTTCCCGAACTTTTGCTAAATGTTCAGTTTAGTCTTTAAATTATATGAAAATATTTAATATTATACTTTCATTAATTCAAGTTCGAGGACCATATTGAATATTTTCATATAATTTATCAATTAAATTGAACATGTGCCAAAACTTGAAGAATCACATTAAACAATCTAAAAGTTTGGGAATTATATTATATATTGAACAAATTAAAAGTTTATAGATCACGTTATTTAATAGATTAAAGTGCAAAAAATTATTTATGTCAATTTTTTCTGTGACTTTAGTTAGGCTATCTCAACGTCAGCAGTACTTACCATTTGGCCATTGTCACCGTGCGTGCATCTTTCAGCTGTCCCTTTTGCGCCAGTCTTTTGGAGATTGTAACGTAGCTGTCTCCCTGTACATCCCCCCACTAATTTCCTCCCAAAAGACAGAAATTCCCCCACAATGATGCTCGCCCACGGGTGATTGTAAAGACTTGAATGGTCATATCCACTTCATCTCCAGAATGGCAAGAAAAAGGAAACTGTTAAATTTATTCGTTTTAATCATATGTAAGAAGACAAATTTATAGTAAATTCACTGAGATTTTTGTATGCTTAATGCAAATCTTCATTTTTCTGAATTGCATGCATGAAATTCAGCTTCGAGCAAGAACAAAAGGAAAAGAAACGATTTTCAACTATCAATCTAGACGTTGTTTGTTTTATTACCTAGCAGAAGTCAAATCCCATTGTTCTTCTTGCTTCTGCATTTTCTATTGGCCATAGACCATACCTGTTACACTCTGCATTGCAGTAAAGTAACTCCTGCAAAGTACGTCGGATTCAAGATCAGTCCAAAGCATTGAAGCAAAAACTGTGAAAAAATGGCGACACCCACGTTCCGTCATCGTCACCCTCATAGATTTCAATTTCAGCCCCTCAAATATATATTGTCACAATCACCACTAGGCCATGCCAGAGAGCAGAAACAACGCCAACAACAGCGTCATCATCTTCCGCATCAGGCATCGCCACTCTTCTTCTTCCTCCTCTTGTCCATGACACTGCTGATCCAAACGCAACACGGCACCAATGCAAATGCGCACCGCTTCTGATCTCGGCCGCTACCTTCTACTTATCTCTCTTCTGCTCCTCCTCCTCGTTGCTGTCGCATCTGGGTTCGGATCGATGGGGCCAATCTCCGCGGCGTTCGGCGACAACGGCTTCTTCTGTGCCATCGACGCCAGCGGCAAGCAAAGCGTGATCTGCTGGAGCAAGAACAGCTCGTCGACGTCCTCCTCCTCTTTGGCCTCCCCCTTCAGTGACATTCCCGAGATGGCGGCCCTCTCCGGCGGCGAGGGCTTCCTTTGCGGAATCTTGGCGAACACCTCGCAGGCGTATTGCTGGAGCTACGGTGATCCAGGTAAAGACCTCGTCCCTGCCAGCTATCAGACCACTGCTTATTCCCACATCGCCGCTGGAAAGGATCACGTCTGCGCCGTCAGAGGATCTTACTATTCCGAGCACTATTGGGGTACCGTTGACTGTTGGGACATCGTGGGATCCACAAATCGTAGCTCAAGCTCCGTCGAAAGTTCCTTGTTCTATGATCAGTATATTAGCAACCTTGTCTTTGGGAAAGTCGTTGCCGGGGAAGGATTTAGCTGTGGGGGTGTAAGAGAAGGTGGTCTGGTATGTTGGGGACCCAAGTCAGCAGATTTAGGGGTTGCAGGGGTGTCGGATAGTTTCGCGGTATTAGCTTCAGGGAAAGGTTCTCTTTGTGGAATCGTCGAAGCTTCTGGTGAGGTCAAATGTTGGGGTGATACTAGTTCATTTGCCGGTCATCCTGCTGGAACCCGGTTCATTTCGCTGGGCGCAGGCTCTCTCCACTTTTGTGGGATTCGCGCGGACAATCACGAAGTTGAATGTTGGGGCAACTATAATTCTTCTCTAGTCCCTGATGGTTCCGGGTTCCTTGCGATCGCTTCGTCGGATTTTACCGTCTGCGGCATTAGGGAAGTTGATCTAGTACTTGATTGCTGGTTCTCTAACACTTCCTCGGTCTTCGATTATGATCCTCCGCTCGAATTGTGTAGTCCTGGTCTCTGTACAGCTGGATCGTGCAGTGACAGGCAGTTCGCTTTCAATGCGAGCATTCTGAACGAGGAGGGATTGATTAGCTTATGTGCTCGAATAGATCTCAACATCTGTTCGCCTTGTGGGTTAAATTGCTCCGAAGGTTTCTTTTTGTCCAGTCCATGCACCGCTCATGCTGATAGGATATGTACTCCTTGCTCTCTTTGCCAGAACAGTTCATGTTGGAAAGTTTGCGGGCTTCCATCTTCTAAAGAAATGCAGCTGAAGCATTTCCATCAGCAGCGCAAGCTATTGATTGTAGTTGGATGTTCTGCTTCCGGGCTGCTATTGATATTAATATGCTTGTTGCTCCTTCCCCGTGTGGTTGCCAATCTGAAAAGGGAGGGGCCAAAGAATCAATTTACTTTTTGCATAGGCAAGAAAGAGAAGGAGATGGAAACGAACGATGATTCGCACCCACCTCTGGTTTTGGCTCCGAGTGTTGGACTTGCCCAAGTTTTTCGACTTGTGGAGGTAAAGGATGCCACGAATGGATTCAAGGAGTTTAATGAGCTGGGGCGAGGAAGCTATGGTTTTGTCTACAAAGCTGTCCTTCCAGACGGGCGGCAAGTTGCAGTGAAGAGGGCAAATGCGGTGACGATCATCCACACTAATAGTAGAGAGTTTGAGATGGAATTGGATATCCTTTGTAAAGTTCGGCATGCTAATATTGTGAACTTGTTGGGTTATTGTTCAGAAATGGGGGAGAGGCTCTTGGTTTATGAGTTTATGCCTCATGGGTCACTTCATGATCACCTCCATGGCGGGCTTTCTCCATTAAACTGGACCCTCAGGTTGAGGATTGCTATGCAGGCTGCGAAGGGGCTTGAATATCTTCATAAAGAAGCTGTGCCTGCAATAGTCCATCGAGATGTCAAAACTTCAAACATCCTGCTTGATGCTGATTGGGTTGGACGAATTGCAGATTTTGGGCTTCTTACTTCAAGCAAGAGGGAAGTAAGTGAAGATATGAAGAGTGATATATACAACTTGGGCATTGTACTGCTAGAGATTCTCAGTGGAAGAAAAGCTTACGATATTGATTATACGCCTCCTAACTTAGTGGAATGGGCGGTGCCTTTAATCAGAAGTGGTAAGGCAGCTGCCCTAATTGACAGATTTGTGGCTCTCCCCAGAAATGTCGAGCCCCTGCTCAAACTTGCGGATATGGCAGAACTGGCTCTTCGTGATAATCCAAATGAGCGTCCCTCAATATCAGAGATCGCATCTTGGTTGGAGCAAATTGTGAAGGATGGATTGATCTTTTGATGTCTCATTGCTTCTCAAGGTTTTCGAGCAGGAATGAATGGGCATATTGTGAATGGGAAGATCATTCAGTTGGGTACTGCTCCGTGGCAACTGTACATTTTTTTAATGATATGCTTGTACATGATATTATATGCAATGATCCTTTACTTTGCGTTTCAATGATTCTTTCTCATTCCTGTCCTCTTGAACCTTCACAAAGTGGAGGAATTGTAATCTTTCATGCGGTTTTTCCCACGTTCTTTTCTTTTCAGAAATATTTGTTTTTTGATTTTGCTCCTGATGTAGAAATTGGATGGTTGAACGCCCATCACATGAGGACAATTTTTTCGGACATTGGTTGGTATTTCTCACGATATGAAGTGACTTCTTTTAAGTGATAGTTTTGATGATAACAAGTCTGCAGAATGAGATTTTAGTATTACATGAGCGAGACGTTTACTCGCTTCTCATTCTCTAGTGCAGTTTGTGGTTGATGTTATTGATGTAATTGACATTCTGCTGTGACTAGTTAGTTGACGTTAGATCAGTGGAACTTCAATAAGAAGATTCCAAGCTAACTATAAGAGAACAGGTAACAAGTGTTAATTGGTAGATATGCATGCAAGAGTAGGGACATAATATGTGGATGGTTTCATGGATAAGAGAGATAAAGGAAAAAAGACAAGAAAATGTTGGAATAGCCTGTCAAAATGTTGGTGCGAATACTACCTATTGCCTCTGAGCGGGAATAGCAGAAAACGGGAATGGAATAGCTGTTGGGGTGACATTAGATTGTCACAATCTACATCATTTTTAGCCAAACAGGAAATGTCACAGGTGAAAGTACTTTTCCTTGTACTCCAATTTGATTTAAGTTGATGCAACTTTTAAATAGGTTGTCAGTCTCCAGCTTTTTGTTTTCCTCTTTCATTGTTCTCACTGTTCAATAACATAGTTGTTAAACTTTGCCAGGGATGATGACGCTGTCAAAGGAATTGCATACTGTTTTATTCAGTTTTCCTTCATAAGTTGATAGATGCTGCAATGTCATGCTTTTGTGGCATTGTTGATGGTCCCATTGCATATTCCTAGTTCTTCTTTTCATATGGAATTTTTTATTCTTCTTTTTAAGCATTCCCTTATAACCAGAGAGACGTTGGAGAGAATCCAACTTCTGGGCAGGATGTGACTATGCTTGCACCAATGATATTGAAAAGCCTCTCATTTTCACCTCATCCGTTTGCCTAACGCCTTACAAGCTGATGCAATGGCCACTTGCGCGCGCGCGTGCACACACATTGGCCAGCCAGTCATGTACACACTAGAAGTGATACGGATCGGGTTTCTATTCAGTCTAACCAAATGGAACTTTGGCTGTGAACTTTGGATTCATTGAGCTAAATATTTTCTGCAACCGAACTGATGATTGGAGTACAAAGTTCTCTATCATCCTGTTAAAACACACACTCATGGAGGCAGAGCAGATGTTGTACCTCTCTTTCCTTGTGGCGGTGAAAGGATGTTGAGCCCATCCAGCCTTTTTTCAACAGATTAACATGCTTGGTGGGTGGTGGTCCCTTCCGGATTCTCCTTTTTTCTTGCAGCACTTGGGTTTCTAAAAGTTGCAAAGGTTGTTGAAAAAGGTGGTCCTGGAGCAATGTAAGCATATACAGCTATGTTCTGTGTCAGGGATGAGAGTATGGGGATGATAAAGACGATGAGAGAATGGGGGATATTGCTGTATTGTCTTTGTTCCAGTTTTTTTTTTTTTTAAACCCCCTCACAAATATGATACGTTTGGTGAATCAAATGAGGACAAGGAAGGTGATATGCAGGGACAAAATCCCACTCATCCAAGCACTCAAATGTCACCTTTTTAGCTCAGCCAAAGCCCTAAGATGTATTATCCTAGCACTTGAAAGGAGATTGCCATCTGTCCCACTCGCTCACTACCCAGCAATCACTACTGTTGACACCTAAATTTTGACTTTTTAAAATTCATTCAAGTACATAAAAAAACGAGAATTTGTTCTCACCAAAAATTAATTTTTTCATGCATTGCATATTTAATTTTTTTGTAGGTCATGCATTTTATTATGGCTAACGACGGAGGATTTGAGCTTAAATTGACAAACGATTGGATTGAGCGTGAGGGAGGTGTGCCGAAAGGCTTATGAAGTTTTGAACTTAAAAGAAATTTTTCCATAGGGACTGAATTGCAAATACATAAAACTTCAGGGACTGAATTACAAATACATAAAACTTCAGGGGCTGAATTGCAAATACATAAAATTTTAGGGATAGTGGAGAAATTAGAAAGGAAGATGGAGAAGGGGAGATATAGAAGGGAAGATGGAGAAATTAGAAAGGAAGATGGAGAAGGGGAGAGATAGAAGGGAAGATGGAGAAATTAGAAGGAAAGATAGAGAATGGAAGATGGTAAAATTAGAAGGGAAGATGGTGAATTAGAAGGGAAGATGGAGATAAAGAAGGGAAGATGGTGGAATTAGAAGGGAAGATGAAGTTAGTGGAAAAATTAGAATGATAGATGAAGATAGAGAAAGGAAGATGGGGGAGTAGGCTATAAAAGGAGGAAGAATGAGAGCCTTGAAGGGGGGACTTTTGGAGAGATTAGAGAGAAATTAGGAAGACTTTGGAGATTGAAAAAAAAATTTGGAGAGATTTCAAGAAAAAAAATTTTGAGAGAGAAAAATTCGCCGCCGTGAAACAAGCCTTGGCGACGCGACGGATTCATCTCCAACGAGGTCTAGGCGCATCAGCATGTGCAATTATCTGGTAACTCAATTTTTCGTGTTTAGATGACGAAATCTCGAAAACAAATATACTGAACATTCGTAGATGACTTCGAGATCTTCGATTTGATATATTATGGCGTGAAAATGGACGTCGTTTGCTATATCAAAAGGGTCCCGAAACGGAGAGCAGAAATCTAGAAATATGGTAATAAGAACCTCAGATGGAATTTTTCTGATCTGACCTTTCATACTAAATGATTTTCCATGGGTTATTCTAGGCTTCGTTTCATAAAGACCTCTTCATGACATTTGTTCATAAGATCTTAATGCATAACATATAAAAAATACAAAAATATTCATACACGTTTCATATTTTTAATACATTTAATGAAATCATGCAATTCTGTTGGCGTCCTTGAGTCTGAGTGTTTTCTGTGTGTGGTCATATTGATTCGTAGTTATCTCATGTTTAGAGTCTTCTTTTGAAACTTCACAAAAAATGAAAGTTGTTCATTGGGGTCTTGTTTAGTAGACTTGAAAGTTTGGTGCATTATTTTTGAGATTTAAGTGTCCATTTGAGCTTAATCCTGAAGTATGTCTGTTTTGTGAAATTTGTTTGTTTGCTGCTGATCTCTCATAAAAGACCATTTTCTACACGAAAATGAGTGTCTCTTCAGTAAGAATGTAAAATATGAAAGTTATCAACGACACATTTTCCCATCCATATAAAAAATCTCAGAATTTTTGCATACATTTCATTATTTCTTTTGTATTTTATGGTTACTGCTTTCTCCCTAAGAATGTTCATGGACAGTATGATTTAATTCGTATTTTTTGTGTTAATGCATTTGAAAATGTAAAAAATGGTCTCAATGAAGTTTAATCAGCACGTGTTAAAATTTCTTTGAGTTTTTGAATTGTCTTAACTCATTGGTGATTGTGCATGTTCGGTTGGATAAGTTTATTATTTTCATTTGGCTTTCGGCCCGATGCTTTGAAGACTGGAGGATAACCGATATCCATTCCGGTCCGTTTTGTTGTACTCCCGACCCACGAGGCTTGGCGACCGATGTTTGACCGATGTCCATTCCGGTCCATTTTTGTTGTATTCCCGATCATGTCTCGGGTTTTATTTAATTGGTCTGTAATTATTCACCCGACGAGTTGCGGGTTTTATTTTCACTGTCCTTAGGGTAGTTTTACTTTACCTGCTCTCTCTTCACATCTTCGTTTGCTTTAGGTGATTTTGCATTCTTTATAATACATCGAAAAAATCTAAAAAAAATCATAAAAAGAAAACCCAAAAAAAATTACACCTTTGAACCTCAAGTGAAAATTTATCAAAATTGCCAAGTTGAACATTTTCATGAAATTGGTACCGAAAGGGCGTTAATTGAAAAATTAGCGTAATCAAGTCCCCGAACTCATTAATCTCTGGTTCGTAGGAATAAAGTATTTCTCCCGATGCTTTATTTAGGTGTCTAATCAACCTACCCAAAATGATTAGTGGCGACTCCAAGATAAATCCTTCTTTTGATGAAATTGAACCTAAGTCACGATTTGGTAGAACTCGGGAGAGTTCGAGCTATGCTAGTTAATTCAATTTAATTAACATGGTAATCCATTAACTTTAAAAATTGGGAAACCGATTTTTAGGTCGCGACAACTACCAACCACAGCTTCTTCCGCCTGACTATCTGAGTGAGCACTTTCAAGGACTTCCACTATTTGAAAGCCGAAAAAGGTGAAATATACAAATATGGATACGTACGTTCATATATAAACTTGTCATCTTCTTATGAAATTTGGACAATATTCGAAAAAATACTTTTGCCCTTCCCACCCCCCCCCCCCACGCGCCAAATTTTCTATCTTTTCGAAGTACCCTCGTTAACATTCATTTTGTCCTGCTGACCCCTCCATCAAACTTTCTGTTATTTTTAGGGTAAAAAGTGATTTTCTTAATGAAATATGTCACTTCCAACGGATGAAATAAATTACAAGTCAAATACGAAAGAAAGGAAAAATAACAAAAGGGGTAAATTCTAATTTTATCAACCACGGGAAAATGTAACATTAAATGGCAATATGATATTAGGGTAGATGATAAATGATAATCCGGGAAAAAAAAACATTAGAAATACCATATTTTTTGTATGACACTTATTTCAGTGCCCAAGTTTTTTGAGCGATTATTTGAATGTTAGTGTCGCGACCTAAAATTCATTTTATTTTTAGGTGAACGGATTATCCGGTTAATTAAATTAACTAACCTAATGCGGACCCTCCCATACCCTACCGAATCGCAACTTTGGTTTTTCTTCAAATGATTTTAAAATTTGGAGTCGCCACTAATTATTCTTGGTAGGTCGATTAGAAACCTAAATAAATTAGCGGGAGAACTAATTTATTTCTGCGAACCAGAGAAAATGAGTTCGGGGACTTGGTTACGTTAGACTACCCTAACGCCCTTTCGGTACCATTTTATTTCATGAAAACTCATTTAGGATAATTGGGAAAAGTTTGGGTCAAACTGACCAGAAGGAAAAAATGGTCAATTTGTTTTAAGGTTCGAAAAGTGAAAATAGGTCTAACTAGTTGAATGTGGTCATTTCCTAATTTCCACAATTTCAGAGAAATTTTTTTTTTTCGAAATTTTTATTTTATTTTATTATATATTTTTAAAAAAATCAATTATTTTAATTTTATATTTTACTATTTGAACAAGAAGATCCATGGTCTGGTCCAACCTATGCTTCCGCGGCCCAGGGTCGAAGTTAAACTGGGTTCGAAAACGGGAGCCCAGTCCGCGGACTTCAGAAAAGGCTAAATTTGATCTAATGCCTACCTTTCCATTCTTCAAGCAACCAGCCCAAATTCAATTAACCTAGGCCCGAGACGACTAGGAGAACTGGCCCAATCAGCCCCTTAACACGATCCAAACTCTACGAACGCAAGTTAGCAACCCAAACTCGCTAAGCTTAGCACGCGTACTCACCCAAGAGACATATTTAAACCCAAAAAAAAACTCTGCCCCATAAGGTACCGCCACCAAGTCATTTTTCTCGCCTGACTCTCATGCAAATCCATGCGTGTGCAGACTTTGCAAAGTTATATACGCCAAAGCCGTCTCCAAAACTGAGCCAACACCAAACGGACTCACGTCGATGACTCAACCGCGCCTCCCACTCGTGAGCAACCGTGACTTCGCACAACAACAACAACACGCAACGACAAACAACAAGCGAAGAATGTACGGCCATGCAAAGAAAAGCTGAGTTATGTAGAGTGTGGACTCACCTATTGCCAAGTACGTTGTCGGTTGCAATTAGGTGGTGGATGGCATGACCGTCGGTGATGAGGCGTTGATAGGAGACGACGGGCTAATGAAAGATCTTCGAGAGGGAGCGGCTGTCGCGGATCTCTCTATGGCTGATGGTCGTTCATTAGATGTGATGAAAATGGTGGATGGGCAATACATGTTCTTCCTCCTCCTGAGCTTCCCAGCTTGGGGTAGACCAACCCGTGGGTTGCTCTATGGCTAACGGCCTGTTTCAGTCTGCATGGACACTCGTCTCCTCCCAGTAGGTTGCTTCTGTCGGCATGAACATTGCATGAGACGGGATGACGATTTCCGTGAGCCGCGACTTAGATGAAGAGACCCTGCTCCTCCTTGGCTGTTTTGTTAAGCGGCTTATTCTTGTTGTTATTACTGTTACCGTTCTTGGGCGTCCGGGTGGAGGATTCCTGAGTTACGAGTTGCCCCCAAGTATTGGCTTTACATGCGTATAAGCTTGAACATTCTGAGGTTTGAAAATGAGTGGCCCAAAATCATGCCACCAACAATGGTGGAGGAAATAGCCGTGAATGCATTCCCTCTCCCTGAGCTCTCGATGGTCGGGTGAAGTTGAAGTTATCTTGACAATAGTTGCCCCGATAGACCAAGATGGCTTGATTCCTATTCCATGCGTGGGGAGTCTCGAGAAGTCACAGTTTCATCAGGGGCTTCAAATCTTAGACCCAAGTAAAAACCAATGGATACACCGTGTTCTCGTCATGGTTTTACATGTTGGGTACTCTCAAACCAACCTTTGCTGCGTCACATGAAGAGGTGCCTCCTCGGTGGGACAGGATTCAGGGTCCTTAACATCTGCTATTGTCTCATGAGGAGCAATGTCGGTTGGTGCGGTCCCAGCTTCAAGGATCATTCCCACTTGCGCAGGCTCATCAAGCAATGTGACATTCATCGACAAAAGACTCAGAGAGGGGTATCGTAGCAGTTCAAGAACAACAGATTGTTCGAGACACAACTCAGCAGCAAGAGTTTTAATTCTAGTTTTCCGGTGACCAGCATTCAGAGCAACAGCCAATCTTCTGAGTAGCCATCTTTTGTTCAGTATGATCATCAACGTCTGAGTCTTCCACATGGCCTACGAACATCCCCAGTTCATCACTACCTAGGGCCTCCTCCAACTCACATTCGAGCCTAGTATAAAGGCACAGAACGCATGCAAGTCGTTTGGCAGAAATATGAAACAGCAAGTGCAATAGTCAACCGAGGGTGGGTGTAACAGTGGGTATGGTCACTCGGCCCGGTTAGTCATTTAGGTGCTTTGAAAACCATGACATATGAACCTTCCGCTTCGGAGTAGAAACTTCAAGACGCTCACAGGAGCCAGGTCATCTAGCCATTTCCAACCATCATCCACAAGGCCACCGTGCCCGTAGTGAATGGGAACAGAATCCGACCGGCTCATCTACCCTTGGTATTGTGGGGTTTCAGCGCGGCCTCGCCATTGTCGCCCATCATGCATACGGCTTTGCTTGAGCCTGAGCTCGCCATCTTTCACTCTCGTGTGAACTCGTTTTCTCCATATCACTCGGCGCCGCGTTCAGAACCCTTTTTACGAAGGGCACCGGACTGACGGACTTACTTGCCATCCACGAGGAGAAATAATCCCTCCCTATTATCCTGAGCATTGAGAGCAAATCCACCTTCATCCCTACCATTACATGCACCCCATTCATATTTGACCTTGACGATGAATTTTAGAGTATGATAGACTTCACTACCCATGTATATTGCCTCAACAAATGAGGTTGCACCCACGGGGAAGATCATAAATTCCTGCATGGTCAGATTATTCCCCGCATGACTACCTCCATTTGTCACATTAAACGCCGATACAGGCATGACAAGTTTCTTTGTTCCGGAGATGTCCTGGATATGCTTGAATAGAGGAACTCCTTTTGCTCCTGCACCTGTTCTGCACACGCTAAGAGGCACTCCCAATATAGCATTGATCCTTACGGTCGACTTGTTTGGAGTTCCATCAAATTTTTTAGCATAATAGCATTTACATCAGCTTGATTCCTGACATCAACTCCGACGAGCTTAGGACTAAGAACCTCGTTAATGTTCCTAATCGCACTGAGCATGCCCTTACCGCACGTACACCTTTTCGTCTCCGTCTCTTAGATCGATCGTTGCACCGATGGGAATTGACTTGACGATGAGTTTTCTAGCAACCCCCATGGACTCTTTCCCTCGGGCGCTGGCCTCTCTCGCTTTTTCAAAGAACCGAGCCTCAACGGGACAATGAAAGCTTACCTGGTTCATGGGGGTAGCACCGAGACTGGTGCGACGTCGTAGGGGTAGGAGACAACGACGGCATCGCGTCTTGTTTGACATTGCAGGACAGTGAAGAACCCTCTACCGGGCGTTTGCCACGAACACCAACAGACACCTCCTCGTTCACCTGTGGGCAGCGGGCCTCGAATGAAGAGTACGGCGACCTCACGCTCGAGTCCAAAGTAACGCAGCCCCTGGATCTTCTCGTAGTAGAGGGATGACGAGGACTCAGCTTTGCCGCGATTCTAACACTTAAGCGTCGTCGAGGAAATGTGATCACAAAAGCTGGGTCGGCAGCAGCGTTTCGCCAAAGATTGTCGCCCTAGGACCCGTTAGGATTGCACAAAAGTTGGCGACTTTCTCTCCCCAAAGTATCTATGCAAGCGGCCATTAAGTCTGAGGGACGTAAGAAGTTGCATGGTTACACTCGGGTGTTGCCATCTTCCCCCGTGGAGGAGGAGGAGAAACTCATTAGGAGAGTAGTTTATCTGGCTTAACCAGATCCAAAAGAAAGGATGCCAAAAAGGCCCCCCAAGTCAACCATGCTTGCCATGCACCCACAGGACCGAAGGACAATAACAACTGCAGGGATCTATGCATCTCTACCTAAAACGTCAACATATGGGGACTTCCAACGTAGACCTGCTGTTAGAAAGTTGATCCAATTTCTAGAATATTCTAGGATAAATTTTTGTAGAATAGTCTAGAAAGTTAAGAATATTTATGGTACTTCTAGAGAATTCCTAGGATATGTCTAGAAGGATAATGTGTAGAAAAATCTAGAAACAATATGCTCTAGATTTTGTAGAAAACTCTAGAATAGTGTCTATCTAGGATACTCTAGAATTTTCCTGTATGACGGTGGAAGATGGCTATAAATAGGCCATGAAGTGCTAGAAAGTGTAGAGAAAAACCAACAACCAAAAGCTCTCCTCTTCCTTTGTATCACTCACAAAAACTAATAAAAGTTTTCGTTTCCATTGTGCTCATTCACTTACAAAACTAAATACCCTTCCGCAAAAACTAATAGTGGTATCAGAGCCAGGTTCGGTTGGTTTTGGGCGTTTGTCCTAACCACCCTCTCCTAAAAACACCACACCCATGGCTAATGTTTCCTCATTCTCATTTCCCATTCCCATTTTCGATGGGAATAACTACGACTATTGGTGCATCAAAATGACTACATTCTTGATGGCCCAAGACTTATGGGACATCGTGGAGAAAGGTTATGAGACTCTGCGAGAAGGTGCCTCTGTTCCGAAAGATCAACTACAAAAGGATGCAAGGGCATTATGCGTTATTCAGCAAGCGCTCTCGGAAACCGTTTTTCCGAGAATAATTGGAGCAAATACGGCGAAGAAAGCTTGGGAAACACTGCGAGAAGAATTTCAAGGATCAGATAAGGTACGCACATTCGGCTTCAAACTCTAAGAAGAGATTTTGAGAATGCTAAAATGAAAGTAAATGAGACCGTTCAAGAATACTGTGGAAAACTAAAGGAACTAGTTAATCAAATAAGAGCCTATGGAGATGGAATCACTGATCAAAGGGTCGTAGAGAAAATATTAGTCTCCCTCACAAGAAAATACAATCCTATTGTTACAACGATAGAAGCAACTAAGGATTTAACGACCCTGACAATAAGTGAATTGATTGGCTCTCTAGAAGCGCATGAGAAAAGACTAATGGCACAAGATGAGGATTCAGTTGAAAGTGCCTTCCAGTCTAAAATAAACATACGGTCTCATCAATCTAAAACTGGTGGAAGGAGCTCATGGAAAAATAAAAGAGGAGGAGAAACTACTCAAAAGGAGAAATATCCACCTTGTGGTATTTGCAAGAAAAATAATCATTTGGAGAAAGATTGTTGGTTTAGAAATAAACCACAACGTTGCTTTTGTAAAAGATATGGCCACTTAGAAAAAGATTGTCGCTTGAAAACAAACTCTCAAGCCAACTATACTGAAGAAAAGGAAAGAGAATATAATACATTTTACGCTAGCCATGCGACAAATGATAAGAAAAGTGACACATGGTATATTGATAGTGGATGTAGCAATCATATGACAAGGGACGAATCTATATTCACCGATATTGATACATCGGTGAAAAATCAAATTAAATTGGGCAACGGCGCAATAGTTGACGCGAAAGGGAAAGGAACTATCGCCGTTGAAACAGATAAAGGCCCAAAATACATTCATGACGTATATCTAGTGCCAAGTCTTGCACAAAATCTACTTAGCGTGGGCCAAATGATACAATGTGGGTATTCTCTATACTTTAATGGAGATGACTGCATTATCTACGACAAATATAAAAATATTATTGCCTCTGTTAAAATGGAAAATAGGAATTTTCCTATTCGATGGAATTATGTCAGAGATATGGCCATGAAAGCTCAACTTGATGAGTCATGGCTCTGGCATCGAAGATTTGGCCACTTTAATTTTGCTGGACTGAAAATTCTCCATTAAAAAAAACCTGACGAGAGATTTTTCAACAATTTCGAAAATTTCATATGTTTCTAAAGGCTGCCCCCTTGGAAAACAACATAGGTAGTCCTTCCCATCTAGAGGTGTATGGAGAGCTAACAAGCCTTTAGAACTAGTCCATACGGATGTTTGTGGTCCAATGAGGACTCCTACAGCCAGTCAGAATAGATATTTCATACTATTTATCGATGACTATATCAGAATGATGTGGGTCTACTTTCTTCAAGAAGGATCGGAGGTTTTCTCTTTTTTCAGAAAATTCAAGAACCACATCGAGAATCAAAGTGACTGCAAAATTAAAGTCCTAAGGAGCGATAGAAGCACAAAATACAACTCAATGGAGTTTAACAAATTCTGTGAAGAAAAAGGAGTTCACCATCAACTAACTGTTGGCTACGCTCCAGAGAAAAATGGAGTAGCATAAAGGAATAATAGAATTGTCTTGGAGATGGCAAGGTTCATGCTAAAGGACAAAGGCCTTCCAAATTCATTATGGGCAGAAACAGTCTACACGACAATATGCATCTTAAATAGGCATCCAACTAGAGCTGTTCAAAATAAAACTCCAGTCGAAGCATGGAGTGGACGGAAGCCTTCGGCGAAACATCTCAAAGTGTTTGGTTGCATATGCTACGTTCACATTCCATCTCAAAAGAGAAGCAAGCTCGATGAGAAGACAGAAAAGGGAATCTTCCTTGGCTACAGTGATCAATCAAAAGGTTATCGCATCTACAACCTAAGAACTAAGAAGCTCGTGATTAGTCGAGACGTTGAGTTTGATGAGTATGCCACCTGGAACTGGGAGAATGAGAAGATCGAGAAGAAGTATGTCATCTTGCCTGACACACCACCTGCTCGTGAGGAGTCAACAACACAAGAAGAAGGTGAAGCATCAGACTCCACCACTCACGATGTAACGCCACCATCTTCTCCGAGAGCAACAGAAGAAGAATCTACTCTAGAATCTCCAGTAATGAGAGTAAAATCCCTTAGAAGAATTTATGACACATGCAACTTTGCTGCTTTAGAACCAGAAAACTATGAAGAAGCATCCAAAGAGGAAGTTTGGATAAAAGCCATGGAGGAAGAAATCAAGATGATCGAGAAAAATGAAACTTGGGAGCTTGTCAATTGCCCTAAGGACAAAGAGATCATTGGCGTCAAATGGGTCTACAAGACGAAGCTCAACGCAGATGGATCAATTCAGAAGCATAAAGCAAGGCTCGTGGCAAAAGGATACTTGCAACAACCAGCCCTAGCAGCACAAAAAGAATGGAAGATCCATCAACTAGACGTGAAGTCAGCATTCCTAAATGGATATCTTCAAGAAGAAATATATGTGGAGCAACCACAAGGCTTTATAGCCAAAGAACAAGAAGAAAAAGTCCTAAAACTTAAGAAGGCTCTCTACGGATTAAAGTAGGCACCACGAGCATGGTATAGCAGAATTGATGAATACTTCACCAAGCAAGGATTCAGGAAAAGCATGAGTGAGCCAACGCTCTACATCAAGACCCAAGGTAAGTCTGACACTCTCATTGTCTCTCTATACGTGGATGATCTTATATATACAGGGAACAATGAGAAGATGATTCGAGTTTTTAAAGAAGAAATGATGAAGACATTCGAGATGACAGACTTGGGCTTGATGCACTACTTCCTCGGCATAGAAATCATCCAAAATAAAGGAATTTTCATTTCACAAAAGAAATATGCCGAGAACCTTCTGAAGAAATTCAAGATGGATTATTGTAAAGCAGTTACTAAAGGAAGATGGAGCAAAAAAAAAAAAAAATCGACGCCTCCCTCTACAGAAGTCTGATTGGCAGTCTGCTATATCTCACTACCACAAGACCAGACATCATGTACGCGACAAGTCTACTATCACGGTTCATGCAGAGTCCGAGTCAAATTCATTTTGGAGCTGCCAAAAGAATTCTACGATACTTAAGAGGAACTACAGATTATGGCATTTGGTATCAGCCCAGTGCAACGGCTAAGCTCATCGGCTACACCGACAGCGATTGGGCAGGTTCTACTGATGATAGGAGGAGTACTACTGGCTATGCATTCACATTGGGTTCTGGAATATTCTCATGGGCATCCAAAAAACAAGACTCGGTGGCACAATCTACTGCGGAGGCTGAATACGTCGCGGCTGCTATAACTACCTGTCAAGCAATATGGCTTCGGAGAATTCTAGAAGACCTTGGAGAAAAACAAATGGAATCAACTCTAATATTTTGCGATAACAAATCGGCAATAGCTATATCCAAGAATCCCATCTTTCATGGAAGAACGAAACATATCGACATCAAATATCACTTTATTCGCGAAGCGCAAAGCAATGGAGAGATCAAGCTCCAATATTGCAAGACTGAAGATCAAGTTGCGGATATATTCACCAAAGCACTGCCGCCAACAACGTTCGAGGCACTACGGAGCATGCTTGGAGTATCACGAAATTGGATCAAGGAGGAGTGTTAGAAAGTTGATCCAATTTCTAGAATATTCTAGGATAAATTTTTGTAGAATAGTCTAGAAAGTTAAGAATATTTATGGTACTTCTAGAGAATTCCTAGGATATGTCTAGAAGGATAATGTGTAGAAAAATCTAGAAACAATATGCTCTAGATTTTGTAGAAAACTCTAGAATAGTGTCTATCTAGGATACTCTAGAATTTTCCTGTATGACGGTGGAAGATGGCTATAAATAGGCCATGAAGTGCTAGAAAGTGTAGAGAAAAACCAACAACCAAAAGCTCTCCTCTTCCTTTGTATCACTCACAAAAACTAATAAAAGTTTTCGTTTCCATTGTGCTCATTCACTTACAAAACTAAATACCCTTCCGCAAAAACTAACACCTGCATTATTGGGTATTGGAGGCATTCCATGTTGACCACAACGCCTCCGTGGACTTGTGCACGACCCCCGACAAGAATGACCATGGCCTCTGACTTAAAGTTGAGCTCCGAATCAGGACCCATTTGCCAGGTATGCTTTATGGCGACACCCATAATCATCTTAGAGTACGATATTGCGAAGGGCAGCAATTGGTATTGATTGCCGGCATCCCTGGCCCATGAGTTTAATAACAAGAACAAGAAACTCCTCCTGCATCGCTCAAATTGTAATTTTCATAGTTGGACGGAGCGTGTATCATCGTTGACGCTTCCTTCATCCACTTGCTGCATTAATAAGCATGATCGAGAGAGCACCTGTTGGACATGTGACACCAATTCATTCCTCCAGCTCCATCAATCTCTAAATTTCGTGGACAGTGCCGGGAATTGCGCGGACCATCCGGTAGAATCTCCAACGTCAAGAACCGATCATCCCCAAGAAGTATGCCAGTGAAGAAAGCACCAACAGCTGTAGAATGTTGCGAAAAGTTCCATGGAAGCTCCCTGGTTCCATGCAACCTCTGACCGATGAGTAATCCCCCTCCCCCTTGAATGTTGGGAATCACCATCAAATATGTACGGACCACTCCCCCATTTTTTCTGTTTATATATATATGTATATATATCCACATCTATCGAGGAGGCTTTAGTTGTTCACCGAGCAGAACCGGCTGCTGACCCTGGGAGCATCATTGAAGATTCGCAACTCCAACGTTTGAGAGTGTTGTTCTGCTCCGCTGCACCTTCTAAGTGAATATCGCCTGAACTTTGGGTTGGATTGCCCTGGGGACGCCGATGGAGTTTGTGACGATGATTTGCAAGTTTAAGGTGCCAAGGAATGGAGACTCGATTTCACCGGTTTTCGTTGGATCCCATGCAAATGAACGATGGAAACGCAGTCAGGATAACCTCTAGGCTCCGTAGAAACAAAAAGCACCAAGAAATATGCAAGTAATCTGAAGTTGCCATTAAAGGATCTATGGATGCTCAACAATGATGTTTACCTTTTTGCCCGATGCGAGCTCGTACTAGACAGCTTCTCATGTTTCTCGAGCTGCCCGAAAGTTTGGAAAACCATCCGGGGCCTTTGATTTGCTTTCAAATGTAATCACGAGCTTCCCTGAGTTCCAAGGTCCTTGAAATCAACCGTGGAATTGGATCTCCTCCTTTCATTGTAATCTTTAAGGCTCCTTTTTCGTAGTTAAGAATCATAGGCTTCTCCTTTAGTGCTTGCCATCTCCTGGAATGGTGATATGTCACTATAAGCAAGCTATGGAAGTTTCCATTCCCCCAACCTGCTTCGATTTGTAGCTCAACTCCAGCATCGCCTTTCCCTGTGAGAAGCTCTCCTTCTCCTCTTCGATCGTTGTATCTGTCGAAGAATATCTTCCTCTGTATTTTGAATATTTCTGTTCAAATATTACAATCGTTCTCCTTTCGCTTATATACAATTGAGGGGCTAACCCTAATATCCTAACAAAAGAGACTAAAAAAGGAAGACTCCTATACAATATATAATTTAGAAAATAACTCCCTAATTTAAAGGAAGCACAGCTCACGCCAACAGTATCCCTTCTCCTTGTTCAGCCCCCTGGGCACCCTCGTCCTCCTCACGGATGAACTTGGACTAGGGGGTCTCCTCTCCTTGAGCGCGGTGAACCTCTTCGCTCTCTTGCCCCCCCGTTCATGTCTGGTCGTTGGGAACCTGTCCCCCGCCGAGGTCTCCCCTCGTGGGAGATTTTCCAACCTCTCAACCTCCATTCTCACCAACGGAACCACCATCAATGTAGACCCCCATCTTCCAATCAAGTGCTGAGCTTTTCTTTTTTTTATTATTATTATTGTTATTATTTTTTAGTCATTCCTCCACATGATGGTGTCTCTCCCAATCTTCCCTCTACTTTTTCCACCGTTATACTCCACTCATGCTTCGTGGCCGACACCCTTCACTTTTTCCTTTCCACTTACCATTTTGCTCTCTTTTGCCACCTTATCACCGAAAGTGACACCTTAAGATCATGGAGTTTAGCCTCAAATTTCATCGGGTTCTCCAACTTCTTCTGTTTTATCCGCCCTTCTTATCACCATACAAAGACGGCGATCTATAACCTGTGACTGTATTTTGCTCCAGGAATGAAGATGCCCCAATATTGTCATTGCTTGCTTTTTGGCCGAAAAGTTTCGTGTTAAGATCTGCAATCTTACAATCCCTTTCAAACGTCGGAACACTTTCCTTCATTGCTCTCCCGTAGCTTTTGTCTCTCAGAATCGGAAATGGGACTGAGATTTCTCGTGGGCAAATGGATGTGCTCTAGAGGGCAGTGAGCACACTTAACATTCAAGCTCTTGCACATTGGCTTATTCTCATCAAACTTGACTTTTAAGAACAAAACTCAGGTTGTTCTTGAGCTGTCTTGCATATCTTTGGAAATAATGCTCGGCAAGAAGCACACCCAGCCCCATAAAATTCAACAATAACTAATCTATCTTCAGCTTGACTTAAAGCACTCAGAAACTCTTATGTAGAATGGATGTCAACCATCTTTGGGCCTGCATTACGATTTCAAATTGGGGACACGAGCTCGATCTTCGCTAAGGCAATGTTAGTCACAGAAGTCCCTGGAGCTCTCGAGAGTATTTAATTTCTGGGAGCTTGGTCGAAGAGTACTTGGTCTCGGGAAACTTTCAAACTCCTTAAGTTCCTTCGAAAAGTTCCGAATTTTTCTAAGCAATAATGATTCTTTTGCAAAATTGAGTCATTCCGAGTATAATAAGGCCAAGATGAAAATTTAGACTATTAGAGGACAATGTCACGACTCTGAAAATGCCAAAATCGAAAATTACAGAGCTAAAAAAGAAATTTTTACAATTTTTACAATTAATCCAAAAAATGGGATTAATGAGGTAGTTCCAAATTCAAAATTAATTTATACAGATTTTCTTCGGCCAAAATGAATAGAAAATTAAAATAAAAATACTGACTATTTATTCACATTTTTATGGCCTCAAATGCTATTTTTATTTTCAAATGTTTTCCTAATTTTTGAAAAATATTAAAAAATGCGAAAAATATGAAAAATTATTTTTTGTTCAAAATTAGTTCCCTAGGCTTAGCCAAGGTCCCCAAAGTTGATTTTTCAATTTTATAAATTTTTATGGATTTTCTACTAATTTTAAAATAGAGAAGATGATCAAAAATCAGGTGTCAACAGTTAGAAAGGAGGAAAAAATATCAGTTAAGTGCCTCTTGTGACAAATTCCAACAAAAAGTACTAATATGGCTTTCTTATAAAATTAAAAGACCAACATGGATGACAAGTTGCCCTTTCTTCACTAAAAGACGCCATCACTTCAAAAAATTAATCTCCCTATGTCTTCTTAGCGATTTAAAGAAATCCAATGAATTTAGAAGTCCGAATTGTGAACATATCTTATTGGACCCATCTTTACTCAAAAATTTAAATTAATGAGTTATGGGCAAATTAGAATATATTATCGTGCTTCATAATGCAATAATTCTCTAATATGAGTCTTCTCTAATACAATTCATACATGTATTTTAACAATCTTCCCCTCACAAGTAATCTTAGTGTTAGGCATGCCCTCCCCTTAATCCACATCAATTTATCTCAACTTACATGTCAAGTAATTGCAATGCATCTGCAACTATGCACAACAACCAACCAATATCAATTGCTAACTTGGGATTGAATTACCCATGGCCTCCATCTCGCATCACCATACCAACTGTCCATGGTATCTTCTCGCCAAACTTGCATTACTCGACCAACTGCCCATGGTCTCTTCTCGCCAGAGCAACTGCAATAGCAGTCTTCACTTGAAACAAACGTAGATTTCTTTGAGATTTCATCTTCATGCATTGAGACATATTGGGTGTGGATGTGCATCCTGATTTTCGCTTGCCTATTTATTGAGCAAGTTGGATTAGTCTAGGCAGTGATAACCTAAGGACGATATTTTAGGGAACTTTAGTCAACGACGTGAAGCATTTTGACTGAAGGACGAGGTGCCCCATATTATTTCTCCAGTTCTGTAGGGTTAGATTATTAGGACAACCAGTGGAATTTATACTGGTGAGCCAAGACAAGTGGATTATAGCATTGTGGACAAGTGGCATTTTCCCCTTGCCATGTAGCTTTCATGCATGAAGCCCCACCCACCATAAAAAAGCAATTTTCTCTCTCTTCCCTCGTTTGGACAAGGAAAATTCTCAAGAATTCTCTAGCTCTCTATCTTCTTCTCGGGATAACCACCCTCACCAATACCCTCTTGTTTTCTCTTTCCCGATCAAACGCAAATTCTCCCTCGGTCTCTTGCCCTCCTGTTCGTTTGAAGGCAGGTGAACCTGAGGACGGCACGACGGTGATTTTCGTACGTGGAGTCAAGGCGACTAAATCTCTAACTCGCTTGAGCCCTTGGATGTCGGTTTGACGTGAACATGTGTTGGTTTGTTATACATGTTGCATTTGCTAACTTATTTGACATCATAGAGTTGTGGGGTTAGTGTAGCCGATAGTTGGATCTTTAAGATTGAGTTGTGAATGAGATTTTCGTGTGAGATTGGGTTTTCAATTTGGCTTGAGGAACATTCGATTGACTTGTATGTTGTACCGGTTGAATTGATTTCTGTCCTCGAGAGCTTGAAAGGCGAAATTGATGAATGGATCATTGAATAAGATGGTGGATGTAGCTTGGCCGAGAGGAGTATGTTTGGTTTGATATGAGGAGAGCTTCGTTTAGGGCAATTGTGTGTCAAGGTGAGCCGATTGTTGTTCATATCGACATGATTTACATTCTTGAGAGTAGAGCTAGTAGAATTAGTGAATTGATTGTCAAATTAGGCAACAGATTGAACTTGATTGGTGTAATGGGTTCGGTCCTAGAGGTTTATTGTATGACGGGACTTCAAACGACTTGTGTGTTGTATTTGATACTTGCAATAGAGTAGCCAAACTATATACGTTGATCACTGAGTTGTCACCAATTTGATGTGAAATTGATGTTGTCACGTACAAGTTGTTGTGGCCGTAAGCTATGTATATGTGATCACTTACCCTGTGCTTGACATTTTCAACTTGAGGACTTGATTGAATGATATGAGTATTCATCATTATGGCAGTGCATTATAAAGAGAGTTTAATGCCATCGATGAATAATGCTGATGATCATACCGTTGCATTGCACTAGCATGTCATTGCATTGCATTGAGAGTGAGATTAATTGATGCCATCGATGATTAATGCCAATGAGGCATTGTGGAAACCAAAATGGAATTTAGGAAGTCTATGCTATATGTCAGAGACGCCCCTGTTGCTGTGATCAAGGAGGCCCTAGGGGATGGAATGCCTATATTGAGTGTTCTGCAAAAGTCCAATCATCGGAAGTAACCCACATGGTGAGTGTTGACATTCGATTTTTGGCTAATTTTATTTTCAAAATTTTTAGAAAATCCATAAAAAGTCAGAAAATTGAAAAGTCAACTTTGGGGACCTCAGCATAGCCTAGGGAACTAATTTTGAGCAAAAATAATTTTCCTTATTTTTTTTGTATTTTTCTGCATTTTATTTTCAAAAATTCATAAAAAATCCATAAAAAGTGAAAATATTGCAAAATCAACTTTGGGAACCTCAGCATAGCCTAGGGAACCAATTTTGAGCAAAAAATAATTTTCCTTATTTTTTGTATTTTTCTGCATTTTATTTTCAAAAATTCATAAAAAAATCCATAAAAAGTGAAAAAAATTGAAAAATCAACTTTGGGAACCTCAGCATAGCCTAGGGAACCAAGTTTGAGCAAAAAATAATTTTCCTTATTTTTCGCATTTTTAATATTTTCAGAAAATAGGAAAATAATAAAAAATTAATAAAAAAATAGCATTTCAAGTCAGAAAATTACCAAAAAATAGTCAATATTTTTTATTTAATTTTTTATACATTTTGGTTGAATAAATTTTGAAAAATCAAGTCTTGAATCTAGGGTTTCTTTGTAAATTTCTTTTTTTAGAATATTTAAATAATTCTAGAAATTCCATTTTAGCTTTTTTAATTTTCCATTTTTACATTTTTGGAGTCGTGTCATCCTCCTCTATTTTTCAAAATTAAAATCGAGTCCAAAAGCCCTCAGAATTGCCCAATTTCGCTAAAAAGGACCAAAATGCAATTTCTAATTTTTCAAATTAGTCCCTAAAATCACTAAAAATGAAATTAAAAATTCTCTAGGGACTAAATTGAAAATAGGGCGACGTCACCCCCTAGATTTTGACCTCCTGAATCCAATGGTGGCAACAATGTTTGCAAAGAAGGACCCTAAGACTTTCAATTTTGCAAAAAGAGTTCTCAGGTCAAACCCTAAAATTGGGGTTTTTGCGTAAATATCGAATAATTTCTGGGGAAAATGATATTTTCGAGTAGATTTGATGCCCCTGAGCCCAATTCTGGTGTCAATTTTGGAAAAAAAGTGAAAACTTGGGGTCAATTTCAATAAAATGTGTGACTTGGGTCGGTCGGGTCGGACCAGATCCGACCCGACCCGATCCATTCAACATCGTCTTCCCCAAAGGACCTGCGCGTGCGTGGGTTTTCAAATAGAAGAGGTTTGTTGGAGAGGAGAGATTCTGAGAGATTGAGAGACGGTTGAGGCGAAGAAACAGGGAAATTTTGGCAGATTTGAGGGTTATTTTATTGAGAATCAAAGAGGAGGTCTCGGGGGATTCGGTGGAGGAAGAATTCTCGAGTATAAAAGGGGGATTTTTCTGGAAAATGAGGAGCCGGGGGCAGACGCCATCGAAGCTTCAACAAAAAGCTTGAACCAGACCTTGTTCCAACTCCTCCAGCGATTTGAGGCGCCTGGATCGACTCGAGAAGCTTTCTACAGCTGCAAGGAGTGCCCAGGTCGTCGTCGTTTGAGACTTCACTGCGAAATCAGGTGACCCCCATTGTTGAGTGCTCGGAGCTCCGTTCATGGCAAAGCTCAATCCAGTCACTTTTTCTTTGTAATTCTCGCTCCTGTTTGTTTCTGTGTGCCTTCTGACCACATCCTTGTCTTCCTTTTGCATTGTCGTCGCATAAAACCCCCCGACCCATTTCCTCAATCCCGGGCCTGTCGCGAGTTCATACACTCGTTTCCGGCGTCGGATGGCGTCATACAACCTTCAGGTAAGTCCTCTCATTCCCTGTTGATGCTCCACGTCCGATCTGTGTAGCTTGTCGACGAATATTTACCGAGCTCTAATTTCGGAGTTTTTATTTGGCCGGAGTTGGGTAGAGTAGTTCTAGGTATTTTAATGTCTGGAAGCGAGGTATATGCGCGCTGGAAACGATTAGGAACGGATTTAGGTAAAAAACGGGAGATTTTCGTGAGGATTTGTGTCGATTGCGTCAGTTTTTCCGGCGAGTCTCGCCGGAGAAGATGATGAACAGTGCCACCGACGGCACTGTTCATCACCTTCTCCGGTGTCAACGATGACGTGTTGCCGACGTGGCGTCGACGTGGTATGCCACGTCGGACGCCACGTCAGCATATGGTTATAACGGAATTGTTTAAATAACAAACTTAATGAACGGTCCCGATCTAAGCACGTGTCACAATCGTCAATTTTCTGAGAATAAAATCCTAATAATAATTGGACGGTGGAGATTTAGTTGGGAAATTCGATCCGGGTCGTTAGTTTAGTATAGATAATGAACGGTCATGATCGAAGTTTAGAGTCAATCAGGGCCGTAGGATCAGTTTGAGGGATGATCGGTTGAGATGATGACGCGTGGCGTGTTGTAATCCGTCAGATCAAAAAATGAGCGGGAAAATAGAAAAATAGAATAAAAAACCAAAATTTCGAAAATTCGAATTGAAACCATAAAACTACGTCGTTTAGGCTATGGGCTATGTCGTCTGGGCCTTGGGCCGGGTCTCGGATAGTGGGCCGGTTCCATCCGACCCGGTCCGTATGACCCAATTCAAAAGAAATAATCAAATAAAAAAAATTAAAATTAAAATTAATAATAATAATAAACGGCGTCATTTAGGTTTAGGGCTTCGGTCCGGATTATTGGGCCGGGTTGACCCGACCCGGTCCGAAAAATAAAAAAAATAAATAATAAACAAATAAATAATCAAATAAAAATACAAAAATAGAATAAAAATATAAATAAAAATAATTATAAAAAATTCTGAAAATCTTATAAAATTTAGAAAAAATCAATAAAAAATCATAGAAATTTTAGGAAAATTTAAAAATTGTTAAAAATATATGAAAATTTTAAAAAAATAGGAAAATATTAGAAAATAAAAAAATAATAAAAATAATAAAAATTTCAGAAAATATAGAAAATGTTCTAAAAAGTAGGAAAACTCCTAGAAAGTCTTAGAAAATCCTAAAAAATTAGAAAAATTAATTAAAAAAAATTCAGAAACTTTCTAAAAAATTCCAAAAAATGTCCAAAAAATAGGGAAATCCTTAGAAAATTCCTAGAAACTTTGAAAAATTCTAGAAAAATTATAGAAAATTTCAGAAAAATTAGAGAAATTCTTAAAAGTCGTGAAAATTAGGGAAAAATCACATTCAACTGGTTTGACCTAATTTCACATTTTTGGCTTCGACAACCTTCTAAAATGACCATTTTGCCCTTTTGGTCAATCTGACCCGAACAATTCCAAATCACCTCGAACCATCCTGGAACTAAATTGATGCGCTTTCCTAGGCTTTTAAGACTCCCTTTTATTCGTATTGACTGATTTCGACGTTGATTTCCCTGGTTGTGCATTTATTTCATGACTGTGATTGATAGGACAAACAATCCTACCTGCATGAACCCCTTAGAATCCCAGAGCCTACCTTATCCAATCTTGTCTGCATGAATTCTTTAGATTAGGAAAATCATTCAACTTAGGTACCGAAAGGGCCTCGACTCGCGGGTTGACGTAACTAAGTCCCCGAATCTAGATCTCTGGTTCACGTAGGATCGAGCGATCTCTCCCAATCGTTCGATAGGGTTTCCAGTCATACCCTCCAATAAACGACTGGTGGCGACTCCGATGGCATGCACACTGAGCACATGTCACCCGACCACACTAAGGTCGACCTCGATTTAAATTTTCCTGACGCGATTTGGTATGGGCCCCGAGCTAAGCCTAGATACCTAACGGGCCTAGCAATCCATTAGCTCCCTTGGGATCCTAGAAAATCTCGGGAGGGTCGCGACAGTGAGGTCGAGTGGATCTAAAATGGTGAGGCTAAGAGTGTGACGTCCGAGGCATGTTACCCTACTTATGATCTCTACTTTGATCTCATATAACGTATAACATAGAATGCACATGCAGAAGCCTATAACTAAATGGATGTGGCTGTCAAACAAGTGCATGCACTAAGGATAGGCATGCCTAAGGGTGATAGCTTCTTTAGGGTTTGCCACGGCTTACAATAGATAGTAAGAACACACGACAAGCTAGAAATACTTCATTATATATATAATAAACATTTAGTACATCTTTTTTACATAAAAAGAAAATGGACTACTGGAAGACAATTAAAAAAAAAAGAATTAGCTCCTTACCCCATCACCCACGTACAACGTTCTCTATCAACTCCCTAAGTCATCTCATGGCCAGATCAAAAAGTAGTCGTCGTCGTCGTCGTCCATGCATAAAAGTTTACCTATTGTTGACACCTGATTTTTAATCATCTTTTTTCTTTTAAAATTAGTAAAAAATACATAAAAATTCATAAAATTAAAAAATCAACTTTGGGGTCCTTAGCCAAGCTTAGGAACCAATTTTGACAAAATTTGTTTTTTTTTCATATTTCAGTGGTTTTTGGTATTTTTATTTTCGAAAATTCATACAAAATAAAGAAAAAATGAGCAAATTGAAAAATCAACTTTGGAAGCCTCGGCCAAGCCTAGAAAATCATTTTTTAACAAAAAATAATTTTTCTTATTTTTTTGTTTTTTTAAATATTTTTCAAAAAATACAAAAATACTTGAAAATTATGGGAAAATAACATTTGAGGCCACAAAAATCTAAAATAATAGTCAGTATTTTTCTTTTAATTTTCTCTTCATTTTGGTTAAAGAAAATCTATAAAAATTAACCTGAAATCGGGTATTACTTTGTTAATCTCATTTTCAGGTCAATTGAGAAAAAATTATAAAAAATTCATTTTACCTATGTAATTTTCAATTTTTGCATTTCTGGAGTCGTGACATTTTCCTCTAATGGTTCAAATTTTTCAATGGCATAATGGTGCACTTTTCGTTGTTGTATTTAGTTTTGCGAATTCAATTTATCATTTGAAGTGTTCTTCTACAATAGTAGTTGCCTTTCACGTGAATTCATTGATTGCGGTTGAAATAAGGGTGTGCAAATTGAATGTCCACTAGCTATTATTGAGGAAGATTTCCACATGCGAAGAGAGATGATGAGGAATTGGGAGAAGAATGTTCAGATTATGAAAAGTGGGGGCTAGGAAATTTTTTGGAGAGCGGGGAATTGTCTGATGTGTATTTCATCGTTGGAGAGGATGAAAAGCTTGTACCTGCTCACTGGGTCATCTTAGGCATCTATGGTAACTTCAATTTTTATTCGTCGAGTTATGTTGTTTGTCTCGGAGATGTTGAATATCCTATCCTACATTCTCTTCTTCATTGTGTGAACACCAGACATACACAGGAGTGCTGCAAAATACTTTTAGAACGCCTCTCTGAGGGATGGAGCTCTCCTATTGGAAGATGGTCTTACATCAAGAGTTCTACTATTATGCACAAGTTTAATGGACGAGGAAGCAGACAATTTTAGCTCTGTAATAGGGCTGTTGATATTTAAGCTAATTATTGAACTTTGTTGCAGGAGTCCATAAGCTCCACCCTCCAAGCTGTTTCAATGATTCCATCTTGTAAGCTTATTGAAGAAACTAGCAAGAGAAATTTCGCAACACACTTCGATTATTATACAACAGCGAGCATGGACTTTATCTTGTTAGACGACACAACTCCTAGCCACAGTATTCAGCGTGCAGACTTGACTGTGACATCTGAAGAGAGGGTTCTCAATGCAATTTTAATGTGGTGCATGAAGGCAAAGAAATTGTGATTGGGAAGCAGTGGATGAGCTGAACGCTTTAACACCTAAAGTCATTTTTTTTTTCTGATAGGCTTCACTTACTTAATGATTTATTGTCCATTGTGCGATTGGCCCAGTTACCACATGCATTGCTTAAGAAGTTAAAGAAGGGCTCAGCCGTGGCAAGGGACGGGGAAAGGAATCTGATGCTAGCATTTTTTATTAGAAATTTCCGGTTGTGGGCTCGCCTTAATTGTAATTGTAATCGACCATAATACGGTATTAATTTACTGTATACGGTATTAGTTTAATAAATGATGGATTACGATTTTCTTAACGGGCCGAAAATTGGGTCTAGAGTGTGGATCGGATTCGGCTCGGCCCGTGATGGGAGGGCCCGGCCGAAACCTCTATAAATAGAGGCATGGACTCTCTCCCTTAGGCTAAGGCAAAACACCATTCTTCCACCCCTTCCTCTATACGATTTTCGAGAGAGAGAGAGAGAGAGAGAGAGAGAGAGAGAGAGAGAGAGAGAGAGAGAGAGAGAGAGAGAGAGAGAGAGACGGGAAGGAAGTCGAAGGCGGCCTCATCTCGCCGGGTATACAGATAGCCATAAGGGGGAAGAGGACGCCTCGTGTAGCTGCTACTCAAGGCCGATTGTCGGAATCTCCGCGCCAAATGTCGACGGACGCCAAATCAGGTACGTCGTCTCGAAACCTTGGCTATTTCGTTGCTAGAATTTGTCTATGGTGATCTTGGGAGATCGTCGGAGAAGACGGACGATCGATTGGACGTCCAACAATTAGTATCAGAGCGCCCGTAGTTCGATTTTTAGTACGTTTGGATTTGCCTGATTTCGTGATTTTTTACATGCTGAAATTGGTTTTTGGATGCATATTTAGGTTCGTCTCGTTGAGACGAGCATTTTAAGGGGTCGACGGCGGCCATCGGAGGCCAAACGCGCGCGCACGCATCGCCTAGAGGGACGGCCGCGCCAGCGTGTGCGTTTCACGCGCTCCATGCGCTGGCGCGTGGGATTCACGTGCCCTACACGCCCGACACAATGTGTCGGGCGGCGCCGTCGGGCCCACGTAGCACACGATCGGGTGCCACGTGGCATTCGGACCCAATGCCCGACCCGGTCAACGACCCGTTGACCCGACCTGACCCGACCCGGTCAATGGTTGACCGGTCAACGGTCAATGGTCAACCGCCGTTAACCGTTAATGGTTAACGGTCAACGGTCAGCGGTTGACCGTTAACGGCGGTTACTGTTGACCGTTAGTCAACGGTCAACGGTCAGGGCCGCCGCACGTGCGCCGTACATATGGCGCGTGAAGTCTACGTGCCGACCTTCAGGCGGCTCGTGGGGGCGCATGCGGTGGCTAATTGGGGTGATTTTTTCACCCATGTGCTCGTATGGAAATTTCCTACACTGTGGTATGTTCAAATTAATTTTTTGAGCCCCTTAAGATCTTAAAAATTACGAAATACCCTTGTACAAGTACATAATTCAGGGGTATTTTCGTCTTTTTTAAATTATTTGATTATTTCCATATAGTTTTTGGATATAATATGGTTGACTCAAATGTAGAATACCACATAAGGATTGTGTAGAATTTAGTAGAGCACAGACAAAAATTTAAGACTCATTAATGAGTGAAGCAATTCTATTAGCGCTGGTTGTGATTTCAATGACAATTGTCCATGTCATTAAATTTGAGAGCACATCATATGGCAAAAATGAAGCATAAAGTTAATATCCCTGGTATGAGAGAGTTTCAAAGACTTGATTGGGTTGTGACCGCCAAAGTGGCACACTCAGTCAAATTGGAGAAATATCAGTCTCACATTGTGGTGGGATGTCTCCTGTTTTGATATATGGTTATACTCCCAAAGGAGGTGATTGTATGTCAGATCATGGAGGGGTACATGAATAACATATGATTGGAAGGTGACCGTTTCTAGTGATTCATGTGCCCAAAGATAGTGTTTCACGAAAAATTGGAATATATTCTCATGGTCGTTGTCATGTAGGGAATTTACAATTGTATGTCATGTATTCTGCCCAAAGGTAATTATATGATGATGTGTGTAATTCTCTGAAATGTGTATTTTTAAGGATTTAAAGTTACACTGTGCTTTCATAATACTAATGGTAAATATTGCTTATTTGTCAGTCGCTTTTTCTGTGAATGGCAACTTCGTAATAGAGGTTTTGAATGGTTCAAACTTCAAGAAATGGAGGCAGGATTTTATGTTTGCCATGGAAATAGCCGATGTTCACATTGCTCTTATCGAAGATAAACCTGCTGTTTTCGCGGACACTAGTGAAGGGTTTGAGAAGACGCATTTAGCCGCCTGGGAAAAGAGCAACCGGATCTGCTTGCTTATAATGAGAAGATCCATCCAGGAACATTTGCTGAGTGGCCTCCCAGCTGACTGTACTGCAAAACAAATGATGGAGACACTGCAAGCCAGGTACTGAGTATCCTCCAATGCTCAGGTTGGAACTCTTATCCAGCAGATGTTTAATATGAAGTATACGGGTGTGGGAGGTGTAAGAGATTACATCCTGAGAATGCTAGATTTGCATACTAAAATAAATGCCTTAGGTTCTGTAATCGCTGAAAATGTGTTGGTACACCAAGCCCTAAACACCCTTCCCCCTAAGTTTGGGATCCTCAAGACCAACTTCAACTCACAGGATGAAAATTGGTGTATAAATGATTTGATTTCTAGAGCAGTTTCAGAGGAAGAAAAATTGAGGAAGGAAACTGGAAACTTAGCCTTGGTTACCTCCAGTTCCACCAATAGGAAGGGTAAGGGTCCTAAATCTCATACTCCCAAAGATACTCGTCCCGCCAAGGGTCAATCTGGAAAATTGGGGCCAAAGAAAGCATCCTTTAAGAAGGATAGTAATCGATGTTTCTTTTGCAAGAAAATGAGTCATGATAACTCTACAATAACTCTACAAAAGTAGAGTTTAAGTGCTTCTAAAATGTGGACAATTAAGTTTAGTCGCTCGAGTTTTATTTAGTTTTTAGTGTTTTTGTTTTACTTTAGTGTTTTAGTCATGGTTAGATGATTTTGTGTTTTAATTCTTGTGTTTTCTCACTCGAGTGTCTCAATGATGTCTTGTTATGTTTAGGCATGATTTGGAAGAATGAAGCGAAGAACATTGATGAGAAGATTTGGTAAATTGCAGCTTCAAAGTTTCTGGAGATAGAATCGAGATGGACGCATCCGTCTGAGGCATGGACGCATCCATCTGCAATCTGTGGCTGAATATAGAACCGAGACGGATGCATCCGTCTGTACGCTGACAATAATGCGCGACGGGCAAGCTTCTCCTTTTGCCGTGGCTTGAAGATTTTATTAGAAGATTATGTTTGGATATTTTTAGAATTTGGTTTTCTTATTTTGAAGGGATTAAGGATATTATATTCTAGGAGATTTTGATGGAATATTTGAAAGGTGATAAAATAGGAAAGAGAGGATAACCCTAGGGGATTTTTGGAGGATATCTTTTTGTGTGGGTTTTCTTAGACGGAATTCTGGGGGGGGGGGGACGAGAGAACAGCTCCTTGGAGGATGGACATTACAGATTGAAAAAGAGACGACGGAAACTTCTTGACAGTAAGAGGAGAGCGAGGATCGAAGAAGACGAAGCTCGAGTTTGACGACCAAGCTTCATCCTTTCTCATCTTTTGTTCTTGAATGTTGATGTTATTCTGTCTTTTTCGGATGATGTGTTTTCTTGGTGTTAGTATGAACTAATTTGTTATTCTATGGTTACAATGGATCTTGACAGTTGATCAATAGTTGTGAACTCTTCTTTGATATTATTGAATGAATTTTCGTTGTTTATCTCTATCTGCGCTTAATGCTTGTCAATTGATTGGCCACCGGTTGATTTGAATTGGTAATTTAGGTGAACTCGAGAGAGGAATCTTAGATTTAGCCGTGGTAGAAATAACCTAAGTTAATCTTAGTCGGAAGACAGGATTATTAGCGAAAGGGATAGGAATATACCCAATTGCCTTAGGTAATCAAATAGAATTGGTTCATAATGGGTTCTCAATAGTCGCTTGCCTAGGAATAGAGTGAACGATTATTTACTCGAGAATACGTTCCTATTGACGCTCGGAAGAGGTATAGGAAGATTTTAGAATTTTAGATTAACAACATAGCCATTCGATAATACTGAAGAAGAGGGATTGACTTGAGATTAATTGTTAAGTGAAATTGTATACCCTAGGCTTTCTATCAGTCAAGTTCTAATCAAGTTAAATTTGCATGTTTTAGTTTACTTTCTTAATTTAGTTGAATCCCTTAATTTAGATTTTTTGAATAATAGTGGTTTGAGACAGTTTAGTACTCAATAGAAGTATTTGATCAGTTCTCGTGGGATCGACAACCCTATTTACCCTTTATTACTTGTTTGATAGCGTGCACTTGCGTTAATGATCTGATTTCGGAACCACCAACAAGTTTTTGGCGCCGTTGCCAGGGACGTGATTTGCATAACTTCTATTGATATTAATATTAATCAGGCCGTTATTAGTTCAGATATTTTTCTTAAATTTTATTGCTTGATTTGCAGGAAATTTCTGTTCACTACATGTGTCGCTCCCAAAGTTGTGAGTTGTTACCATTAGATCAAGAGATCGAGAGGACATTTCGTAGGCATTTGAGGGAACAACGACAAGTTGCAGAGCAAGCCAACATGGGAGACAATAACCAAATTGCAAATCAAGGACAACAGAGGACTATGCCGGATTATACACAACCTCATGTGCATGAACGCTCGAGTATTGTAAGGCCCACTATTCAAGCCAATTCATTTGAGATTAAGCCAGCAGTCATTACAATGCTTCAAAACTCGAGCTTTGGAGGATCTCCTTCTGAGGATCCACATGGGCATATCACTACGTTCTTGGAGATCTGTGACACTTTTCGTTATAATGGGGTGTCAACTGAGGCTGTTCGTATGCGATTGTTTCCATTCTCACTACGAGATAAGGCCAGGGCATGGTTATACTCATTACCAGAAGGGTCCATTACTACTTGGGAAGACATGTCCAAGAAATTCTTATCCAAGTACTTTCCTCCAAGTAAGACCATCAAGATGAGGAATGACATTACGTCATTTCGACAACATGGGACCAAATCATTATATGATGCTTGGGAAAGGTTTAAGGAGTTACTGCGAGTGTGTCCTCATCATGAAATATCGCCATGGATGTTGGTACAAATTTTCTATGATGGCCTATCAGACACACTTTGCCCGACAATTGATGCAGCAGCTAGGGGAACGTTAATGAATAAGCAACCTCAAGAGGCGCTTGAGTTGTTTGAGCAGATGGCCACTAATGGTCAAGGCGTGAGTTCTTCCTGAGGAGCAGCTAGAGTGCATTCAGTTGATGCAGTTATAGCTCTGAATGACAAAATTGATGCGCTTACTCGAGAATTATCCGCACTCAAGAGTCCTGGACTTTCATCGAGCTATCCATGTGAAACATGTGGGGACAATCATGTCCCAAGTCAATGCCTTGCGATGAATGAGTCGGTAAAGTATGTGGGAAGTAACACAAAGAACAATCCTTTTTCTAACACATATAATCCAGGTTGGAGGAATTACCCTAACTTTGCATGGGGGAATCAACAAGCACCTAAGTCGAACCCACCACCTGGATTTCATCAGCAACAACAGAAACTTCCCACACAAGAGAAGGTGTCAGGTTTGGAAGAACTTCTTGTTAAATATATTTCGAAAACTGACACACTCTTGCAGAATCAGTCAGCATCACTTAGGAACTTGGAAACTCAAGTCGGACAGTTGGCTCAAGTGATTAACAACCGTCCTCAAGGAGCATTACCGAGCAACACAGAGGTGAACCCTAGGAGTGATGGTCGAGAGCAAGTACAAGCAATTACGTTGAGGAATGGGAGAGAACTTGAGGAAGTAACCAGAGAACGAACACAGATCAGCAAGCCATCAGATGCTGGAGTATCGGGGAATAGTACTGCGATACCATCAGCGAACAACATAAGTAGTGCAGCAGAATCGCGAGGCTTGTGCAATAGCAATACACCGTCTGACCGTCTGCCCTCTACGCAAGCTAAAGTTAAGGGAGATTCAAGCAAATCCTTGGAGGACGATGTCACTCAAGCCAAGGAAAAGATATATCCACCTCTTCCTTTTCCCCAAAGAGCTCGAAAACACAAGGATGAGCAGCAATTCCAAAAAGTTTCTCGATGTGTTCAAGAAATTGCACATCAATATCCCATTTGCAGAGGCCCTTGAGCAGATGCTTAGCTATGTCAAATTCATGAAAGATATATTGTCAAAGAAGAGATGTCTCGGTGAGTTTGAAACTGTCGCTCTGACAGAGGAATGTAGTGCAATCTTACAGAAAAAGCTACCACCCAAATTAAAGGACCCATGTAGTTGTTGGGATTTTATCGGCCCTGGGCGCACGTCAATCATATAAGAACATGTCATACACGCAGCGGAAGAAATAAATTCAAACGGCACCCTAAATCGTCTTAGAGATCCACGTATACTTTTATCGAAAAATAAGCTTGAGATGAATTTTAACAGAACGTATCTGGATTGCAGAGCTTGAATCCGGTCTTGCTCCTTTGTCCTCGAGCCCAAGAGGTATCGGGCCTCTAGTTCAGACACGCCTCGACACCTGTGCGACTTGGAAGACGGAGATTCGAAGAGACGGTTCTTTGTTTATGCTAGTAAACTTCGGGACCTCTCACCCGAACCCTTATGATTCAATCAATGGAAACACAACCTTTGTGTATCCGAATTGACTGATTTCTGAACTCACTTTTGTGCGAAGATCAAGTACATACACGTCTCTCTCTCTCAGGTTTCTGATGGGGTTTCTAATGCCCTTAGCCCTCTATTTATAGAGGGAGGAGAGAGAGGATAAATTATTATTTTAATCAAATTGTTGTGCAGGCGATGATGTCATCAAGAGGATAAATTATTATTTTAATCAAATTGTTGTGCAGGCGATGATGTCATCAACTCTTGATGACATCACGCTTATGCAGATGCTGCATCATGCAATGACATCATTATTATATCATGCCTACATCATCAACTCTTGATGACATCATGCTTATGCAGATGCTGCATCATGTACTGCATCATCATTATGTTATGCCTGCATCATCAACTCTTGATTACATCATGCTTATACAGATGCTGTATCATGCATGACATCATCATTATGTCATGTTTGCATCATCAATTTCGTCTTTTAGTGAGTTTAGAAAAGGAAATAAATCTTATTCGTTTCAATTCCTTTTGACTATCCAAATAGTTCTATCGCAATCTTGCAATCCCGTCTTCGTCATGGACGTCGCCAAGTGTCGGTTAAGGCGTGTGACATTCCTAGGTTCACCTCTGAACTGGCAATGAGATTCCTCAAGGAATCGATCATGCCAATTAATCCTTAGATCCCACAAACTGTAAGTGACGTCTAGCAACATGTCACGGTTACCCAGTCAGAATGAAGTGAGAGGACAAAGTGAACCTGTTGGCCTTGGTTCGGTGTTATTCAGCCCTTCTATCTTACCATGTCCCGATCGAATGAGAGCCATGGATGTTCGTGTCAAACCCACTAATTTGATTATATGCACAAATCTATCTGACGTGCATTTAGCGAGACTTCTCTCGACTTCTGCCTTGGCCAAGGACTTTCTAATGCACCGTTACGCATAGATCGCATAGGACATCAACCTCATCTAATGAGGAGACAGATTCCATCTTTTGCCCACACTTGTGACTTCGTATGTGAAGGACTGTGACCATCATGCACAGAGGCGGATCAAAGATCGGCCAATATCGTACTTGTGAACCACAGCCATCCAACATACAAGCCAGCATCGCGGCTCAGGTCTAAGGACCATTAACACACCAGAGTCTAGAGCGATTGAAACATTGAGCAAACACGAAGCTTCCATGTTAGTCAATCACTCTTTCTCGTCACGTTCAGTGGATTCGATCGAACTCGTTTCGATGCGAACACCTGTATTCCAGCTTAGACGTCTAACGTCCGATGACTTGTGACTCGTCATCCCTAATGAGTATCCAATGCTCAATAGCGAGACTGCGAATACACTGGTCTCAACCGGTTTATCGATGCCCATTCGATAATCCATCGACCAGGAACCAATTTGAAGATCAGAGTTCAACTGATAACCCGTCACACATATTCTTGACGCCTCAAGAATGAGCATCATTTATGACTGATCTTACGGACTATATTTATCCAAACAAGAAGGGACAGGATAAATAACACGCGTCTTGCCATAAATAAAATGTCTATAGTACAATACAATATGCCATACATGTGACTGTCACATGGTTGCTTTAGGGCATACTCCTAACGGTAGTTTCACTATACCTTGCTCAATTGGCACAAATTTTATTGGTAAGGCGTTATGCGATCTAGGAGCTAGCATTAACTTGATGCCGTTATCCAAATTTCGTGAATTGGGTTTGGGGGAAGTGAAACCCACCTCTGTTACTTTGCAGTTAGCTGATCGTTCTCTTACTTATCCTAGAGGGATCATTGAAGATATTCTGGTAAAAGTTGATAAATTTAGACATGGCCACGGGCCGGTTCCGGCCCGGGACCGGACCGTAAAAATCGCCGAATCGGCCCGTACGGCCGGTTCGGAACTGGAACCAGCTCGTATTGAATGGGAACGGGCCGGTTCCGGTTCTGAACCAGGAACCGCCGGCTCAACGGCTAAATAGCCGTTGGGTAGCCGTTGCCCTCCTTTTATTTATTTATTTTTTGTTATTTTTTTAAAAAAATTAAATTTAATATCAAAAATTTTCTTATAAATACCCCCCTCCCCCCTTCATTTTATTCACAACTTCTCTCAATTTTCTTCTCTCAAATTCTCAATCTCAAATTCTCTCAAGTCGCGATACTCGATCCACTTTCATTTCTCTCGAAATTCTTCATTTCTTTGTTGTTGGAAATTCTCGAAAAATGGCAAGTGGAAGCCGTGGCGGGAGGGGTAAGAGCCCGATGGCGCCGATGGGATCGTCCAATTATCCTCAATCTCATAATCCTCAAGATTATGCATATTATGGCTTCGACGACGACGAAATTCAAATCGACAATATTCCAAATGTCGAGGAGCCCGTTCCAACACAAGGTAGCATGAATCCTCCCACCGAAGAAGCGTCAATAACGATGGAACGAGGGGGGTCATCCGTTTCTTCGATATGGGAGCACTTCACGAAGACGTGCGTTGAAGAAAACAAATATCAACTTACTTGCAAACATTGTGGAAAAAATTACAAATTCGTAAGTGGTCAAGGCTATGGAACATTTCAATGGCATTTGAGGTCAAAACATTCAACGCTAGCTGGGATCGACACTCGCCAACAACAAATTTCCGGGTACGCCAAAACTAACGCTCCTCCTTTATTCTGTTATAGCGAAAATGTTTATAAAGAAGAATTAGCTAGATTTACGTCCATTTAATTTTGGTGAGAAATTTGGTTTTAATAATTTTTATACAAAATGCATGCACTCCACAAGCAAAACCCGTTTCTAGAAATATCCTTAAACGCCAAATTTTTAATTTTTATAAAAAAGGAAAAGAAGAATTAAAAATATTTTTTATGAATTATAATGGACGTGTGCTTATAGGTAGTGATATTTGGACCGATCCTTGGCAAATTCATTCTTATATGGGTATTACATGTCATTGGATAGATGACGATTGGAATATTCAAAAAAGAATTATTGCATTTCGAGTTTTTGAGCATAGACATACGGTAATTAATATTTATAGATTAATTAGACAAGTTTTAGAAGAATATTGTTTGGTTGAAAAAACTTTTTCTATTGGTTTTGATAATGCCGAGGCAAATACCGCTTCTATTGAAGACTTGGAAAAACTTTGTAAACCCACTTTTGGTGGAGAATTTTTTCATGTTAGATGTGCTTGCCATGTTTTAAACTTAAGTGTACAAGAAGGTTTACAAACTCTTAACGTTTGTCTCGACGCAATAAAAATCGCAATCCAATATTTATGGAGACATCCTCAAATTATGAAAGATTGGTGTAGATTTTGTAAACAAAATGGAAAAAGGCCAAGAAGATTTTCAAGAGATGTTCCAACTCGTTGGAATTCCACGTACGAATTGCTTAATCAATCTTTTGAATATAAAGTTTTATTATGTGCATTTATTTCGACTAATGTTCCTCAACTTGAGTTATTACCACAACATTGGAATATTTGCCACAAAATTTTATATTATTTAAAAGTTTTCAATGATGTAACTTATACTTTATCCGGTGTTTATTATCCTACGACTCATTTATTTATAATAGAGTGTGTTAATATTGCTGGTGTTTTTGAAGAATATGAAGACGATGAACAATTAGGTGCAACTATTAAGGCAATGAAATCAAAATGGCTAACTTATTATAAATATATTCCTTTTATTTATTTGGTTGCTTCTGTTTTCGATCCACGTACGAAATTAGAAGGCGTAAAAGATTTTTTGACTATGTATTATGGATGTCTTCATATAGAAATGGATTTAGATATTAATTTATTAAAAGGGATGGTTAACAACTCAATAATAGCATTATATAATGATTATTATAATAGATATAACGCCACTGATATTGGATCTTCTTCTCAATTTAGTCGCGTAGAAAACGAGAGCGGAGGTAAAATGAGTAGAGGGTATAAAATGCTAATGAGTAGGCAAAAAAGACAAAGGGGGCACACGGATATTTCCGAATTTGATCACTATTTAAGCACTAACTTTGAGACTAACTCATTTGCAAGTGGCACAGATTTTCAAATTTTAGAGTGGTGGAAGGAGCATTCGAGTCAATATCGAATTCTCTCTATCATCACTAGACAGGTTTTAGCAACTCCTTGTTCAACAGTTGCGGTTGAACAAGCTTTTAGCGCTGGAGGCAACATTTTGGACGATCATCGTTCAAGATTATCTCCGCAGTCTGTGGAGGCTCAAGCTTGTGTCGATGATTGGACGAAGGCTCAATATCGACAACAAGAGATGGATCGCAACGTAGAAGCCCAATTTTTCGATGATGATGGAGCGAGCACCGTGACGGGAACCACCGCCGGAAGCGACGATTGACGATGAGGTAAGTATGGGGTTATCAAAGGTAAAAGAACTACATGGGCTTTGATTCTTCTATCCCCAAGAAGATATGTAGGCACTTAATGATAATTCATTAAGTCAAGCCCTTTCTCTCTCCCTTTTTTTTTTCCTCTAAGTTTGATTACAATTTTGTAAAATTTTACTTGAATTTTTATTACTTAAAAATTTGATTTGATTTTGAAAATCAAAATTCCCAAAGTTAAAAAAAAAACCGGGCCGGTTCCGGTTCCGAACCAGCCCAGAACCGCCGATTCCGAACCGGAACCTGTGGCGGCGGTTCCGGTTCCGAACTGGAACCATCCGGTTCGGAACCGTGGCCATGTCTAGATAAATTCATCTTTCCTGCTGACTTTATTGTTTTTGATTTTGAGGAAGATCGGGAAATCCCAATGTTGACACTTGATTTTTAATCTTTTTTTTCTTTTTAAAATAATATAAAATCCATAAAAATTCATAAAATTAAAAAATCAACTTTGGGGACCTTGGTCAAGCCTAGAGAACCAATTTTGACCAATTTTTTTTTTTCATATTTTCAGTATTTTTGATATTTTTATTTTCAGTATTTTTGGTATTTTCATATTTTCAGTATTTTTTCATATTTTCAGTATTTTTGACCAAAAATTCATAAAAACATCAAGAAAAATGATAAAATTGCAAAATCAACTTTGAAAGCCTTGGCCAAGCTTAGGTAACCATTTTTCAGTAAAAAATAATTTTTCATATTTTTGTATTTTTTAAATATATTTTTTAGAAATTAGGAAATATTTAATAAATAATAGCATTTGAGGCCACAAAAATACATAAAAATGGTCAATATTTTTCCTTTAAATCCCTTTTCATGTTGGCCATTGCATATTTAAAAAATCCAATTCGAGGTCATGTATTCCTTAATGAGCATAATCTCGAATCGAGCCTAAAAAAATTCAATTTGAGTCAATTTATTTTCATTTTTTCACTTTTAGGAGTTGTGACATTATTCTTTAATATTCCAAATTTTCATCTTGGCCCAATTATACCCAGAATGACTCAATTTTACAAACAGGGCTTTAATTAAATTTTGCAGTATTTTCAATAGCAAGAAATGAGCTTAAATTCAACATGCGATAGGTGTGTCAAAAATTGTGAGGATACTTAAAATCTCTTGGATTAGAGTACAAATACCTAACACTTGAGGGATTATTTTGTAAATAACAAAAAGAAGAGTTAGTGGAGAAATTAGAATAGAGAAGGGAAGATGGAGAAGAGGAGATGAAGATGGGAAGATGGAGAAGAGAAGATAAAGAAAATAAGATGAGAATAGAGAAGGGGAGATGGAGATGAAGAAGAGTTAGTAGAATGGGAGATAGATATGGAGAAGGGAAGATGAATATGAAGAAGAGTTAGTGGAGAAATTAGAATGTGAGATAGAGATGGAGAATGGAAGATGAAAATGAAGAAGAGTTAGTGGAGAAATTAGAATGGGAGATAGAGTTAGTGAAAAAATTAGAATGGGAGATAGATGAGTGGGTTATAAAAGGAGGAAGAAGTGAGCTTGAGAAGGGAATTTTTTTTTGAGAGAAAATTTTGGATGTTTGAGAGGGTTTTGGGAGATTGAAGAAAAATTTGAGAGAAAGAAAATACCAAAAAGAGAGAGAGAATTTTGAAGATAATGGGAGTTTAAAGCTAGAGGGTTATCATCATCAATTTCTTTATCGATTAACATAAATCAAGAATTCATCCCAGATTTGAAGCTAAGTGTCCCTCTACTCTCTTTGATTTTTTAGTATAAAATAGCTCAAATTTTTTACTCTTCTCCCATTTCCTCATATTTGATTACAGGTAGGAACCAATTATATCCATTAAGCACTTCTCATAATGCCATTGAAGCTAAGTGCCTCTTTCTTTGTTCTAATTTTTAATGTGAATTAAATCATATTTGCTCAATTACTCCATTTCTCCATATTTTTATGTCAGACAAAGGATGACTCCAAGTCAACGGTAAATCCCATGGAGGTGTAAGATTGGCGCTGACGAGCTCTTGAGTGCCCATTAAATTTTTAATTGATCCGTCGATGGATTTCGGCCCGAATTGTCAAATCAATTCGTTTTATTTTAAAGAATTTAAACCTCAGAATGTGAAGGGCAGAGCCCGCTCACTGGAGGTCATTTTAATTTTCTGCAATTTAAATTCCTGCACCTTAAATTCCAAAGGAGAGGGCCAAGGCAAGGCTGAGCTATCCATTGGTGGTCTTTATTTATTGTCATTTACTTCATGTAATTTAATTTTTGAATCACTAAACCCCAAAATGAGTAGCTCGCAGCACTGCACAGAAGTCGTTAACTCACTCTCGCTTTCGGCTTCAGGGAAATACTTAATATTTTGAAAATACCAAAAAAAATGTCACTCACGTATATTCCATTTAAAAAAAATGAAAATACAAAAAGAGAACACTCCACTAGAGTCTTAGGAATACACCAAGTTTGAGTTGCCAAATTAGGATACCCATGAAATTAAGGTACCGAAATGGCATTAGTTTTAATTAACTAGTGTAACCAAGTCCATGAACTCATAATCTCTGGTTCGTAGAAGTAATTTAGTTCTCCCGCTAATTTACTTAGGTTTCTAATCAACCTACCAAAAATGATTAGTGGCGACTCCAAAATTTAAAACCATTTGAACAAAAAACCAAAGTCGTGATTTGGTAGAGCTTGGGAGAGCTCGAACTAGGTTAGTTAATTTAATCAATTAATCTGGTAATCTATTAACCTAAAAAAATGAATTTTAGGTCGCGACAGGTTGGCGACTCCACTGGGGACGTGTTCTTAATTTTTGAAAATTCAAGAACCTAGAGGACTTAGGCCAGAAAAATTTCATGAAAGATCATTTGGTTTAACAATTGTTTGGATTATAATATTTAGGTGTTAAATGGTTTTGCAGGTTGGAGTTATAAGGGGTGGAGTGTTTGACTAACCCTTTTGTTTTGCAGATTGGTGTAGGAATTGTTTGTTTAAATTCTGCACATTATTGAAGCGGTGTTTGCATTTAAATGTTGTACTTGTATTTACAGTCTTAACACTACATCACACACGTCCCGTGGTCGGACCTGTACCACTAGTTTTAAGATGGTATTGTGATTTGGTTGTAGCGTTTGGCGTGAGATCACGTCGAAAGTTAGCCTAGATTCAATCCCGACCCTCTTTTCAAAAATGAGTTTAAAATTTAGGTCTCAGGCTTGGTAAGATTACCAAAGCAGTGGTTTTAATTTTTAGCTCGAGAAGCCGAAGTGGGAAGACCCGGCTAGTCCTGGTTACGTCGTGGGATCACGGCTAATCTTGATTATGTGCGCGAGATTGTCGCCTTACCGTAAGTCTTTCGCTTCAATTTGTCAGCCTTCAAAGTAGATAGGCTAAGATTTAAACTCATGATTCATGTGCATGTCTATGTGACTTACATGGTATTTTTCACGGTGAAAGTAAGTTTTCTAACTTCATCTTGTATTTATTTTTGGTCGGTCCATGTTAGGTGTCGGTCAAATTTTGAATTTAATATCATCGTCATTTTTCAAAAGAAATTAAAAACTAAATTGGTATCCCATTAAAAAAAATGATGATGAAAAATCCTTAGGAAAATTTTGTTTACTAATGAAAGATTTTGTCACAGTTTTCATTAAGGCTTCAATAAGCGCAAGATTTTCTTAATGAATTTATCGTTGAAATTTCATTCTAATAAAAGAAAAAAGATCCCTTCGGTAAATTTACTAAATGTCAAAGGATTTTATCACATCTTTTCTAATTTGTAAAATCTGCGAGAAAATTCTTTTTGAAGAATTTACCACGTTTTTCTAAGAAATAAAATTGAACTAATCTAGAAATCATGGACCGACCTCTTTTGGATCACATATTAATTACTTTTACTTTTGCAGGGAATTATAGGTACCCCGGGGTGGAGAAAAATAGGGCTCGTTGGTGATAACAATCAGGGGGCTAGCGAAGAAATCGTTAACCCTAGGGGCATATGAAGAGGCCAATTCTCCTGAGTCGGAACATGTCCATTATTGAGCACGTATAGGTTGTGTATTTTGATGTGGCAATGAATGTGTTCGGGTTAGACACGGAGGCATTTTTATTGTATTGGATGGATTCCTGTATTCTTGTTGAAAAGACGCAGATTATCAGAATCCATGAAGTATGTATATTAATCCGACCTTGCAACTCCTTCTTGATTAAATCCACTAAAGGCTTGCTTTTTAACTCCATCGGATTCAAATCACGTGGAGGATGTTAGAAGATCGGTGTTTTATTAATAAGCATGACCCACAGGCATTCTTCTCAATATTACAGTCGACCGGCACCAATAAGTGGACGCCGAAAGAGGCTAAGCACGATTAAAGTGGGGTACGCAATGGGTGGCCGGATTTATTTATTGGCATGCTGACCGAGTAGTCGTATTTGTAATGATTCACGCGACTAGCTCACAAAGCTCAAGATGGCTAGTGGGGGCCACCACCGAATGCTTCTTTAATGTTCTTCATATCACCGTCTACCGCAGCTAACAAGAACATCAAGGAGAACATCAAATCTCAGCGTTTCTAGTACTTTAAATCTTCATGTTATGCAGAAAAAGAAATGATGAGAAGATTGAAACACAAATATGTGAAGCTTTCTCTTCATTCTATTCCTCAGAAAGCTCTACACAAGTCATTGAGGAGGAAAAGCAAAGCCAAATTGACCTCTAATAAGCACCACAAAAGAGTTTAGCTGACTCTCCATAAAGTTAACGCTCTGCCTACACTGAGCGATCTGGGATTCAAGATCTGCAATCTTGAAGAACTTGCGGGTATATTTCTCCTTGTGTCTGGCTGCATTCATCTCGTGGTGTTCAACGGCAACTTTCAAGTTGTCGGTCAGATTTCTCTCGAAGGCTATATCCGCCGTTAGATCATCAAGCCTCTCTTCTAGCCACTCGCATCTGAATTTCATCACGATATCCCTCGGGTCATGCTCAAAGTAAGTCTGGTTTAAGGCAAGGCGCTCCACCAATTTCTCCCTCTCGTGAACCAGCAGCGACACCCGCTCATCAGCAGACTTGACGGCCTTTTTGTATCTGGCAACCGAATGTTCTGCAAACTTCAAGCATTCAGATCGATCCTGGTAGTGGGCCTTCGCGACGCGGGCTAAGGTGACCGTTTCCTGAGTGTTTCGGCAAGCCTCTAGAAAATTGATAAAGACATGTGGGAACGCCTTGTATTCTTTCTCCAAATTGGTGCATTCGACTGAAAAAGCATTTATCTCCCTGAACAGACCCATAATCTCAGCTTTAATACTCGGATAATGGGCTATGTAAATATAGCCTCGGCTAAGAAGATGATAAAGCCTCTCCCATTTGAATATAACGTTGGCTGGGAAGATGTAGGTAGGGGGATTGGCCATTATCAAAGAAGAAATCAAGACAGACGAGCGAAATATGAAAGATAAGAGAGGTGAAGTGAAGCAGATGGTTGGAATGCGAAAGTGATAATTTGCTTCAGGTTAAATATTGATTTCGCAGGGGAAGTCTCTACTGGCCAGATTTTCCTGTCTACCATTCTCTGTCAGTATCACCTCCGCTACTCGTCTCCAATCTCGAGCCAAGCAGATTCGACATCTTTGCAAAAAAGGTTTGAGGGGACGCCACCACTTTGAAAATGAGAAAAGGAAAAAAATGAGCTGAGTTGCAGACAAAGAAATTTTCGACAAAAAAGAAGAGACGGCTCGTCTTTATTAAGGGACTCGCCAGCAAAATCGACAGTGGAGATAACGATAGGGGCCCCCTATCACGAAAAGATGGAAGGAGACGAACCGAGCGAGAGACACGATAAGAAAAGAGGATTGAGAAAGGCCGGACTCTCGGGAGAAGCAATACAGTTGCTAAACCCACGCTTAATTTTAAAAAGAGACGCCATGCTCGGAAGAGGGTCTTAAGGCATAGGCAATCGCTCAGAAAATTCAAAGAGAGTGAAAACACCGGAAGCGAGTAGCAAAGCTTGAGAAATTATCAACCAAATCGAAGATGTCTCAACCCAATACTCCCGAGAGCTATCGTTACCTGCTGAATATGGGAGAGGAAGAGTTCGAAGCCATGTTTGGGATGGAGCCCATGGAGCCTGGCCCTTCCGCCGACGACGTCCAAGATCTCAGTAAAGATAAGGACAACAACGGTAAGTGTCAAAAGAAGCGTTACCGTCGCCATACTAAGGAGCAAGTACAAAGGCTTGAGAATTTCTTCAGAACATGCCCTATGCCAGACGACAAACAGAAAATGGAACTGAGTCAAGAGCTAGGACTTGAACCTTCGCAAATCAAGTTCTGGTTTCAAAATAGGCGAACCCGAATGAAGACTCGTCATGAGCACGACGAAGTCGAGTTTCTAAGAGTTGAAAATGAAAACCTTCGAGCAGAAAACAAGATATATAAAGAAGCTTTCAACTCTGCCACCTGCCCCAACTGCAATAGCTTCATCACCCTCGATGAAATGCATTATCTGAAGATCGAAAATGCACGTTTAAGAGGTGAGTTAGACCGGTTTATGACAGGATCAAGTTTTGTTGGGGGAAAGCACGAAAAGACCAAACCCATGGGGGCAACATTGATGCCTCCCGAGGAAGGAGAGAGGTATAACCACCAGGCAAGTGGCATTGACGACGAACTCATCGCTATGATCAACCAGTTCAATGTAGATGAAGCACTAGGGTTGTAATGTGCACACGGAGCCTGTATTTCGAAGCTGTAGATCACGAGTCTTTCAACATGGCCGACGCGTACCTAGTCCGGAATGAAGCCAGCTGATTGTGGAAAAGCCTGCAGATGAAGCAGAATCAATCCTGAATAAGTGCATATGTTTTACTTCCTTGCATAGGAGGTTCTCTGTTTTTATTGATGTCTGTAATTTATGTAAAAACGAGAAGTAGTAACCCTTCTCCCTATTATTAAATGCACGGATCCGTTGCTACACCAAACCCGGGGAGGAATTAATAGTGAGTAAAAATCCGCGTAAACTCGAAAGGTAACGCCGTATCGTTTCAATTTACCCCCAATTGCTCCATGTCGTGACCTAAAATTCATGTTTTTAGGTTAATGGATTACCAGATTAATTGATTAAATTAACTAACCCAGTTCAAGCTCTCCCAAGCTCTACCAAATCGCGACTTTGGTTTTTTTGTTCAAATGGTTTTAAAATTTGGAGTCGCCACTAATCATTTTTGGTAGGTTGATTAGAAACCTAAGTAAATTAGCGGGAGAACTAAATTACTTCTACGAACCAGAGATTATGAGTTCGGGGACTTGGTTACACTAGTTAATTAAAACTAATGCCCTTTTGGTACCTTAATTTCATGGATATCCTAATTTGGCAACTCAGGCTTGGTTTATTCCTAAAGCTCTAGTGGAGTGTTCTCTTTTTGTATTTTCACTTTTTAAAATGGAATATACGTAAGTGACATTTTTTTTGGCATTTTCAAAATATTAAGTATTTCCCTGAAGCCGAAAGAGGGAGTGAGTTAACGACTTCTATGCAGTGCTGCGAGCTACTCATTTTGGGGTTTAGTGATTCAAAAATTAAATTACAGGAAGTAAATGACAACAAATAAAAACCACCAATGCATAGCTCAGCCTTGGCTTGGCCCTCTCCTTTGGGGTTTAAGGTGCAGGAATTTAAATGGCAGAAATTTAAAATGACCTCCAGTGAGCGGGCTCTGCCCTTCACATTCTGGGGTTTAAATTCTTTAAAATAAAACGAATTGATTTGACAATTCGGGCCGAAATCCATCGACGGGTCAATTGAAAATTTAATGGGCACTCAAGAGCTCATCAACGCCAATTTTATACCTCCATAGGATTTACCGTTGACTTGGAGTTGTCCTTTGCCTGACATAAATATATGGAGAAATGGAGTAATAGAGCAAATATGATTTAATTCACATTAAAAATTAGAACAATGAAAGAGGCACTTAGCTTCAATGGCATTATGAGAAGTGCTTGATGGATATAATTGGTTCATGTCTGAAATCAAATATGGGGAAATGGGAGAAGAGTGGAAAATTTGAGCTAGTTTATACTAAAAAATCAAAGAGAGTAGAGGGACACTTAGCTTCAAATCTGGGATGAATTCTTGATTTATGTTGATCGATGAAGAAATTGATGATGATAACCCTTTAGCTTTAAACTCCTATCATCTTCAAAATTCTCTCTCTCTTTTTAGTATTTTTTTTCTCTCAAATTTTTCTTCAATCTTCCAAAATCCTCTCAAACATCCAAAATTTTCTCTCCAAAAAAATTCTTTTCTTTCAAGCTCTCTTCTTCCTCCTTTTATAGCCCACTCATTTACCTCCCATTCAAATTTCTCCATTAACTCTATCTCCCATTCTAATTTTTTCACTACCTCTTCTTCATCTTCATCTTCCTTTCTTCATATCTATCTCGCATTCTAATTTCTCCACCTATTCTTCTCCATCTCCATCTTCCCTTCTCCATATATATCTCCCATTCTAATTTCTCCACTAACTCTTCTTCATCTCCATCTTCCCTTCTTTTATCTTATTTTCTCCATCCATTCTTCATTTTCTCTTCTCCATCTCCTCTTCTCCATCTTCCCTTCTCTTATCTTATTTTCTCCATCTCCTCTTCTCCATCTTCTCTTCTCCATCTCATCTTCTTCATCTTCCCTTCTCTATTCTAATTTCTCCACTAACTCCTTTTTTTTGTTATTTGCAAAATAATCTCTTAAGAGTTAGGTATTTACACTCTAGTCCTTGAGATTTTGAGTATTTACAATTTCGTCCCTGAAAAAATATTTCTTTAAGTCCAAATATCCTCAAAATTTTGAACACACCTCTCCTATGCTTAGTCGAAATTCATCGCATATCAAATTTAAACTCATTTCTTGCCGCAAAATTTAATTAAAGCCTTTTTGCAAAATTGAGTTATTCTGAGTATAATTGGGCCAAGATGAAAATTTAGAATATTATAGAATAATGTCACAACTTCTAAAAGTGAAAAATGAAAATAAATTGACTCAAATTAAATTTTTTAGGCCCGATTCGAGATTATGCTCATGAAGGAATACACAACCCGGAATTAGATTTTTTTAATTTACGATGGCCAACATGAAAAAAGATTTAAAAGAAAAATATTGACTATTTTTATGTATTTTTGTGGCCTCAAATGCTATTATTTATGAAATATTTTCCTAATTTCTAAAAAATATATTTAAAAAATACAAAAAAATACGAAAAATTATTTTTTGCTCAAAAATGGTTGCCTAAGCTTGGCCAAAGCTTCCAAAGTTGATTTTTTAATTTTATGAATTTTTATGGATTTTTTTATTAATTTTCGAAAATAAAAATATTGAAAAATACTAAAAATATGGAAAATACTTTTTTTTGTCAAAATTGATTCCCTATACTTGGCCAAGGTACCCAAAGTTGATTTTTTATTTTTATGAATTTTGATGGATTTTCTATTAATTTTAAAGAGAAAATGCGATAAAAAATCAGGTGTCAACAGCTGCCCCTTTTTGAAAGGAAGTTCGGCAGAGGTTCATTTCAAAGACGAGAAGACACCTGAATTCTAATCGACTCAACACAATGAAAAGGGTCGTGACATTTGATCTCCAATGCCCATCTTTGCAAGTTCCGATCCAAATCCGGCTTGAAGAAACTTTCATGCAGTGAGGGAGAGACGAAGATGAGAGTTTACTTGGCACTTACCTGCCCGTTGTGTGGCGGTCGCTTGACACGCATGCTCTACTGAAAATGGAATGAGAACCTAAGGATTTATTAAGAAAATCTTAGGGTGGTTGAACTTGGACCCGTATGGTAGGTCAACCTATGGTAGATTCCTAATGAAAGGATTCTACTGATTTGATTAAAATTTGACCCGTATGGTAGGTCACCCAATGGCAGAGTTCCTAATGAAAGGATTCTAGTGATTAAGATTTGACCCGTATGGTGGGTCGCCCTATGAAAATGCTTGTAAGAAGGACTTTGTGCCTGTAGAAAGGACTTTTGTGTGCCTGTAGGAAGGACTTTTGGGTGCCTGTAGGAAGGACTTTGGTGCCTGTGGGAAGGACTTTGGTGCCTCTAGAAAGGGCTTTTGGTGCCTGTAAGAAGGACTTTTGTATGCCTGTAGAAAGGACTTCAGGTGCCTGTAGAAAGGACTTAGTATACCTGTAAAAAGGACTTTTGGGTGCCTATAGAAAGGACTTTGGGTGCATGTAAGAAGGACTTTGGTTGCCTATAGAAAAGACTTTGGCGCATGTAAGAAGGACTTTGGTGCCTGTAAGAAGAACATTTGTTTGCCTGTAGAAAGGACTTGGTGCCTGTAAGAAGGACTTTTGTGTTGCCTGTAAGAAGGACTTTGGGTGCCTGTAAGAAGGACTTTTGATGTCAGTAGGAAGGACTTTTGAAAATAGACCATTCCGTATTGGGGTCTCCAATGAAAGGGCTCCCGAGACAGTATACCCTAAATGTCACTTTTTGGGTAGACTGAAGAGGTATTGATTGAGAAAATAATTTTCGGGTGCTAATCTGGGATCTGGGGAGACCAGGAATCCTGCAGACGCTCAAACCCCATTTCACTTACCATGAAGGGTGCCATTCTGTGATATGGGGAAATCAGGAATCTTGCAGAAGCTCAAACCCAATTTTTGTTGTCCCATCACTTTAGGACTAAACCGATGAGGCAAAGATCAAGAACACGAGAATTGATCAATCATGATTTGATAAGGCTTGATAACACGAGATTATATCAATCGTGAGCTGATAAAGACTTCATGAGAGCATGTTGATCATGAGTCGCAAGGGTTCAGAAGGCTTACCTGGATCTTCTGAGTCAATGATCAAGGCATAGATAGACTAATTGTATCATGTCTGCTTGCTCACTGAATTGCCTTATGTGTTGCAATGGATTTTAGTACCAAGACAATCATCAGAATTGAAAGGTTCAGGCTGAAGATATACTCGCCTGAAAATGCTTGGTAAGCATTAGCCAACATGGCTTGTTTGTTCAATAGCCCTTGGATTTGAGACCTCGGAGGGTAACTCGACTATCAGGAATGCATTACCTGTCAGACAGTGTCAGAGGTAACATGTGCAAGCATTTTTATCAATGAGTTCATCGGTTCATGCAAAACCATTCAATTGAGTTTGCAATGACTAAAACCGTATGTGTATGCTCATAATGTGGATCATGCATGACTATTCTGTCGAGTTTGCATTTCCAATTCTGTCCAGGGAGGTTATCATGTCATGAATACCTCGAATGTAACTTGAATGGAGACTTCATTCCGAAAGGGCTTTCTCTCACTCTTGAGAAAGGCTGTTTATCCCGATTGCAGGATTTGAAAAGAAATCACTCAACCTTACCATCATCGCATTCAGCGAGGGTCTGAGTAATCTCGCAATTGATACAATCAAGCCGATCTGGAGGTCTTGACTAGGACCATAATGTGGGCTGGGTTAAAGGCTTATCAAAGGGGACTCATTTCGAGTCAAGGCCATTGACAAAAAAGTCTTCATCATCTGCTCTGGGTTTACAAGTCAAGAACCCTGCAAAATGAGAGAGAAATAATCTTGCTCGAACTTCTTCGAGCGATGCTTAAAGTCATTCAACTCTTACATTAATTCAAGTGCTCTAACCAGAAGAGACTTTCAAGGGTCGTAACGTAGGTCAGGATTTGGGTATGAGAAACGAAGGGCTTGTTTTGGCTCAGAAAAATATATGAGAAGGGCTTGGTGTTAGTGATCATTGCAGTCTTGTCACCGATCTTTAACCTTCTTGAATTCGTCTTCAATGAATACCACTATTGGCTGAGGGGTGGTAGTTCTTTTACACTTTGCAAACTGACTTCTTTGGGGATCCTTTTTCGGGAATTCAAAATGTATGTTCGAAGTCAGAAGTTCATTACAAATATATGGGTATTGGCCTTGCTTTTGATAGGCACTTTGCTCTTTCTGCCCGAGATTCTTTGGAGTAGCCTTTGCTTTTCTTACTCCTGACTCCCTTTTATTTGGAAGCAGGCCCATTTGTTTTTAGGCTACACTTGTTTTTCTTTTTCTTTTGTTTAACAATCTTGTGATTTTGAATTTTAGTAACAAGATGATTTTCAACAAATGATACTATGGGCTAATTCGAGAATTCTCTATTGGCCAAATTTCTTCAATTCTGCTCTTTGGGGGAAGGTGTCGTCGTTACCTTGAAATGAGCAAAGATCACCAACATGGGCTTGAGAAATGAATTTGCAGGCTCAATTGGGTTACGCAAATGATGAGAGTGTAGGATAGAGAAAATAAATGCTTTTCGTCATCCTAAAGCACTTGAATTAAAATTCGAGTATCATGCAAAGAAACACTTGAAGATTGATGTTAGTCCAAGCAAGAGAATTTCTAGCCATTTATCTCTTGATATTGTTGGAATTACCTCTGTTTTGCCCCAGTGTGTGGTGGTTCTTGACAGGGTAATGAAATGAAATCACCGTTCAAATGGGTTGTCAATGGTTGCCTGAAGTGTTTGGAATGGAGAATGAATGCCTCCTTCACTTCGACTATCGTATCTTTTGCGAGAAAACCCATTGCCTTGGAGAATGTGGAATCTGTGTACCGCTCAACTCACTGTGGATTAAATACAGGACGTATGTGGAAATGGCTTGCCTTTCATCGTCCTGTCATGCCCCATTCTGTACATTCGATGCATCGTGTACAGTTTATACCCCCAGTCAAAATTAACAAATTGAACATGCAGAATAGTCATGCATAAATTATGGAATGTGTAAACATCATGCAAATATGGCAATACAATGTACAAGTATGGAAATTGCCGCTAGCTGTGTGGGTGGATCAAACACGTTAGGGGCCTATTCCCCGAGTCGAGGAGTAGCTTGTTTCTGGTTTTGCCTCTTTTCGATCTAGGGTTCGCCATTGATTTCCCCTATTTTATTAGACGGATTGCATCAGGCAATCATAACTTAGCCCATCGGGGCTGTTTTCTTTGCCGTATCAGATGTTAGTTTAACATTTCCTGTAAAAAGGAAGGAGACATATTAGCCAGTATCAGAAATGATGAACTGGACACGATATTGAGTTACGCTTGAGTGCTTCACGCAACTCCTTCACCAGTTTTACCACTCGGGATTTTCTCCGTGGGTATGTCAAGTTAGACATTTCCTGTCAAACAATGGAGAAGAAGACGTGTTAGTTAGTATTAGAAATGATGAATTGGATACGATATTGGTTTACCCTTCGTCTTGAATGTTTTGCGGACCCCTTTATCAAGTTCATTGGATTGAGTTTCCATTGTCTTTGGTTGGACACTTCAACATTAGGCTAAGCTCATGACAAAATACTGATATTGGTATTGCTCGTCGAGTATTCCCGTTTCTTTCTGCAAAAAGAAATGCGAGAAAAAGTTGTTTTATTTATTTACAATACTTACAATATTTCCATCCTCGAGGATCGAACTCGGGACGTTTCGGACCACTGTTATTCCCCATGCCATCTGGTCCACAAGACCGCAGACGCTCATGGAGGTTCCTTTTAAGAGTCAATCTTTGAGATGACACGGTATTGTTGTATTGTACTGGGTAATTCCAGGTCACTGTATTTTTCGGGGCGGTTTACAAACCTTGTTAAGAATGGAATAAAATAATTCAGAACTCGAGACGAGTATGAGCAAATTAGAACGATCCAAAATTACCCTTCTTTGAGATTGTTTGGGTCTTTCGTTCACATAGGGCAAGTAATGATAGCTCTTGTCAAGTGCAAATTAGAACGATACAGAATTACAAACCTTGTCAAGTCCTAGCTCTTGACTCAGTTCCATTTTCTGTTTGCTGTCTGGCATAGGGCATGTTCTAAAGAAATCCTCAAGCCTTTGTACTTACTCCTTAGTATGGCGACGGTAACGCTTCTTTTGACCCTTACCGTTGTTGTCTTTATCTTTACTGAGATCTTGGACGTTGTTGGCGGAAGGGCTAGGCTCCATGGGCTCGATCCCAAACATGGCTTCGAACTCTTCATTTCCCATATTCAGCAAGTAATGATAGCTCTCGAGAGTATTGGGTTGAGACATCTTCGATTTGGCGAATGGTTCCTCAAGATTTGCTATATCTTTCTGTATTTTCACTCTCTCTAAACCGTGTATGCTTTAAAACTCTCTTCAAAGTATAGATGAAGATTATCAGGACGATGTCTCTTTTAAAATTTGGCGTGGGCTTAGCATCTGTATTGCCTCTCCCGAGAGTTCTGTCTTTCTCAATCTTTCCTGCGTGTCTCTTGCTTGGCTCGTCTTTTCTCATCTTTTTATAGTGGTAGGGCTCCCGTCGTCGTCTCCACCGTCGATTTGCGAGTGAGTTCTCCGATAAGGACGAGTCGTATCTCCTTTTCTGCCGAAAATTTCCTTGTCTCCCACTCATCTCGTTTTTTTATTCTTTCTTTTCCAAAGTGGTGGCGTCTCATCCAGTTTTTCCACAAAGACGTCGGATTTTGCTTGGCTCGAGGTCGCTGCCTAACTGAAATTCGAGCTAACGAGAGTGGTGCCAATAGAGAATGGTAGATAAGAGAAATCTTGACTAGTTGATATCGTCACTATGAAATCAATATTTACTTTAAAGCAGATTACCATCTTCGCATTCCGCTCATCTGCCTCACCTCTCTCCCCCTTTCTTTCGTATTCTGCTTTCAAAAATGACCAATTCTCCTAACCATACCTTCTCCGTCGAAGTCCTGGCTGGGTGGGAGAGACTCTACAATCTTCTTGGTAGAGGTTACGCTCATATAACCCAAAACTCTACCGTTGAGGCCGAAATCCTCGGTTTATTCAGGACCGTGGACGCTGCTTCTGTTAAAGGTACCCAACTGGAGAAGAAGTATCAAAACTTCTCGACCCTCTTCATCAATTTTCTAGCTGCCTATAATCGCGCTTATGAGACGGTCCTTGTAACTGCCGTCGTGAAAGCTCGTTACCAAGACCGGCGCGAGCGTCTGGAAACAGTCATATTTATGGCTGATAATCACAAGAAGGCCCTCAAGTTTGCCAACGATCAGCTTTCGTGGCTGGTTCGTGAGAGGGGAAAGTTGGTGGACTGTCTGGCCTTGGTCCGAACTTACGCCGAACAGGAGCCGGGCAATATTGTGATGAGGTGCAAATGCGGTTGGCTGCAGGAGAGACTTGATGACATTACGGCAGATATTGCTTTCGAGAGGGCGGCGATTCCGGACTTGGAGTTTGCCGTCGAGCATTATGAGGCTAGTATGGCCCAGGCTAAGGAGAAGTGCGATCGCCTCTTCTTTAGGCTCGCGGAGCTTAATCCCGAGAGCGCCCGGTGCACCCAAAGCATCAACTGTTTGGAGAGTCAGTTGAGCTCTTTCGTAATGGTTATCAGGGCCCAGTTTGGCTTTACCTTTCCTCCCTAGTGAGCTATTGTAAAACCTGTTGATGTATGGAATAAAAGGAATGTTTCGCATGTCTATATTTTTATCTTCGCGCCATCTCTTCATTTCCTCACGAAATCAGAGTCAATACAAATATCCGACTTGGTTAAGATCAGAGCACCTTCTGGGAGGACTTTCTTGACGTCATATGAACCGTCATAGTTCGGTGCAATCTTCTCTTCTGGAAGAGGGACTGTCGGCAGCAATCTTCACAAGACGAGATCATCTACCTCTGCTGGATCCAGTCCGCTACTATTAACTGTACTTCCGACAGAATATGTAGGGAACGTATTTCTATCTCGACTGGTAGGATTGCCTCAATCGCGTCTTATCTTGACAGATGGTGACGGTCATAGTGAGGCCCGTAACTGGTCAGGTAAATCAATACAACCGTAATCACTCGATCAATGTGCTAATAATGAATCCGCTACCTATTGCGTGCCCCACTTCAATCGTGCTTAGCCTTTTTCGGCGTCTACTTATTGGTGTCGGTTGACTGTAATATTGGGAAGAACGCCTGTGGGTCATGTTTATTAATAAAACACCGATCTTCTAACATCCTCCACGTGGTTTGAATCCGAGGGAGTTAAAAAGCAAGCCTTTAGTGGATTTAATCAAGAAGGCGTTGCAAGGTCGGATTAATGTACATACCTCATGGATTCTAATAATCTGCGTCTTTTCAACAAGAATACAAAAATCCCTTCAATACAATAAAAATGCCCCCATGTTTAACCCGAATACATTTTCCGCCCCATCTACATACATAGCCCATACGTGTCTATTGGTTGACATAATTCTGTCTCCGGGAGAATGGATTTCTTCGCTTGCCCCCAGGGTCATCAGTTAAGGCAATGATAATTTCCATCCTTTCTGATCCCTGAAGATTATTCCTGATGTATTGGTGAATCCAATTTCACTTCCGCCTCGGGTACCTATAGTTTCCTGCAAAAGTAAAGAAAATAATCAGTATGTGATCCAATAGGGGGTCGGCCCATGATTCTTACATTAGTCCAATTTTATTTTTCAATTTTAGAGAAAAGTTTCTTAGAAAAACATGGGTGAATTTCTCAAAAAGAATTTTCTTGCAAATTTTTACAACTTGAAAAATGTGATAAAACCTCTTAAAATTTAGCAAATTTCCCGAAGGGATTTTCCTTTTATTAGAATGAATTTTTAGGGATAAATTTGTCAAGAAAATCTCATTTCTATTGAAGTAGAAAAATGTAACAAAATCTTTTACTGGTCGACAAAATTTTCCTAAGGGATTTTTCACACTTATTTTTTTCAAAAATGGGATACTAATTTGATTTTTATTTTCTTTTGAAAAATGACCTTGATGTTAAATTCAAAATTTGACCGACACCTAACATGGACCGACCAAAAATAAATACAAGATGAAGTTAGAAAACTTACTTTCACCGTCAAAAATACAATATAGGTCACATAGACATGCACATGAATCGTGAGTTTAAGTCTTAGCCTATCTACTCTAAAGGCTGACAAATTGAAGTGAAAGACTTACGGCAAGGCAACAATCTCGCGCACACAATCAAGATTAGCCGTGATCCCACGACGTAACCAGAATTAGCCGGGTCTCCCGACTTCGGCTGCTCGAGCTAAAAATTAAAACCACTGCTTTGGTAATCTTACCAAGCCTAAGGTCTAACTTTTAAACTCATTTTTGAAAAGAGGTTCGGGATTGAATCTGGGCTAACTTTCGACGTGATCTCACACTGAACGCTAAAACCAAATCACAATACCATCCTAAAACTAGTGGCTCAGGTCCGGCCACAGGATGTGTGTGATGTAGTGCTAAAGCGATTAATAATGCACAGCAGTTAAATTCAGACACCGCTTCAAAAATGTACAAAATTAAACAAACAACCCCAACACCAAGCCTGCAAAACAAAGGGTTAGTCAAACACTCCACCCCTTATAACTCCCACCTGCAAGACCATTTAACACATAAAGGTTAGAATCCAACAAATTATCAGACTAAATGAGTTCCCATGAAATTTTTATGGCCTAAGTCCCCTAAGTTCTTAAATTTTCAAAAATTAAAAACATGTCCCCAGCGGAGTCGCCAAGCTGTCGCGACCTAAAATTCATTTTTTTAGGTTAATGGATTACCAGATTAATTGATTAAATTAACTAACCCAGTTCAAGCTCTCCCAAGTGTCGCGACCCGAAAAAAATTAATTTAATTTTTTTTCAATCGGGTGAACGGATTATCAGGTTAATTGACTAACCTAATTCGGACCCTCCCAAGTCCTACCGAATCGCAACTTAAGTTCTTTTCATGCAAAAGATTTTTGATTTGGAGCCGTCACTAATCATTTTTGGTAGGTCGATTAGAAACCTAAATAAATCAGCGGGAGAACTAATTTATTTCTGCGAACCAGAGAAAATGGATTCGAGGACTTGATTACGCTAGATCATTCTAACGCCCTTTCGGTACCATTTTATTTCATGAAAGCTCATTTGGGATGATTGGAAGAAGTTTGGGTCAAACTGACCAGAAGGATAAAACGGTTATTTTTCAAGGATCGGGAGGTGGAAACATCAAAAATAGGATTGGCCAGTCGAAAAATTTTTTTTAGGTGGATACGCGTAAATTAATGACAACACAAATACAAATGCGGTATGTGGATATGGAGACATACGAGTACGACATGACATAATCGAAATTTAAATCAATTCATTTGGGCAAGAAAATTCTCGAAGATTTAATGTTAGGATTGTTACATGATTTGATAGATTTGATTGTCGAATTCGGACCTCGTGTTACTTTATGGATCAAGATCGCGGCTCGAACAATGGGGATGAACTCGTGACTTACGTTGATCGGTAGAGGAATTATGGATGGTAACATCTAGATTTAAACTCCCACTATCTTCAAGACTCTCTTTTGAAAAAAAGGATTCTCTCTTTTTTTTTTTGATTTTTTCTTCATTTCTAATTTTTTTTGAATCTCTCAAAACTCTCTCAAACATCCAAAATTTTCTCTCCCCCTAAAAAATCTCTCTCAAACACTTCAAATTTTTTTTCTCCAAAGAATTCCCCACCATCCAAACTCTCTTCTTCCTCCTTTTATAACCCATTCATTTATCTTCCATTCTAATTTTTCCACTAACTCTTCTTTTTCAACATCTTCCATTCTCCATCTCTATCTCACATTCTAATTTCTCCACTAACTCTTCTTCTTCAACATCTTCCATTCTCCATCTCTATCTCACATTCTAATTTCTCCACAACTCTTCTTCATCTCCATCTTCCCTTCTCCATATCTATCTCCCATTCTACTAACTCTTCTTCATCTCCATCTTCCATTCTCTATTCTCATCTATTCTTCTCCATCTTCTCTTCTCCATCTCCTCCTCTCCATCTCCTCTTCTTCATCTCCTCCTCTCCATCTTCCATTCTCTATCTCCTCTTCTCCATCTTTCCTTCTCTATTCTAATTTCTCCACTAACTCTTCTTTTTATTATTTACAAAATAATCCCTCAAATGTTAAGTATTTGCACTCTAGTCCATGAGATTTTAAGTATTTGCAATTCAGTCCACGGAGAAATATTTCTTTAAGTCCAAATCTTCTCAAAATTTTCAACACATCTCCCCTATGCTTATTTCTTGCCGCAAAATTTAATTAAATCCCTTTTGTAAAATTGAGTCATTCTGGGTATAATTGGGCCAAGATAAAAATTTAAAATATTAGAGAATAATGTCACAACTTCTAAAAGTGAAAAAATGAAAATAAATTGACTCAAATTAAATTTTTTAGGCTCGATTCGAGATTATGCTCGTGAAGAAATACACGACCCCTAATTGGTTTTTTTTTAAATTTGTGATGGCCAACATGAAAAGGAATTTAAAAGAAAAATATTGACCATTTTTACATATTTTTTTGTGACCTCAAACGCCATTATTTATTAAATATTTTCCTAATTTCTATATATATATATATAATTCAAAAAATATGAAAAATTATTTTTTTGTTCAAAAATGGTTGCCTAGGCTTGGCTAGGGCTTCCAAAGTTGATTTTATAATTTTCTCAATTTTTATGGATTTTCTATTAATTTTCGAAAATAAAAAATGCTGAAAAATACCAAAAATATGAAAAATTATTTTTTGGTCAAAATTGATTCCCTATGCTTGGCCAAGGTCCCCAAAATTGATTTTTCAATTTTACAATTTTTTATAGATTTTGTATTAATTTTAAAAGAGAAAACATGATTAAAAATCAGGTGTCAACAGTTGCCCCTCTTTGAAAGGAAGCTCGGTAGAGGTTCATTTCAAAGACGAGACAACACCTGAATCCTAATCGACTCAACACAAGGAGATAAAAAGAGTCGTGACAATTGATCTCCAATACCCCACATTGCAAGTTCTGATCCAGTTCCGGCTTGAGGAGGCTTCTATGAAGTGAGGGAGAGCTAGAGTGGAGAGGTTACCTGGCACTTACCTGCCCATCGTATGGCCGTTGCCTGACATGAATGCACTTTGAATAGACACCCAAATGTTCACTCAGAGGATAATCCGAGGAGGATGAGCTCTGACCTGTATGGTAGGTCAACCCATGATAGAGTTCCTAGTGAAAGGAATCTATTGGCGATCTATCCTGTTATAAGAATTCGCCTGCATTTTGACCCGTATGGTAGGTCAACTCATGATAGATTCCTAACGAAAGGATTCTACTTATTAAACTTTGATTGAAATTTGACCCGTATGGTAGGTCACCCTATGGTAGATTCCTAATGGAAAGATTCTACTGATTGAAATTTGACCCGTATGGTAGGTCACCCCATGGTAGATTCCTAATGGAAGGATTCTACTGATTGAAATTTGACCTGTATGGTAGGCCACCCCATGGAAATGCCTGTAAGAAGGACTTTGGTGCCTGTAAGAAGGACTTTTGGTTGCCTGTAAAAAGGACTTTGGTGCCTGTAAGAAGGACTTTTGGTTGCCTGTAAGAAGGACTTTTGGGTGCCTGTAAGAAGGACTTGAAATGGACCATTCCGTATTGGGGTTTCCAATGGAGGGGTTCCAGAGATGTCATTTCGCCTAATTGGTGTCTGGTTTTCAAGACTTGAAGATGGACCTTGCAGTATTGGGGTTTCCAATGGAAGGTTCCAGAGATGGCATTTCGCCTAATTGGTGCTTGCTTTTCAGGACTTGAAAATGAACCATTTCGTATCGAGGTTTCCGATGGAAGGGTTCTAGAGATGACATTTCGCCTGATTGGTGCCCGCTTTTCAGGACTTTGAAGATGGACCGTTTCGTATTGGGGTTTCCAATGGAAGGTCTCCAGAGATGGCATTTCGCCTGAAGTTGAGGCCGTATTGCTTTCTTGCGCAGATGAGGTCTTTGAGAAATGAAGCTGTACCGCCTTCTGGTGCAGGTAAAGTCTTCGAAGATAGGAGGCCGTGCTGCATTTTTTGTGCAAGCGAGGCATGTTGAGATCAAGATCACGAGAGTTGGTCAATCATGATTTGATAAAGCTTGAGAACACGAGATTATATCAATCGTGAGCTGATGAAGACTTCATGAGCGCATGTTGATCATGAGTCGCAAGGGTTCAGAAGACTTACCTGGATCTTCTGAGTTAATGATCGAGGCATAGACAGACTGATTATATCATGTCTGCTTGCTCACTGAATGACCTTATGTGCTGCAATGGATTTGAGCACCCAGACAATCATCAGAATTGGAAGGTTCAGGCTGAAGATATACTCACCTGAAAATGCTTGGCGAGTATTTGCCAACAGGGTTTGTTTGTTCAATAGCCCTTGGATGAATTTCGAGACCTCGGAGGGTAACTCGACTATCAGGAATGCACTACCTGTCAGACAGTGTCAGAGGTAACATGTGCAAGCATTTTTATCAATGAGTTCATCGGTTCATGCAAAACCATTCAGTTGAGTTTGCAATGATTAAACTGTATGTGTATGCTCATAATGTGGATCGTGTATGACTATTCTGTCGAGTTTGCATTTCCAATTCTGTCCAGGGAGGTTATCACGTTATGAATACCTCGAATGTAACCTGAATGGGGACTTCAGTCCGAAAGGGCTTTCTCTCACTCTCGAGAAAGGCTGGTTATCCTGATTGCATGATTTGAAAAGAAATCACTCAACCTTACCATCATCGCATTCAGCGAGGGTCTGAGTAATCTCGCAATTGATAAGATCAAGCCGATCTGGAGGTCTTGATTAGGACCGTAATGTAGGCTGGGTCAAGGCTTACCAAAGGGGACTCTTTTGAGTCAAGGCCACTGACAAAAAATGTCTTCATTATCTGCTCCGGGTTTACAAGTCAAGAACCCTGCAAAAATGAGAGAGAAATAGTTTTGCTCTAACTTCTTCGAGCGATGCTTAAAATCATTCAACTCTTACGTTAATTCAAGTGCTCTAATCAGAAGAGACTTTCGTAGGTTGGGAGTTAGGACTTAGAAACGAAAAGGCTCATTTTGGCTCAGAAAAATATATGAGAAATGCTTGGTGTTGGTGATCATTGCAGTCTTGTCACCGATCTTTGACCTTCTTGAATTTGTCTTCAATGAATACCACCATTGGCTGAGGGGTGATAATTCTTTTGCTGGAAATTGTAAATTGACTTCTTTGGAGAATTCTCTTTTGAGCGTTCTCAAAATCAGAGGTATATTACAGATGAATGGGCATTGGCCTTGCTTTTGATAGGCACTTTACTTTTTCTGCCCTAGATTTCTGGAGTAACCCTTGCTTTTCTTACTCCCGACTCCCTTTTGTTTGGGAGCAAGCCCATTTTTTAGGCTACACTTGTTTTTCTTTTTGACAAGATGATTTTTCAAAAATTGATACTAGACATTACATGAAAAGTCTAGCACATGACATAAGCTCATTTCGAGGGTTCATTGTTGACCCGATTTCTTTGATTCTGCTCTTTGGGGAAAGCGCCATCCTTCTTTGGAATGAGCAACGATCACCAACAAGGGCTTGTGAAATGAATTTCTAGGCTCAATTGGGCTATGCAAAGGATGTCTATGTAGGATAGAGAAATGAATGCTCTTTGTCATCCTAAAACACTTGAATTAAAATTCGAGTTAAATGCAAAGAAACACTCGAAGATTGGTATTAGTCCAAGCAAGACAATTTCTAACCATGATAACTGCTAGACCTACCTCCATTTGGCCCCCGATGTGGGGTGGTTCTTGACAGGGGTTGCAAAATGAAACCGCCGCTCAAATGGGTCGTCAATGGTTACCTGAAGTGTTTGGGACGGAGAATGAATGCCTCCTTCACTTTGGCTATCGTATCTTTTGCGAGAAAACTCATTGCCTTGGAGAACGCATAATCTGTCTACCGCTCAACTCACTGTGGATTAAATACAGGACGTATGTGGAAATGACTTGCCTTTCATCGTCCTGTCGTGCCCCATTTTGTATATTCGATCCATCGTGTACAGTTTATGCTCCAAGTCAAAATTAACAAATTAAACATGCAGAATAGTCATGTATGAACCATGAATCTGTGTAAACACCATGCAAATGTGGCAATGTGCAAGAATGGAAGAGAATTTCTCAAGAAAGGGGGGATTCGAATTGCCCCTAGATATGCGAACCGAATAAATTGATGATCTACTCCTCAAGTCGAGGAGTGGCTCGTTTCTGACTTTGCCCCTGCACAATGAAATACATGGGTGAAGGAGCATTTGGGCTTGTTTAATGTTGACAACCGTCATGGTCATTGGTCGAATGCCCCCCTCCAATTCTGGTTGCAGCTCCTTGAATCACCGTCGGTTTCCTGACAGAGAAATGGATTCACCTGAGGAAAGTATCGTATAGGGAATATCATTGGAACGAATACATTTCACCTGTTCCAGTAAATCTACATCAGTGGGACCCTCAATAGTGACTTTGGTGGCTTATTGATTCGGGAGCTTTCCCTAAACCTGGGATCACATGAAACAAATGCGTGTATGCATGAATGCATGAAATGCATGTAATAGTCCTAAAGTGACTCAGATTGTCCCAAAGGTAGCAAAATCGGCTCCTGCTTTTATTTCAAGGATGATACTGCTTGACTGCATCCGCATTTACAGGATATCTTAACTCTTTCCCATCCATGTTTACAAGAATCAAGGCTCCTCCAGGAAGGACCTTTTTGACGATATAAGGACCCTCATAATTTGGGGTGAACTTGCCCTCGGGATGAGAAACATTTGGAACTGTCTTTTTCACTACCAGATCTTCTACTTCAAAATTCCTGGGCTTGACTTTTCGATTGAACGCTTTGGCAACTCTTCTCTGGTAGCTCTGACCGTGACATATTGCCTTCAGACGCCTTTCATCTATCAGGTTCAACTGCTCATATCTCTGCTGCGTCCACTCCGCTTCGGAGAGTTTGACTTGGGATAAGATTCTCAGAGAGGGGATTTCAACCTCTACTGGTAGAACTGCCTCAATACCGTAAACTAGGGAATATGGGGTTGCTCCAGTCGAGGTTCGTATCGAAGTCCGATATGCCATCAACGCGTACGGCAATCTCTCATGCTAGTCTCTATAATTCTCTGCGGTTTTTGCTAGGATTTTCTTGATGTTCTTGTTTGCCGCCTCCACAGCTCCATTCATTTGTGGGCGATAGGGAGATGAATTAAGATGTCGAATGTTGAATGCTTGTAGCAGATCATCGACTATCTTATTATTCAAATTGGAGCCATTATCTGTGATTATCGCTTGAGGGGCCCCATATCGGGAGATAATATCCCTTCTGATGAACTTGGCCACATTCTTTGCTGTGACATTTGCATATGAGTTTGCTTCAATCCACTTCGTAAAATAGTCGATCGCCACCAGGATGAAGCGGTGCCCATTGGAAGCGCTAGGGTGAATTGGACCGATCATGTCTATCCCCCACATGGCGAATGGCCAAGCCTCCGACATTTGGTGGAGCTCGTTCGGGGGTGCGTTAATTCTGTCACCGTATACCTGGCATTGATGACATGACCTTACATGTTGGTTGCAGTCCGCTTCCATGGTCATCCAATAATAACCAAGCCGCATGATTTTCTTTGCGAGGAGGTGGCCGTTCATATGAGGACAGCATATCCCTTCATGGATTTCCTTCATGAGCATGTTTGCTTCTTTGGCGTCTATACATCTCAATAGGACTGAATCGAAGGACCTTTTATAGAGAGTTTGCCCGCTCAGGAAGAATTTGGTAGCCATCTTTGCTATGTACTTCTTATCCCCGACCTGACTCCCTTGAGGGAATTCTCCTTTCGAAAGATAATTCTTAATGTCATGATACCAAGGCTCGCCATCGAATTCGTCTTCCACCACCATGCAGTAGGCTGGCTGATCCATGACATTGATTTTTAAAGGCTTGATGTCGAGCCCGTCCTCCACTTGCAGCAATGAAGATAGAGTGGCTAACGCGTCTGCAAAGTGATTCTGGGTCCTTGGCAGATATTCGAACGAAATTTCATCGAAATTGTCGGTTAACTCCTCTAGGAACTTATGAGAGGGGATGAGCTTAGAATCCCTTGTTTTCCATTCTCCCTGCGTTTGGAGAATAATCAGCATGGAGTCTCCATAAACCTGTAACCTTCGCACCTTCATAGTGATAGCTAATTGCAGGCCTAGAATACAGGCTTCATATTCTGATATATTATTGGTGCATGGAAATACCAACTTCGCAGAAACCGGATAATGTAGGCCGTCTGGGGATATCAGTACTGCCCCAGTTCCAGATCCGGCCAAATTAACGGCACCATCAAAATACATGGTCCACTTATCATCAGATAATGCGAGGATTCGATTCTCTACCTCCTCCTCATCAGGGATTCCAAGTCCTTGTGAATTTTCTGCCAACATGTCGGCTATGGCCCGCCCCTTGACTGACTTCTGAGGTGAACTCCTTATGTCAAATTCTGATAACAGAACTTGCCACTTGGCCAGCTTTCCCAATAAGGCGGGTTTCTCCACCAAGTACTTAATTGGGTCGCATTATGTTACAAGCTGGATATGGTGATGGAGGGTGTACTGTCTCAACCTGTGGAGTACCCAGATCAGTGCGACGCATGTCCTTTCAACCATCGGGTAATTAGCCTCTGACTGCGTAAACTTCTTGCTCAGGTAATAAATTGCTCGCTCTTTCCCGTCCTCCGGTTTCGTCTGGGCGAGTAGAGCTCCTAATGATTCCTGATAGATCGTCAAGTACAGAGTCAAGGGGACTCCCGGGGTTGGTGGTATTAATACCGGAGGTAGGATCAGATACTTCTTGATCTTCTCAAATGCCTGATGGCATTCTGAATCACAAATGACTTTGGCGCCCTTCTTGAGGAGCTTAAAGAATGGTTTTGCCACATCAGAAAGTTGGGATATAAATCTAGCAATATAGTTTAACCGCCCCAGCAGGCTTCTTACTTCCCTTACTGAGGTTGGGGTATTAATGTCCCGTATAGCTTTAATCTTGGAAGGGTCGACCTCGATGCCATGACTGCTAACCATAAATCCCAAAAGCTTTCCGGATCTCGCCCCGAATATGCACTTGTTGGGATTCAGCCTCAGCTTATATTTTCGTAGGCGTTCGAACAACTTTTTTAGCACCAGAACATGGTCCTCTCCTGGTCTGGACTTGGCAATCATATCATCTACGTACACCTCGATTTCCTTATGCATCATGTCATGGAATAGAGCGACCATGGCTCTTTGGTATGTCGCCCCAGCATTCTTCAACCCGAAAGGCATAACCTTATAACAGAAGGTGCCCCATGGTGTTATGAATGAGGTCTTCGCCTTGTCTTCCTCCTTCATTAAGATCTGATTATAGCCAGAAAATCCATCTATAAAGGAAAACCATTCGAACCCGGCTGTACTATCGACCAACACGTCTATGTGCGGTAACGGAAAATCATCCTTTGGGCTGGCTTTATTCAGGTCTCGGTAATCGACGCAGATTCGGACTGTGCCGTCTTTCTTCATTACTGGTACGATGTTAGCGATCCAATCGGCATAGGGGATCGCTTCTATGAATCCCACCTTGAGGAGCTTCATCACTTCCTCCTCAATTTTCTTGGAAAGTTCGGGCCTCGTTCGCCTAAGCCTTTGTTTTTTTGGCAGGATGTTAGGGTCAATGGGCAGTACGTGTTTCACAATGTTAGGGTTGAGGCCGGGCATGTCTGCATACGACCAAGTAAAGACATCTTGGTATTCCCTGAGAAGTTCAGTCATTCGGGCAGCTTCAGAGGGTGACAAGGACTCCCCAATCTTCACTTCTCTGACATTCTGTGAGTCGCCCAAGTTCACGACCACTGCCTCTTCTGCCGTTAAGGGTTTAAACTCTTCGTATCGACTCCAATCTCTCTGAATATTTATGAAATCCTCATCTTCTTCCCTGATGCCACAAGAGTAATCTCCTTGGTGATCCGAGTCACACAACAGCCTATTACGCATGCTTGGAATGATATGCCTGAAATGTCATGAAGATGATTAGTCCCTTTCAGCAAGTAGTTTTCATGCATGATTTTCAAAAACCATTTGAAAAACATAATAAGAGAGCCAATCCTCATATCCTCGGACATCTTTGCTTCTCTTAATTTGCTTGATAAACTAGGAAGCGTGCGGGAATCCAGGCCTCAAATCTTCGAGAATCGAAGATAGGCATCATCATTGGGCTGGTTTGGAATGTTCCCGCACGCCCTTAATAAAACGTGCACACGCATTTTATTTTACTGATAAGGCCGCGTTACAAGGCAACCATTTGGACCAACGGCTCGAGATCCAAAGGTATTTTCTTGGAATTGAAAAGAGAGAAACCAAACGAAATGCAACAACTGAATTAAAATTGCGTTAAAGAAATGCTATAAGAAGCAGAAGAAGAGCCTCTTTACTCAGGCGAGATAAAGTCCTCGTCAAGCCTCTCGATGATGACGTTAACGGTGTCTTCTAGAAACGAGTTAGACATATCAAGCTCTGCTGCGCCTTGAATAGCTTCATCTGCTAACATCTTGGGGCGCTCGAATAAATACTGACCCAGTGAACTTCCAATCGCGTTAATTTTTCCTTTCCAAGCTCTGGAGCCAATGAAAGAATTAACTCTGCCTCTTCGACCTCCACGGGCCCTATAATGGCCTCGGCCTCGGCGTCCATGACAGCTTCTGGAAGTAAGGCCCTTACTGGATTCACCAGTATATCCTAGGCCTATTCGGTGCTTGTTGGTGTCCAATTGCAGGGGCAAGCGGATCCCTTGACCATTCTTTCCTAGACCGAGTCCATGGATAAAACCATATGCCAATAGCATTTTTCCAGGTGTTAGAGTATACTTGGAGGGCGCACGAGCCCTCATTTTGGTTCCTGGAGGTGCATGCGTGACTGCCACTAACTCGAGAGAATGATAGCTAGCCTCTTCTTTGTTCTCCGGCTCCACATATGGAATCGCGCTCTTCTGGTATGCGGTGAAGTCCATTTCCCCATGCACGGTTATCACTTTCCCATCAACCACAAATCGAACCTTCTGGTGCAGGCTCGACGGTACTGCGCCTGCAGTGTGGATCCATGGTCTGCCCAATAGAAATCCGAAAGCATGTCGCGACCTAAAATTCATTTTTAGGTTAATGGATTACCAGATTAATTAATTAAATTAACTAACCTAGTTCGAGCTCTCCCAAGCTCTACCAAATCGCAACTTTGATTTTTTTTCACATGATTTTAGAATTTGGAGTCGCCACTAATCATTTTTGGTAGGTTGATTAGAAACCTAAGTAACCTAGCAGGAGAACTAAATTACTCCTACAAACCAGAGATTATGAGTTCGGGGACTTGGTTACACTAGTTAATTAAAACTAATGCCCTTTCGGTACCTTAATTCCATGGATATCCTATTTTGGCAACTCTCACTTGATTTATTCCTAAGACCCTGGTAATGTGTTCTTTTTATGTTTTCACTTTAAAATGAAATGCATAAAGGGTATGAACGCAAACGTTGACATACAAATACGACACACAAATACGGACATACGAATATGATATACGAATACGTAGATATGCGAATAGGAATACGTGCGTCACGTGCGAATGACATACGTACATGACATGCGAACGACATACGTACGTGACATGTGTATGAATACAATATGCATACGGGATAGACGAATACATATACGTGCGTTACATGCGAAGGACATACGTACGTGGACATGCGAATGATATGCGTACGTGACATGCGTATGAATACAACATGCATGCGGGGATAGACGAATACGAATACGTATGTGACATGCGTATGAAGACGCACGAATACGATATGTAACATGCATACATACACCATACAAATACGTGACATATATATGTGACATGCATAGTGATATGTGTATGTAAATACGTACATTTCGATTTTGCCCATAAATGGCAAAGTCGTCATTTTGAAAAGATGGGATAAAACCCTCATTTTTGAAAAAGATGGGATAAAACCCTCATTTTGAAATTTTTGATTTTTCTGAATGAATATGCATGGGTTAATAACATATCATAACAGACAAATGTGAATTTGCAAACGTCGCGTACGTGACGTGCATACGAGAACAAACAAATACGATATGTCTATACGAACATACGGATAACATAACAAACATACATGAGACATACTACATGAGATGCACATGAATGGCATTTTTTGTATTTTCAGATTTTCCATTTTTTTTTGGTTTTTTGGATTTTCTACATTTTTCTTTTTGTATTTTGGATGTATTATAAAAGAATGCAAAATCACCCAAAGCAAATGAAGATGTGAAGAGAGAGCAGGTAAAGTAAAACTACCCTAAGGACAGTGAAAATAAAACCCGCAACTCGTCGGGTGAATAATTACAGACCAATTAAATAAAACCCGAGACATGATCGGGAATACAACAAAAATGGACCGGAATGGACATCGGTCAAACACCCATCGCCAAGCCTCGTGGGTCAAGAGTACAACAAAACGGACTGGAATGGACATCGGTCATCCTCCAGTCTTCAAAGCATCGGGCCGAAAGCCAAATGAAAATAATGAACTTATCCAATCGGACATGCACAATCACCAATGAGTTAAGACAATTCAAAAACTCAAAGAGAGTTTAACACGTGCTGATTAAACTTCATTGATACCATTTTTTACATTTTCCAATGCATTAACACAAAAAATACGAATTAAATCATACTGTCCATGAACATTCTTAAGGAGAAAGCAGTAACCATAAAATACAAAAGAAATAATGAAATGTATGTAAAACTTCTGAGAGTTTTTATGTGGATGGGAAAATGTGTTTTTGACAACTTTCATGTTTTACATTCTTATTGAAGAGACACTCATTTTCGTGTAGAAAATGGTCTTTCATGAGAGCTCAGCAGCGAACAAACAAATTTCACAGAACAGACATATTTCAGGATTAAGCTTAAATGGACACTCAATTCTCAAAATTAATGCACCAAACTTTCCAGTCTACTAAACAAGACCCCAATGAACAACTTTCATTTTTTGTGAAGTTTCAAAAGAAAACTCTAAACATGAGATAACTACAAATCAATATGACCACGCACAGAAAAACACTTAGACTCAAGGACGCCAACAGAATTGCATGATTTCATTAAATGCATTAAAAATACGAAACGTGCATGAATATTTTTGTATTTTTTATATGTTATGCATTAAGATCTTATGAACAAATGTCATGAAGAGGTCTTTATGAAAAAAAGTCTAGAATAACCCATGGAAAATCATTTAGCGTGAAAGGTCAGATCAAAAAAATTCCATCTCAGGTTCTGATCACCATATTTCCAGATTTCTGCTTTCAATTTTGGGACCCTTTTGACATAGCAAACGATGTCAATTTTCGCGCCATAATATATCAAATCGAAGATCTCGAAGTCATCTACGAATGTTCAGTATATTTATTTTCGAGATTTCGTCATCTAAACACGAAAAATTGAGTTACCAGATAATTGCACATTCTGATGCGCTTAGAGTTCGTTGGAGATGAATCCGTCGCGTCGCCAAGGCTTGTTCCACGGCGGCGAATTTTTCTCTCTCAAAATTTTTTCTCTTGAAATCTCTTCAAAAATTTTTTTTTTCTCTCCAGTTTTTCTTCAATCTCCCAAAACTCTCTCAAACATCCAAAATTTTCTCTCCAAAAAATTCCCCTCTCAAGCTCACTTCTTCTTCCTTTTATAAACCACTCATCTATCTCCCATTCTAATTTTTCCATTAACTCTATCTCCCATTCTAATTTCTCCACTAACTCTTCTTCATTTTCATCTTCCCTTCTCCATCTCTATCTCACATTCTAATTTCTCCACTAACTCTTCTTCATATTCATCTTCCCTTCTCCATATCTATCTCCCATTCTACTAACTCTTCTTCATCTCCATCTTCCCTTCTCTATTCTCATCTTATCTTCTCCATCTTCTCTTCTCCATCTCCTCTTCTCCATCTTCCTATCTTCATCTCCTCATCTCCATCTTCTCTTCTCCATCTTCCCTTCTCTATTCTAATTTCTCCACTAACTCTTCTTTTTGTTATTTACAAAATAATCCCTCAAGTATTAAGTATTTGCACTCTAGTCCATGAGATTTTAAGTATTTGTAATTCAATCCCTGGAGAAATATTTCTTTAAGTCCAAATCTCCTCACAATTTTCGACACACCTATCGCATGTTGAATTTAAGCTCATTTCTTGCTATTGAAAATAATGCAAAATTTAATTAAAGCCCTGTTTGTAAAATTGCGTTATTCTGGGTATAATTGGGCCAAGATGAAAATTTGGAATATTAAAGAACAATGTCACAACTCCTAAAAGTGAAAAATGAAAATAAATTGACTCAAATTGAATTTTTTTAATCCCGATTCGAGATTATGCTCGTTAAGGAATACACGACCTCGAATTGGATTTTTTAAATTTGCGATGGCCAACATGAAAAGGGATTTAAAGGAAAAATATTGACTATTTTTATGTATTTTTGTGGCCTCAAATGCTATTATTTATTAAATATTTTCCTAATTTCTAAAAATTATATTTAAAAAAATACAAAAAATATGAAAAATTATTTTTTTTATTCAAAAATGGTTGCCTAAGCTTGGCCAAGGCTTCCAAAGTTGATTTTGCAATTTTCTCATTTTTATAGAGTTTCTATCAATTTTAGAAAATAAAAATACCGAAAAATACTGAAAATATGAAAAATCATTTTTTGGTCAAAATTGATTCCCTAGGCTTGGCAAAGGTCTCCAAAGTTAATTTTTTTCAAATTTATGAATTTTTATGGATTTTCTATTAATTTTAAAAAAGAAGAAAAGAAAAGGTGATTGAAAATCAGGTGTCAACAAAGCACTCGGGAGGTCCATGACTTGAAATCCAATAGAGAACTCTACTGGCCCAATTAGGACATCTAGTTCGATTTCACCAACCACATTCTTCCTCATTCCGTCGAAAGCTCTAATTGTAGCATTGGAGGCACGGATGAGCTCCTCATTCACACCCAGGTTCCTGAGTGTGGCCAATGGACATATGTTGAATGCTGACCCATTATCAATTAGCACGTGGGAGACCTGCTTGCCGTGGCTCCTCGCCGATATGTACAGAGCCTTATTATGGGCCCATCCATCCATAGGAATGTCCTCATCCGAGAAGGATATTTGATCCTTTAATATGATAGCGCTAACAAAACTCTCTAGCTGTATTTCGTTAATCGTCTCAGGTACGTGTACCTCATTCAGGACCCTCATCAGCGCATTTTTATGCTTTTCTGAGTTTACGAATATATCCAGTAGTGAGATTTGGGCCGGCATTTTCCGTAATTGCTCTATCACTTCAAATTCGCTCGTTTTGATGATGGTTAACAGTTTTTCGACATCTTCTTTAGTTACGTCTCTCTTCTCGGTCTCTCCCTCTTTAGGTGCATAACACCTCCCCGACCTCATCACTACATCTATTTCGCTCGTCCCGTAGTCCCAATGAACCGCTTTAGGATCGTACTCTTCCACTGAAGGGATCTTTATCACAACCGGCCTGACACCCTCAGCCTCTCCTTCAGGGCCATCATTCGCCTCTTCATTAGAGATGCTGATTGTAAGTGGCTTGACTAAGTAATCATCCTCTTTTTCCCAATTGTCAACCTTGTCTAGGTTAATTACAAAAGCTTCTATAGTCTCAATCATCCCAATGAGGTCATCCAAGTCTTCAGAATTGTACCCGCATCTGGGTTCAGCATGAGCTGTCTTGTCGAGTCTATCAGAGGGTGGCGCATTGGTCCTCCTAGCATCCTTACTCTTCAGCCTTCCGTTGGCGAGTCCCCATTCAACTCCCTCGCCTACCCGCAACAGGTGGGAGAACGAGGCGTAGGTGGTCCCAGCCATATGTTGGAAGAGCTCGTACGGGAGGGTTCTCAGAAAGTACCCGATCAGCTCCTCCCTAGTTAACGGAGGATTTATTTGTGAGGCACGCAACCTCCATCTATGCGCGTAAGTCTGGAATTGCTCATCGCTTCGCTTGACCACTTGAAGGAGGTCAGCTCGGGTGGGGGCTCCTCCAATGCCGGATCCGCACTCGTCCATTCGTTCTTTCAACCTATCAACCACAGTTGCCAATTCCCCCAGTCGCTTCTCTATTGCAGTCAGCATACGACCTTGATTTTCGACCCTTGTGTGCAGCTCCAGTTCAAGTGCGTCGCTCATGACCCGCGCTTGACTCATTTCTCTCGATCGCTGGAGCAAATCTAACAACTTTTCGGAGGTGAAGTTCAGCTTTCTCTCGATGTTACTGAAGCGTTCTGCAACGCTTAATCCGCTTAATGAGTCGGTTTCTTTCTCATTTGTCGTAATAGGGATGATTTCATCAATTGTCTCAAAGGAGTCTTTCTCGGAAGTTTCCTTCTTTGGTACCTTCCTCTATGTCGTCCATGCCTCTCCACCGGTTGGGCACTATTTCTTCCGCTTTTTTGAAGAAACGTGGTGGGATTGAATATAGAACCCTGTAGTTGTAGCCTCCGCTATCCTGCCCCAGGGTATCCACAATTTCTCCCCTCCTACTAGCTTCACGGACAAATCTCTTGTCTGCATGGCGTGCCTTTGTTAGTCTAAACTCCTCTTCGTCTAACTCCTCTTCGGATATCATACCCACTACCTGGTGGTCCGGGAGTGGGTTTTGTTGTACATTTGGCTCCGTTTTATCGAACTGAAGGATGTGATTGTCAATAAGGGCCTGAACCTTGAACTTCAGGGTGACGCAATTGTCAACATTGTGGCCTTTCTCTCCCATGTGGTAGACACATGATTGGCTCGGATCATAACCCGAAAATCTCGAAGGATTTAATCTCGGTGGCTCCTTGGCGACTAGCCTCCCTTCCAACAGCATTGGGAGCAGCTTGGATAGTGGCCTAGGGAGCGGAGTGAACTGATTGGGAAGCGGCTTCCTTTTTTGAGGTTGAAGCGGCTTCGGTGTCGACCATGACGAGCTTCCTTGTGTCATGGTAGAGTTAGAGAATTGCTTTGGTTGCGATAGATTAGGCACGAAAGCCACGTCGACGTTGGGCTCTCTTTCCTTCCTAGGTGGATACTGGCGTCTTGTTGCAGTCTCAGGAGCCTTTCTCTCTCTCATAGCCCATTCAAGTCTTTCGGCAACCTTTATGAGATGTACGAAGGTCTGGCACCCAGAAGTGTTCAGTCTGTCGAAGTACTCATACGGTAGTGCCTTCAGAAACAGGTCGACAAGCTCGTCTTCAGGGATTGATGGTTTAACTTGCATAGCTAAAGCCCGCCACCTTTGAGCATAGTTACGAATGGCTTCATTTTTTCCTTTTACCATCCTCAGCAATTCTTCCCTAGTAGGAGCCGTCGCGGTGTTAAATTTATACTGGTGCAAGAAGTTCTCAGCTAAATCTTCCCAACCATCATAATCTTCTAGATCCAACTCAATGAACCATGCTAGAGCAGCACCTGCCAGACTCTCCTGAAACGTGTTCATCAATAACGGAACATAATCGGAATAATGCGCCATCTTGCGCAAGTAGTACTTCAGATGAGCTTGGGGGCAGCTTGTCCCATTGTACTTTCTGACGAACTCGGGCTCTTTGTAATCGAGCGGGACTTCCACTTTAGTGAAGGGAGATATCTTGTCGAAACGGGTCAGTTCATATCCCTGGCTACTGAGGCACTCCTCAATTTTTGCGAGCCTCCTTGCACCCTCCTCTGCTTTGCTCACAGGCTTTTCTTTCTTTTCAGTATCGAGGTCGATTACCACTGGCGGGGACTCGGGTGACGGCTCGACATCCGGCACCTTTCTTGGAATGTGCGCCTCCCCTGGAGCTTGAGTCACGCTCGAAGGGTGGGATGATGACGGGTGAGTAGTTTGGGCCGAATCTACTGGCGGGGTAGTTTTCGCCTGGGCTTCTATCATCATAGCTTTCATTTCTGCCAGCATCGTAGCCATGGTTGTCATCTGCGTCTCAAGGTTAACTACCCTGGGGCTCAATTCCTCATGTTCCATCCTTGCCCTAAGACGGGTTCTGATACGGCTGCGTGGCACTTCCGTGATCAATGGGTACCTGAAAAAAGAATTTATACAAATGAGTATGATGGATGAAAATGACAAGTCGGTCCATGACAACCCTCTAGACCCAAGAAACAAAGCCAACATGATCAAAAGATTAATTTGAACAAATTTCAATTTCGTCAGCTTTTACGAGAAAATTCATATCAATTCCCACATAATTCGAAAAAGTACCAAACTTTGGGAGTTGATAATTAAGACAATAATGTACAACTTTCATTTTTTGAGATTGGGAAGATTCCTCATGGATTAGTACAGTTTAATACTTCTTTCTAAAAATTTTCTTCAGAAAACTGATTTGTCCGGTTTTTACTTTGAGGATAAATGGGTCATCAAAAATTTGAATTGATGCCCAAAAATTTCCAGTCCACTAATTAACATCCCAATCTACAACTTTCATGTTTTGATTTTTCTCAAAAGAGCATGTTTTCTAGTGATAAATGGAGAAACAAAAGTGAAGTCGAGAAAATTCCAAAATCCAGGCAGTTTTTCTTTCACCTTAAATTCGGTAATAAATGGAAAATACATTGAATTGATTCAAAATTTTTTTGAGTGATGAATTAGGGTCTTGTGAATGTTTTCTGTGAAGACTCTATGGATCAATTAAAACTATAAAGTTCAATAAAAATGATGTAATACCAGAAAGTCATATCTGAACAGTAACCTTTATTACAAGAAAAGCTCATAAAGTCATGAAAATGCAATTAAACATGGAACAACAATCCTAAAGATGGCAAATCAAGCTGTTTTTCTTTTCTTTGTAGCGACGCAATCTATAGACGAATGGGCTTCCAACTCTATCCGAAGTCGTGCATTTTCCTTAGCCAAAGTCTTCATTTGTTTTTTTGCCTTTTGCACCTTCTTCGCATAGGTCTCAATCTCGGCTTGACGAGTGGGCTTCACAATCACCAACGGAAACTTTGGAAGCATGTGAGTTGGTATCAAATGGTGCTTAATATACCGGGCCTTCGCATGATAACATCTTTCCTTTCCCTCGAGCTCTTCCTTGGGTAGTAATAGTGAGCGAGTCTTGGACTTGAGCCAAATTTGGTCAAGATGCTTGATCTCGGTTCTATAATTCTCGCCTGCAACGAATTCAACTTGAAAAGTTTTTGGCCCCAAAGGTGGTGGGATATCCTGTAGAACTCCATATTGCCGTACCACACGGAGAGGATGATACTGTGTCATGCCGGTAATACCCAAAAGAAGTATAGGCTCCCGCTCACCATAGTACAAACGAGCCTTAGAGACTTGAAACCATATAGCTTGCCATAGAAAAACCTTGGGACTCGGATCTTTAAATAAATCAATCTACTCGGAATAAGACGATCTAGCAATATTTTTTTGCAACTCTTGAAATTTTGCAATTGGGTTTTCCTCTTGACTTACCCGTGGAATCGTCATTTTTGAGCCGAACTTAGCATAATGAGAGAAAAACCACATTTGCAAAAGTCCCACCGGAGCATGAAATGTTCTGTCCTTGTTTTGCTTAAAACGAGTCAGAGATATAAAAGTCTCGGCCAGGATAGCATTAGTAAAGTTCATTCCACTGCAAACTTGCCTAGCTATCCAAGCCATGGATGGACTAATAAAATCCTTTTGGAGCGGAAAGATCACAAGTCCGAAGAAAGCTAGAATAAAGATCCTGCTTTGCAAGTGTGAATTGCTCTCATAAAAAAGTTCAATGAGGAATGAGAAAGGGCACATATGACAATTTCCTTTTAAAATTTTCCTCATTTTATTTTCGCTAATTTTCAAAAACTCAGCAAAAATGAAAATTGGATCCATTCCCACACAAGGGCGAATTAAATCAATGCTCAAAGGTTTTCCAATGGCAAGGCTATATTCTTCCAAAGTCGGAGTGAGCTCGTGCTTACCTAAAATGAAAGTAGCGGTATATGGGCACCAGAAATGTGCAAGTGCCTGCATGACCCCAGTCTGTAATTCGATATCCAAAAGTGGCAATACGTGACCCATACGACTAAGGGCATAGGTCTGTGCATCAATGCTCAAGCGCCTCCACATCTGCTTCAACTCGGCCTTTGGAATGTACACGAAACGGATATCGATGTGTCCCATTGTCTATAAATCACGCGCCACAATCCTAAGTGTCATGGACCGACCCAAACAATAACATAAGATAAGATGAAGTTCAGAAGCATACTTTACCGTGGGATAGGAAAATAAACAATCACATGGACATGCACATGACTCGTGGGTTAACCTTATTCTAACTATCCTAAAGGCTCACAAATTGAAGCGAAAGACTTACGGCAAGGCGACAATCTCGCGCACATAATCAAGATTAGCCGCTATCCCGCGACGTAACCAAGATTAGCCGGGCCTTTTCACTTCGGCTACTCGAGTCAAAAATTAAAACCACCGCTTTGGTAATCTTACCAAGCTTGAGGCATAACTTTTAAAACTCATTTGTGAAAAGAAGTTCGGGATTGAATCTGGACTAACTTTCGACGTGATCTCACGGCGAACGCTAGAACCAAATCACAATACCATCTTAAAACTAGTGGCCCAGGTCCGGCCACGGGATGTGTGTGATGTAGTGCTAAAGCGATTAATTATGCACAACAATTAAATGCAAACACCGCTTCAATAATTCAAAAATTAAATCACAAGTTTCACACACCAAACCTGCAAAACAAAGGGTTAGCCAAACACTCCACCCCTTATAACTCCCATTCTGCAAAACCATTTAACACCTAAAAATTAGAATCCAACCAATTCTCAAACCAAATGGATTTTTGCGAAATTTTTCTGGCCTAAGTCCACTAAGGCTTTTAAAATTTCGAAAAAAAATTCAAGTACTCTAATTAGTGCTTTATTCTTTCGAAAATTCCAAAAAACCAGTCCCCAGCGGAGTCACCAAGCTGTCGCGACCCGAAAAAAATTAATTTAATTTTTTTTCAATCGGGTGAACGGATTATCAGGTTAATTAACTAACCTAATTCGGACCCTCCCAAGTCCTACCGAATCACAACTTAAGTTCTTTTCATGCAAAAGATTTTTGATTTGGAGCCGCCACTAATCATTTTTGGTAGGTCGATTAGAAACCTAAATAAATCAGCGGGAGAACTAATTTATTTCTGCGAACCAGAGAAAATGGATTCGGGGACTTGATTACGCTAGATCATTCTAACGCCCTTTCGGTACCATTTTATTTCATGAAAGCTTTTGGGATGATTGGAAGAAGTTTGGGTCAAACTGACCAGAAGGATAAAACGGTTATTTTTCAAGGATCGGGAGGTGGAAACATCAAAAATAGGATTGGCCAGTCGAAAAATTTTTTTTAGGTGGATACGCGTAAATTAATGACAACACAAATACAAATGCGGTATGTGGATATGGAGACATACGAGTACGACATGACATAATCGAAATTTAAATCAATTCATTTGGGCAAGAAAATTCTCGAAGATTTAATGGTTAGGATTGTTACCTGATTTGACAGATTTGATTGTCGAATTCGGACCTCGTGTCACTTTATGGATCAAGATCGCGGCTCAAACGATGGGGATGAACTCGTGACTTGCGTTGATCGGTAGATGAATTATGGATGGTAACATCTAGATTTAAACTCCCACCATCTTCAAGACTCTCTTTGGAAAAAAAGGATTCTCTCTCTTTTTTTTGATTTTTTCTTCCTTTCTAATTTTTTTTTAATCTCTCAAAACTCTCTCAAACATCCAAAATTTTCTCTCCCCCTAAAAAATCTCTCTATAACACTTCAAATTTTTTTTCTCCAAAGAATTCCCCACCATCCAAACTCTCTTCTTCCTCCTTTTATAACCCATTCATTTATCTTCCATTCTAATTTTTCCACTAACTCTTCTTCTTCAACATCTTCCATTCTCCATCTCTATCTCACATTCTAATTTCTCCGCTAACTCTTCTTCTTCAACATCTTCCATTCTCCATCTCTCTCACATTCTAATTTCTCCACTAACTCTTCTTCATCTCCATCTTCCCTTCTCCATATCTATCTCCCATTCTACTAACTCTTCTTCATCTCCATCTTCCCTTCTCTATTCTCATCTATTCTTCTCCATCTTCTCTTCTCCATCTCCTCCTCTCCATCTCCTCTTCTTCATCTCCTCCTCTCCATCTTCCATTCTCTATCTCCTCTTCTCCATCTTTCCTTCTCTATTCTAATTTCTCCACTAACTCTTCTTTTTATTATTTACAAATTAATCCCTCAAATGTTAAGTATTTGCACTCTAGTCCATGAGATTTTAAGTATTTGCAATTCAGTCCACGGAGAAATATTTCTTTAAGTCCAAATCTTCTCAAAATTTTCAACACATCTCCCCTATGCTTATTTCTTGCCGCAAAATTTAATTAAAGCCCTTTTGTAAAATTGAGTCATTCTGGGTATAATTGGGCCAAGATAAAAATTTAAAATATTAGAGAATAATGTCACAACTTCTAAAAGTGAAAAAATGAAAATAAATTGACTCAAATTAAATTTTTTAGGCTCGATTCGAGATTATGCTCGTGAAGAAATACACGACCCCGAATTGGTTTTTTTTTTTTTAATTTGTGATGGCCAACATGAAAAGGAATTTAAAAGAAAAATATTGACCATTTTTACATATTTTTTTGTGACCTCAAACGCCATTATTTATTAAATATTTTCCTAATTTCTAAAAATATATATATAATTCAAAAAATATGAAAATTTTTTTTTTGTTCAAAAATGGTTGCCTAGGCTTGCCTAGGGCTTCCAAAGTTGATTTTATAATTGTCTCAATTTTTATGGATTTTCTATTAATTTTCGAAAATAAAAAATGCTGAAAAATACCAAAAATATGAAAAATTATTTTTTGGTCAAAATTGATTCCCTAAGCTTGGCCAAGGTCCCCAAAGTTGATTTTTCAATTTTACAAATTTTTATAGATTTTGTATTAATTTTAAAAGAGAAAACATGATTAAAAATAAGGTGTCAACACCAAGCTCTACCAAATTGCGACTTTGGTTTTTTTGTTCAAATGGTTTTAAAATTTGGAGTCGCCACTAATCATTTTTGGTAGGTTGATTAGAAACCTAAGTAAATTAGCGGGAGAACTAAATTACTTCTACGAACCAGAGACTATGAGTTCGGGGACTTGTTTACACTAGTTAATTAAAACTAATGCCCTTTCGGTACCTTAATTTCATGGATATCCAACTCAGGCTTGGTTTATTCCTAAAGCTCTAGTGGAGTGTTCTCTTTTTGTATTTACACTTTTTAAAATGGAATATACGTAAGTGACATTTTTTTTTGGCATTTCAAAAATATTAAGTATTTCCCTGAAGCCAAAAGAGAGAGTGAGTTAACAACTTCTATGTAGTGCTGCGAACTACTCATTTTGGGGTTTAGTGATTCAAAAATTAAATTACAGGAAGTAAATGACAAAAAATGAAAACCACCAACGGATAGCTCATCCTTGGCTTGGCCCTCTCCTTTGGGGTTTAAGGTGTAGGAATTTAAATTGCAGAAATTTAAAATGACCTCCAGTGAGCGGGCTCTGCCCTTCACATTCTGGGGTTTAAATTCTTTAAAATAAAACGAATTGATTTGACAATTCGGGCCGAAATCCATCGACGGGTCAATTGAAAATTTAATGGGCACTCAAGAGCTCGTCAACGCTAATTTTACACCTCCATGGAATTTACCGTTGACTTGGAGTTGTCCTTTGCCTGACATAAATATATGGAGAAATGGAGTAATAGAGCAAATATGATTTAATTCACATTAAAAATTAGAACAATGAAAGAGGCACTTAGCTTCAATGGCATTATGAGAAGTGCTTGATGGATATAATTGGTTCTTGCTTGAAATCAAATATGGGGAAATGGGAGAAGAGTGGAAAATTTAAGCTAGTTTATATTAAAAAATCAAAGAGAGTAGAGGGACACTTAGCTTCAAATCTGGGATGAATTCTTGATTTATGTTGATCGATAAAGAAATTGATTATGATAACCCTCTAGCTTTAAACTCCCATCATTTTCAAAATTCTCTCTCTTTTTAGTATTTTCTTTCTCTCAAATTTTTCTTCAATCTTCCAAAACCCTCTCAAACATCCAAAATTTTCTCTCTAAAAAAATTCTTTTCTTTCAAGCTCTCTTCTTCCTCCTTTTATAGCCCACTCATTTACCTCCCATTCAAATTTCTCCATTAACTCTATCTCCCATTCTAATTTTTTCACTACCTCTTCTTCATCTTCATCTTCCTTTCTTCATATCTATCTCGCATTCTAATTTCTCCACCTATTCTTCTCCATCTCCATCTTCCCTTCTCCATATATATCTCCCATTCTAATTTCTCCACTAACTCTTCTTCATCTCCATCTTCCCTTCTTTTATCTTATTTTCTCCATCCATTCTTCATTTTCTCTTCTCCATCTCCTCTTCTCCATCTTCTCTTCTCCATCTCCTCTTCTCCATCTTCCCTTCTCTTATCTTATTTTCTCCATCCATTTTTCTCCATCTCATCTTCTCCGTCTTCTCTTCTCCATCTCATCTTCTTCATCTTCCCTTCTCTATTCTAATTTCTCCACTAACTCCTTTTTTTTGTTATTTGCAAAATAATCTCTTAAGAGTTAGGTATTTACACTCTAGTCCTTGAGATTTTGAGTATTTACAATTTCGTCCCTGAAAAAATATTTCTTTAAGTCCAAATATCCTCAAAATTTTGAACACACCTCTCCTATGCTTAGTCGAAATTCATCGCATATCAAATTTAAACTCATTTCTTGCCGCAAAATTTAATTAAAGCCCTTTTGCAAAATTGAGTTATTTTGAGTATAATTGGGCCAAGATGAAAATTTAGAATATTATAGAATAATGTCACAACTTCTAAAAGTGAAAAATGAAAATAAATTGACTCAAATTAAATTTTTTAGGCCCGATTCGAGATTATGCTCGTGAAGGAATACACGACCCCGAATTGGATTTTTTAAATTTACGATGGCCAACATGAAAAGGGATTTAAAAGAAAAATATTGACTATTTTTATGTATTTTTGTGGCGTCCAATGCTATTAATAATGAAATATTTTCCTAATTTCTAAAAAATATATTTAAAAAATACAAACAAATAGGAAAAATTATTTTTTGCTCAAAAATGGTTGCCTAAGCTTGGCCAAAGCTTCAAAAGTTGATTTTTTAATTTTATGAATTTTTATGAATTTTCTATTAATTTTCGAAAATAAAAATATTGAAAAATACTAAAAATATGGAAAATACTTTTTTGGTTAAAATTGATTCCCTAGACTTGGCCAAGGTACCCAAAGTTGATTTTTTAATTTTATGAATTTTGATGGATTTTCTATTAATTTTAAAGAGAAAATGCGATAAAAAATCAGGTGTCAACACTCCAGTTTTAAATTAGATCCCTGTGTTTTCAGGAATTTGCAAATTGACTCTAGAAGACAGCTATACTCAAATACGAAGTCCTCTTATTGAATGAAACTGGGGGCAAATCAATTTGCGGATATTATCACTGAATGGACAGCTCCAAACGAAGAAAGACGCAAACGAAAGACCCAGGCAATCTCAAAGAAGGGTAATTTTGTATCGTTCCAATTTGTTCATGATCGTCTCAAATTCTGAATTACTTTCTTCTGTCTTAACAGGTGTTGTAAAATACCTTGAAAAGAACCGGGACGTGGAATTGCCCAATGCAACATAGAAAGACCACACAATCTCAACGGTTAACTCTTAAAAGAAAGCCTCCATGGACGCCCACGGTCCAATGGGCCTGATAGCACGGGAAATGACAGTGGTCCGAAATATCCCGAGTTCGATCCCCAAGGGTGGGGAATGTTGTAAGTATTGTAAATAAATAAAATAACTTTTTGCGCATTTCGTTTTGTAGAAAGAAACGGGAATACTCGACGAGCAATACCAAGGTCAGTATTTTGTCATGAGCTTACCCTAATTTTGAAGTGTCCAGCCAAAGCTAAGGGAAACTCAATCTAGTGAACTTGATAAAGGTGTCACGCAAAACATTCAAGATGAAGGGTAAATTAGTATTGTATCCAATTCATCATTTTTAATACTGACTAACACGTCTTCTCTTCCATTGTTTGATAGGAAATGTCTAATTTGACATACCTATGGAGAAAATCCCGAGTGGTAAAACTGGTAAAGGAGTTACGCGAAGCACTCAAGGGTAACTCAGTATCGTGTCCAGTTCATCATTTCTGATACTGGCTAACATGTCTCCTTCCTTTTTACATGAAATGTTAAACTAACATTTGATACGTCAAAGAAAACAGCCTCAAGGGGCCAAGTTATGATCGCCTGATACGATCTGTCTAATGAAATAGGGGAAATCAATGGCGAACCCTGGATCGAAAAGAGGCAAAACCAGAAACAAGCTACTGCTCGACTTGGGGAATAGGCCCCCCAACGTGTTTGATCCACCCACACAGCCAGGGGCAATTTCCATACTTATACATTGTATTGCCATATTTGCATGATGTTTACACATTCCATGATTTATGCATGACTGTTCTGCATGTTCAATTTGTCAATTTTGACTGGGGGTATAAACTGTACACGATGCATCGAATGTACAGAATGGGGCATGACAGGACGATGAAAGGCAAGCCATTTTCACATACGTCCTATATTTAATCCATAGTGAGTTGAGCGGAAGACAGATTCCGCATTCTCCAAGGCAATGGGTTTTCTCGCAAAAGATACGATAGTTGAAGTGAAGGAGGTATTCATTCTCCATTCCAAACACTTCAGGTAATCATTGACAACTCATTTGAACGGTGATTTCATTTCATAACCCTGTCAAGAATCACCCCACACTGGGGCAAAACAAAGGTAATTCCAACAATATCAGGAGATAAATGGTTAGAAATTCTCTTGCTTGGACTAACATCAATCTTCGAGTGATTCTTTGCATGATACTTGAATTTTAATTCAAGTGCTTTAGGATGACGAAGAGCATTTATTTTCTCTATCCTACACACTCATCCTTTGCATAACCCAATTAAGCATGCAAATTCATTTCTTAAGCCCATGTTGGTGATCCTTGCTCATTTCAAGGTAACAACGACACCTTCCCCCAAGGAGCAGAATTGAAGAAATTGGGCGAATAAAGAATTCTCGAATTAGCCCATTTCATATGCTAGACTTTCATGTAATATCTAGTATCATTTGTTGAAAATCATCTTGTTGCTAAAATTCAAAATCATAAGATTGTTGAACAAAAGAAAAAGGAAAACAAGTATAGCCTAAAGAAAATGGGCCTGCTTCCATACAAAAGGGAGTTGGGAGTAAGAAAAGCAAAGGCTATTCCAAAGAATCTCGGGCAGAAAGAGCAAAGTGCCTATCAAAAGCAAGGCCAATGCCCATATATCTGTAATGAACTTCTGACTTCATTTTGAGAATTCCCGAAAGAGGATCCCCAAAGAAGTCAGTTTGCAAAGTGTAAAAGAACTACCACCCCTCAGCCAATGGTGGTATTCATTGAAGGCAAATTCAGGAAGGTTAAAGATCGGTGACAAGACTGCAATGATCACCAATACTAAGCCATTCTCATATATTTTTTTGAGCCAAAACGAGCCCTTCGTTTCTCATACCCAAATCCCGACCTACGTTACGACCCTTGAAAGTCTCTTCTGATTATAGCACTTGAATTAATGTAAGAGTTGAATGACTTTAAGCATCGCTCGAAGAAGTTCGAGCAAGATTATTTCTCTCTCATTTTGCAGGGTTCTTGACTTGTAAACCCGGAGCAGATGATGAAGATTTTTTTGTCAATGGCCTTGACTCGAAATGAGTCCCATTTGATAAGCCTTTGACCCAGCCCACATTACGGTCCTAATCAAGACCTTCAGATCGGCTTGATCGTATCAATTGCGAGATTACTCAGACCCTCGCTGAATGCGATGATGGTAAGGTTGAGTGATTTCTTTTCAAATCCTACAATCAAGATAAACAAGCCTTTCTCGAGAGTGAGAGAAAGCCCTTTTGGACTGAAGTCCCTATTCACGTTACATTCGAGGTATTCATGACATGATAACCTCCATGGACAGAATTGGAAATGCAAACTCGACAGAATAGTCATGCATGATCCACATTATAAGCATACACATACGGTTTTAATCATTGCAAACTCAATTGAATGGTTTTGAATGAAGCGATGAACTCATTGATAAAAATGCTTGCACATGTTACCTCTGACACTGCCTGACAGAAAACACATTTTCGATATTCGAGCCACCATGCAAGGTCTCGAAATCCATTTGGCGATTATTAAATGAAGAAGCCTAGTTGTCAAGAAATCACCAGGCAGTCCTTCGAATCCTCAGGTAAGTATATCTTCCACCTGAACCTTTTAAAAGAATGAATTCCTACAATTGTCAAGGTGTTTGAATCTAGTGCGACACATGCAAGTATCCAACTTCTCTAATGGAGCATGTTTTATCTCAAAAACAGAAATATTCAAAATGTTTTGATCTCTGCCTCCTTGTTTATGCTTGAGAGGAAAGAGAATATAAATCGGGTTTGAGCTTCTACAAGATTCCTAGTCTCTCCAGATCCCAGAATGGCACCCTTATAACCCAAAAGTCCTTTTTACAGGCACCAAAAGTCCTTCTTACGGGCACCCAAAGTCCTTTTTACAGGTAACACAAAAGTCCTTCCTACAGGCAACACAAAAGTCCTTGCTACAGGCACCAAAGTCCTTCTTACAGGCAACCCAAAGTCCTTCTTACAGGCAAGAAAGTCCTTCTTACATGCACCCAAATTCCTTTCTACAGGCATAAAGTCCTCCTTACAGGCATTTCCATGGGGTGACCCACCATACAGGAATCTACCTTGGATTGACCTACCATACGAGTCCAAGTTCAACCACCCAAAAGTTTTCTTATAACGAATCCTTAGGTTCTCACTTCATTTTCAGTACAGCATGTGTGTCAGGTAGCCACCATACAACGAGAAGGTATGTGCCAGGCAAACTCTCATCTTTGTCTCTCCCTTACTACATGAAAGCCTCCTCAAAATGGGTCTGGATCGGAAGTTGCTACGGAGGGTATTGGAGATCAAATATCACGACTTCTTTTTATTTCATTGTGTTGAGTCGATTAGGATTCAGGTGTCATCTCATCTTTGAAATGAACCTCTGCCGAACTTCCTTTCAAAGAGGGGCAGCTGTTGACACTTGATTTTTAATCTTTTTTTCTTTTTTAAATTAATAGAAAATCCATAAAAATTCATAAAATTAAAAAATCAACTTTGGGGACCTTAGTCAAGCCTAGAGAACCAATTTTGACCAAAATTGTTTTTTCATATTTTCAGTATTTTTGATATTTTTATTTTCAAAAATTCATAAAAACATCAAGGAAAATGAGAAAATTGCAAAATCAAATTTGGAAGCCTTGGCCAAGCTTAGGCAACTATTTTTTAGTAAAAAATAATTTTTCATATTTTTTTGTATTTTTTTAAATATTGTTTTTTAGAAATTAGGAAATATTTAATAAATAATAGCATTTGAGGCCACAAAAATACATAAAAATGGTCAATATTTTTCCTTTAAATCCCTTTTCATGTTGGCCATTGCAAATTTAAAAAATTCAATTCGAGGTCGTCTATTCCTTAACGAAGATAATCTCGAATCGGGCCTAAAAAAATTCAATTTGAGTCAATTTATTTTCATTTTTTCACTTTTAGGAGTTGTGACATTGTTCTTTAATATTCCAAATTTTCATCTTGGCCCAATTATACCCAGAATGACTCAATTTTACAAACAGGGCTTCAATTAAATTTTTCATTATTTTCAATATCAAGAAATGAGCTTCAATTCAACATGCGATAGGTGTGTCGAAAAATGTGGGGAGATTTGGACTTAAAAAATTATTTCTCCAGGGACTGAATTGCAAATACTTAAAATCTCATGGATTAGAGTACAAATACCTAACACTTGAGGGATTATTTTGTAAATAACAAAAAGAAGAGTTAGTGGAGAAATTAGAATAGAGAATGGAAGATGGAAAAGAGAAGATGGAGAAGAGAAGATAAAGAAAATAAGATGAGAATAGAGAAGGGAAGATGGAGATGAAGAAGAGTTAGTAGAGTGGGAGATAGATATGGAGAAGGGAAGATGAATATGAAGAAGAGTTAGTGGAGAAATTAGAATGTGAGATAGAGATAGAGAAGGGAAGATGAAAATGAAGAAGAGTTAGTGGAGAAATTAGAATGGGAGATAGAGTTAGTGAAAAAATTAAAATGGGAGATAAATGGGTGGGTTATAAAAGGAGGAAGAAGTGAGCTTGAGAAGGGATTTTTTTTTTTGAGAGAAAATTTTGGATGTTTGAGAGGGTTTTGGGAGATTGAAGAAAAATTTGAGAGAAAGAAAATACCAAAAAGAGAGAGAGAATTTTGAAGATGATGGGAGTTTAAAGCTAGAGGGTTATCATCATCAATTTCTTTATCGATCAACATAAATCAAGAATTCATCCCAGATTTGAAGCTAAGTGTCCCTCTACTCTCTTTGATTTTTTAGTATAAACTAGCTCAAATTTTCTACTCTTCTCCCATTTCCCCATATTTGATTTCAGGAAGGAACCAATTATATCCATCAAGCACTTCTCATAATGCCATTGAAGCTAAGTGCCTCTTTCATTGTTCTAATTTTTAATGTGAATTAAATCATATTTGCTCAATTACTCTATTTCTCCATATTTTTATGTCAGGCAAAGGATGACTACAAGTCAACGGTAAATCCCATGGAGGTGTAAGATTGGCACTGACGAGCTCTTGAGTGCCCATTAAATTTTCAATTGATCCGTCGATGGATTTCGGCCCGAATTGTCAGATCAATTCGTTTTATTTTAAAAAATTTAAACCCCAGAATGTGAAGGGCAAAGCCCGCTCACTGGAGGTCATTTTAATTTTCTGCAATTTAAATTCCTGCACCTTAAATCCCAAAGGAGAGGGTCAAATCAAGGCTGAGCTATCCATTGGTGGTCTTTATTTATTGTCATTTACTTCCTGTAATTTAATTTTTGAATCACTAAACCCCAAAATGAGTAGCTCGCAGCACTGCACAGAAGTCGTTAACTCACTCCCTCTTTCGGTTTCAGGGAAATACTTAATATTTTGAAAATACCAAAAAAAATGTCACTCACGTATATTCCATTTAAAAAAATGAAAATACAAAAAGAGAACACTCCACTAGAGCCTTAGGAATAAACCAAGCTTGAGTTGCCAAATTAGGATACCCATGAAATTAAGGTACCGAAAGGGCATTAGTTTTAATTAACTAGTGTAACCAAGTCCCCGAACTCATAATCTCTGGTTCGTAGAAGTAATTTAGTTCTCCCGCTAATTTACTTAGATTTCTAATCAACCTACCAAAAATGATTAGTGGCGACTCTAAAATTTAAAACCATTTGAACAAAAAACCAAAGTTGCAATTTGGTAGGGCTTGGAAGAGCTCGAACTAGGTTAGTTAATTTAATCAATTAATCTAGTAATCCATTAACCTAAAAAAATGAATTTTAGGACGCGACACCCAATTATTTGGGGAAGACCATTCTTAGCAATAGGAAGAACCCTTATTGATGTCCAAAAAGGGGAGTTAACAATGAGAGTTAACAATGAGGAGGTGACTTTTAATGTTTTGCAAGCTATGAAATGTCCTGGTGAACTTGATGAATGTTTTTCGATTGATCTTGTTAACAGGTTAACAGTTGAAACATTTCAAGGAATGAATCTCAAGGATCCGGTGGAAGCGTCGTTAACTTCGAGAGAGGAAAGCAATAATGAAGAAAATAATGGAAGTGTTGAAATGGTTGAACTCCATCCCTTATGAACCCAAGGCGTTGGCTACATTTGAACCTCTAAAGATGCCCAAGAAATCAGCAAAACCTTCTATTGATGAGCCACCGGAGTTGGAGCTAAAACCGTTACCCATTCACTTGAGGTATGCTTTTCTTAGAATTTCTTCTGCTCTTTCGGTTATTATTTCTTCGGAACTAACAAAGTTGCAGGAAGAGAAGTTACTTCAAGTTTTGAGGGAGCATAAGAAAGCTTTAAGGTGGACTATCGCAGACATACGTGGAATTAGCCCAGTGATATGCATGCATAAAATTCTCCTCGAAGAAAATCATAAGTCTTCGATCGAGAATCAGCGTTGTCTAAACTCGAACATGAAGGAAGTCGTGAAGAAGGAGATTAACAAGTGGTTGGATGCGGGTATTATTTATCCTATCTCTGACAGTTCTTGGGTGAGTCCTATACAGTGTGTACCTAAGAAGGGCGGGATGACCGTGGTTCCAAATGAGAAGAATGAACTCATTCCTACCCGAACTATTACGGGATGGAGAGTGTGCATGGATTATAGGAAGTTGAACAAGGCTATAAGAAAGGATCATTTTCCACTTCCATTTATTGACCAAATGTTAGACCGTTTAGTAGGTAAGGAATTCTACTGTTTTCTGGATGGATATTCAGGTTGCAATCAGATAGTTATAGCGCCAGAAGATCAGGAGAAAACCACTTTTACTTGTCCTTATGGCACTTTCGCTTTTCGAAGGATGCCATTCGGGTTATGTAATACACCTGCCACTTTTCAAAGATGCATGATGGCTATTTTCACTGACATGGTAGAACAATGCTTAGAAGTTTTCATGGATGATTTCTCCGTTTTTGGTGACTCTTTCGATCATAGTTTGCATAATTTGGCATGTGTACTTAAACAATGTGAGGATACAAATCTGATCTTAAACTGGGAAAAATGCCATTTCATGGTTTGAGAAGGTATTGTTCTTAGGCATAAGGTCACGAGCAAGGGAATTGAAGTCGATAGAGCCAAGGTGGAAACAATAGAGAAATTACCTCCACCAACTTCAGTGAAGGCCATTCGAAGTTTTCTTGGACATGCAGGTTTCTACAGGAGGTTTATTAAGGATTTTTCTAAAATAGCCAAACCTCTTTGCAATCTCCTTGAGAAAGACAAGCCATTTGTATTCGATGATGCATGCTTGGAAGCATTCAACAAGCTCAAAAAGAGGTTAGTTTCCGCTCCTGTCATAGTCATGCCGGATTGGACTTTGCCATTTGAACTTATGTGTGATGCAAGTGACTATACTTTAGGAGCAGTTTTGGGGCAACGTGGGAATAAAGTGTTTCATGCAATTCACTATGCTAGTAGAACCCTAGATGATGCACAGTCGAACTATACGACCACAGAAAAGGAATTACTTGCAGTCGTATTTGCTTTCGATAATTTCGAGCTTATCTTGTTGGTTCTAAAGTCATTGTCTTTACTGATCACTCCACGATTAAATACTTGATTGACAAGAAAGATGCAAAACCGCGATTAATTAGATGGGTTCTTTTACTGCAAGAATTTGATCTTGAGATTAGAGATAGGAAAAGTACAGAAAACCAGATGGCTGATTATGTAAACTTTCTTGTCTCTAATTTCATACCAGCTGAATTGAATTCCCAACAAAAGAAAATTTTTTTGCATGATGTGAAGAATTATATATGGGATGAACCATTTTATTCAAGCAATGTGCAGATCAAATTTTGAGGAGATGTGTGCCCGAGCATGAATGGGAAGAAATTTTGTGGCATTGTCATTCATCATCGCACGGTGGACATTTTGGAGGAGATAGGACATCCGCGGAGATTCTACAATCAGGTTTTTATTGGCCCACATTATTTAAGGATTCTTATAACTTCGTCACTAAATGTGACAGGTACCAACGTGTGGGGAACATTTCAAAAAGATACGAGATGCCATTGAATAACATCCTTAAGGTGGAGCTCTTCGATGTTTGGGGTATAGACTTTATGGGTCCGTTTGTTTCTTCATTCAATAACCGTTACATTTTAGTCGCTGTGGATTATGTTTCTAAATGGGTTGAAGCGATAGCTTCGCCCACTAACGACGCTAAAGTGGTGTTAATATTTTTGAAGAAACAGATATTTTCGCGATTTGGAACTCCCTGAGCCATCATCAGTGACGAGGGATTGCATTTCTGCAATAAAAAATTTGAGGCCTTATTGAGCAAGTATGGAATTAAGCACAAGGTAGCCTTGGCTTACCATCCTCAAACAAGTGGATAAGAAGAGATATCGAACCGAGAAATCAAGAGGATCCTAGAGAAGACTGTGAATCTCTCAAGAAAGGATTGGGCTCACAAGTTGGATGACGCTCTATGGGCTTATCGAACTGCTTATAAGACACCTATCGGAATGTCTCCGTATAGGTTGGTTTATGGAAAAACATGCCATTTGCCGGTTGAACTCGAGTATTGTGCTTTTTGGGCACTGAAGAAGCTGAACTTCAATCTTGAGAGAGCAGGGGAGAAAAGGATGCTCTAATTGAACGAGCTTGATGAATTTCGTCTCCAAGCCTATGAGAGTTCCAAGATTTATAAGGAGAAAACAAAGAAGTGGCATGATAAGAGGATTATCGAGAGGAGATTTGAACCTGGCCAACATGTTTTGCTCTTTAATTCTCGACTAAAGTTATTTCCAGGAAAGCTTAAGTCGAGGTGGTTTGGCCCATCCCAAGTTATGGAAGTTTTTCCCTACGGCTCTGTGGAGGTGATGGATATGAATTGGGGGAGGAATTTCAAAGTTAACGGGCAAAGACTGAAACATTATTGGGGAGGTGATATCGAGAGAGCGGTCGCCTCAATCACCTTGGGAGATACTTGATGAAGATGATAGTCGAGCCGACGACTATAAACAAGGCGCTTCTTGAGAGGCAACCCAATTTTCTATTCTTTGTTCTTTTATTTTTCTTAATCTTAATCATACTTATCTTAATTTTGGTGATAAAAATTGAAATAAAAAATTTTGGTGCATATTACTTATATGGTTGAGTCCGTCAAGTTGTTACATATGTCTTGCAATTTTATGGTTGGGTTGATTGATGACCCGACCCGACCCGACATACTTGACGCTTTTTGTGCGACCCGAAAATAGAGATTTAATTTGCGACATGCAGGATTGGGCCGATAGGCCCAACTTGTAGCAAGAGAATAAATCTCAATGCGGTACGCCGTATGTCGCGGGGGGTACGCCCCCGACCAAAATTTTGGGGGTTTAATAAATAAAACCGGCATAGTAATAATAATAATAATAATAATAATAATTCCAGACGGATGCCTCCATCGCGTCTCGGCATCTTCATAGAGAGCATATAGATGCATCCATCCTTTTGGATGGATGTGTCCATCCACTCTCGGTCCATCTCTCCATATATATATATATATAAAGAATATAATCCCCATATTCCCAATTTCCTAACCCTAACTTCTCTTTCTTGCAGACTACCTCGATCACCTCCTCTTCACTCGACCATCCCTATTGCTCGCAGACCAGCCTCACCGCCAATCCATCAGCCACTGCCGCTCGCAGGTCTGCTGCTGTCGCATCTACCTTCAGCTCTTCAAGCTCCTTGTGGAGTCGAGCTGCACCGAGAAGAGGAGACCCGCTGCTACATTACTCCAAACTGCCCCCAACTCCAGCAGGAGAAACAGCACAGAAGGGGGGTTTTTTAAGACGCGCGGGAGGAACGACTTCGGCACCGCGAAGGAAACTTCGACGCTGCTAGGGAGCATCGGCACTGCAGGGACGCCGACGGAGCCATAGGAGCGAGACAGAGATTTTCGGGCAAAGCGGGGCTGCTGATCAGTGGGCTACTTTGCTCCTCTGTTTCGGGCTTTCTATCATGCCCCACTGAAGATCGGTTCAGAAGCTTGCTCCTCTGAAGTTCGGTAATGTCTCTATTCTGCTACGGATTGACCTCTGTATTGGGTTTTTTCCTGCCATTTAGTTGGATAATCGCTGGGCAAATTTAATCTGGTGAATTGGGACATTGCAATTGAGACGTGAATAGAGGATATTGCATCTGTTTCTCTTTGTAATTCGTGGTGAGTAGTACACATCGGGTAATGGCACCTAAGAAGGCTCGGACAAAGGGGGAGTCGGTTTTTGTTTCGGAGGCGGCGCGAAGGCGATATCAAGAGGCAATCGAAAAAAGAAGAGTATTTATTGCAGAGCGGGGATTCCAATTGGAGCTTGAGGAAGGATACCGACATTGGTTCTTATCAAAGATTAGAGAAAAGGGTTGGGAGCAATTTTGTGCTCCTCGTGAGGATGCAGTGATTCCAGTAGTTCGCGAGTTTTACGCTAATGTACTAGAACATCAACATGGACAAATCCGAGTTCGGGGACAGGTTGTACATTTCGATGGAGACACAATTAATCAGTTGTTTGGGTTACCTGTACCTGAAATAGATGAATACGCTGAATTCGCTTCTGGTGACTTTACGATGGAAAAGGCGGAGGTGGTTCGTAAAGCTTTGACTACTCATTGGGTTTCTTGGGAGATGCACAACGACGAGTACATTGCAATTAAGCGGAAGTGTCTTTATGATGCGGCAAATGTATGGTTCTATTTTGTGGCGTCGACCATGATGCTAGTGACGAATTTGTATCTCTGTCGACAAGAGAAAGCGATTCTGATATATGCCATCATAGCTGAGAAGACTATCAATGTGGGGAATCTCATTCATAAGGTCATACTGCAGGCAGCTACAAGTCCGAAAGGAGGATTTTGGTTCCCGTCCCTAATTACGATGTTATGTCGACGAGCCAGAGTTCCTATAGCTATTGACAAGGAACTATTGCCGCCAACCACAATCCTGACAGCAAAATACATTGACAAGATATGCAAACCTCCAGCTAGGGGTGCTAGAGCAAATACACGCAGGGCTACCGCGTCTACTTCCACGTCTCATGCTGAGGAGACGCCCACGGAGGTATTGATTAGGCAAATACAACAAGAGAATTCGATGCGGAACAGGTATGTCGAGGAATGCTTCAAACGAGTTGAAGACATGTTCCGTTTCCATGGAGCAGCAGCAGGCATTGACATGACGGGACACCCCAGCATTCCTTCTTGGTCGTCATTTCAATAACACGCTCAAGAACAACAATCATCTTCGGAGGATAACGCGGACGACTAACTATTCAGGGAAGTCTTCACTTTCACCTTGTACTTATTAGATCCATCGAGACGATGATTAGTTCAGGTTTGGAGGAGGTTGAAGATGTTTTGGTGTTCTTAATGCTGATCATTCATTGTTGAATAGTTAGGTTTAGTCTATATTAGGTTTGGGGGAGTAAGGTTGCTGTTTTGCTGAACTTTTGCTGAGTTTCTTAATTCTTGCTTGGGAATGTTATTGCTGGTTTTTGTTACAGTTTGCTGTTTAGTGTTTGTTTATTGTTTAGAGTGTTATGTTTGTGTCAATTCCTCAATTGAACTTGATGATATCTAAGATGAATTGGTCCTCGTTCAGTGATGAATTTTAGTGGTTCGCATGAATAACTTGTGGAAAAGAAAAATCGACACTTAGCTCATGAATGTGTTGCAGTGCGTTTGATTTACAAATGGTTTTCTTTCACACACACACAAAAAAACCTCAGTATGGAAAGGAATGGGTGAACAAACTCATGTCTTATAACGCATGGTAGTTGGTAATGAATAGAGTTGCCTGAGTACTTCCTTGATGCGAAATCTTAGGTGTAGTTCATTTTTGAAGAAAGAAAAAAATGAAAAAAAAGAGAAAAAAAAAGAAAAAGAAAAAGAAAGCTACCAAGGCTCTGAGTACCGATGTTCAGGTTAAAAGAAAAAGAAAAGAAAAAAATGTGTAGTATTACACGCCTGAATATGTGCTTGTGGTGTGAGTCACTCTAGTGGTTGCTCGAGTACTAGATTTGAAGGGTTCCTTAAAGCCTAATGCCTTGGACCAACTAGTCTGGGAGTCATTGATTGAAAGCTCGTTACATGGGTTTCCACTATGAGATGATGAAATACCCAGAGTTGTGTAGCGGAGAAAAAAAAATCATTTGTCTTGCATGTATTAACTCTTAAATGTGCGAAACCTTTGATTAGTGGATAGGAGTGTTTGGGTTGGTCTCTGTAAGTTGCCGTCCTAATGTGTTTTATTGGAACTATGAGGTTGGCATTATCCATTCCGTGACTTATTGAGGTGATTTAACCTTTTAACATTGAGCTTCATGGAGACAAAAACATATAATTTCATAGTCATGAGATGGGTGAGGAGGAAACTTGACCACAAGTTTGAATGCACCATTTTTGAGAACATTAAGGGATTGTTCAAAAAGGTGGATTCGAGTTTTGATTGAGGAATAATCGTGTCGAGTTTGTCTTTGCGTTTTTCTTTCTACGTGTTTGCTCGAGGACTAGCAAACGTTAGGTTTGGGGGGTGTGATAACTCTACAATAACTCTACAAAAGTAGAGTTTAAGTGCTTCTAAAATGTGGACAATTAAGTTTAGTCGCTCGAGTTTTATTTAGTTTTTAGTGTTTTTGTTTTACTTTAGTGTTTTGGTCATGGTTAGATGATTTTGTGTTCTAATTCTCGTGTTTTCACACTCGAGTGTCTCAGTGATGTCTTGTTATGTTTAGGCATGATTTGGAAGAATGAAGCAAAGAACATTGATGAGAAGATTTGGAAAATTGCAGCTTCAAAGTTGTTGGAGACAGAATCGAGATGGACGCATCCGTCTGAGGCATGGACGCATCCATCTGCAATCTGTGGCTGAATACAGAACCGAGACGGATGCATCCGTCTGATAGACGGACGTATCCGTCTGCACGCTGACAATAATGCGCGACGGGCAAGCTTTTCCTTTTGCCGTGGCTTGAAGATTTTATTAGAAGATTATGTTTGGATATTTTTAGAATTTGGTTTTCTTATTTTGAAGGGATTAAGGATATTATATTCTAGGAGATTTTGATGGAATATTTGAAAGGTGATAAAATAGGAAAGAGAGGATAACCCTAGGGGATTTTTGGAGGATATCTTTTTGTGTGAGTTTTCTTAGACGAAATTCTGGAGGGGGGGGGGGGACGAGAGAACAGCTCCTTGGAGGATAGACATTACGGATTGAAAAAAAGACGACAGAAACTTCTTGACAGTAAGAGGAGAGTGAGGATCGAAGAAGACGAAGCTCGAGTTTGACGACCAAGCTTCATTCTTTCTTATCTTTTGTTCTTGAATGTTGATGTTATTCTGTCTTTTTCGGATGATGTGTTTTCTTGGTGTTAGTATGAACTAATTTGTTATTCTATGGTTACAATGGATCTTGACAGTTGATCAATAGTTGTGAACTCTTCTTTGATATTATTGAATGAATTCTCGTTGTTTATCTCTATCTGCGCTTAATGCTAGTCAATTGATTGGCCACCAGTTGATTTGAATTGGTAATTTAGGTGAACTCGAGAGAGGAATCTTAGATTTAGCCGTGGTAGAAATAACCTAAGTTAATCTTAGTCGGAAGACGGGATTATTAGCGAAAGGGATAGGAATATACCCAATTGCCTTAGGTAATCAAATAGAATTAGTTCATAATGGGTTCTCAACAGTCGCTTGCCTAGGAATAGAGTGAACGATTATTTACTCGAGAATACGTTCCTATTGACGCTTGGGAGAGGTATAGGAAGATTTTAGAATTCTAGATTAACAACATAGCCATTCGATAATACTGAAGAAGAGGGATTGACTTGAGATTAGTTGTTAAGTGAAATTGTATACCCTAAGCTTTCTATCAGTGAAGTTCTAATCAAGTTAAATTTGTGTGTTTTAGTTTACTTTCTTAATTTAGTTGAATCCCTTAATTTAGATTTTCTGAATAATAGTGGTTTGAGACAGTTTAGTACTTGATAGAAGTCTTTGATCAGTCCTCGTGGGATCGACAACCCTATTTACCCTTTATTACTTGTTCGATAGCGTGCACTTGCATTAATGATATGATTTCGGAAGCAACAGGTCACATGAAGAAAGACTGCGCTAAATATAAGAACTGGCTATACAAACGTGAGCAGACAGGTATTGATTCATTAGCACTGATTTGTGAATCCAATCTATCTAAAGCCCCATCTAGTTCGTGGTGGCTAGATAGTGGTGCGACTAATAATGTTGCATTTACCATACAGGGGTTCATAAACCGGAAGAAGCCAAATCAAGATGAGTCAAAGCTCATAGTTGGAGATAATAATAAAGCTGCTGTTGAGTTCGTGGGAGATGTCATTTCAATTCTAAAGTCTGGTTTTAATTTGATGTTAAGAAACACTTTCTATGTACCTTCCTTCAGATGGAATTTAGTTTCTGTATCCTGTTTGGACATGTGTGGTTACTCCTTTGAAATAAAGAATAATGTGGTTTCTTTGTTCTATAATTCAAATAAGGTTGGATGCTGCAATATGTCCAATGGATTGTACAGATTGTGTTTAACTCCCAATGAAATATACGCAGCTTATACAGCCGAAAGGGTTCTCTCCAAAAGACCTTTACCTAAAGAACAGTTTTACAAGTTGTGGCATAAACGTCTTGGTCACATTTCTAGGGAAAGAGTAGAAAGGCTTGTAAAAGCCGACATTTTACCTACTCTTAAAGATGACCTGGAAACTTGTGTAGACTATTGTAAAGGCAAGATGACCAAAATAAAGAAGAAGGGTGCAGTTCGAACTTCTGACCTATTGGAGGTCATACATACAGATATAAGTGGACCCTATACTTCAACCTTGTGTAGAAATTATTATTTTATCACATTTATTGATGATTATTCCCGATATGGTTATCTGTACTTGATTAAAGAAAAGTCTGAGTCTCTTGATAAATTCAAGATATTTCGGACTGAAGTCGAGAAACAGTTGGGAAAAGTCATCAAGGTTGTGAGGTCTGACCGTGGTGGTGAGTATTATGGTAGAGATGGCGATGCTGGACAGCTTAAGGGGCCATTTGCCAAATACTTAGAGGATTCTGGGATAGTAGCTCAGTTTACTATGCCTGGGAGCCCTGAGCAAAATGGTGTGGCCGAAAGGCGAAATCGCACCTTAATGGATATGATGAGGAGTATGATAAGTAGGACCAATCTGCCTAAGTTCCTTTGGGATGAAGCTTTGAAGACGGCGCTATACATACTGAATTGAGTTTCCACTAAGGCTGCTCCACTAACTCCTTTTGAGTTATGGACTGGACGAAAACCCAGCTTGAACCACTTGAAGGTCTGGGGTTGTCCTGCATAAGTGAAGCTGTATAATCCAGCTTTGAGTAAGTTGGATCCTAAGACCACAAGGTGTTATTTTGTATCCTATCCAGATCATTCCAAGGGATACAGATTTTACAATCCTAATGGAGGCCAAAGGATTGTAGATTCACAGACAACCAAGTTTCTAGAATTCGACGTGGCCAAAAAGGGTACTTGTTCAGAGACTATTGAAAGTGACAGTACGACGGGTAACACTGCATCGTTTTCTTCACTATCACAGGCTGATATGGAGCTTCTTACACCGGAGACTGTGCCTGTTGAGCTTCAGGATCCTATGGTTGATATCGCTCCTGATGAAGCAATTCAAGCCTCACAGCTGCAGATTCAAGCTGAGGAAATTCCACTAAGGAGGTCTGTTAGGCAAAAACGATCAGCGATCCCACCGGAATATATAGTATATCTAGGAGAACAGGATTATGACATTGGCTGTGTAGTTGATCCAGTTACTTATAAGGATGCTATTAGCTGTGACCATTCAGACCTGTGGTTGGATGCAATGCAGGATGAGTTACAGTTCATGAAGAATAATGGAGTTTGGGATCTCGTCAAGTTACCTGCGGGTCATAGGGCGATCGGCTGCAAATGGGTCTACAAGACGAAGAGGGATTCCAAAGGAAAGGTAGAGAAGTTCAAAGCCAGACTGGTAGCCAAAGGTTTCACTCAAAGAGAGGGAGTGGATTATGAGTCAACATTCTCTCCCGTCTCTTCTAAAGAATCTTTCAGAGTGATTGTGGCCTTAGTGGCTCATTTTGATATGGAGCTGCACCAGATGGATGTCAAGACTACTTTTCTGAATGGAGATCTAAAAGAAGAAGTCTATATGATTCAACCTGAAGGTTTTGAGGTTGATGATTCGAGTGACCTTGTATGCATATTGAAGAAGTTGATCTATGGCCTTAAACAAGCATCCAGGCAGTGGTATTTCAAGTTTCATAGCGTCGTCACTTCATTTGGTTTCGTTGAAAATAAAGTGGATGACATTCTACTGGCGAGCAGTAATATTGATCTGTTACATGAGACGAAGCACATGCTGTAAGAGAATTTTGACATGAAGGATCTTGGTGAGACGTCTTTTGTCCTTGGCATTGAAATCCATAGGGATCGTTCACGTCACATTTTGGGTTTATCTCAAAGGACATATATTGATCGTATCCTAGAGAGATTCAACATGCAGGATTGCAAGCCAGGTAATATTCTTGTCTATAAAGGTGATAAGATGAATCTTTCGCAGTGTCCTCAGATTGAGATGGAATGTACATTACGCTAGTGCACTTGGGAGTATCATGATGCTCAAGTATGTACTAGACCAGATGTTGCTTTTGCGACAGGACTTCTGGGCAGATACTAGTCAAATCCAGGACATGCTCATTGGATTGCTGCCAAGAAGGTTCTGAGGTACTTGAAGAGGACGAGGGACTACATCATGACATACAGGCGTGTTCAGAATCTACAGCTTATTGGATACTCGGATTCAGATTTTGCGGGCTGCTAGGACGATAAGAAGTCGACTACAGGTTACATATTTATGTTAGCGGGGCAGTGCAGTATCATGGAAAAGTGAGAAACAGAAATCCATATACTCCTCGACCATGCAAGCGGAGTTCATAGCTTGTTTTTCAGCAGCTACTCAGGCTATTTGGCTCCGGAACCTCATTAGGGAGTTGACAGCATTTGATTTTGTTGACAGACCCATACAGTTGTATTGTGACAACAATTCAGCAGTGTTGTTTATCAACAACAACAGAAGTCTTAAGGGGTCTAAACATATGGAGGTCAAATTTCTGACCATAAAGGAGTCCGTGCAGAAAGGCGACGTTGCAGTAGAGCATGTTTCTACAGATGATATGATTGCAGACCCACTAACTAAAGGTGTTCGCCCATGTGTTTTTGAACGATACGTCATTAGTATGGGCTTAGTAGCATCATTGGATTCTTTGTTTTAGTGGGAGGCATATTTCAATTTGCTCTAATAAAGTTTGCATCTGTATTTTATTACACTTTGTAATATAAAGATATGTATTGAAGTGCCTGCAGCACTTTTAATGTTAAACACATATTTTTTTTTATAAATCTTGAGATACGTGTAAATCTCGAGTATTGACTATGGGCATTTAGATATTAGCCATGTTTGTATGTCTTCTTACACATGAAGAAAAGTTAACTATAAAGCTGAGACATATGCAGGTTCATTGGAATCATATAAATATTCTCTAGTGACACGTCAAGTTCAGTGTCACATAAAAAGAGAAAATGGTGTCCAATAAAGTGGATAACACATAAAATATGTCTCTTTTGAGGTGTTATCCAATTACCACACTGCCACATTAAATCCATATCAGTAAAGTTAAGAACATTCGTGACCATGGATAGCTCTGTGTCTCCTGACGCAGTTACTGGCATGATCTAGTGTTTAAGACTTTATGGGATCGGATTGGCCGTTAAGAATGATCCTTAAACCAATATGAAAGCGTGCACTAATGTACAATTTCAATTAATGCTTGCCCAAGTGGGAGAATGTTAGAAATTTCCGGTTGTGGGCTCGTCTTAATTGTAATTGTAATCGACCGTAATACGGTATTAATTTACCGTATACGGTATTGGTTTAATAAATGATGGATTACGATTTTCTTAACAGGCCGAAAATTGGGCCTAAAGTGTGGATCGGATTCGGCCCAGCCCGTGATGGGAGGACCCGGCCGAAACCTCTATAAATAGAGGCATGGACTCCCTCCCTTAGGCTAAGGCAAAACACCATTCTTTCACCCCTTCCTCTATACGGTTTTCGAGAGAGAGAGAGAGAGAGACGGGAAGGAAGTCAAAGGCGGCCTCATCTCGTCGGGTATATAGATAGCCATAAGGGGGAAGAGGACGCCTCGTGTAGCTGCTACTCAAGGCCGATTGTCGGAATCTCCGCGCCAAATGTCGACGGATGCTAAATTAGGTACGTCGTCTTGAAACCTTGGCTATTTCGTTGCTAGAATCTGTCTACGGTAATCTTGGGAGACCGTCGGAGAAGACGGACGGCCGATTGGACGGCTAACATTTTCTTTCTTGTTGTCCAAAGGAGTGATGATGAGTGGAAAAAAGAGAAAAAAGCATGATGGAAAAGAAGGACCATCTCTAGTGGAACTCGTGGGGGGCAGCATTATGAAGAAAAGGTGAGTGGAGGAGACCATCGTGAGGAGAATAAGTGGGGTGTTTCGAAAAATCTTTTGACGAGAGATCATCCATCACGGTGGACACCATCATCTCACGATGGTAGCGACAATCGTGGGGAGGAGGGCTCGAAATCCTGGATTCTGATCATTTGCCGGCGCCATCTATTGATGTTGTCGTGGTCCAAGACAACCGTCACCTCTGGAAGAGCGAAGTGGTCCGAGACTTGCTCTTTTCACGAGAACCGGGAAACACGACCAAGAATTCTTCCTCACCTAGGCATCAACCGAAGCCCTTGCAAATTGGAGGAGAGGACATCATTCAACCGCGGTCAGGGGTCGAAGTTGACATAACAGGACTCGCACAGGGGAGTTCAGGTTCTGAAGATGGAGGAGCTGTTAAGGGCATAATGGTGAGAGAGATCAGCTGATCATGTTTCTCTCTTTGGATGGGGAGTCTTGACCGAGAACATCAAGAAAGAGAGGAGAAAGGTGGGTTGGGGACGAATGGGTAGATCCAGACAAATAAGTTCTTCGTAAAGCGGAAGACTGGGAGGGTCGCCGAAACCATCAAGGGGTTTGAGGGAGATCAGGGGACAGCTGGCGTCTCCAAGAGCTCCTCAAGGACTGTCATCGCAGGGCGGTGGCTGTGCTTTATAGTTCTTCATTGTGGTATTTCCAATAGAATCTGGTTTCTTACAGCACAACAATTGGCTGTGGAAATGGTAGAAGCCGATGTTTCTTTGCTTGCTAAGGCAATGATCAATAGCCGGTCCAAGGGGGGCTGAATCACGCTGATTATGGCCTCTGGGACGTGTGCCAGCATAGTTATGTTAATGGCATTAGTTCTAGCTGGAGGGCACCTGGTAACAAAGACAGACTGCTACAGGAAGACCAGGATATTTGTGGAGACTATTATTCCCAGAATGGGAATCCAGGCTGTAGTTATTGACCCAGCGGATTTAGAAGGCCTCAAATCTGCACTTGAAAAAAAAAGGAAATTCTGGCCCTTGGAGCAGATTTGGTTTTGTATTTGGCTACCAAATTCATTGGAGGGCACAACGATCTCCTTGCTAGTTGCATTAGTGGCTCGCTGAAATTGATCACGGAAACTCGTAATTTACACCATGTTCTTGGCGGTGCTGTGGTGGGTGTACATGCCATTTCATTTGCTGCGGCTGAGACACAGAAAGAGAGAGTGGATAGTTTGGTGAGCGTGGTTAAAGAGCAAGACGAGAAAATCGCCCATCTTCTGCATCAAATTGCTCAAATGAGCGAGGTGTTGCTGTCACGGCATAAAGCTTTGATTTCCAAATTACCTTGATGAGTACGAACCTGAACTCAATAGGTTCTGGAGCATACATATTTTATTATGGATATTCTTTTGTCTCAAGCAAGGCCGAACTGACCAGATTTGGATGCTTCTCGCCTCAAAGCCATCTGAGCTAAATGGAGTTGCTACTACTGAACCAAGGGGCCCTTTAACATCTGTACAGAAACTACCAATTTCTGCTGCCTCAGCTACTGATGTTTCACCTGTGCCCTTTGCTTTGGAAGCCAAACATTTCACGGAGATTCATATTCTAAATAGAGACGTCCGTATTGTCTTGGAAGGGTTGATAAGTTCAGTAACCTCATAGGGTCGGTCCTCCATTCTGATTCAGACTCAGTGAAGGATCTGGCTTTAGAGCTTCTTTAAAAAATATATGTATACGAAGAAGGGGAGCCAACATTGAAGGAGATGACTCCTACTGGATTTCATTCCAGTCAGAACCTTGTGGCGAGCCTCTGAGGTATCGAATTGCATTAGGTTTGATCAGGGTCATAGCGGTGCAACCATGGTGATAGTCCAACATGGTTATGGTGTCCTAGAAAGTGCTGTCCCAACAAGCCCGTATCGAGCTTTATGTGAAACTAATCATACGCAGGAGAGGGATGATGAATCTGGCGAAGAGATCGAAGCTGCTGGTCCTGCTTCGGGAAAAGATTGGAGAGGCCCGAGGTGCTGCAGGTGTCCCCAGCCTTGCTTTGGACATTACTCTGGTTCATTTGAGGTAACCTGTGGTTGCGGCTAACAAGTTGCTGAAGCATTGCTGCTGCGGAAGCAAGATTTATCTGGCTTTGGAGAACCATGCGGTCATGAGTAGGTTCCATGCTATTTATGATCAGCTAAACGAGGCCTTGGATGAAATGCCTTATGATGAGCTTGGTGTCTCGTTTAAAGTCCAAGAACAATCAATGAACAACTCACATCAATTGCATTAACACTGGAATAGCTTTGAAAGCAGAAAGAGGAACACACCCTTTCTGCTAAGATCTCTGTGCCTTCCATTTCGTTTGCTTTCCAAAGGATGATGTCTCATGGAAGAGGCAGTGCATCCCGAGTCGCAGTGGTTGCGTTCGTGCTAACTTACCTACTCGCTCAAGCCGAGTATGCTTGGGCAGCGACCTACACGGTCAGTGGCTCCAGTAACTGGGCATTCAACATGGTGAACTGATCAAAAGGCAAGAGCCTCAGAGCTGGTAACACTCGTATTCAAGTATGACCCGATGATCCACAATGTCATGGCGCCAGACAAGGGTGGTTACAACAGTGCCGGACTCCGAGGACAGCAAAGGTCCACAATTCGAGCAATGACCAAATCAAGCTGGCTAAAAGGGGGAAACTTCCTCATATGCAACTTGCCCAGTCAAATATGCAAGCCATGTACTAAAGGGGCTTGGACGGCTCCAAGACACTGAAGTCATCTGCAGATACTGATGTGAGTAACATCTCGTGTACTTTTACAGCAATGTCTGCAGGTACGAGAACAAATGGGTTAGTGAATGATGGATTGGCTATGGAAGGGCCATCTGAAGATACTTCATTCTATCGATTGGATCATAACTGGCTTGCTAGAGACTAATCAAGGCATGGTTCTTTTATGATGAGCTCTTCCCGTTATGGGATCATGCCAAATGATTGAGGAAAAATCTGGCATGCCTACTCTTTCATGGGGAGGCAGGGTTGTGGTAAGATGGCAGATTAAAAAAAACTGTGCTGCAGAGAACCGTGGAATTGGTAGGGAGGATTATGAAACATTCGTCGACATATTTGAAGGCGGTTTTCTTTTATGTCGCAACATGTCTTTTGAAGCTCTTATCAATGTGAGAAAACAGCTAGGAGAATTGGGTTTTCTGTGCAAAGCTGTGAGTGATGGTCTGTGGTTTCAGATGCTTTTAAGCTGACGGGTATAAGAAACCTGTGCTGGTACTTGCAAGAACCGCTGCTATTTGAATACTTCATATGCCTATAGACAGCAATTTAGTTATCCTCATGAGGTATCTACAGCTGGTTACTTCGTCCAAGATTAAAATTCGAATAATTCAAACAACATAGGAATTATATATGTCACTGAACCTGCCCAAGGTGATGGTGATGGTTTATGTAGGCCAGTTCGAGTACTGTCAAGGGACCTGTCGATGGGTTGGTTGGTCATGGACGTGGAAATACTTTGTGCCAGTAGCTGCTTGGTCCCCAACATGCTTCACGTTTTCTCGAGTGCATTTTGGTGTTGGTAACAGAGAGCTCTTGCTAATGATGATTCAGAAGCCAGGGGTGACCAAGATGGCGATCTGTCGGGAGATGGGTTGACAGCTCTGGTTGGGCTAAAGCCAGGGAGGAAACAATGCAGCTAATTTCCATGGAGATCTAACTGCCAGAGGTCATGAGACAGATCTTCAGAGCAAATTGCCTGGAACTTCTGTTGGAGGACCAAGTGGAAATGCTCCCACCGTGTAGATGCTTGATCATAGTAGTGACGATGATGGAATTCAATGGGATAGTGCTAGTAGTTCCTCCATCTCTCTGGATGTGAAGACCCTTCTTAGTCATTTCTCCTTTCCTTTTTGGGGTTGAATTTGAGGATGTTCACAGGTCTAGCGATGCGCAAGTCAAGCACTCGGCAGAAGTACTCTACACAGGTTCATTATGGAAAGTAGGTCCAGTCATCTATTTCAACGTCTTACTATGTCTTTAATACTTTCTAATGCAAGATGGTATCTATGACAACTCTTAATTCCTTAGGTGAGTGTCCTTGATCGCGTGTCATGCAACTTTTACATACCATTTTGTCATGTCACTATATATGCATGTCATTTTTGCCAATTCATATAGTTAGTCTAATTATTTTGTCATCTCATACTTTCCCTGTCATTATGCCACATCATTCACATAATTAGAGTACATTACTTTGCATGTTATATTGCATTCGCATTAATATCATTTTATATGTTTTAATTGATTAGTTAAATTTCACATATATAGGGAATTTAATCTTAATTTCCACGTGCCTTTCACTGCACTCCTTTAACTATGCACGTCATTGAGATCATTTTCTTACTCATGCATTCATTGCCATCCATGTCTGGCATTCTAGAAAATGAAATCATAAAAAAATATATATCTAAAAAAAGAAAAATCGAAAAATGCAATAAAAATCCAAAAAATGAAAAATTCATAAAAACCATAAAAACTTCTTGAAAAATTTCAAAAATTAGGAAATGGGCCATTTCGATTGGCAAATCCTATTTTTGATGAATTTTCTTCCTATTTTTTTCAAAATGACGATTTTGCCCCTTATGGGCAAATCTTCTTCAAAAATTCTAAAAAATTCAGAAAAATCTAAAAAATAGAAAACGGGCCATTTTGACTGGCCAATCTTGTTTTTGATGAATTTCCTTCGTAATTTTTCAAAATGACGATTTTACCTCTTATGGGTAAATCGTCTCCAAAAATTCTGAAAATTTTAGAAAAATCTCAAAAATTAGAAATGAGCCATTTCGATTGGTCAATCCTATTTTTGATAAATTTCCTTCTTGATTTTTTCAAAATGAAGATTTTGCCCCTTATGGATAAATTGTTTGGAAAAATTTAAAAAAATTCAAAAAAATTCTCAAAAATTAAGAAACGGGTCATTTTAACCGACCGGTCCTATTTTCGACGATTTTGCCCTTTCAATTTTTAAAATGACGATTTTGCTCATTGTCTTGAAAAATTTCAAAAAATTCAAAAAAATCCCAAAAATTCCAAGAACTAGGAAACGGGCCATTTCGACTGGCCAATCTTATTTTTGGTGATTTCCCTCTTTGATTCTTTCAAAATGGTGATTCTTTCTCTTATGGGCAAATTGTCTCGAAAAATTTTGAAAAATTCAAAAAAATCACAAAAATTAGGAAACGGGTCATTTTGACTGACCAATCCTATTTTTGATGAATTTCCTTCCGAATCTTTTCGAAATGACTATCTTGCCCCTTATGAGTAAATTGTCTCGAAAAATTTCAAAAAATTCAAAACAAATCTCAAAAAAATTCAAGAATTAGGAAACGGGCCATTTCGACTGGTCAATTCTATTTTTGATGATTTCCCTTCCTGATATTTTCAAAATGACAATTTTGCCCCTCATAGGTAAACTGTCTTGAAAAATTTTAGAAAATTCAGAAAAATTACAAGAATTAGAAAACAACTATTTCGACTGGTCAATCCTATTTTTGATGATTTGCGTTCCTAATATTTTCAAAATGACGATTTTGCCATTGATAGGCAAATTTTCCTGAAAGATCCCAGAAAATTCTCAAAAATTTCAAAAACTAGGAAATGGGCCATTTCGACTGGTCAATCCTATTTTTGGACGACTTTTCTTCCTAATCTTTTTAAAATGATGATTTTTCCCATATGGGTAAATTGTCTCAGAAAATTTCGAAAAGTTCTAAGAAATTGTGGGAAATAAGGAATGACCACATTCAACTGGTTTGACCTGTTTTCACTTCCCGATCCTTTAAAAATGATCATTTTACCCTTCTGGATATTTTGATCCAAATCTTTCCGAGTCACTCCAAATGATTTTTCATGAAATTAGTATCGAAAGGGCGTTAGAGTAATCTAACGCAATCAAGTCATCGAACTCATAATCTCGGTTCGTAGAAAAAAATTCGTTCTCCCGCTAATTTATTTAGGTTTCTAATCGATCTATCAAGAACGATTAGTGACGACTCTAAATCTTAAAATCATTTAAACAAAAAATCAAAGTTGTGATTCGGTAGGGCTTGGAAAGGTCCGCGTTAGGTTAATTAATCTAATTAACCTGGTAATCTATTCGCCCGATCGATCGATAAATTAAATTTCTTTTGGGTCATGACACCTATACAATTGCTCCTATAGCCAACTCCATCAATTACTCCTCGTTGTTGTCATTTGACTCAACATCACTACTACCATCGCTACGCTCTCCTACAGGGGGTAAGGGGAGTGGCCCAATCTATATACCGAAGCTATGGACATAAAAGAGAAATGAAGTGGTGCATGATGCATCCCTCCATTGAGCCTAAATCCACCTTAATAATAGTACGAAGCTGGCCATAGCGAATGTACGGAGCCTAAATCTTACTTTTTCCTTTCAGTTTTCTCATCACTTTTTCCTTGATCTAAAATAGAATGAAGTCTCATTTTTAAAGAAAAATATTTAAGATAATGAAAAAATAAAGTAAAAAATAAAAAATAAAAATTTTTTAAAAAACTCCCAGAAAATTTCTAAAAATAGAAGAAGTTTAGATCAAGCTAGTTTGACCTTATTATTATTATTATTATTATTATTATTATTAGGGATAAATTTGGGCCTAGATTCTCCAGACTTCATACATTTTATTCTCTTTTTTAGGAAAATCATAAACACATTGAAAATTAAACCCGAACCACATTTCTCTAAGCCCTTAGGACTTCGTTAGGGTTTTATAGTGTGATTTATCAATGCCACAATTCCTTGATCGCGTACTTGATTTCATTAGTTGTAATTGTCTAGGTTTATGTACTTTAGGCTTCGTGTAGTTTTAGAAAATTTGGAAAAAGACAAACAACCTGTGTGAACACTTAGCACTGGCTTACCTCATAGGTTTAAAAATAAATTGGAAATTTGCATGAAACACGTTTATGAAACACTCAACTTCAGTGCTAAAAAGCTATTTGTGGAAACGCTGACATAACCAAGTTCCCAGATTCTAGATTTCTCCGGTTATGTAGAATCAAATGGTTTCTCCCAACTGTTCAATAAAGTTTTCGATCTACCTTCTTAAAAAACTGGTGGCGACTCTATCGGCATGTATACATACATATACCACCGATTATACTAAGATTGAATTTGATTTTCTCTCATTAAGGTTTGGTATAAACTTTGGAGAGCCTGACCTAATTTGAAATACACACTAAACCAATATGGTCTCGCTTTTTAAGCCTATAATGTCTTGTTATGGCACTATAATTAAATGAAATAGCATGAAAAAATGTTATATGTACTATGCAATATGTTATATAAGAGAATCAATATGAATTAATCTTTAATTAACTACGTAATTATTTGACTTAAATAACACAAATTGATTTGGGAAGAAAATTTTTGTGCAGTTGCCAAACGCATTTCTATTCTTGGAATAAAAATTTTATGCATTTATCAAACAAGTTCTGATTTTCTAAGACTCATTTAAAGAACATAATTAGAAAAAATCATTTTAATCAGAATCAATTTTTCGTATCAGAATGATTGTCATGCAAGCTCTTAGTGTCTTGCTTGCCATTAGAGGAAGCTTAAAGAAAACGGGAGCCAATTTATCATTGGAACAAGCTTAGGCTCTTCTTTTTCTTCTTCTTATTCTCGGTGTTGCACAATTTAAGGGAGACGAGTGAGCTACATGCGATTGATCGATGGCCACCATTGGGATGAGTGAGAGGCAAAGGGAGCTCAATCGCTGATTGAGCTTAGAAGGTCATTGGCACAAAGAGAAAGTGAGAGGGAGTAACTGAAGAGAGAGTGAGCTCTTGAGTGGAAGAGGTGGGGTGACAGGCAGAATGCATGAGGTGGAGAATCAAAAGGGAGGGAGTGCCTTCTAAAAATTCAAGAGGACAGGGGAAATGGGTAGGCAAAGTACCTGAAGGAGCTTGGGGTAGTGTAAAAGGGAGAGAGAATAATGAAAATGAAAGAGAGTATCATGCCCTGAACCCTACGAACGTGCAACATCCCGCCACCAAATCGAATTGGCTAACGTAAATGACAACTCAGGATTCGTTGCGACCAAACGACATCCAACAAGCTCAATTTGTAGAAGCCAACGCCAACCTGGACATATGCGAGAGAGGGGTAAAGAAGAAAAGAACAACATCCATACACGCATAAAATTCATATTCATAAAACACCAATATAAAGTCAGGTTACAATATAGTTCAAAATGAAACTACATAACTCAAAAGACTAAGTACTCTCGGGGTCACTACCCATCGGATCACCCTCATCGTGACCATCGATCTCTATCCGCATAAACAAACTAAATCATGTCACTCACTATCTGCACGGGTAGTTCGAATCGAACCGAGGGAGGACTCGTGGCTAGGGTCGGGGGTCAAAAAAGATGGCAGACAACGCTAGTGAGTCGAAACTCAATAAATTTACCACTAAGCCTAGTATAGGATGAGATATGCTATCAGGTCGGCCCTAACATGCAATTCTAGAGTATTCCATCTCTCACAGGCAACCAAACTTGATAGCACCACGATAAGGAATAATCAGATAAGTTCAAGGATAGTCAGGCATACATGTGCATCAATGAGACAGTCGTACTATCAGTAATAAATTCTCATGTAGGCATGCCAAGCGCAGTTATTCATTTCGCATTGCCATAATTCAACTCGACCCGTGTTAAATGCATCACGTCAAATGCTTATGCATGTCATGCGTCAATGCTCAATTCTTGATATCAAAATACCACTCGACCCTCGTTAAACACATCAACTTTGATCCGTGTATTTTACACCTCAGGTTCGTGCCTCAATCCGTGTATGGTACGCCTTAGGTTGGCACCTTATCCCACTAGCTACCTCACGTCAAATGCATCATGGCGAATCTGCCTTATCTCATTGTTCGTCCCATTTCATATAGGCACCTCAGGACTCTCCTTATTCCTCCGCTTTCCTCATGTAAACATGCATTAGGGCCCTCTTCACCCTTATCTCGCCGTTTATGTCATACCACATGTCTCAATTCAATCACTACACACGCCACATGATCATGCTGATCATGAATGACAACGATATCAAGATGCTCGTACTAGGCAAAACATTTATTCACTTATCAATCCATGAAATACAAGCACACGACGTGGCATATGTTGACACTTGATTTTTAATCATCTTTTTTCTTTTAAAATTAAAAAACATATATAAAAATTCATAAAATTAAAAAATCAACTTTGGGGACCTTGGCCAAGCCTAGAGAATCAATTTTGACCAAAAAAAATAATTTTTCATATTTTCAGTATTTTTTGATATTTTTATTTTCGAAAATTCATAAAAAATCAAGAAAAAAATGAGAAAATTGCAAAATCAACTTTGGAAGTCTTGGACAAGGTTACACAACCATTTTTGAGTAAATTTTTTTTTATATATTTTTTTATATTTTTTAAATATATTTTTTAGAAATTAGGAAAACATTTAATAAATAATAGCTTTTGAGGCCACAAAAATACATAAAAATAGTAAATATTTTTCTTTTAAATCGCTTTTCATGTTGGCCATTGCAAATTTAAAAATCCAATTCGAGGTAGGTGTATTCCTTCACGAGCATAATTTCGAATCAAGCCTAAAAAAATTCAATTTGAGTCAATTTATTTTCATTTTTCACTTTTAGGAGTCGTGACATTATTCTCTAATATTCTAAATTTTTATCTTGGCCCAATTATACGTAGAATGAATCAATTTTATTAGAAGGGCTTTAATTAAATTTTGCATTATTTTCAATAGCAAGAAATGAGCTTAAATTCAACATGCGGTAGGTGTGTCGAAAATTATGAGGAGATTTGGACTTAAAGAAATATTTCTCTAGTGACTGAATTGCAAATACTTAAAATCTCAAGGGCTAAAGTGCAAATACCTAATTCTTGAGGGATTATTTTGTAAATAACAAAAAGAAGAGTTGGTGGAGAAATTAGAATAGAGAAGGGAAGACGAAGAAGAGAAACTGGAGAAGAGGAGATGAATATGGGAAGATGGAAAAGAGGAGATAAAGATTGGAAGATGGAGAAAAGGAGATGGAGAAGAGAAGATAAAAAAAAATAAGATGAGAATAGAGAAGAAAAGATGGAGATGAAGAAGAGTTAGTAGAATAGGAGATAGATATGGAGAAGGGAAGATGAATGTGAAGAAGAGTTAGTGAAGAAATTAGAATGTGAGATAAAAATGGAGAAAGGAAGATGAAGAAGAAGAAGAGTTAGTAGAGGAATTAGAATGGGAGGTAGAGTTAGTGGAAAAATTAGAACGGGAGATGAATGAATATGCTATAGAAGGAGGAAGAAGTGAGTTTGGGAGGGGGAGATTTTTTGGGGAGAAAATTTTGGATGTTTGAGAGGGTTTTTGGGAGATTGACGAAAAATTGGAGAGAAAGAAAATACCAAAAAGAGAGAAAATTTTGAAGATGGTGGGAGTTTAAAGTTAGGAGTTATCATCACCAATTCCTTCATCGATCAACATAAATCAAAAGTTCATCCTCGTCAACGAGCAAGCAAATTCAAACTAAGTGTTTTTATTTATTTATTTATTTGTGATTTTAGTCTTAAATTAGCACAAATTGTATACACTTTCTCCATCTCCCTTTTTCCCATATTTTATGGTAGGTAAAAAGAAAAGGACAACTCCGTATCAACGATAAATTCTATGGAGGTGCGAAGTGAGCCCAAACAAATTCCAAAGTGCCCATAAAATTTGCAACCGACCCGTCAACGGGTTTTAGTTCAAATTGTTGAAACAATTTGTTGTATTTTATTTTAAAGAACTAAAACCCTAGAATGGAGAGGCAAAGCGCATCCACTAGAGGTCGTTTATTTCCTATAATTTAAATTTCTGCACCATCAAACCCTAAAGAGAAAAGCCAAGCCAATACTAGGCCGCCCATTGGAGGTTTTTACTTACTGCAATTTAAATTCATGCACCATTAAATCCCAAAGGGAAGATCCAAGCCAATGCTAGGCCGCTTATTGGAGGTTTTTACTTACTGTAATTTAAATTCCTGCACCATCAAACCCCAAAGGGAAGAGCCAAGCCAATGCTAGGCCGCCCATTGGAGGTTTTTACTTACCGTTATTTAAATTCCCGCAATTTAATTCCTGCACCATTAAATCCCAAAGGGGAGAGCCAAGCCAAGACTGGGTTATCCATTGGAGGTCTATATTTACTATCATTGACTTCCTGCCGTTTAATTTTTGAATCACTAAACCCCAAAGTGAGTAGACTGTAACACTGCACAGAAGTCGTTAACACACTCCCTCTTTCGGCTTTAGGGAATTTTTAACACTTTGAAAATAAAAAAAAATACTACCCATGTATCCTATCTAAAAAGTGAAAATACAAAAAAAGAGAATACCTCACTAGAGTCTTAGGAATAAACCAAGCTTGAGTTGCTAAATTAGGATATCCATGAAATTAAGGTACCGAAAGGGCATTAGTTTTAATTAACTAGTGTAACCAAGTCCCCGAACTCATAATTTCTGGTTCATAGAAGTAATTTAGTCCTCTCGCTAATTTACTTAGGTATCTAGTCAACCTACCAAAAATAATTAGTGGCGACTCCAAATTTTAAAACCATTTGAACAAAAACCAAAGTTGCGATTCGGTAGGACTTGGGAGGGTCCGTATTAGGTTAATTCATCTATTAAACCTAATAATCCATTAACCCGATTGAAAAAAAAATATTCTTAAGGTGGCGACAGCTTGGCGACTCTGTTGGGGACTCGTTCTTAATTTTTCAAAATTGGGAACTTAGAGGACTTAGGCCAGAAAAATTTCATGAAAGCTCATTTGGTTTGACAATTGGTTGTATTCTAACCTTAAGGTGTTAAATGGTTTTGTAGATGGGAGTTATAAGGGGTGGAGTGTTTGGCTAACATCTTATTTTGCAGATTTGGATTTGTGGGAATTGGAATTGAATTTTTGCATATTTTTGAAGCGGTGTTTGAATTTAATTATTGTGCATGATTAATTGCTTTAGCACTACACCACATACGTCTTGTGGCCGGACTCGGGTCACTAGTTTTAGAATGGTATTGTGATTTGGTTCTAGCGTTAGGCATGAGATCACGTCGAAAGTTAGTCCAGATTCAATCAAGAACCCCTTTTCAAAAATGAGTTTTAAAAGTTAGGCCTCAGGCTTGGTAAGATTACCGAAGCGGGGTTTATAATTTTGACTCGAATAGCCGAAGTGGAAAGGCCCGGCTAATCCTGGTTACGTCGTGGGATCACGGCTAATCTTGATTATGTTCGCGAGATTGTCGCCTTGCCGTAAGTCTTTCATTTCAATTTGTGAGCCTTTAGAGTAGATAGACTAAGATTTAAACTCACGATTCATGCGCATGTCTATGTGACCTACATGGTATTTTTCACGGTGAAAGTAAGTTTTCTAACTTCATATTGTATTTATTTCTGGTCGGTCTATCACGCCCTGATCCCCGGGGCCCGCGGCAACCCTACCAAAACGCCTCAGGTCGGAAAGGATAGCGTCCCAGGCACGCTAACGATCAAACAATTATTTTCTACGCATGCGGAAACGTGCAAACTCCCCATACAATTAATAACAACCGGGATAAGATAGTAGGATAAAAGATCACTCGATAAAAACCAGTTTAACAAAATCCAAACCAGTTAAACAAATTCCAAACCAGTCATTCAAAAGGCAGATACTCTTCAACCCTACGGAAGCTATAGTAAATACAGCCCCACTCTTTGGGGCGGCTTCCTAAGACTGACAAAAAATCTTAAGGTTGGGCAGGGTTAACTTCGTATCTACTCTCAAAAGAGGAGCCTACTACGCCCTCGTCTTCCTCAATGCTTCGGACCTGAAAAAGGTGTCAACGACGTGGAATGAGATAAAAATCTCAGTGAGTCAGCGCCTAAGTCCGGCTAGGGCGCTGATTCGCTCAGGCATCCTATACAATAAAATATTCCAACAATACAAAACCAACCACATGCAAGCTTACCACGCCTTGGATCACACATATGCAGGACTCGACTCCTCACATAAATCAGTCAATTAAGGCGAACAATCAGAATCCCACAGTAACTTGCACACGTAATGCTCCACATGAATTCCAATTTTTATTAACCATTGGGCTCGGCTTACATGACTGGTGTAGCCCGACACTACGACTGGCAGTGTCTACACTACGACTGACAGTGTCTACTGGCATGACCAGACTTCGTCCCTTCCCTCCGGCGACGGCTTCCAATAGTCCGTAAGATTCGTACGACTGGCACGACATGGTACAATTAGGAATCCCATAAGGGCTTCGGCCCATCACAAGCTACGACCGGTATCTGATAGTCCGTAAGATTCGTACAACTGGCACGACACGTTACTATCATGAATAACCGTACGACTGGCACGGATTTTTAAGCCCATCATATGACCATACGAGCACACAATCCAACCAATCCAGTTTTATCTTTGCATTTAATTAAAATGCACACACGATCGTGCTCAAAATTCGGCTCAAAACCGTTTTCTTTTGTATGCTCAAGTATGAAATTTTGATTTTGCATGCGGTCACATGATTATTTACACCATTCACCAAACTTCGAGTTTAAATAAGTGCAACTCACCATCAATAAGCATACAACAGATGCACAATTATTCAATAATCACTCAAAAATAAATCAATAATAACAAGTAGATAAATAAATAATTAATCGTGAATTAGAAAATCAACAAATAGTCATCCATCGATAATTTAATAAAATTAATCAATAAATTCGTCTCAAATAATTATCAATTTAATAATAATTACTAATTTGGACCACGATTAATTAAAACACTATAATCAATAAAACAAATATTAATTAATTAATTTTGTCCAAATTAATTAATTAAAAATAATAATAATTAACCCAAGAATAACAATTATTATTGTTTATCAAACCAAAAATAATTAATTAAATTCTTAATCAGTCCAGAAGTAATTAATTAAATTTTTATACATCTATCATCATAAATATTTATTAATTTAATAATAATAAGTCACGGTCAATTAAAACATCATAATTAATTAACCAAATATTAATTAATTAATTTCATCCAAATTAATTAATTAATAAATAATAATAAACTCAAGAATAATAATAATTATTATTTACCAACTAAAAAAAATAATTGAATAATTTTTTTTTATCAGTCCAAAATTAATTACTTAAATGTTAATTAATCCCGGCCCGCCTCAATTAAATAAATCAATCACACTATAGACAAGTTAATTTAGTCTAATTACCCTAATCGTGGTCATTTAACCTAATCGGAATTACTAACTTAAATTGATCGCGATTAACTAATTAAAATATATTAATTTAATCTAAACTAACCTAAACACAATTAACGACCTAATAGGAGATTAGGGGCTAACTCACGAGGCGTCGGTTACGACGACAGGCACGAGCGAAAAATTCTGATCGCGACGATGAACTTCGGCTCCGACGAGCGGCGGCGGACGGCTGGTCACTGTTCACAGCGACACTGTTCACGAGGTATTGTTCACGCGCGTACTGTTCATGGCGGCACTATTTCGGCGAGGCTCCGGCGAATGGCGACGATGATGAAACCGACAGCGTAGCTTATCCGACGTTTCAAGGCTGGATGGGGCTCGGGTCTGACAATGGCCGGGCTCGAGGACGGCGAGCAACCGAGAATGGAGACGGCGGGCGACGGGGTTCGGTAAGATCGGGTTGAGGAGAACAAATACGCAATCGGGGGTCGCGAATCCGAGCGACGAGCGAGGTGGAGCGACGAGATGGGGTGAGTAGCTGAAGGTGAGGCCGGGTGGTGGTGCTGTGAGCGAAGCTGACTGAAGACGAAGAAGAAGAAATCGAAAGAAATGGAGCAGGCGTACGTCGGCTGACAAGAAGACCATGAAGAAGAAGAAGAAGAAGGCGCACGCGCAGAAGGGGGGGATTGTTCTCCGTGGAATAGGAAAAAAAGAGGGGGAGAGAGGAAAGAATAATAAAAAAAAGGTTAGTGGAGTTGGTGGGTGTGACATTCCGGATTTTCGACCCATTTTCGGAGTTTAATAAACAGAATGGAATTTCCTTTGGATCGCTTTAGCTAAATCTCACTTGGAATTGGCCATTCCGAGATGACTAACCGAAGGGGAAAGGCTGCTAGGGATATTAAAGTACGTGGACCGCATTAATGGTCGATACGCGTAGCTCCCAAAAGCCGCCTGTTAGTCCGAGTATTTACTAAAGTCACTGCCAAATAGGTGAGGCAACGAAATGAATTCCGAACTTGGACAACCGAACTTCCAGAAATGTCGCAGTGGTGATTTGGATATAATTTGAGTAGTTCTGCAATCGATGGAATTGTTTTGAGGATTTAGAAGTGAAGTAGACAGAGAAAATGACAGAATCGCCCCGGCTCACTTTAAACTCCCTAGATCATGAATGGAATACTTTTAGAGTAATTAAAGTATTAGACTGGATTAGCCTTGCGAAGCGTATCAGATGCAATAGAGTTTTATCCGGTCCCGACGGCACGTTTTTCGAGGAAAAGTGTCGCGTCAATCCCTATTGATCACCTCGATCTGACAAAGTCATATCACTTTTGAAAAAAATGAAATCCCACCATATCCAAGAGAATTTCCTCTTTTTACTTTTTATCTTCCCTAAGCCATCATGTCTTGTCCCCCATTATGGCATCTCATTTTCCCATGCAAATGTCACCTCCAATTTTATTTTTATTTCATTTCTTTTATTCCTTTTTGGAAAATGGTGGAAGAAAGCTTCTTCTTCCCTTGCTCATCTCACTCTCTCATTCCCTCATCTCTCTCTCTCACGCTTACTCTCTCTCGGCCTCTCCCTGCGCACCTCTCCTTCCGACAGCCATAACTTTCACCTCAGAGCTCCGTTTGCCTTCAAACCACCGCCATTCTCTTCCTCTCTTCCAGAAGATTCTAACGACACCTGGATCGCACCAAATGGCCACCGGAGCTGGCTGGAACAGCTCCTCAAACCTGACTACCCAAATCCCGTCGCCGCTGGTTCCAGCGCGCGTCCGAGAGAGAATGGCTCGTTCGGGCTCATCCGGGATCCAAATCGACCCCCGTTTTCTCTCACACGTCCGTAAGAACTTCAATTTCAATATTCTTTAATTAGATTGGACATGCATTCATTAGAATTTCATGGATCTAGGCTGAGAGATGACTGTTCATGGTGAGTATCCTCGCCGGCGCCGTTTGCATGTTGCTGTCCAGCCCCGATCTGCCCTTGCCATGGACATCTTGACACTTCCTAGGGTAAGTTGACATCTAATACTACTTGATAGTGCATGATAGAGTTGTTGACCAAACCCTAGAGTGTACGCTAATGCGGATTAGCTTGTGGATTCGAGTAGGTCTTGTTAGAGAGCGTTGCCGTCGTCAATCCCGTCCTTGGAGCTGCCGACCAGCCGAGCCTAACCGTGATTCCTTCCTCGTCTTGTCCTCATCTTCCCTGCCCAAACTTGTATTTGGTGAGCACCGCTCCTAAACCTTGCCTAGAACATAGTAAATGTTAGGGTTTGTTCTAGGGTGTGTATTATGGTACAAGATCGTATTTTTGGGACCGTTGACATGAAATGAGCTGCTGGCTGTGCGTATTCTTTGCTGTCCATGAGGGTATATTGGTCATTCGGTGAGTCTTAAAGCTTGTCGTGTGTACCGGGTCGCATATCTAAAAGTCTAGATCAAGTACGGTGGAAACCGAAGTATAAAACATGAATTTTTGTGCCCCGAGAGTTATGTATGTTGCGAATGAGAGGGCTAGTTGCGTAGCATATGGGCTGTCCTTGGGGGTAGCTTGGTCATTTTGCGAGTCCTTGAGGTAGTTTTGTGGATTGGGTCGCGTACCTAGAAATCGGGATAACTTGAGATAAAAATCGGAGCTTAAAACATGAGATTTATGCCTCGAGAATGGTGTTTGCCTTGTATATATACCTGCTGTCCATGTGGAATGAGGGTTAGACCCAAGGGCAAAATAGTCATTTTGTGGGTCCTGAGGCAAGCTGTGAGTACAAGAATGTACGCCTGGGAGTTAGGGCGAACCCAAGTGGGAATTGAGGCTTGAAATGTGAAATTGTGATGTGAGACGTAAACAATATATGTCTAATGCCTGAGATTGAAATTAAATGACTGTGGATGAATGTCCAATAAGGTCGCATGTAAATGAGTTGACTTGCTCGAGTAACTGTAGCCTCGTGAATGCGTGTGCCTATGCAACTGTATGTTTGACATTCTGTATTGCGTGGATGTGACATGAGATTGGTGCATCATGAGACATGATGCATGCTCTTGAGTAGAAACGCATGTATCAAAGTTGACTGGCATGCGTAATTGAAAATCTGGGAATGCGTGCCTGTATAATCGTGCTTGTGGGTTCGAGAATGCATTATGAATACCTTGAGAACGCTTTGCGAATGCATTGTAAAGTGCACGTCATTGATTTTCTAAAGCATATGCTTGCATAGCCGTGCTTGATATTGTGTGCATAGTGAATGCGGTGTGAAATGATGCATCTTGAATATTGCACGACAAATGGAATTACCTGGTTGTGGCATTGATGCATTGCACGCTGACATGAGACATGTGCGTTTGGCGGAGTGCGTAGAACCGTGCGGGACGGCCTGCAGTGCCTAGAGAGCCACGGGAAATGGAGCAATAAGGAGTACCGACCGCAGTGCCCAGAGAGCTACGGTAGCGGTACTACGCTTATGACGTGCTCGGCACGGGGCGCTGGAGAGACAAGGGTGCCAACCGGAGTGTCAAAAGGGCCACGGTTCGGGGCACAGGCTTGAAAGCGTAGGAGACGCTGGCCAGGGACCGGCAGTGCCGATGAGAGCTACCGGCAACCCGAAACAGGAAGACCGGCAGTGCCCAGAGAGCCACCGGCAGATCCCAAATGGGATGTTTGAGCATGCTTTATTGCATCCGTGTGATTGTGAATATGGTGTTCGCATGACAATTCTCATTCTTGGTGTGAGGTGCATGGGTGTCCATGGTACCGGCAGTGCCTAGGGAGCCATCGGTAGAGCATTTGAGCATGTTGTATCTACATCTATTTGACTTGAGCCCATGATAAGTGCATGATGGACTGAGCGTGCTGCATTTTGTGAAATGCTGAAGGGACCGGCAGTGCCCAAAGAGCCACCGGGGATCTCAAGAGTTGTAATTTGAGCATGCTACATCTGGGTGATTAAGAATATGAAATGCGTGTGAGAGTGCTCACATTTGGCATGAAACGCATGAGCATGCTGTATCCGTATGACTCGAGCTTAGGATCTGTGTTTGATTCATTGAGCATGCCACCTCGCATCTGTGTGATTTGAGTTATTGAGATGCGTGTGATGACCTGTGCATATTATATTCATTTGAAATGTTGGCCGAGACCGGAAGTGCTGTTGAGCCACCAGAGGATCCCGAGGTCATTGAATTGAGTGAAGCTGCATTTGCATGATATGAACTCTTGATGTTTGTGTGACTGATTTCCATTATGAGCATGTGAATGTGCTGGTTTGCCTGATAGTCGTGGGTAATAATGGGGTCCCGTAACCTTAAAGTTGCATGTTTAGGACCGACCCTATGTGTTTTCTATTCTAAGCAGGTTTAGGCATGTGCTTGCTGAGTCTTTCGACTTACGCTGTGGGCTGATCGCCCTTTCAGGTCCCGTCCCCGATGAAGAGCCGTCCGACTGGAGGCAAAGTTGCTGAGGATTTAGACTTGTTGTATAAGCTTGCAATTGGAACCCTATTGATGATACGTATATAAAGAGATGTTTGTTTTATATGATATTGGGTGTATTTTTCTCTACCCCGCTTGTATCTATATGTCTAGGTATGTATGGCCTTCTGCTGTTGCGATAACTCTGAGGATCATTGGTCGGCGTCCATTCCTGGGCGTCGCGAGATTTTCAATTCGACCAATTGATCGAGCGTACGAGGGGTGTTGCGCGTCCGCAGGCTCGGGGCGTGACAGTGGGGGAACAATAAAAGATGGTGGTGGGATGGTGGGTAGATGGGGGGTTGCGTGGGGGAGAGTGGGGGAAGAGAGAGAGAGTATAAATGATTACAAAAAATACGGGATGTTACATGGTCCATGTTAGGTGTCGGTTAAATCTTGAACTTAACATCATGGTCATTTTTTCAAAAGAAAATAAAAATCAAATTTGTATCTCATTTCAAAAAAATGAATGTTGAAAAATCCCTTCGGGAAATTTTGTTGACCAATAAAAATTTTTGTCACATTTTTCCTGCTTTAATAGAAGTGAAATTTTCTTGACAAGTTTACCATTGAAACTTCATTCTGATAAAAGAAGAAAATTCCTTCAAAAAATTTGATAAACGCCAGGAGATCTTACCACATTTTTCAAGTTATAAAATCTGTTAGAAAATTCTTTCTAAAGAAATTTAGCTATGTTTTTCTAAGAAAAGTTTCTCTAATTTATCATAAAGTTAAAAAATAAAATTGGACTAATGTAGTAGTTATGGATCGACCCCTCTTAGATCACATACTAATTATTTCCTTTACTCTTGCAGGGAATTATAAGTACCCCGGGCATGAGAAAAATTGGGCTCGTCAGTGATAACAAATCAGGAATAATATTGAAGAATACAAAACGATGGAAAAATGCCGATGATTTAACCGTTGATCCTGGGGGCTAGCAAAGAGATTGATCCTCCTAGAGACAGGATCGTGTCAACTGATGAACATGTGTACGTGTAGGCCATATATGTTGATGGGGTGGTAAATGTATTCAGATTAGGAATGGGGGCATTTTCAATGTATTTGGAGGTCTCTGTATTTTGAAAAGCATACATTTTGTAATCAGAATCCGTGAGGCAAGTATGATCGATCCGACCTTATAACCTTTCTGATTAAATGAACCAAAGATCAGCCTTAAAACTTCCTTGGATGCGAACCACATGGAGGTCTTTGGAGGGTTGATGTTTTATTAATAAGCATGACCCACAGACGTTCTTTCCAATATTACAATCGACCGACACCAATAAGTGGACCCCGAAAGAGGCTAAGCACAATTGAAGTGGGACACGCAACAGGTGGCCCGATTTATTGGCGCACTGATCGAGTGGTTACAGTTTTACCGATTTATATGATTAATCGCGGGCCTCAAGGCGGAGAGTAAGGGCCACTGTCGAACTCCTTTTCAGTATTTTCGATATCATCGTCCGAAGTAGCTAACAAGAACGTCAGGAAAAATGTTAAGCCTCGACGTTTTCGGTGCCTTAAATCGTTCTATCGTGCTATATGACAACGAGATGATAAAAGGATTAAAACACAGAGATACAAAGCTTTTCTTTCAGTTCATTCATCAAGGAGTATTACAATCGCTCACCGGGGAAGAAAAGTAAAGCCAAATTGACCCTTAATAAGCATCACAAAAGAGTTTAATTGACTCTCCATGAAGTTGATGCTCTGCCTACACTGAGCAATCTGGGATTCAAGATCTGCAATCTTGAAGAACAGGCGGGTGTGTCTGGCTGCGCTAGCCTCATGATGTTCAACAGCAAATTTCATATTATCGATCAGATCTCTCTCGAAAGCTATATCCGCCATTAAATCATCAAGCCTCCCCTCCAGCCACTCACATCTGAATTTTATCACGAAATCGCTTGGGTCATGCTCAAAGTAAGTCTGATTCAAAGTTAGGCGCTCCACCAGCTTCTCTCTCTCGTGGACCAACAACAAGACCCGCTCTTCAGTAGACTTGACGGTCTTCTTATACCGGGCAACTGAGTGTTCTGCAAAGGCCAAACATTCTGATCGATCCTGGTAACGGGTCTTCACGACGCGGGTTAAGGTGACCGTCTCTTAGGTGCTTCGGCAAGCCTCTAGAAAATTAATGAAGACGTGTGGGAACGCCTTGTATTCCCTCTCCAGGTTGGTGCCTTCGACTGAAGAAGCATTTATCTCCCTGAATAAACCGAGGATTTCAGCTTCGACACTCGGATGATGGGCTATGTAAATATAGCCTCGACCAAGAAGATGGTAAAGTCGTTCTCATTTGAACATAACTTTAGCCGGGAAGATCTGCGTGACAAGACTGGCCATTATCGTTAAAAAGATAGGGGAGAGAATCAAGACTGACGGGCAGAATATGAAAGAGAAGAGGATAGGAGCGAAGCAAACGATTAGAATGCGAAGATGGTGATCTGTCTCGAGTTAAATATTGACTTCACAGTAGCAATATCTATCTATCAGATTTTCCTACCGACCATTCTTTTCCGGTGTTGTCTTTGTCGGCTTGAATTCCCTGTCGGTCTGCCATCTCGGGCCGAGCAAATTCGATATCTTTGCAGAAAAGATTTGAGGTGATACCACCACTTTGGAAAAGAAGAGAAAAAGGACGACCTAGGTGGGGGCAAAAAAAATTTGCAGCGGAAAAGAAGATCGGATTCGTCTTTGTGAGAGAGCGCACCAACAAAATCAACAGTGGAGATAAACGTGAGAGATAATGACGAGGACCCCTACCATGAAAGAAAACAAACCGTGCAAGAGACATGGTAAAAAGGTTAAGAAAGACAGAATCCTTGGGGAGAGCAATACGGTTTTTAAACCTACGCCTTAATTTTTAAAAGAGGCATTCTCCCGGAAACCTTTATCCATGCTCAGAAAAAGTTTCAAAAGCATACACGTTCGCTTAGAAGAATTCAGAGCGGGCGAGAATACAAGAGAAGATAGCAGACCTTGTGAAACCGTTAAACAACTAAAGATGTCTCAACCCAATTCTCTCGAGAGCTATCGTTACTTGCTGAATATAGGAGAAGAAGAGTTTGAAACCATGTTTGGGATCGAGCCCATGGAGCCTGGCCTTTCCGCCGACAATGTCCAAGATCTCAGTAAAGATAAGGACAACAACAGTAAGGTTCAAAGAAAGCGTTACCGTCGCCATAATGAGGAGCAAGTATAAAAGCTTGAGGATTGCTTCAGAACATGTCCTATGTCAGATGGTAAACAGAAAATGGAGCTGAGTTAAGAGCTAGGACTTGAATATTCGCAAATCAAGTTCTGGTTTCAAAATAGACGAACCCGAATGAAGACTTATCATGAGCACAACGAAGCCGAGTTTCTAAGAGCTGAAAATGAAAAGCTCCGAGCGAAAAACAGGATGTATAAAGAAGCTTTTGACTCCGCCACTTGCCCCAACTATAATAGCCTCCTTACCCTCGATGAAATACATTATCTGATGATCGAAAATGCACGTTTAAGAGGTGAGTTAGATCAGTTTATGATGGGATCAACTTCTGTTGGGGGAAAGTATGAAAAGACCGAGCCCATGGGGTGAGCATTAATGCCTCCCGAAGAAGGGGAGAGGTATCACCACTAGGCAAGTAGCATTGACGATGAATTTACCGCCATGATCAGTCAGTTCAATGTTGATGAAGCACTGGGGCTGTAGGGTGCACACGGAGTCTGTATTTCGAAGTTGGGATCACGGGTCCTTCGACATGGCCGATGCATACCTGCTTTGGAATGAAGGCAACTGATCATGAAAGAGTCTGCAAAGGCAGTGAAATCGATCCTGAATGAATGCAGATTGCTTTATTTCCTTGCATTAGATGTTTTCTACTTTTATTGATGTCCGGAATGAACACAAAAGCAAGAAGTAGTAATTTCCCGTTCTCCTATTAAATGCTTGGAGCCTTTACTTCACCAAACTCGGGATAACATTAATTGCGAGTAAAAACCCGCGTGGGCTGGAAAGGTAAACCCGTATCATTTCAATTTACCCTCAATTGCTCCAATTTTAAATTGGATCCTTGTTGTTTTCAAGAATTTGCAACTCGGCCCAATAATACAGTTGTACCCAAATGCGAAATTCCCTGGTTGAACAAAATTAGGGACAAATCAATTCGTGGATATTGCCATTGGATGGAGGCTTCAAACAAGGAAAATGAGAACAAAAACCAACAACTTCAAAGAAGGGTAATTTCGTATCGTTCCAATTTGCTCATGATCATCTCGAATTCTAAATTACTTTATTCCGTCTTAACATGGATTATAAATTGTCTTGAAAAACATCATGGTGTAGAATTGCCCAATACAAAAAGACTGTGCCATCCGAAAATTAACCCCTAAAAGGAGCCTCCATGAATGCCTGTGGTCTTGTGGACCAGATGTCATGGGGAATGACAATGGTTTAAGACGTCCCGAGTTCGATCCTTGAGGATGGAAATGTTGTAAGTATTGTAAATGAATAATACAACCTTTTGCATATTTCTTTTTGCAGAAAGAAACGGGAATACTTGTCGAAAGATACCAAAGTCGATACTCTGCCACAACCTTAGCTCTAATGGTGAAATGCCCACCGAAAGTGGAGACAAACCCGATCCGATGAAGATGATAAGAGACTCGTGCAAGGCATCTAAGATGAAGGATAAACCAGTATCATTTCCAATTTATCCCTTCTAATACTGACTAACACGTCTCCTTTCCTTTCCACAGGAAATATTTACACTAACATTTTGAAGGAGACGACCCCGAGGGGTAAAATTATGATCATTTGATGAGATTCGTTCCGTCGAAAATGGGGCAATTTTACCGAAAAGCCCTGAAGTGAAAAGGAAAAAATGTCTTCCTTATATCATTTGGTTTCAAGGATAATCTTTCTGCTTTTCGCACGGGTAAGATTAAAGACAATTTATTCCTCGACATAAGGAGTAGACTGCCAATTGGTTCGATCCGCCCACATGCCCAGGGGCAACTCAAATTCCCCCATTCTTGATACACTTGCACATTTCGTAAACACGCATGATACTTAAAAATTGCCACATCCGCATGGTGTTTGCACATTCCATGATTTATGCATGACTCTTTTTTATGTTTATTTTACCAATTCTAGCTTGGGGCATAAACTTCACATGATGCGTTGAATATATAGAATGGGGCATGACAGGATGATGAAAGGCAATCCATTTCCATACATGTCCTATATTCACAGTGAGTTATGTGTTGAACAGATTCTGCGTTCCTCAAGACGATGGGTTTTCTTGCGAAGGTACGATAGCCGAAGGGAAGGAGGCAATCGCTTCTCGATCTTAAACACTACAGGTGATCATTAATAACCTATTTGAGCGGCGGTTTTATTTCATAACCCCTGTCAAGAATCACCCCACATCGGGGCCAAATGGAAGCAGTCCCAGCAAATTGTTGACACCTAATTTTTAATCATCTTTTCTCTTTTAAAATTAATACAAAATCTATAAAAATTCATAAAATTAAAAAATCAATTTTGGGGAACTTAGCCAAGCCTAGAGAACTAATTTTGACAAAAAAATAATTTTTCATATTTTCAGTATTTTTCGATATTTTTATTTTCGAAAATACATAAAAAATCAAGAAAAAAATAAGAAAATTACAAAATCAACTTTGGAAGCCTTGGCCAAGCTTAGGAAACTATTTTTGAGTAAAAAATAATTTTTCATATTTTTTGTATTTTTTAAATATATTTTTTAGAAATTAGGAAACTATTTAATAAATAATAGCATTTGAGGCCACAAAAATACATAAAAATAGTCAATATTTTTCTTTTAAATCTCTTTTCATGTTGGACATCGCAAATTTAAAAAATCCAATTCGGGGTCGTGTATTCCTTCACGAGCATAATCTCAAATCGGGCCTAAAAAAATTCAATTTGAGTCAATTTATTTTCATTTTTCACTTTTAGGAGTTGTGACATTGTTCCCTAATATTTCAAATTTTCATCTTGGCCCAATTATTCCCAGAATGACTCAATTTTACAAAAGGGCTTTAATTAAATGAGCTTAAATTCAACATGCGGTAGGTGTGTCGAAAATTGTGAGGAGATTTGGACATAAAGAAATATCTTTTTTAGAGACTAAATTGTAAATACTTAAAATTCAGGGACTAGAGTATAAATACCTAACTCTTGAAGAATTATCTTGCAAATAACAAAAAGAAGAGTTAGTGGAGAAATTAGAATAGAGAAGAGAAGATGGAGATGAGGAGATGGAGAAGAGAAGATGGAGAAGAATGGATGGAGAAAATAAGATAAGAATAGAGAATGGAAGATGGAGAAGAGAAGATGAAGAAGAATGGATGGAGAAAATAAGATAAGAATAGAGAAGGAAAGATGGAGATGAAGAAGAGTTAGTTGAGAGATTAGAATGTGAGATAGAGATGGAGAAAGACAGATGAAGATGAAGAAGAGTTAGTGGAAGAATTAGAATGGGAGATAGAGTTAGTGGAAAAATTAGAATGGGAGATAGATGAATAGGTTATAAAAGGAGGAATAAGTGAGTTTGAGAGGGGAATTTATGGAGAGAAAATTTTGGATGTTTGAGAGGGTTTTGAGAGATTGAAGAAAAATTTGAGAGAAAGAAAATACCAAAGAGAGAGAGAATTTTGAAGAAGATGGGAGTTTAAAGCTAGAGGGTTATCATCATCAATTTCTTCATCGATTAACATAAATCAAGAATTCATCTTAGATTTGAAGCTAAGTGTCCCTCTACTCTCTTTGATTTTTTAGTATAAGCTAGCTCAAATTTTCTACTCTTCTCCCATTTCCCCATATTTGATTTCAGGCAGGAACCAATTATATCGATCAAGCACTTCTCATAATGCCATTCAAGCTAAGTGCCTCTTTCATTGTTCTAATTTTTAATGTGAATTAAATCATATTTGCTCAATTACTCCATTTTACCATATTTTTATATCAGGCAAAGGACAACTCCAAGTCAACGGTAAATCCCATGGAGGTGTAAAATTGGCGCTGATGAGCTCTTGAGTGCCCATTAAATTTTCAATTGATCCATCGATGGAGTTCGGCCTGAATTGTCAAATTAATTCGTTTTATTTTAAAGAATTTAAACCCCAGAATGTGAAGGGCAGAGCCCGCTCACTGGAGGTCATTTTAAATTTCTGCAATTTAAATTCCTGCACCTTAAAACCCAAAGGAGAGGGCCAAGCCAAGGCTGAGCTATCCATTGGTGGTATTTATTTATTGTCATTTACTTCATGTAATTTAATTTTTGAATCACTAAACCCCAAAATGAGTAGCTCGCAGCACAGCATAAAAGTCAATTACTCACTCCCTCTTTCGGCTTCAGGGAAATACTTAATATTTTGAAAATGCAAAAAAATGTCACTAATGTATATTCAATTTGAAAAAGTGAAAATACAAAACGAGAACACTCCACTAGAGCCTTAGGAATAAACCAACCCTAAGTTGCCAAATTAGGATATCCATGAAATTAAGGTACCGAAAGGGCATTAGTTTTAATTAACTAGTGTAACCAAGTCCCCGAACTCATAATCTCTGGTTCGTAGAAGTAATTTAGTTTTCCCGCTAATTTACTTAGGTTTCTAATCAACCTACCAAAAATGATTAGTGGCGACTCCAAGTTTTAAAACCGTTTGAACAAAAAACCAAAGTCGCGATTTGGTAGAGCTTGGGAGAGCTCGAACTAGGTTAGTTAATTTAATCAATTAATCTGGTAATCCATTAACCTAAAAAATGAATTTTAGGTCGCGATAGCTTGGCGACTCCAGTGGGAACGTGTTCTTAATTTTTGAAAATTTAAGAACTTAGAGGACTTAAGCCATAAAAATTTCATGGGAACTCATTTGGTCTGATAATTTGTTGGATTCTAACCTTTAGGTATTAAATGGTTTTGCAGATGGGAGTCATAAGGGGTGGAGTGTTTGGCTAACCCTTTGTTTTGCAGGTTTGGTGTGTGAGAATTGTTATTTAATTTTTGAAACATTGAAGCGGTGTTTGCATTTAAATGTTATGCAAGTGTTTACAGTTTTAGCACTACATCACACAAGTCTCGTGGCCGGACCTGGGCCACTAGTTTTAGGATGGTGTTGTGATTTGGTTCTAGCGTTCGGCGTGAGATCATGTCGAAAGTTAGTCCAGATTTAATCCTGAACCTCTTTTCAAAAATGAGTTTAAAAGTTAGGCCTCAGGATTGGTAAGATTACCAAAGCAGTGGTTTTAATTTTTAGCTCGAGTAGCCGAAGTGGGAAGGGCCGGCTAATCCTGATTATGTCGTGGGATCACTGCTATTCTTGATTATGTGCGCGAGATTGTCGCCTTGCCGTAAGTCTTTCGCTTCAATTTGTCAGCCTTTAGAGTAGATAGGCTAAGATTTAAACTCACGATTCATGTGCATGTCTATGTGACCTACATGGTATTTTTCACAGTAAAAGTAAGTTTTCTAACTTCATCTTGTATTCATTTTTGGTCGGTCCATGTTAGGTGTCGATCAAATTTTGAACTTAACATCATGACCATTTTTCAAAAGAAAATAAAATCAAATTGGTGACCCATTTTTGAAAAAAAGAAAAAAAATAAATTAAATTAATTAATGTGAAAAATCCCTTAGGGGAATTTTTGTTGACCAATGAAAGAATTTGTCACGGTTTTCCTTAATGCTTCAATGAATACAAGATTTTCCTAATAAATTTATCCCTGCAAATTCATTTTATCATATTTTTCAAGTTGTAAAATCTACCAGAAAATCCTTTTGGAGAAATTCACCCACGTTTTTCTAAGAAACTTTTCTCTAATTTCTCATAAAATTGGAAAAAAATGATATAGGAGCATGGACCGACCTTTCTTAGATCACATACTAATTATTTTCTCTACTTTTACAGGGGATCACAGGTACCCCGAGTGGGAGCAAAATCGGGTTCAGCAATACATCAGGAATAATCGTCAGGAATACGAAAGAATGGAAATTGCTGATGTCTTAGCCAATTACCTTGGGGGCAAGCAAAGAAATCCCGGAGACAGAATCGTGTCGATCAAATCAGCACGTATGGGCCATGTATTCTGATGAGGCGGTGAATGTATCTGGCAGGCCTGGGGATACGCTTAATGTATTGAGAGGGGGGTTTCTGTATTTTTGTTGAAAAAGCATAAGTGGTGTAATCAAGAACCCATGAAGCATGTATATTAATCCGACATTATAACGCCTTCTTGATTAAATCGACTAAAGGCTTGTTTTTTTAACTCTTTCGGATTCGAACCACGTGTAAGATATTAGAGGAACGATATTTTATTAATGGGCAAGGCCCACAATCATTCTACCCAAAGCTATAGGCGACCGACACGAACAAGTGGACGCCGAAAGAAAATAGCATGAGCGAAGTAGGGGCACGCAACAGGTGGTTTGATTCATTTATTGGCGCACTGACCGAGTTGTCATAATTCACGTGACCAACTCACGGGCCTCGACGCGGCTAGTGGGGTCCGCTGTCGAAAGCTTCTTTAATATTCTCGAGATCATCGTCTACAACAGTAAGCAAGAACATCAAGGAGAACGTCAAACCTCAGTGTTTCCAATACCTCAAGTCATTCATGCTATGCGGAAGAGAAGACATGGCGAAAAAATAAAAGCACAAATATGCGAAATATTTCCTTTATTCCATACATCAACGAGTTTTACAACAACTCACTGGGGAGGAAAAGTAAAGCCGAATTGAGCCCCGACAAGCATTATAAAAGAGCTCAACTGGCTTTCCATGAAATTAATGCTATGCCTACACTGAGCGACCTGGGAGTCGAGATCTGCAAGCTTGAAAAACAGGCGAGTACATTTCTCCTTATACCTGGCTGCATTCATCTCGTGGTGTTCAACGGCGAGTTTTAAGTTGTCGATCAGGTCCCTCTCGAAAGCTATATCAGCTGTTAGATCGTCGAGCCTCCCCTCCAGCCATTCACATCTGAACTTCATCACAACGTCCCTCGAGTCATGCTCAAAATAAGTTTGATTCAGAGCTAGGCGCTCCACCAGCTTCTCTCTCTCGTGAACCAACAGTGAGACCCGCTCATCAGCAGACTTGACAGCCTCCTTGTATCGAGCAACTGAACGTTCTGCAAACTCCAAGCATTCAGATCGATCTTGGTAACGGGCCTTTACGACGTGGGCGAAAGTGACCGTCTCTTGGGTATTCCGACAAGCCTCCAGAAAGTTAATGAAGACGTGTGGGAACGCCCTGTATTCCCTCTCCAAGTTGGTGCCTTCAACCGAAGAAGCATTTAGTTCCCTGAATAGGCCGAGGATCTCAGCTTCGACACTCGGATGATGCGCTATGTAGATATAACCTCGTCCAAGAAGATGATAGAGCCTATCCCATTTGAACATAACATCAGCTGGGAAGATGTGGGTAGGGAGATTAGCCATTATCAAGGAGGAAATCAAGACAGACGAGCGTAATGCAAAGATGGTGATGTGTTTTGAAGTAAATATTGATCTCGTGGTGACAATATCAACTAGTCAAGATTTCCCTATCTACCGTTCTCTACTGGCACCATCCCCGTTAGCTCGAATCCCCGTCAGACGGTGACCTCGAGCCAAACAAATCCGAAATCTCTGTAGAAAATTTGACAAGACCCCGCCACTTTGAAAAAGAAGAAAGAAAGATGACTTGAGTGGGAGACAAGGAAAATGGGATTCGTCTTTATGGGAGAACTCGCCAGCAAATCGATGGTGGAGATAACGACGAGAGCCCTACCACTAGGAAAAGACGAGAAAAGACAAGCCGAGCAAGAGACACGCGAGAAAGGTTGAGAAAGACGGAACGCTCAGGAGAAACTATACATGTCTAAATTTTAAAAGGAGGCGTCCTTCTGATAATCTTCATCTAAAACTCCGAAGAGAGTTTCGAATCATACACAGTCGCTCAGAAAAATTTAGAGAGAGTGAAAACACCAGAAGAGTTAGCAAGTCTTGAGGAATTATTGAATATGTCTCAATCCAATTCTCTTGAGAGTTATCGTTACTTGCTGAATGTGGGAGAGGAAGAGTTCGAAGCCATTTTTGGGATCGAGCCCATGGAGCCTGAATCCACTCGGCAATTAGTGAATGAACAAGCCTGGTTGTCAAGAAATCACTAGGTAGTCTTCTAAATCCTCAGGTAAGTATATCTTCAACCTAAATCCTTGAATGAATTTTGACGATTGCCAAGGTGTTCGAATCAAGTGCGGCACATACAGGTATCCACCTTCTCCAATGAAGCATGATTCGTCTCAAAAACAGAAATGTTTGAGATGTTTTGATCTCTACCTCTTTGACTTATACTTGAGCAATAAGAAAATATAAATCGGGTTTGAGCTTCTGCAGGATTTCTAGTCTTCCTAGATCCTAGAATGGCACCCTTCATGATAAATTAAATCAGGTTTGAGCTTCTGCAGGATTCATGGTCTTTCCAGATCCCAGAATGGCACCTTTCATGATAAATTAAATCGGGTTTGAGCTTTTGCAGGATTCTTAGTCTTCCCAAATCCCAGAATGGTACCCTTCAAAACACAAATTCCTTTCTACAGGCACCCCAAAGTCCTTTCTACAGGTACCAAGTCCTTTTTACAGGCATCCAAAAGTCCTTCCTACAGGCACCCAAAAGTCCTTCCTATAGGCACCAAAGTCCTTTCTACAGGCAACCCAAAGTCCTTCCTACAAGCATCAAAATCCTTCCTACAAGCAACCCAAAATCCTTTCTACAGGCAACCTAAAGTCCTTCTTACAGGCAACACAAAAGTCCTTCTTACAGGCACCCAAAAGTCCTTCCTACAGGCACCAAAGTCCTTTCTACAAGCAACTCAAAGTTCTTCTTACAGTCAACACAAAAGTCCTTCTTATAGGCACCAAAGTCCTTCCTACAGGCAAGCCAAAGTCCTTTTTACAGGCAACCCAAAGTCCTTTCTACAGGCAATCCAAAGTCCTTTTTACAGGCACCAAAGTCCTTTCTATAGGCAACTCAAAGTCCTTTTTACAGGCAACACAAAAGTCCTTCTTATAGGCACCAAAGTCCTTCCTAAAGGCAACCCAAAGTCCTTTTTACAGGCAACCCCAAGTCCTTTCTACAGGCAACCGAAAGTCCTTCTTACAGGCAACACAAAATTCCTTCTTACAAGCAACCCAAAGTTCTTCTTATAGGCATAAAAGTCCTTCTTACAGGCACCAAGTCCTTTCTATAGGCACCCAAAGTCCTTTCTAAAGGCAGCCCAAAGTCCTTTCTACACGCACCAAAGTCCTTCTTACAGGAAACCCAAAGTCGTTCTTACAGGCAACGCAAAAGTCCTTCTTACAGGCAACCCAAAGTCCTTCTTACAAGCAACCAAAGTCCTTCTTACAAGCAATCCAAAATCCATTTTACAGGCACCAAGTCCTTTCTATAGGCACCCAAAGTCCTTTTTAAAGGCAGCCCAAAGTCCTTTCTACAGGCACCAAAGTCCTTCTTACAGGAAACCCAAAGTCCTTCTTACAGGCAACGCAAAAGTCCTTCTTACAGGCAACCCAAAGTCCTTCTTACGAGCAACCAAAGTCTTTCTTACAGGCAATCCAAAATCCATTTTACAGGCGCCAAGTCCTTTCTACAAGCACAAAGTTCTTCTTACAAGCATTTTCCTGGGATGACCTACCATACAGGTCAAATCTCAATCAAAGTTTAATCAGTAGAATCCTTTTGTTAGGAATCTGCTATGGGTTGACCCACCACACGGGTCTAAGCTCAACCACCCTAAGGTTTTCTTATAACGAATCCTTAGGTTCTCATTCCACTTTTAGTGGAGTATCCATATCAGGCAACCGGCACACAACGGGCAGGTAAGTGCCAGGCAAGCTCGCTCCTCTATCTCTCCCTCACTTCATAAAAATCTCCTCTAGTCTGATTTGGATCAAAACTTGCTCAAAGTGGTATTGGAGATCAAATGTCACAACTCTTTGCATTTTCTTAGGTTGAGTCGATTAAGATTCAGGTGTCATCTCGTCTTTGAAATGAACCTCTATCGAGCTTCCTTTCAAAGAGGGGCAGCTGTCAGCACCTAATTTTTAATCATCTTTTCTCTTTTAAAATTAATACAAAATCCATAAAAATTCATAAAATTAAAAAATTAACTTTAGGGACCTTAGCCAAGCCTAGAGAACTAATTTTGACTAAAAAATAATTTTTCATATTTTCAGTATTTTGCGATATTTTTATTTTCGAAAATTCATAAAAAATCAAGAAAAAATGAGAAAATTAAAAAATCAACTTTGGAAGCCTTGGCCAAGCTTAGATAACTATTTTTGAGTAAAACATAATTTTTCATATTTTGTTTTAGTTTTTAAATATAGTTTTTAGAAATTAGGAAAATATTTAATAAATAATAGCATTTGAGGCCACAACAATACATAAAAATAGTCAATATTTTTCTTTTAAATCTATTTTCATGTTGGCCATCGCAAATTTAAAAAATCCAATTCGGGGTTGTGTATTCCTTCACGAGCATAATCTCGAATCAGGCCTAAAAAAATTCAATTTGCGGTAGGTGTGTCGACAATTGTGTGGAGATTTGGACATAAAGAAATATCTTTTTTAGGGACTAAATTGTAAATACTTAAAATTCAGGGTCTAGAGTGTAAATACCTAACTCTTGAAGAATTATCGTGCAAATAACAAAAAGAAGAGTTAGTGGAGAAATTAGAATAGAGAAGAGAAGATGGAGAAGAGGAGATGGAGAAGAGAAGATGGAGAATGGATGGAGAAAATAAGATAAGAATAGAGAATGGAAGATGGAGAAGAGAAGATGAAGAAGAATGGATGGAGAAAATAAGATTAGAATATAAAAGGGAAAATGGAGATGAAGAAGAGTTAGTGGAGAAATTAGAATGGGAGATAAGAATAGAGAAGGGAAGATGGAGATGAAGAAGAGTTAGTGGAGAGATTAGAATGTGAGATAGAGATGAAGAAAGAAAGATGAAGATGAAGAAGAGTTAGTGGAGGAATTAGAATGGGAGATAGAGTTAATGGAAAAATTAGAATGGGAGATAGATGAATATGTTATAAAAGGAGGAAGAAGTGAGTTTGAGAGGGGAATTTTTGGAGAGAAAATTTTGGATGTTTCAGAGGGTTTTGAGAGATTGAAGAAAAATTTGAGAGAAAGAAAATACCAAAGAGAGAGAGAGAGAATTTTGAAGATAATGGGAGTTTAAAGCTAGAGGGTTATTATCATCAATTTCTTCATCGATTAACATAAATCAAGAATTCATCCCAGATTTGAAGCTAAGTGTCCCTCCACTCTCTTTGATTTTTTAGTATAAACTAGCTCAAATTTTCTACTCTTCTCCCATTTCCCCATATTTGATTTCAGGCAGGAACAAATTATATCGATCAAGCACTTCTCATAATGCCATTGAAGCTAAGTGCCTCTTTCTTTGTTCTAATTTTTAATGTGAATTAAATCATATTTGCTCAATTACTCCATTTTACCATATTTTTATGTCAGTCAAAGGACAACTCCAAGTCAACGGTAAATCCCATGGAGGTGTAAAATTGGCGTTAACGAGCTCTTGAGTGGCCATTAAATTTTCAATTAATCCGTCAATGGATTTCGGCCCGAATTGTCAAATTAATTCGTTTTATTTTAAAGAATTTAAACCCCAGAATGTGAAGGGCAGAGCCCGCTCACTAGAGGACATTTTAAATTTTTGCAATTTAAATTCCTACACCTTAAACCCCAAAGGAGAGGGCCAAGCCAAGATTGAGCTATCCATTGGTGGTATTTATTTATTGTCATTTACTTCATGTAATTTAATTTTTGAACCACTAAACCCCAAAATGAGTAGCTCGCAGCACTGCACAGAAGTCGTTAACTCACTCCCTCTTTCGGCTTTAGGGAAATACTTAATATTTTGAAAATGCAAAAAAAAAATGTCACTCACGTATATTCCATTTAGAAAAGTGAAAATACAAATAGAGAACACTCCACTAGAGCCTTAGGAATAAACCAAGCATGAGTTGCCAAATTATTATATCCATGAAATTAAGGTACCGAAATGGCATTAGTTTTAATTAACTAGTGTAACCAAGTCCCCGAACTCATAATCTCTGGTTCGTAGAAGTAATTTAGTTCTCCCGCTAATTTACTTAGGTTTCTAATCAAACTACCAAAAATGATTAGTGGCGACTCCAAATTTTAAAACCATTTGAACAAAAAACTAAAGTCTCTATTAATTTAATCAATTAATCTGGTAATCCATTAACCTAAAAAATGAATTTTCGGTCGCAACACAAATAGCACGAGGTAAATAATTAGAAATTTTCTTGCTCGGATTAACATCAATTTTCGAGCGTTTTTTTACTTTCAGCCTCGTACGGTAATTCAAGTACCTTAAGACGACGAAAAGCATCCATTTCTCTATCCAATACACTCATATCCTTTGCACCACCCAATTGAACTTGCGTATTCATTTCTTAAAACCCCGTTGGCGATCGTTGCTCATTTCAAGATGAAGATGGTGCTACCTCAAAATAAAAGAACTCAAAAGAAGTGGGTTTACATGGAGTTCTCAAGTCAACTCTTCAAGTGTGATCTTTGACATACGTGTGAATAATAGTATAGTCTTCAAAAAAAAGAAGAAAGGAAAAAAGAAAAAAGAAAGGAGCTAGTCCCGAGTATAAAAATGGAAACTGCCAGTCAAAAGCAAGGCCAATGACCATTCAAATCAATGTCCATGTGCACTCAGTGAAAATATCTTGTCGTTTGTTGTAAATTCCCAATGGGATCTGATTGTGAAAGAAAACTCTTCGAGTGAGTCAAATTGTAAAATATACCCAGATGAAGTTTATACCGTTCGAAAGTGACAACAGTATCAGCAGAAGTTGACATTTTCCTCATACAACGGTGGTGTCCTTTGAGGACTATTCTAGAAGGTCAAGACTGGTGGCAAATATGCAATGATCACCAATGTCAAACTCATCTCATATATCTTCTGAGCCAAAATAAGCCTTCCTCGTCTCCAATCCAAACCTACGTTACAACTCGTGAAAGTCTTTTTTGATTAAGGCGCTTGAGTTAACGTAGAGTTGAATGATTCAAAGCATCGCTCGAAAAGGTACGGGCAAGACTATTTCTCTCTCATTTTTGCAGGGTTCTTGACTTGTAAACCCGAAGCAAATGATGAAGAATTTTTGTCAATGACCTTGGCTCAAAAGAGTCCCCTTTGGTAAACCTTTCACCCAACCTACATTACGGTCCTAATCAAGACCTCCAGATCGGCTTGATTGTATCAATTGCGAGATTACTCAGACTCTTGTTGAATGCGTTGATGGTGAGTAATTTCTTTTCGATCCTGCAATCAGGATAAATATCCTTCCTCGAGAGTGAGAAAAAGTCCTTTAGGACTAAAGTCCCCCATTCATATTACATTTGAGGTGTTCATACCATGATAACCTCCTTAGACAGAATTGGTAATGCAAACTTGATAGAATAGTCATGCATGATACACATTTTGATTGATTGCATCATGAATTATTACACAGATTGCTTCTAATCACTGCAAACTTTACTGAGTAGTTTTGCATGAATAGATAAACTCACTGATGAAAATACTTGCACATGTTACCTCTGATACTGCTTGACAGGTAATACATTCCTGATGTTCGAGTTACCTTTCAAGGTCTCGAAATTCGTTCAGTGATTATTGAATGAACAAGCCTAGTTATTGAGAAACTACTAGGCATTTCTTTCAAATCCTCAAGTAGGTATATTTTCAATATGAACCCTTTGAGGTAGGTTAAATCGGGTTTGAGTTTCTACAGGATCATTGGTCTTCCCAGATCCCAGAATAGTACCCACCAAAGTAAGTTAAATCGGATTTGAGCTTCTGCAGGATTCTTGGTCTTCCCAGATCCCAGTATGGCACCCTTTAAGGTAAGTTAAATCGGGTTTGAGCTTCTATAGGATCACTGGTCTTCCTAGATCCCAAAATGGTACCCACCAAGGTAAGTTAAATCGGGTTTGAGCTTTTGCAGGATTCCTGGTCTTCCCAAATCCAAGAATGGCACCCTTTGAGGTAAGTGAAATTGGGTTTGAGCTTCTGCAAGATTCCTGGTATTCCCAGATCCTAGAATGGTACCCTTCAACACACAAAAGTCCTTCTTACAAGCACTAAAGTCCTTCTTATAGGCACCCAAAGTCCTTCTTACAGGCACTCTTACAGGCACTCAAAGTCCTTTTTACAGGCACCCAAAGTCCTTCTTACAGGCACACAAAAGTCCTTCTTACAGACAACCCAAAGTCCTTCTTATAGGCACAAAGTCCTTCTTACAAGTACACAAAAGTCCTTTTTACAGACAACCCAAAGTCCATCTTATAGGCACCAAGTCCTTCTTACAGGCACCTAAAAGTCCTTCTTACAAGCACCAAAGTCTTTCCTACACGCACCAAAGTCCTTCTTACAGGCAACGCAAAAGTCCTTCTTACAGGCAACACAAAAGTCCTTCCTACATGCATCAAAAAGTCCTTCTTACAGGCACTAAAGTCTTTTCTACAGGCAACCCAAAGTCCTTCTTACAGGCAACACAAAAGTCCTTCTTACAGGCAACACAAAAGTCCTTCCTCCAGGCATCAAAGTCCTTCTTACAGGCAACCCAAAGTCCTTTCTATAGGCAACCCAAAGTCCTTCTTACAGGCAACACAAAAGTCCTTCTTACAGGCAACACAAAATTCCTTCTTACAGGCAACCCAAAGTCCTTCTTACAGGCATGAAAGTCGTTCTTACAGGCACCAAGTCCTTTCTACAGGCACAAAGTCCTTCTTATAGGCACTAAGTCCTTTCTACAGGCACCCAAAGTCCTTTTTGAAGGCAGCTCAAAGTCCTTTTTACAGGCGACCAATGTCTTTTTTACAGGCAACCAAAGTCCTTTCTATAGGTACTCAAAGTCCTTTCTATAGGCTATCTAAAGTCCTTTCTACAGGCATCCAAAGTCCTTTCTATAGGCACGCAAAAGTCCTTCTTACAGACACCAAATCCTTTCTACAGGCACTCAAAGTCCTTCTTACAGGCATGTCCATGGGATAACTGTCGCGACCCTCTAAAAAATTAATTTTAAATTTTAAAAGGGGTTAACGGATTATTAGGTTAATTAGATTTGACTAACCTAACGCGGACCCTCCCAAGCCCTACCGAATCGCAACTTTGGTTTTTGTTTAAATGATTTTAAAATTTGGAGTCGCCACTAATCGTTCTTGGTAGGTCGATTAGAAACCTAAATAAATTAGCGGGAGAACTAATTTATTCCTGCGAACCAGAGATTAGGAGCTCGGGGACTTGGTTACACTAGTTAATTAAAACTAATGCCCTTTCGGTATCTTAATTTCATGGATATCCTAATTCGGCAACTCAGGCTTGGTTTATTCCTAAGCTCTAGTAGGGCATTCTCTTTTGTGTTTTCACTTTTTAAATAGGATGCATGGATGGTATATATTTTTATTTGTTATATTTTTTTAAGTGTTAAAGATTCCCTGAAGCCGAAAGAGGGAGTGTGTTAACGACTTCTGTGCAGTATTACGGCCTACTTATCTTTTGGGTCTGATGATTCAAAAATTAAATTATAGGAAGTACATGACAGTGAATAAACACCTCCAATGGGAGGCTAAGCATTGGCTTGGCTCTTCCCTTTGGGATTTAAGGTACAGGTATTTAAGTTGCAAGTATTTAAACTACTGTAAGTAAAAACCTCCAATGGGAGGCTAAGCATTGGCTTGGCTCTTCCCTTTGGGATTTAAGGTACAGGTATTTAAGTTGCAGGTATTTAACTACTGTAAGTGAAAACCTCCAATGGGAGGCTAAGCATTGGCTTGGCTCTTCCCTTTGGGATTTAAGGTACATGTATTTAAGTTGCAGGTATTTAACTACTGTAAGTAAAAACCTCCAATGGGAGGCTAAGCATTGGCTTGGCTCTTCCCTTTGGGATTTAAGGTATAGGTATTTAAGTTGCAGGTATTTAACTACTGTAAGTAAAAACCTCCAATGGGAGGCTAAGCATTGGCTTGGCTCTTCCCTTTGGGATTTAAGGTATAGGTATTTAAGTTGCAGGTATTTAACTACTGTAAGTAAAAACCTCCAATGGGAGGCTAAGCATTGGCTTGGCTCTTCCCTTTGGGATTTAAGGTACAGGTATTTAAGTTGCAGGTATTTAACTACTGTAAGTAAAAACCTCCAATGGGAGGCTAAGCATTGGCTTGGCTTTTCCCTTTGGGATTTAAGGTACAGGTATTTAAGTTGTAGGTATTTAACTACTGTAAGTAAAAACCTCCAATGGGAGGCTAAGCATTGGCTTGGCTCTTCCCTTTGGGATTTATGGTGCAGGTATTTAAATTGCGGATGGACTTTGTCCTCTCCATTCTGGGTATGAATTCTTTAAAATAAAATACAACGAATTGATTCAACAATTTGAAATTTGTGCGCGCTTGAGGACTCCTCCAAGCCGATTTTGTGCTTCCATAGGGTTGACCATTGATATAAAGCTGCGGCTTCCTGACATAAAATAGAGTGAAATGTCAGTATACAAAATATGTGCTAATCTGCACCTAAAACCAGAAGAGTGGAAAGAGTACTTATCTCCCATTTTTTTGGGAGGGATTTCTATAATTGATTTTCGCTCTCTATGTTCCCAATATAGAGAGTTTCTTTTGAATTAAGAGGGACTTTTAGTCACAGATCAGTTGAGAAATCGGTGGACAGCTTAGGAGCTTGTCTGGGCCGATTTTTGCATATCTACAAGATTTTTGCTGTTGACGTAGAGATATCCTTCTCCTGACATAAAATATGGAAAAAAAAGAGGAGATGGAGAAAGTGTATACAATTTGTGCTAATTTGCAAGTAAAACCATAAACAAATGAATAAATAAAAACACTTAGCTCGAATTTGCTTGCTCGTTGACGAGGATGAACTCTTGATTTATATTGATCGATGAAGGAATTTGTGATGATAATCCCTAGCTTTGAACTCCCATCATCTTCAAAATTCTCTCTCTTTTGGTATTTTCTTTCTCTCAAATTTTTCTTCAATCTCCCAAAACTCTCTCAAACATCCAAAATTTTCTCTCCAAAAAAAATCCTCCCAAACACTTCAAATTTTCTCTCTCAAGAATCCTTTCTCAAGCTCACTTCTTTCTCCTTTTATAACCTACTCATATATCTCCCATTCTAATTTTTCCACTAACTCTATCTCCCATTCTAATTTCTCCACTAACTCTTCTTCATTTTCATCTTCCATTCTCCATCTCTATCTCACATTCTAATCTCTCCACTAACTCTTCTTCATCTTCATCTTCCCTTCTCCATATTTATCTCCCATTCTAATTTCTCCACTAACTCTTCTTAATCTCCATCTTCCCTTCTCTATTCTTATCTTCCATTCTAATTTCTCTACTAACTCTTCTTCATCTCCATCTTCCCTTCTCTATTCTTATCTTATTTTCTCCATCCATTCTTCTCCAACTTCTCTTCTTCATCTCCTCTTCTTCATCTTCCCTTCTCTATTCTAATTTATCCACTAACTTTTCTTTTTATTATTTGTAAAATAATCCTTCAAGAGTTAGGTATTTGCACTTTAGTCCTTGAATTTTAAGTATTTACAATTCAGTCCCTGAAAAAATATATTTCTTTAAGTCCAAATCTCCTCACAATTTTTGACACACCAAAATTTACCACATGTCAAATTTAAGCTCATTTCTTGTCGCTGAAAATAATGCATAATTTAATTAAAGCCCTTTTGCAAAATTAAGTCATTCTGGGTATAATTGGGCCAAGATGAAAATTTAAAATATTAGAAGACAATGTCACAACTCATAAAAAGTGAAAGTTAAAAATAAGTTGATTCAAATTAAATTTTTTTAAGCCCGATTCGAGATTATACTCTTGAAGGAACACGTGACTCGAATTGGATTTTTCTGAATTTGCGATGGCCAATATGAAAATATATTTAAAATAAAAATATTAACTATCTTTGTGTATTTTTTGGCCTCAAATGTTATTTTTTCAAAATTTTCAAATATTTTTGTATTTTTTTAAAAAAAATTAAAATATATATATATATAATATGAAAAATTATTTTTTGGTCAAAATTCATTCCCTAGGCTTGGCTAAGGTTCCCAAAGTTGATTTTTTAATTTTATGAATTTTTATGGATTTTCTATTAATTTTTGAAAATAAATAAATAAAAAATACGTAAAAATACTGAAAATATGAAAAATCGTTTTTTGGTCAAAATTGGTTCCCTAGGCTTGGCTAAGGTCCCCAAAGTTGATTTTTCAATTTTATGAATTTTTATGGATTTTTTATTACTTTAGCAATAGAAAAAATGATTAAGGATCAGGTGTCAACAATAACCCACCATACGGGTCAAATCTTAGTCCAATTTTAATCACTAGAACCCTTTCATTAGGAGTCTACCGTAAGGTAACCTACCATACAGGTGAAATTTCAATCAAAGTTTAATCAGTAGTATCCTTTTGTTAGGAATTTACCATGGGTTGACCCACCATACGGGTCCAAGCTTAACCACCCTAAGGTTTTTTTATAACGAATCCTTAAGTTCTCATTCCACTTTTAGTAGAGTATCTATATCAGGCAACCGCCACATAACTGGCAGGTAAGTACCAGGTAAGCTCGCTCCTCTATCTCTCCTTCACTTCATAAAAACCTCCTCCATTCCGATTTGGATCAGAGGTTACTTAGAGAGGTATTGGAGATCAAATGTCACAACTCTTTGCATTTTCTTAGGTTGAGTAGATTAAGATTCAGATGTCATCTCGTCTTTGAAATGAACCTCTATCGAGCTTCCTTTCAAAGAGGGGCAGCTGTTGACACCTGATTTTTAATCATCTTTTCTCTTTTAAAATTAATAAAAAATCCATAAAAATTCATAAAATTAAAAAATCAACTTTGGGGACCTTTGCCAAGCTTAGAGAATCAATTTTGAACAAAAATTAATTTTTCATATTTTCAGTATTTTTCGATATTTTTATTTTCGAAAATTGATAAACAATCAAGAAAAAATGAGAAAAGTGCAAAATCAACTTTGGAAGCCTTGGCCAAGCTTACGCAACGATTTTTGAGTAAAAAATAATTTTTCGTATTTTTTTAAATATATTTTTTAGAAATTAGGAAAATATTTAATAAATAATAGCTTTTGAGGCCACAAAAATACATAAAAATAGTAAATATTTTTCTTTTAAATCCCTTTTCATGTTGGCCATTGTAAATTTAAAAAATCCAATTCGGGGTTGTGTATTCCTTCATGAGCATAATCTCAAATCGGGCCTAAAAAAATCCAATTTGAGTCAATTTATTTTCATTTTTCACTTTTAGGAGTTGTGACATTGTTTTCTAAGATTTCAAATTTTCATCTTGGCCCAATTATACCAAGAATGACTCAATTTTATAAAAAGGACTTTAATTAAATTTTACATTATTTTGAATAGCAAGAAATGGGCTTAAATTCAACATGCGGTAGGTGTGTCGAAATATTTCTCTAGGGATCGAATTGTAAATACTTAAAATCTCAGGGACTAGAGTGTAAATACCTAACTCTTGAGGGATTATTTTGTAAATAACAAAAAAAAGAGTTGGTAGAGAAATTAGAATAGAGAAGGAAAGATGGAGAAGAGGAGATGAAGATGGGAAGATGGAGAAGAGAAGATGAAGATTGGAAGATGGAGAAGAGGAGATGGAGAAGAGAAGATAAAGAAAATAAGATGAGAATAGAGAAGGAAAGATAGAGATGAAGAAGAGTTAGTAGAATGGGAGATAGATAAGGAGAAGGGAAGATGAATGTGAAGAAGAGTTAGTGGAGAAATAAGAATGTGAGATAGAGATGGAGAAAGGAAGATGAAGATGAAGAAGAGTTTGTAGAGGAATTAAAATGGGAGATAGAGTTATGGAAAAAGTTAGAGCGGGAGATGGATGAATAGGCTATAAAAGGAGGAAGAAGTGAGTTTGGGAGGGGGAGATTTTGTGGGGATAAAATTTTGGATGTTTGAGAGGGTTTTTTGGAGATTGAAGAAAAATTGGAGAGAAAGAAAATACCAAAAAGAGAGAAAATTTTGAAGATGGTGGGAGTTTAAAGTTAGGAGTTATCATCACAAATTCCTTTATCGATCAACATAAATCAAAAGTTCATCCTCGTCAACGAGTAAGCAAATTCGAGCTACGTGTTTTTATTTATTCATTTATTTGTGGTTTTAATCTCAAATTAGTACAAATTGTATACACTTTCTCAATCTCCCTTTTTCTCATATTTTATGGAAGGTAAAAAAAAGGGACAACTCCGTATCAACGATAAATTCCATGGAGGTGCAAAGTGAGCCCAAACAAATTCCAAGGTACCCATAAAATTTGCAGCCGGCCGGTCAACAGATTTAGTTCAAATTGTTGAAACAATTTGTTGTATTTTATTTTAAAGAACTAAAACCCTAGAATGGAGAGGCAAAGTGCATCCACTAGAGGTCGTTTATTTCCTACAATTTAAATTCCTGCACTATCAAACCCCAAAGGGAAGAGCCAAGCCAATGTTAGGCCGCCCATTAGAGGTTTTTACTTACTGCAATTTAAATTCATGCATCATTAAACCCCAAAGGGAAGAAACAAGCCAATGCTAGGCCGCATATTGGAGGTTTTTACTTACTGCAATTTAAATTTCTACACCATTAAACCGAAAAGGGAAGAGCCAAGCCAATGCTAGGCCGCCCATTGGAGGTTTTTACTTATCGTTATTTAAATTCTCGCAATTTAATTCCTGCACCATTAAACCCCAAAGGGGAGAGCCGAGCCAAGCCAAGGCTGGGCCATCCATTGGAGGTCTTTATTTACTGTTATTGACTTCCTGCCGTTTAATTTTTGAATCACTAGACCCCAAAATGAGTAGACTGTAACACTATACAGAAGTCGTTAACACACTCCATCTTTCGGCTTTAGGGAATTTTTAACACTTTGAAAATAAAAAAAATACCACCCATGCATCATGTCTAAAAAGTGAAAATACAAAAAGAGAATACATCACTAGAGTTCTAGGAATAAACCAAGCTTGAGTTACTAAATTAGGATATCCATGAAAGTTAGGTACCAAAAGGGCATTAGTTTTAATTAACTAGTGTAACCAAGTCCCCGAACTCATAATCTCTAGTTCGTAGAAGTAATTTAGTCCTCTCGCTAATTTACTTAGGTATCTAATAACCTACCAAGAATGATTAGTGGCGACTCCAAATTTTAAAACCATTTGAACAAAAACCAAAGTTGCGATTCGGTAGGACTTGGGAGGGTCCGTATTAGGTTAATTCATCTAATAAACTTAATAATTCGTTAACCCGATCGAAAAAAAATTCTTAGGGTCGCGACAGCATACCAATACACTATTCATGAGACATATTCTAAATACCAATTCTCAAATAGACATGAGTTAAAACCATCAATTATGTTAAAATACGCATATTTGTCAATCATAAGGTTCAACATGCCAATCTTAAACCAAAATCATATCCACGGACTTCCGAGTCACACCGTTGCTCACAAATACACATTGGATGCCTCATGAATAGTAACATATCAACTTGAACAGTACCTAACCCTCATGAACAGTAACCCTCGAGCCTCGAACAATGCGCTCGTGCAGCGCACCAAGCCTAAACATGCGTGTTTTAGCCTATTAGTCCCATATCTCTCACTAAACACCCAAATTTGTTCATATATCGCTCAATACCAACTCTAGTCAATTGATGAATAGCACATTAACCTCATGAATAGTAACTTTCGAACCTTGAATCGTGCGCTTAAGAAGTGCACCAAATCGAACATGTCTATTTAAGCTCTAACCACCCATTCTCCTCATTAATCATCAAGATAATCCTCATATCACTCGAGATCAACTCTCAACAGCCCGTGAACAACCAAAAGGCAATGCGAATAGTACCACTAAGTTCCTAGATCAGCCCGCAACAATGATCAAGTTAAACCGGCCTACGATCCTCGTCCAAGTTATAACCTTTTAAACTAACGGAGCACCCTACGGCCCTACCAAACTACGTACCACATTCCTAGGCTAAGCTTAGAGGATTACTTACTAGAACAGAGCTCGAATGATGACGACGAATGCAGAAGATGTGCGGTGGTTGGTCGGAGCTCACGGCGACGACGACGATGACGGATTCCAGTGGGTTTCGTCCAAACCGAGGCTGATCAATGGCTAAATCAAGGCCAAATCAAGCTAGACAATAAGAATATGACATGAATATAAGTTTCCTAAGTCGCCACGGTTAGATTATGACAACAGAAGGTAAAACACAAAATTGGCTATAGAAAACAATTTCGACGAACGCGACGAGAATTCTTGAAAGGAGGCCAAATCATATCGGATTGAAGTGAAATAAAGTTCTGTGAACTCACCTTGGATAGGGCTACGACATATCCAAAAATCATGAAAATTCAATAGTCATATATTCGTCGGCGACTGATTGAAGTTGGATGAGGAATAGGTAGTTGCAAGGAAATCCGAGAGCACGAGGGAGAGAGAACTAGAGAGCAAAATGAGAGGGAGAGGAGGCTGATTTTCAGCTAAATGGGAAAGAGGGGAAGAGAGAGAGAGTAAGTCATTCATAATTAAAGTGAATGAGACAAAAAATTTTGAAGGAGAAAGTGAGTGGGATTAATGGAGAGTGGTTGTACTTTTTTGATGGACAAGTTGACTGACATGTTAGATTGACTTGACAAGATTTGATTTGATTAATGGATTTGATTGACATAATGGATTAGGCAAAATTTGATTTGATTGATTGATTGAACTTCAATGAGATACTTTCTTGAGGTGCGTCCTAAATGTACTGATCGAGTATCGAGCGCCAACGAACTCCGACGAACTATCTCACTAAACTAACGCGCTATCACAACCACAAATATGATTACCCATGATCAAGGGAGTTTGTTGCAAATCAAGGGCAAACCAGTAAAAATCCAACTTAATGTCTTGCTTCGTGATGTCCCAAATTTAACTGGTCAAACCGATGATCTAGTTGCTACCGAATCTAAACCTCAATCGTAACATTCATGAGAATTCGTTTTTCTGAGATCTGAATTTATTTCATGGCCGAATTCATTAAATAACGACTTTGGTAAATGCTTCGACCAACGGGCGGCTGTTAGAAGATACGCGTATCAACCTATCTGGTCCACGTACTTTAAGGTCTTAGATGGCTTTTCCCCTTCGGTTAGTCATCTCGAGTTGATCAGACTCGAGTGAGATTTAACTAAAATATATTAATGAAATATATCCATTCTATTTATAAATTCTGAATATGGGTCAAATATCCAGAATGTCACAATTCTTCTCTCCTTAAAAAATTTTGTCCTCAAAACTTGTATTTCACTTATTTTCCCATCAATGTAGCCATCTCACAATCGCTACCTCCTTTGACTATATGGCCTAATTAAGCTTTTCTTACGCACTTTGATCACTCGTCTTCCTTTCTCGCTACATTCCGCAATCTTAACTATTCAAAGGAATTCCCATTGGCTCAAATACTTGCAGGTCTATTTATCAATGCCAACCTGTAGTTTCTTAACAGTTTCTTATGGACAAGTCTAGTTCATTCTCACTCTTGCCTATCCACATGGCCTACTTCAGGAGCATAGAGTCCGTCTCATTTCACTAAGCAAAGCGTTCCTCATATTTTAGGATGTGATACATCTCAGCCTTTTTTCACCATGCCATTTCTAGATATCATGCTTGGGATTCCGTTGGTTACCGTCTTTCAATTTAAGCACATTTCACACCCCACCATGACGCTATCGGATCGCTGGCTAACTAGCTTGTGTGGGTCTCATCACAAACAACCCTGATTATATAATAGGGGTCCTCTTCGATCACAACGGAGGTACCAATCACAATCACTCGACTTTCACCAAAACTTCCAAGGTACTTCGGTATTTCTCATTAGAGGCATCTCACTAAACAACTCAAAAGAACATTCGGGCTTTATCTGTTCTCCGCCTTTCCCAAACGACTATTTCCATTTCATGGTACTCCCCAAGCTTGTTCCTCTCTATACTACCTGCGTATCAATTCTCTCACATATACAACTTCACCATCCATCTTATCGATTTCATGATCAAGGGTATGCAAAGCTCACATTTAAGATTGCAAAGGTCTGCGCCACCTATCCATCTAACTTTCTTGGCGACTTTAGACGGTCCTTAATCCTATCTCAAATTGCTCGATTGCACTAGCCAACTATCATATTACTTCTAGTCCCACTCTTTGGGAATCTTCATGTCTCGCAATCGTAATCCTCAACATAGGTCCTCGCCAAAATAATTTTCACGGATTCATCTAGCCATAACTTAATTTTACACCCATTCGATTATGTCAGGGGTGCTCTAAGCTCAATCTCCATTACCATTATCTCATGTGGTGTCACTTGGAAGTGAAACATCCATTTTATTTTCTTAAACGGTTCGTTTCTTATTGTCAAGAATCTTTCCATTTGGCTCGCGTACCATCTATCTCTTAAATTCTTAGTTCATATCTTCACTTAAACGTTCGAGCACCATGAACTACCAATATATTAGGTACTTAGAATCAATATAGGGTACTCTTTTTGGCTGTTACTTAAGATCTCTATCATTATACCTGATTATCTACATCCATAATCAATATCTACGTCTCCAAGCTCAAATTTATTCCACACCTAGCGTCTCACCATCACTGTTGGTCTACCCACAAATTATGCACTTCACGGGTTCTCATAATTAATCACGTCTACATACTATCAGCGACCATCGTGCTAGGATTTAATATTTGAATTTCAGCTATTGCAACACTCTTCCGATCTTTACTCATAACAAGCCAAACTCATGCAATTCAATTAGGCCATAATCCAGTGTTACCATATGCCTCATTGTGAGTCTCACTTTTTCATCTCTAAGCTTTCTGGTAATGATTCAATCTAACTATCAAGGTTCAGCACCATTCAAGCCTATAATCCCTCGATTACCGATTTCTCACTATTCCATATCCGTAATCGGTTTCTCAAGGCTAACCATCAAAATCTCTCAATTCAAGCTTATCGAGATATCATTGTCACCATTCTTCACAAGTTGCTCATTCTCAGGCCAGTCCTAGTCAAGTTAGATTTTTCTCATTTCCACCAATAACTAGTATGGTTTGTAGATCACTTGCCTACACTCAATTTATACATTTTACATCCTGAAAATCATATAAACTTGGAACGTCCTCAAAGCACCTAATCGGTTTTTCATCCCATAATTCCTCGTTTCACTCTTCCTAAGAGTTTCTTTGTATCCATGAAGGCTTTTATAAGATCAATAACTTGGACCATCGGCGTGCCACATCAAAGTGCCGCACAAATTCAGACTTAGGATTCGCAATTATCAAGGGCCACAATTCCATATTTGTAAATGTCCCAGTCAACTATCCATCAAGCTCTCGTAATTTAAGCCTAAACCTTCACTCTCCATACTTATAATCCAACCACCTATCGATTACCAAGCTTCACACAATCGTCCATCGAAATTCATGCCTAAGGTTTTTTTTAGCTCTCTTTAACTTCCTTGCGAGCCTCAATCATATGTTTGTTCTAGCCATCAGCCAAATTTGGGTAACTAAGACCATCAGATACAACTCTAAGTTCAAACCTACGCAATCCATAGATGCTTGCTATCTCATTATTATATTGTCTATAATCCATCGACAGGCTCTCCTTGCAAGATAAAGATCAGTCAATCTGACCTAAATTAAAGTCGTCCAGAGTCTGCGATTCTCTAGCCAACCATTCAATACTTAATTTCCTTTACATTTCAACTTCTTGTAACCATCAAGAAGATCAAGATGCTTTATCACTAGGTTGCGTTATTCTTCAATGACATATAATTCTCAAGAGTTAATCCTTATGGGTGTTTTCCTTGTTACCGCGGTATCCGTTTCATCATTCCTCTCTTAAGGGCCCTATTGGCCACACTTTAAGCATGCTCTTGTTCCTAGTCCTTCGAATCCAAGGTCATCGATTGACCCTTAAGCTCTAACTCTGATTCTTCTTGAAATCTCCTTGCCTCATCATATGGTTCTCTATTATCCTCATTTCCACTTTGGTAGCCTTAGGAGCTTGATATTGTACTTATCCTTAGACATTTAGTCTTGACGCGGTCGCAAAAATTCTCCTATCCTCTTTTCTTGGGCGGCCTCAAAAGAGCACCACCACCAAACGTCCTTTTCCAACTTCTTGATTTGAAAAGGGGTTATTTCGAATCCATTAGCCCTGTCAACTTTTACAATCTCAACTTCAAGAACCATTCAACTCACTGATCTATTTAATGAACTCTATTTTCGTTTGTCCCATTATTCTTGTGGCCTCATTCACGGTGGCTATTGTAGTTTTAGCAGCTTGGGTAATAACGACAGCTCTTTCTTGAGCCTATTGGCTCATTAGATGCCTAATCTCTTTTAACATTCTCAGGACCTCATCTATCCTTGGGCCTTCATCTGCAGAAAATTACAAGTTAAGCACTTCACTGGTCCTATTACTCCGATTGCTCATACTCCCAAATCCTATTCACTTAAACTTATCTCAGTTCCATCAAAGAACTAAAAACCTGATCAATCTACTCAAGCTTTTGCCTATTATCGAGTCTACCGATATGCGATGTTATGCCATGCATTTGAAATAAGATGCTGTAGCTTTTAAAATTAAGTGGACTCAGTACGACATTTAGGCTCATCTTTTTCAATGTATAACTTGGGTCACTTCTGCCCCCATCACCATCCTAGAAGCCTGCCAGGAGCCGCACCTTGTTTGAGCCTCTCTACTCCGGCGATCACTCCCCACCCTCATGGGACCTGGTTGTTATAGTTGTCACCCAAGCTATACACCTTCAAAGAGAGTCCCATTCCACATGTTCCATATCACGCTTAATTATGGTTTTTAAGTATCCCGTCAATCTTGTCCCATACCAGGTTGATAGTTTATCCAGTCTAATAAAACATGGTATGCTCATGCATGCACTTTTTCAAATTTTTGTTTTTAATTTAATAATTCGTGCAATGCATAATCATATAGCAACATACGACAGTAGATTAAGCACACAATCACAAACAACAGTAAAAAAGGACATCTCTATCATAGCTAGGCTCTAGAATCTTACCTCAAGTCCAGACGTAATCTGCAACTTAGTGCACAATAGATAATATCTAGCACAATGACCCAGTACAATTCAAAAAACCAGTTCAAATCATCAGGTACATGTGCCACTCAATTAACATGCACCGTACCCAATCTTAGTCCGAGCTTAGTGGTCTTTATATTTATCTACCCCATAGATCACCATTCTTATCACTCAAAACCTTGATTAGTCTCTGATCGAGTTGACCTTGCTCTGATACCATTTCAATGAGGATGTCATGCCCCAAACCCTATGGACATGCAATATCCTGCCACCAGTCGAATTGGCCAATGCAAATGATGACCCAGGATTCGTCGTGACCAAACAATGTCCAATAAGCTCAACTTGCGGAAGCCAATGCCAACCTAGACATACACAAGAGAGGGATAGAGAAGAAAATAAAAGCATCCATACATGCATAAAATTCATATTTATAAAACATCAATATAAAGTCAAGTTACAATATAGTTCCAAAGAAAACTTTGTGGCTCAAAAGACTAAGCACTCTCGGGGTCACTATCCATTGGATCGCCCTCATCGTGATCATCGATCTCCATCTTGCAGCAACAAACTAAATCACGTCACTCACCATCTACATGGGTAGTTCGAACCGAACCAAGGGAGGACTCATGGGTAGGGTTGGGGGTTTAGAAACATGGCAAATAACGCCAGTGAGTCGAAACTCAGCAAACTCACCACTAAGCCTAGCGTAGGATGAGGGACGCTATCAGGTCGGCCCTAACATGCAGTTCTAGAGTATTTCATCTTTCATAGGCAACCAAACTCGATAACACCACGACAAGGAACAATTAGACAAGTTCAAGGACAATCAGGCACATATGCGCATCAATGAGATAGTCGTATTATCAGCAATAAATTCTCATGCAGGCATGCCAAACTCAGTTATTCATTTCGCATTGCCAGAATTCAACTTGACCCGCGTTAAACGCATCAGGTCAAATGCTCATGCATGTCATGCCTCAATGCTAAATTCTCGGTATTAAAATACCACTCGAGCCGCATTAAATGCATCAAGTCTAATGCTCATGCATGTCATGCCTCAATGGTCAATTCTCGGTATCAAAATACCACTCGACTCGTGTTAAATGCATCAGGTCTGACCCGTGTATTGTACACCTCAGGTTCATACCTTAATCCGCGTGTGGTACGCCTTAGGTCAGCATTTTATCCCTCCAGTTACCCCACATCAAATGCATCAGGGCATATCTTCCTTATCTCACAGTTCGTCACGTGTCATATAGGCACCTCAAGACTATCCTTATCCCTTCACTTTCCTCGTGTAAACATGCATTAGGGCCCTGCTCACCCTTATTTCACTATTTATATCATGCTACATATCTCAATTCAATCATTACACATGCTACATGATCATGCTCATCATGAATGACAACAATATCAAGGTGTCATACTAGGGCTAATAATATATTCACTGGTCAATTCATGAAATACGAGCACACAACTAGCACACCAATAGACCATTCATGCAACATATTCTAAATACCAATTCTTAAATAGATATGATTCGAAACAATCAATTATGTTAAAATACACATACTTGTTAATCGCAAGTTCAACATGCCAATCTTGAATCAAAATCGCATCCACGGACTTTCGAGTCCCACCATTGCTCATAATACACACGGGATGCCTCATGAATAGTAACATATCAACTTGAATAGTACCTATCCCTCATGGATAACAACCCTTGAGCCTCGAACAATGCGCTCATGTGCCTAAACATGCGTATTTTAGCCTATTAGTCCCATATCTCTCACTAAACACCCAAATTAGTTCATATATCACTCAATATAAGCCTTAGTCAATCCATGAACAGCACGTTAACCTCGTGAATAGTTACTTCAGACCTTGAACCGTGCGTTCGAGAAATGTACCAAATCCAAACATCAAGATAATCCACATATCACTCGAGATTAACTCTCAATAAAACGTGAATAGTCAAAAGACGATGCAAACAGTACCACTAAGTTCCTAAATCAACCCATAACAATGATCGAGTTAAATCGGTCTATGATCCTTGTCCAAGTTCTAACCTTTTGAACTAATAGAGCACTCTATGGCCCTACCAAGCTATGTACCACATTCCTAGGCTAATCTTAGAGGATTTGCTTGTTGGAATGGAGCTTGAATGATAATGACAAAGGCGGAGGACGCGCGGTGGCCGGTCGGAGCTCACGGAGGCGACGACGATGACGGATTCCGTTGGGTTTCGTCCAAATCATGGCTAATTAAGGGCTAAACCGAGGCCAAATCAGGCTAGACAATAAGAATATGACATGAATATAATCTTCCTAAGTCGCCAAGGTCAGATTCTAACAACAAAAGGCAAAACATGAAACTGGCTATAGAAAATAGTTTCGACGATCGTGACGAGAACGCTTGAAAGGAGGCCTAAATCATATCGGATCGTAGTGAAACAAAATTCTATGCCTTAGATAGGGTTACAACATATCTAAAAATCACGAAAATTCAACGGTTATATTTTCATTAACGCTGATTAAAGTTAGATGAGGAATAGGCGGTAGCAAGGAAATCCGAGAGAAAGAGGGAGAGAGAGCTAGAGAGAAAAATGAGAGGGAAAGGAGGATGATTTGCGGCCAAATGAGGAAAAGGGGAAGGAGAGAGAGTGAGTCATCTACAATCAAAGGGAATGAGACAAAAAGTTTGAAGGAGAAAGTGAGTGGGATTGGTGGAGAGTGATTGTACTTTGATGGACAAGTTGAGTGACATGTTAGATTGACTTGACAATATTTGATTTAGTTGATGGATTTGATTGACATGATGGATTAGACAAGATTTGATTTGATTGATTGATGGAACCTTCGATGAGACACTTTCTCGGTGTGCGTGCCAAATGCACTGATCGAGCATCGAGCGCGAACAAACTCAGATGAACTATCTCACTAAACCAACATGCTCTCACAACCATAAATATAACTACCCATGATCTAGGGAGTTTTTTGCAAACCAGGGGCAAACCAATAAAAATCCAACATAACGTCTTGCTTCACGACGTCCCGAATTTAATTGGCCAAGCGGACAATCTAGTTGCTACCGAATCCAAACCTCAATCGTAACATTCATGAGAATTCATTTCGTGACCAAATTCGTTAAATAACGACTCTGATAAATGCTTCGACCAATGGATGGCTATTAGGAGATACGCGTATCGACTTATCAGGTTCGCGTGCTTTAAGATCCTAGATAGCCTTTTCCTTTTGGTTAGTCATCTCGAGTTGATCAGGCTTGAGTGAGATTTAACTAGAGCATATTAATGAAATATATCCATTCTATTTATAAATTTTGAAAATGGGTCGAAAATCCAGAATGTCATAGAGAGAGTAGGATGAGGTCTTGTACTGGGGAAAGGAAAATGGAGTGGATGATGGATTCTTGAACATGGTCGGCTAGGAGGATTTATGCCTGTTAACACCTAAAATTTGATTTTTCTTTTTTCATTTATAATGCACAAAAATGAGAATTAATTCTCACCAAAAAAATATTTCCTCATGCATCACATTTTCATTTTTCTTTGCATTGCATTTTGCATTGATGGTGAGGAGTTGAGTTTAATTTGATAGGTGATTGGACCATAGGATATTGAAAAATTTAGCTAAGGCTAAAAGAGATGTGGTGAAAATTTGATGGGAAATTTGAGCTTGAGTTGAGCTTAATTTGGCCCACTAAATTTTAATTATGGAAAGTATCTTTTATTAAAGTTTACTAATCGAAAAAAAAAGTGCCAAAGCTTAAGTCCACATCATCCAAGTTTGACCTAGGTTTTTACTGTATTAACACCTCTAGGTCACATAATAGAAGGAGGCCAAAATATATCAAATACATGGCATAATCTAGGAAAAAGGAGGAGAGGGATGTCTCTTGGGCGAAACTTCTTGCAAGGATACTACTTTTGCCAAAGCTTTGCTTGCCTAAAGCTGTGATATTTATCTTTTTTTGCCACATTCCGTTGCTCCTTTTGTGTATATTCATCCGTGAAGCAGTCCAACATCATTGATCAGGTTTTGACCTTGAAGTCCTCGCACGACCAAACTAGATCTCGAGTCCACTCGACACGAGGAAGCACTAAAGGATGGACAAGAAAAAGATCTAATCGGGGAGCCCAGCTGGTCAAAGTCTACAATTTCAGATGAAGTCCAATCAAATTTAGTACAAAAAAAGTCTCAGAGGTCAGTAATCTTTACTATTGCAAGAGTATGAGGACTAATGAAAATTCGTCTTGGTTTAGCAGATTTTAAAGACATTGCAACAACCCCTTCCATTGCCACGCCTTACCATCACCACAATCTACAGATCTCCACTCCTCGAGGCTAGTTTCATCTGGATTTTGGATTGCTGTTTGAGCTCTGTTTAGGGTAGTTCGTAGGATGATTTTTTAGTTGTTTTATCCATGAAAATGCCGACCATTAGGCACAAGTTTGAGCCACTGTTTAGAGTAGATTTCTGGCTGATTTGGGGATGCCCGATTTGTTACTGATCTGCGCTTTTTGTACTGTTGTTTGGCACCAAAACCGTGGTCATCTAGTTCATTTTTATTAACTATTTTGTGCATATTTTTGTGGGCTGTTCAGGGGCCATTAGCTTGCCTTTTTTTTGCACAATTTGTTGCTGTTTAGCGTCGAATTTTTGGTAATTTGTACACGAAGTGGCTGCTACAAGGTGTGTCTCATCAAGGGCCTGAATTGGTGATGAATCGGCTCAAAAGGGACTATTTTCAGGTGGTTTTCATTGAGTGTACCTGTGCAGAATTTTTGGCTTGGAAAAAGGTAAAATTTCTTAACTTTTTTTTATTGCAATTTGTGCTTGTTTTACTTGAAAAAAATGCATGTATGTTCTATTATTTTGATGAGCATATTTGATTAGCAATTAAAATGAAAATTCTATCCTTTTACTAAGTTGTGCTAAGAACCGAAAATTGAGTTCCTCCTCTAAGAAATTCTAGTTTTTCGGATTAAGTCAATTTGATCGTGAAATCGCTCAAAGATTCTTGAGAATTGATGTAATTTGATTGGACAAATTCTTTTCTCAAAGTTAAGATTTATTCGGCATTTTTCTAAGATTAAAATGGATTAGTTGAAAGAGAATAGGAATTTTTGTGAACTAAGGATTGACTTTTGGTACATGCACCACCTTAGCCGAATTTGATATGCCTATGGATGAGCCTTGCTTCGAATTTTATCTCATGAGCGGTTGAGTTGCCTTATCTTTCAATTTTCTGATGTTATCTCTATGTTGTGGATGAGGTTTATTAAACTAAACTTTATTTAATCTTTGTGAATATTTGAAGTGGATAATATCAAACTTGTCATGGATAATCTATTGCTTTGAATGTTCATCCCTAGCATGTGAGTTGGTTGGGACGTTTCTCTGATGGTTAGCTAATCTTATCTCTTGTGAATTTTCTGAGCTTATTTGACTTATGGATGAGATTGAGATTTCACTCAATAATTATCTGAATTTCTTTTGAGAATTATCTAAAATTAATTTTTTCGAACTCCTAAAGATAATTTCCTAAAATTAAAATTAGACTTTGGATGAGCAAAGGTGGTTCCCACTCTCACAATCTTGGTCACCCCTCTCAATTTTGAAAATTTAAATACGACGGTCCATCATTGCTTATATTTGGTCATGTTTTTTTAATCATTGTTTGTTATCTAGTTTGCACATTTATAAAAAAAAAACATACCTATAATATATGCTTTCTTGTGCTTTGTCCCTTTAAAAAATAAATTGCATGTCTTAGCAACAATCTTGTTGAATGGGACGGCAATTTAATATAGAATTTCATATTTCGCCCTTTGATAAAAAGAGATGATGTTATTCTATACAATTATCCACATATTGGCTTGAATCTTTGAGGATGTAGCGGATAAAATTTTTCTCTAGCCCAGATCTTTGGGAATGAGTGAATTTATTGGAAAAATCAGAATTAAAAGGTATATTATGGGTATTTTTATTTATTTTTGTTCATACTTTGCTTTAATTTAATTCGTGTAAATTTCTATGGTTAACATGTCAAGAACCTCATTTTACATTGTAAATGACATCTAATATAAGTTAAGACTTTGAGCAATTATTTTCTTAATTGAAATTGGATGCATTACATTTTAGAGCATGTTTTCACCATAACCCTTCTTAAATCAAAAAAAAAAAAGTCATTTGCATATGATGTAGTTTAAATCATACTTTGCCATGTCAATTAATTCATGCATATTGCCATGTCATACAATCTGCATTGCATCCTTTAGAAAAAGAAAATTAAAAAAAAAACATGTTCATTCACATCATCAATCAAGTGGATTTTTTTATGAAATTTGGCACCTAAAGGACATCACTTTTTTTCCCAAATTAATGTAATCAAATCTCTACACTCATTTTCTCTGATTCATGAAAATAAATTAATTCTCCCGTTAATTTATTTAGGTTCCTAATCGAACTTTCAAGAATGATTAGTGGCTCAAAATTGAATTAATTTTCATAAATTGAACCTAAGTTGTGATTTGATAGGACTTGGGAGAGTCTGAATTAGATTAGTTAATTTAACACGATAATTCGTTAGCGTAAGTTCTTTTTTCTTTTCTAATTTTAGGTCACGACAATGCCTAAACGCAAATAATTTTCAATGCGAATCATTCCATCTCGGCTTAAGGCAACTTCAAATAATTAATGATCCTTAGCCCAAATTTATATTACGTCTGTCCTCCAGAAGTCCCATAATTCGCCACATGGTAAAAGATACCCCAATCATGGTCATCTCTAATCCAAGTTTAACATTAACAAATCGGCTTATAAAATTCAAGTCGTCACAAAGAGAAACTTTTCGCATTGAGCATCTTGCATTGCGTGGTGCTGGTCTTGAGATATCTGTCACTTTACATTTTGCTAGGTGACCTATATTGTGTTATTTGACCTGTGTATCGCGACGCAAAAAATTTTTCGATCGGTGGAAAATTTTCAGATTAACGGATTATTAGATTAACTAGATGGATTAACCAAATACGGACCCTCCCAAGTCCTACCGAATCGTAACTTTGATTTTTTTTGTTCAAATAGTTTTAAATTTGGAGTCGCCACTAATTATTTTTGGTAGGTTGATTAGAAAACTAAGTAAATTAGCATGAGAACTATATTACTTCTACGAACCAGAGGTTATGAGTTCGGGGACTTGGTTACATCAGTTAATTAAAACTAATGCCATTTTGGTACCTTAATTTCACGGATATCCTAATTTGGCAACTCATGCTTGATTTACTCCTAAGGCTCTAGTGGGGTGTTCTCTTTTTGTATTTTCACTTTTTTAAATGGAATGTACATGAGTGACATTTTTTTTGGCATTTTCAAAATATTAAGTATTTCCCTGAAGTAGAAAGAGGGAGTGAGTTAACAACTTCTATGCAGTACTGCGACCTAATCATTTTTAGATCTAGTGATTCAAAAATTAAATTACATGAAGTAAATGACAATAAATAAAGACCACCAATGGATAGTTCAGCCTTGGCTTGGCCCTCTCTTTTAGGGTTTAAAGTGCAGGAATTTAAATTACAGGAATTTAAATGATAGTAAGTAAAAATCTCCAATGGGCAGCCTAGTATTGGCTTGCCTCTTCCCTTTGGGGTTTAATAGTGCAGGAATTAAATTGCAAGAATTTAAATGACAGTAAGTAAGAACCTCCAATGGGTGGCCTAGCATTAGCTTGGCTCTTCCCTTTGGGGTTTAATGGTGCAGAAATTAAATTGCATGAATTTAAATGACAGTAAGTAAAAACCTCTAATGGGCGGCCTAGTACTAGCTTGGCTGTTCCCTTTGGGGTTTAATGGTGCATGAATTAAATTGCATGAATTTAAATTACAGTAAATAAAGTCCTCTAATGGGCGGCCTAGCATTGGCTTGGCTCTTCCCTTTGGGGTTTAATGGTGCAGGAATTAAATTGCAGGAATTTAAATTACAGTAAATAAAGACCTCCAATGGACGGCCCAACCTTGGCTTTGCCCTCTCTTTTGGGGTTTAAGATGCAGGAATTTAAATGACATTTAGTGAGTGGGTTCTGCCATTCACATTCTGGGGTTTGAATCCTTTAAAATAAAATACAACGAATTGATTTGACAATTCAGGCCGAAATCCATCAATGAATCAATTAAAAATTTAATGGGCACTCAAGAGCTCGTTAGTGCCAATTTTACACATCCATGGGATTTACTGTTGACTTGGAGTTGTCCTTTACCTCACATAAAAATATGGAGAAATGGAGGGAGGAGTATAGACAATTTATGCTAATTTGCGACTAAAATCACAAATAAATGAATAAATGAAAACACTTAGCTCAAATTTGCTTGCTCGTTAACGAGAATGAACTCTTGATTTATGTTGATCGATGAAGGAATTGGTGATGATAACTCTAACTTTAAACTCCCATCATCTTCAAATTTTTCTCTCTCTTTTTGATATTTTCTTTCTCTCTAATTTTTCTTCAAACATCCAAAATTTTCTCTCTAAAAAAATTCCCTTCTCAAGCTCACTTCTTCCTCCTTTTATAACCCACTCATCTATCTCCCATTTTAATTTTTCCATTAACTCTATCTTCCATTCTAATTTCTCCACTAACTCTTTTTCATTTTCATATTCTCTTCTCCATTTCTATCTCACATTCTAATCTCTCCATCAACTCTTCTTTATCTTTATCTTCCCTTCTTCATATTTATCTCACATTCTAATTTCTCCACTAACTCTTCTGCATCTTCATCTTCCCTTCTCTATTCTTATCTTATTTTCTCCATCCATTCTTCTCCATCTTCTCTTCTCTATCTCCTCTTCTCCATCTTCCCTTCTCTATTCTAATTTCTCCACTAACTTTTCTTTTTATTATTTGTAAAATAATCCCTCAAGAGTTAGGTATTTGCACTCTAGTCCCTGAATTTTAAGTATTTACAATTCAGTCCCTGAAAAAATATTTTTTTAAGTCCAAATCTCTTCACAATTTTTGACACACCTCCGCTATACTTAGTCAAAATTCACCACATGTCAAATTTAAGCTCATTTCTTGCCGCTGAAAATAATGCAGAATTTAATTAAAGCCCTTTTGCAAAATTGAGTCATTCTGGGTATAATTGGGCCAAAATGAAAATTTGAAATATTAGAGAACAATGTCATAAGTCCTAAAAGAGAAAAAATGAAAATAAATTGACTCCAATAGAATTTTTTAGGCCCGGTTCGAGATTATGCTCGTAAAGGAATACACGATCTCGAATTAGATTTTTTGAAATTTGTGATGGCGAACATGAAAAGGGATTTAAAATAAAAATATTGACTATTTTTTTATGTATTTTGATGGCCTCAAATGCTATTATTTATTAGATATTCTCCTAATTTCTAATATATATATAATACAAAAATTATAAAAAATTATTTTTTGTTCAAAAATGGTTGCCTAAGCTTGGCCAAGGCCTCCAATGTTGATTTTTGCAATTTTCCCATTTTTCTTGATTTTGTTTTATGAATTTTCGAAATTAAAAATATAAAAAAATACTGACAATATGAAAAATTATTTTTTGGTCAAAATGGGCTCCCTAGGCTTGGATAAGGTCCCCAAAGTTGATTTTTCAATTTTATGAATTTTTATGGATTTTGTCTTATTAATTTTAAAAGAAAAAAGATAATTAAAAATCAGGTGTTAACACTGTGTACTCCAAAAAATAATATCTGATTATTAGTATGTTCGACCTTTACTTGTTGAGCTTTAGCTTAGTCTCATTTGTTGAATCCTTTTTCAGGTACCCAGGTATTGACGACTAAGGAAGATAGCGGTGGCGTTCGAGCATTCCGATGGTGATCGTAGGTAGTGTTCGGGGGTAGATTTATCCCTTGAAATCCTCCCAATGTACTTTTGTTTGTTTGATCAGAGGAAGTGGTAAATAACTTGGCATCTATAATAATATATTAGTAATTTGGCTATGAGTGGCTTGTTACTTTATTGGTTGTGATACAGGTTAGTGAAGCCTAATGAGGCTATACCATTAAGCGAGCCTACCTACTTGTTATGCACTTGTAACATGGCCTTGCTTAGTTTGTGTTAAGATTCTGCATGCATGTGAGTTATCAGATTAAAGAAGAGCGCATTTAGAAAAGTGTAAGGATTAGTGCCCCGGATCATTACAGTGGGGCACCAATCAACCATCTATTATGCTACAATTTGTTGGGAGTGTGCAGCAGAAACTTGATACCTTCATCTAGGGGCATTGCCAAGAGGGAACTTAAGTCCAAGCCAGCCACCATATCTAGTTAGACCTACATTTACTCAAAAGTTTAAACCAGTGAGTTATGCGCCAACTTAGATAGATTAACTGCTCACCACTACATCACATATCTGATATGAGATTTTTCTAACATAGCTAACATGTGCATCTCCACAGATTGAAAAAGGGAGAATACTAATGTCATTATTGATTTGCAACTTGTAAAGCACCAGAATGCTAATATTGACCACCCCGCTCACAAGCCCCGCTGATATGGCCACAACCTGGACAATACATCAGTTCTCAAGGATTTATGTAATCTTGCTTAATCTATTATAAGATTAACAGCTTGTTCTAAGACACAAAAAATAAATAAATAACACATAATTGCGGGGTCCATTCGTTCAAGAATTGATGCTAGCAAAGCCCTTTTTCTTCAACTCCCCTTTGAAACTTCACATTTGCTTGTTCTCTAACCTTGCACTATGTCAAATTGAAGAACGGAGTTTGTAGCATTTTGAAAACGTATTGCAATGCTAAGGCACATTCAAGAACCAATTTAACCCACCCTTCCCAATTTAACCCAAGTTTCATGACGTTGTTTAGTGTATAAATTGCACACCACACAACTTTAACATGTTTAACTCTAATACTTAGTGAGCTGTAACTTCATTGCCAAAACTTTGCGAGAAATTTGGTACAAAAACATTTTAGAACTGCTCCTTTAAGCGGCAATGATGCTGTTTGATCATTAAACTAATATCACATCAGATTTTCTGGTGTGGTAGTTAGTTAAGTGGTCGGTTTTTTACAGTTGGGGTAAATAAATGATCATTTAAAAACCTCTATTACCAAATTGGGTCCCATACCTTAAATGTGGCGTTATTGTCCTTATCCTTTTTAAGGGTGAATATTTCTAATTTGCCAACTAATATCACATCAGATTGATGTTACTATAATTCTATCTACTTCACGTTCGAATCAAAGTAATTCTTTACCATATTATGAATTGATTGATCATATAATGTCAGAGTATTTAACTATAAAATCATGACTTCATTCAATAATTTAAATTTTTAGAGCTGTTGGTAGTGTCCCACTAAATTTCACATGGTATCTATTGCATGAAGCAAGCGATCAAATAAAAAATAGACATAATAAGAAAATAAATTGGATCATAGATTTATGTGGTTTGATCACGAAGATCTACATTCACAAGAGAGCAATAATGAATTCCACTATAGATCAAGTGATACAACGAAAATTACAAATCGCACTCCGGTCACTTCAACACTCTTAATGTTTCCTACCCCCGATTATATCCAATAACTCATGCAGTATTTAGCCTCATAATTCATCACGAAATTATTTATCAATTTAAATGAAATAATTACAGAAATCTTACTCTAAGGTTTATGTGGATTTGAGACTTGAACGTTTGATGTAATATCACGAATGAAACCCACAAAGAAAACTCTTGCCAAGCATTCATGTATGGTGCTTTATTAGTCACCCGAAAACCAAAGACCATGATTAATATGTATATCTAATAAAGACTTTCATTCGCCAACGTGAAAAGATGATCCATGCAATAGATTCGTTCTGACTTCAACTTTCCTCGGTTCTTCCTTTCCTTTTATTTCTTTCTTTTCTTGGCCGCCCCCTCTCGTGTACAAATAAAATATCAAGACAAAATAGGAATTTTTTTCTTTTTCCATAACCCAACAGGAAATCTATATTTCCACGGAGAATGTCCGCATATATCCAATTTTTAGACTTTCCTTTAATCAAGCGGGTTTCCTTGCAATTCATCTTAGGTCGGGTCTCATTTATAGCTCAAACTTAGGACATAATTTTGACAATCTTCACATTGACTCAACGTTTGAGCCAAATAACAATCGCTTCGTTGAAAGTTTGAACTTCATTTGCTACTCTCTCATAGGCCCATTAGAATCAATCGCCATAGACATCTTCTAAGTCCAAGTCTCGCTTTGAACTTCACTATAACCGTGGACCTCCTTAGAACACCAACTCCTCTTGCATCTTTAATAGCTCTATAAGAATATTTTTTCACACAACCTACTCTATCATAGATAAAGCAAAACCATCGTTGCATCCTTATTTATTAGAACATCGAATACGTCTCATGTCAACATTAGCAATTACAGTAATTGTTAGTTTTGCATGCTCCATGTCGCTATAAGTACCATTTGTGTCGATTTCTTCACTAATATCTGCTAGTTATAGTAATTGTTAGTTCTACATGCTCCACGTCACTATAAGAACGATCTGTGTCGATTACTTCACTAATATCTGCTACCTCAAGATTTTTTGGTTACAACGTCTCCTTAGGCTGAACACCATTCAGGTTCATATTACCACCCCTATTATCACTCCTATTCAGAATTATTGAAGACTTGTCAAATGTAACTTCTTTGCCAATAATAGATGAATTTAATTTCAGGCACCACAATCGATAACTTGGGTCAGCCTGTACATAGACTAGGAGCATGCATTTTTTTGGTCTCCCATCGAGCTTATCATCATGAGCTAGAGCATAATATGGGCAACCAAATATTCTAATAATAGAATAATCGGTAAAGTTACACGATCACACTTTTTCGGAGTTCAATTTCACTCAATGGGGATCTACTTACCAGGTAACTTGCCATACTAAGCGTATCCACTAAAAATCTCCTAGCAGTACAAACACTAAAGAGAATTTTTTGGGTCATCTCTAGTAATGTTCTCCTCCTAAACTCTGTAATATATTATGGTTCATTGTCACTAGTGTGGTGTCTCACTATGCCTTTCTTCATGTGGAATTCATTTAACCGTTTTGAACAGATTTCCATGCTAATGTTAGTCCACACATACTTAATCGTTTTCCCAATCTCTTTTTTTTTAATCAAAGCTCTCAACTGCTTGATTCTGACAATAGCATCATACTTGTGCCTAACACTAACACCCAAGTCTTCCTAAAGTAGTCATCCACAACCATTACTTAGCATTCTTCCTCAAAGGAAACCATGATAGCTTGGGAACATCCAAGTTAATTAATTTTACAATTTTCGTGGTTTCTTTAACAATCACGCTAAACTATACTTTTTGCTGTTGATCTATGTTATAATAACAAGATACATTCAATTCATCAATAATATAACCACGTAGTAAATTTCTTTCACTTAAAACCTTTAGGTTTTTCTCGTTAATGTACCCAAACACATATACTAAAATTCAAACTTGAATAGATGCATCCGACATCTCCGCAGAGAAATTTGTTACTAAATCACCTTAAAGCTCATACATGGCATTATGCTTAACTCTTTTCATAAAGATCATGGCACCCCAACTAATTTTCAACAAATCCACATTCTAAAGAATATCAACACCGAGCTGAATCTAGGGCACTCAAGGAAATAAGGTTCTTTTTCAACTTTGGAACTTACCTCACTCTAGTCAATGTTCTCATAATACGATCAAGAGTTTTTGAATCTAACATCACCAACACCCATAACATCACATTCATTGTTGCTCCTCAACTGCACTTTACTACTATCCATGCATTGATAAGTAATAAATCAGTTCCTATTTGATGTAGCATGAAAGAACAACTTGAATACATAATCCATCCACCACATGATGAATCATTAGTGATAGACAAGATATAATTCACACTATCCGAATTACTATCAACAATAGCTATAACATCATTAGTAGACTCAACTCTAATTCTCTTGCCATTTTCATTCTTCAGCTTAAAACAATCCCTTTTAAGATACCTTCTCTTACCACAACTCCAACAGACACTACTATCAATTCTAGAAAAACTACATCCATTTGGATTTATACTACTTTTGCTAATATGAGTATTAGTTCGTCCTCTATTTTCATCTACAAAAATAATAGACATAGATTTGCCAAATTCTCTTCTATGGTGTCCTCACTTAGAATCAAATTTCAAATCCATCAAACATCAAACTTGTTGACCCAGAGGAATTATTAATAGCAATAACAATAGTATTTCAGCTATAAGGTAATGCGGATAATAGAATTAAAGCATATATCTCATCTTAAAAGTTAATCTCAATTGGACTCAATTGACTAATGATCACATTGAATTCATTAATATAATTACCAATTGACACACTTTCATTACTCTTTAAGTTAAATAGATATTGATTGCATTAAATAGACCTTATTGATCGCAGAGGGCTCCTCATGCATGTCAGATAGAGCATTCATTAAATTCATAGTGGTTTTCTCTTTCACGATATTAAACATGATGTTATCAGACAACATTAGCCGAATAACATCAAAAGCTTGTCTATCTAGTAATCCCATTCAGCTTGTTTCATCAACTCTAGCTTCTTCCTAGACAAGGGCAAGTGCAGCTTCCTTTTGTACAGGTAATCCTCAATCTAAATCTTCTATAAATTAAAATCCTTCCTATTAAATCTGTCAATTCCCACATTTCCTTCTTCTATTGCCATCGCTTTGCTTTAACTTTGGCCATGCCTAGCTTTGATACCAATTGTTGCATGAAAGTCATCAAACAAGAAATAGCAAACAAGAAAATAAATTGGACAATAGATTTACGTGGTTTGGTAATGGCAAAAGGACACTTCAAGTGTCAATATTTATAGACGGTGATCACTTTGGTGCCAATATTATTTTTGGATCACTTAAGCGTCAATTTTTTGAGAAATAATTATTTAAGAACCAACTTCGATGAGGTCATTTGAAATTTCTTGCTATTGGCATTAAGGTGATAATTTTATCTTCGATTTGGCGCTTAAGTGATCCCAAAAAATATATTGGCCCAAAGAGCAATGTACACAAATATTGGTACTTAAGGTGTCCTTTTGCCACGACTGAACCACGTAAATTTGTTGTCCAATTTATTTTTTGGTTCTATTTATTTATTATTCAATGGATTGCTTTAGGCAATAATTGATATCATAGCTAAGCTTGGTTGAAGTTGAAGCGAAACGAAGCGATAGCAATAGAAGAATGAAAGGTGGGAATCGACAGATTTGATGGAAACGATTTTGGTTTCTAGAAGATGTAGATTGATGTTTACTTGTACCAAAGGAAATTGCACTTGCTGTTGTCTAGGGAGAAACCAGAGTCGATATAGCAACCTGAATGGTAATTGCCGGATAGACAAGTATTAGGTGCTATTCGACTAACGTTATCTTGTAATATCGCATTTAACATTATGAAAGAGAAAATGACTACGGATTTGATAAAGGCTCTATCCGACATGTACAAGAAGCCCTCTGTGATCAATAAGGTTTATTTGATGCAACGTTTGTTTAACTTAAATATGAGCGAAAGCGCATTAGCTACTAATTATATCAATAAATTTAATGTGATCGCTAGCCAATTGAGGTATCCTTTTGCTACGAATCGATAGGGTTTATCTAATTTGGGAAGGACAGAATTGGCGAGATGCTCTAGTGGTTGTTTTAGCAGGAACGAATGAGTGCCACCACTTCATTTCATGCTAGTACACCTGAAAAATATTTCCTTTAAAACCCTCTTTAGTCTTGACTATGGCTGACATCTTTTATTTAGAAACAATATCTATCATTTTTTTACTGGACAAAGTTATTTTCTATTTTTAGAAAATTGCTATTGAATTATTTATATATTAATTATTGTTCAAATATGGTCACTTTGATTTTTTTTAAATAAACAAAAAAAGAAATCTCACCTTTCTTCTTATTAAAATAATGGAAATCCCACCAGTTCGTTGGCAAAAAAAGTTACAAAACCGCACCGTCCTTTTTCTAAAATGACATAAAACAATTTTCCTAATTTTTTTTTGGCTTGTGATTAACAATATCGTGGAAACTTATGAGGATGTGTAGGGTTTCCCTTTAAAAAGACGGATTGAGGAGTTTGCAAAAATGACCCATTATCAAAATCCAAGGCATGGATGAAGTGTTTCAATTTTTGAGTTTATTGTGAGGATTTAGATGGGAAGGATTAAATTTTGTGCTTTCTATGTAGAATATTGTTTAACTAAGAATTTGATATATTTGTGTATTTTGATAGAAAATTTGAAGTCAAAGGGATTTGTCAATAGTATTGATACACACGATAAATAGTGCAACACATTGCATGATTTGATTAGTGTATTTTCTTAGAAAAGAAATGCGATGAAGAAACTTGTCCAAATGGACAAGATATGTCACAATATAGCCTTTAATATAGCATGGAGAAGCGAGGTTCTTAAGTGTTTTACAAGAGCATGTGAGAGTTGGAGGAAGTCTTAAAGGAAGAAGAGTACGTATTTACAAGTCAAATTTCTTTGATGAATAATGAAATGTGGTCTACGGACAAAACTTGATTGCACAAATCTTTCAACCTTACTCCTTCAAAAAAATTGCAATTTGATGATGGTCCTAGATAGCTTCTACTTGACCGTGAGAAAATTTTGAGTCTCGGACTTACACAGTACCTCAACCACATAATTTCCGTCATCTTTGTCTTGTATGACTAGTCCTAGAGCACTCTACTTGATATATTGTATGTGTTTAACAAATATCCCTTCAAAGAGGCCATTATTTTTCTATTTCCCTAATCCCTTTTTTAAACTTTTATTTAATATTCTTTAATTCCTTTTTATTTTTTACTATTCTATTTGTTTTGGCTTGCTCTCTTCACCGAGAGTGTCATTGCTGAGACTTTATCACCGAGAACATTATTAAAACTCCATCATCGAGATCGCTGACCATCACCTCTAGTTTGTCCTACTACTCCGGTCATCGTCGAGCCATTCCTGGCAATAATCTCCGGTGATCGAAACATTACCTCCATTCTTCTGGAACTGAAATCTTAGTAATGACGAACATCTACATAATGCAAAAATGGAGGCACTGGAGTACATTATTGGAGATTTGACTAATACAAGCAAAATGACATCTCAAGTGCCAATATTTGTATTTGAATCTCACTTTAGTTGTCAATTGTTTTTTTAAGAATGATTATTTAAGTACCAACTCTGGTGAGTGTCCGCTCGAATTTCTTGTCATTGGTACTAAAGTGATCATTTTTTCTTCGATTTAGCATTTAAGTATCCCTAAAAAAATATTGACATCAAAGTGAGTGCCACACATAAATAGTGACACTTGAGGTGTTTTTTTTTTCCTTCGATCATAGAGACCTACGTCTATGGGGAGAGTAACAACGAATTCCATTATAGATTAAATCATATAACAGAGATTAAAAAGCACTCTTTGTCACTCAAATACTTTCAATATTTCCCAGCCCCGAAGAATTGTAGCCAATAACTCACGCAGTATTTAGCCCACAATTTTTCACGAAATATCTATCAATCTGATGAAGGAATTACACAAATCTTACTCTGAAATTTATTCAACTTCAACACTTGAACACTTAATGTAATATCACAAATAAAACCCTCAGAGAAAAACCTTACCAAGCACTCATGTATAGCACTTCAATAATCACCCAAAAACAAAAGAACAAGATTCATATGTATATCCAAGAGAGACTTTCATTAGCCAAGGTGAAAAGAGGATCCATGCAACAGATTCGACCAACTTGGACTTTCCTCAATTCTTCTTTTCCTTTTATTTTCTTCATTTTTCTTGGCGGCCCACTCTTGTACAAAAATCAAATATGAAGACAAACAGAAACAATTTTTTCCTCCTCCATAACCTAACATGAAATCTATATTTCCATGGAATCGGCTAAGCTGGCTGTCCCACCAAGTCAAATGGTGGGTTAGTCAACTAATGACCACAAATGTCATTGGTTGAAATCGGATCAGTTGATTCGGTTTCATCATTTTGATTACCCAATTTCCTTTATATTTTTATTTTATTTTTATGTGGCTTTTATTGTAAGCTAAAATTAGAAGATAAAATTATAAGAGAGCCCACACAATCAAGGTTCTAATGAAATATATCCAATTAGCAACCATATCACACTAACATATGGTGCGTATATGTCAGCCAAGGAGTTTTGGCCAACAAGCATATCACAAGGATATGTGGTGCACACATGTCAGACACAGGCCTTTAGCTAACAAGCAAATCACACGAATATGTAGTGCGTGGGTCCGTCACTCTCATGGAATACCACCTTAGTTTTTCTCAATTCTTAATAACTAAAAAATATATATATGTAATTATCTTGTATACTTTATCTTCTAATTTGAGATTACAATAAAAAAACATAAAAGAAAAAAAAGAAATTGGGTAATCAAAAGGATGAAACCGGATCAACAAGTGATCTAGTTTCAACCAACGACATTTGTGGTCATTAGTTGACCATCCCACCGTCTGACTTGGTGGGATGGTCAACTAATCATTTTCTTATTTCCATGGTGTGCATCCACAATATATATATATATTTTTTTTTTCAAGTTCTAGAATTCCATTAACCAAGCGGGCTTCTTTGCAATTCATCTTGGGTTGAGTCTCGTTTATAGCTTAAACTCGAAATATAATTTCAAAAAGTAGGAGATCCTAAATTCAAATCTCTCTAAGTCTGCTTGTTTACCTTCTTAATTAATATGTTTTTATATTTTAATCGAAAGACTTGGATTTTTCTATCTCAAAAACTTTTGATTAGATATTCTAACAAACACGTGTGGCAAATTTTGCAACGTCAAAACTTTTGTAGTAAAATTTCAATTGAATATATGCCTACAAAATGCTTAACATCTCATCCTCTCTCCTCTCATATCAATCACAAAAGGCTTTCATGATAAGTAAATCTAGTTTTAAATCTTTGTCTTCATGCAATTCAATGGTGGGAAGCATTGTTAAGGCTGAATTTGTTTTGGAAAAAAGAATGATTCTAAAAATATTTTCTTAAAAATAATCACTAATATAGCTCAAAATAATAGTATGTGACAGCCTAAGTTTTCTCGCAGATTGGATCAACAAGCAAAACAATAATTGTCGGGCTATGAATTATAGCGAATGTGAATTTTAGGATTATTATAGTTGGTGCAGTGGATTATGAAGTTCAAAATTGTTGTGGAGCGATGTCTTAAGTAGACTATTGGTATTTGTTTAATTGCTAGTTTGAAGTTGTTCCGACGAGAAAGTTGATTCACAAATTTGATGACGAAGCCCCAAATGACTCCCCCACCCCACCACCAACCTACTTCCCTATACAATCTCTCTCTCTCTCTCTCTCTCTCTCTCTCTCTCTCTCTCCAATTTGGTGGATAGCTCATAGACTCACATCTCTCAATCTTTCTTCCTTCCTCTCGGCCCCTCACCTATACATCTCTCTCATTCATGCCCAGCCCCAATGATGGTGACTCCTTAGTAGTAGTAGCAACCTTTGAGCCCTCAAGATGACCTCAGGTCAGCCTCACCTCCATCATTTCAATCTCGCCTACATGTTGCCCTCTCTTCCCTTCTTGACCACGCGACTTCAAACAAGAAATAAGGAGTCCAAGCTCGTTTTGGCGGCAAATCAACTCTCGTTTTCTTTGAACATGATCTTAGATAAGTGTTCATCTCACCTTACTTGTAGATAGCTCAATTAACATTTGTTATGGCATATATCATTAACTTTAGAAATGGATATGCGAAGGAAAGTTAGGCATGTCGGGGGAGATGGATTTATATATCTGATCTGTCACTTGATTTAGTGTCCATGGATCTTAGGTAACATTAATATATGGGCCAATCATCCTACTTGTCTTTTAATCAACATGAATTGAAGTCGAGGTATTCAGATGGGGACTATCAGAGGAAGTAGTGATTGGAGCTTATTCTAACATCAATTTGAGTTTCATATCCTTGAGCTTTGGACCAGATGCAAGTAGAATTCTAATCATTTTCACTAGATTACCTATTAGATGATTGATTTGGTTCTACAACAACATTTGTTCTTGGGAATGTTGAAATGAGGTTAGGCTTGGGTGGAAGGGAAGCCTAGTTTGCATGTTTGATATATTGCTTGAATTAGTGTTTGTGGGATTTAGGCAAGTTGAAATGAAGAATTGATCTATTAATTATTGTTGAAATAGAGAGAATTGGAGTTGTCTTTTATATGGGTATTTGAGCATGTAGTCATTGGATGTGTGTTGTGTATTTGGGATTCGTCTACTAGAATTGACTAAAAATATGTGCCTCATGACTTTGGATGGTCAAGTTGTGATGTCAGATTGCATTACATATAAGTATCAAAGCATGAGTAGGGTTTCTAGCCTGAAATATTGTGTGGTTGAGCATGTATGGTTGGTCGTTCAACTTGATGAGTCCCGAGTTGATTGTGCATGTACAAGATTATGCGATTGGTGGTCTGTTTGCATATGAATCTAAGTAAATGAACTGAGTATCCCATCAGCCTGTGTTCCAATTAGGACGATTAATATTCACTTGTATCTAAATGATACCCTGTGAGAGCTAAAAGGAAATTGGGAAGTCATGGCCTATGTCCCATAGAAAGCGTGAGGCATGTGTCCTTCTAAAGCCTTGGAGTAAGGGAGATTACCCATGACCAATGTCTCATGGACAAAAAACTAAAGTGTTTATCCCTTTAAATTGAGGTATGTATCCTATGGAAAAATGGGTCAAGACTTGAAAACTGGAAACTAAATAATGTGTCATGTGCATACTCATGCTTGTGAGATTCAAGATATAGGTAAAAGTCATAGTTCATGTCATGTAGAGTCATTGTCGAGTCTCATATTTGCTTATGATTAGTGTTGAGTCTATGGTATGCATGTTAAGTATACTTGATATGGTTTATCTTTTGTAACTCGATATTTGCTGATGTGGATTTTGTATGATCATGTGATGAATGGATGATTTAGTTGATTAGCTCAGAAAGTCCTACTTGTTCAGCTTTGGCTCATTCCCGTTAATATTTCCCCTTTGAAATCAATAGTAAGGACCAAGCTGATATGATACCATGGAAGATAGGATTGGCATTGGAACTCGAATTTGGTATCAATTAGTCAGGACAGTGGATACCTATTTGCAAACTTCTAGTAATTTTTGAACTTTTGCAAAGAACTAACTATAAGGATATACATGTATAGAAATCAGATTTTTTTTCCCTGCGTTATTTTATGTGTACTACTTAATGGATGTTATGCAGGTTAGTTAACCTTTACTGAGACCGTACCCTTAGGTGTCATACTTATGGTTTACTTTCATACACTTGCATGTTAGGATTGTTTTGTTAATAGCCTGTTGACACCTGAATTTTAATCATGTTTTCTTAGAAAATTAATAAAAAATCAATTAAAATTTATAAAATTAAAAATCAACTTTGGAAGCCCTGGCCAAGCCTAAGGAACCAATTTTGAACAAAAAATAATTTTTGAAAATTTTCGTTTTTTTAATATTTTTCATATATTAGGAAAATATCCAAAAAAACATAAAAAAAATATATTTCGTGGCCCAAAAAATAGGGAAAAATATCCAATATTTTTATCTTAAATCCGCTTTCATGTTGGCCCAATTAAATCTGAAAAACCCAATTTGGAATTATGTGTTTCTTCACAAACATAACTCCAAATCGGGCTTAAAAAATGCAATTTGAGTCTTTTTATTTTAATTTTTCACTTTTTCTGAGTTGTGGCATCCCCTTCTAATATCCAAAATTTTTATCTTGGTCCAATGCTGCCCGAAATTTCTCAATTTTGACAAAATGGCTCAATTGGAATTTTTATTTTTTAATTTGGCCCCTAAACCATCAAAAATAAAATTAAAATTTTTCTAGGGGCACCCATGAAAATAAAAGTTCCTTACCCTACAATTTTCAACATTATAAATCCATTGGTGGGGGATTTTCAATCCGTTTTTGCCATTTAGGCTTTGTAATGCTCAAAATGAGGTTTCGGGTCAAAATGCTTATTATTTTTCAAACAAGGGATCCTAAACTCGTTCCCTACCATGAATTCTTGGAAGAATTAGCCAAGAAATTTGATGAAATTTCATTTGAGTATCTGCCAAGAACCCAAAATCACTTCGCGGATGCTTTAGCCACTTTGTCTTCTATGTTGCAAGTGGGGGATAGGCTCGATATCGAGCCTTTACGAATTGGTGTAGTTGATCAGCCTGCTTACTGTATGCTCATTGAAAGTGAATTTGACGGCGAACCATGGTATCATGACATCAAGAATTATCTTTTGAAAGGAGAATTCCCTCCGGGAAGTTAGATTGGAGATACGAAATATATAGCGAAAATGGCCACCAAATTCTTTTTGAGTGGGCAGACTCTGTACAAAAGATCATTTGACTCAGTCCTACTGAGATGCGTAGATACCAAAGAAGTAAATATGCTCATGAAGGGGATCCACGAAGGGGTATGCGGTCCTCATATGAACGGTTATCTCATCGCAAGGAAAATCATGCGACTGGGTTATTATTGGATGACAATAGAGTCGGATTGCAACCATCACGTGAGGTCCTGTCACCAATGTCAGGTACACGGAGACAGGATCAACGCGCCTCCAAACAAGCTCCATCAGATGTCGGAAGCTTGGCCTTTCTTTATGTGGGGAATAAACATGATAGACCCAATCAATCCTAGCGCCTCTAATGGTCATCGTTTCATTTTGGTGACAATCGATTACTTTACAAAGTGGATCGAAGCGAACTCATACGCAAACGTCACAGCAAAGAATGTAGCAAGGTTCATTAGAAGGGACATCATCTCCCGATATAGGGCCCCTCAAGCAATTATTACGGATAATGGTTCAAACTTGAACAATAAGGTAGTTAATGGTGTGTTGGATGCTTTCAACATTCGACATCTCAATTCTTCTCCTTACCGCCTACAAATGAATGGAGCTGTGGAGGCGGCAAATAAGAATATCAAAAGAATTTTGTCAAAAACCGCACAGAATTATAGGGATTAGCATGAGAGACCACCTTATGCATTGATGGCGTATCAAACATCGATTCGAACCTCAACTGGGGCAACCCCTTATTCCCTAGTCTATGGAATGGAAATAGTTTTGCCTGTGGAAGTTGAAATCCCGTCTCTAAGGGTCTTGTCCCAAGCTGAACTCTCCGAGGCCGAATGGATCCAGTAGAGGTATGAGCAATTGAACTTAATCGACGAGAAGCACCTGAGAGTGATCTTCCACGGTCAAGGTTACCAGAAGAGGGTTGCAAAGTCGTTCAACTGGAAAGTCAAGCCCAAACATTTTGAGGTGGAAGATCTGGTAGTAAAGAAGATGCTTCCGAATGTCTCTCATCATGGGGGCAAGTTCACTCCAAATTATGAAGGTTCTTACATTGTCAAAAAGGTTCTTCATAGAGGAGCCTTGATTCTTGTAAATATGGATGGAGAGGAATTAGGCTTTCCTGTAAACGCAGATGCAGTTAAACGGTATTATCCTTGAAATGAAAAGCAAGAGCCAGCTTGGCTACCTTTTGGACGATTTGAGTCACTCTAGGACTATTGTATATGTTTCATGCATTCATGCATACATGCATTTGCCTCATAAGATTGCAGGTTCAGGAGAAGCTCCTGAACTGACAAGCTGTTTTAGCCAAGCAAGAATCCTGCTCATGAATAGGAACATGTGAAATGTATTCGTTCCAATACAATTGCCTATACCATACTCTCATTGGATAAATTCATTTGTCTCAAAGGAAACCAATGGTAATTCAAGGAGCTGCCCACAGAGATAGAGCAGGCATGATCACAACACGCATGGATGCTTACCAAGCTTTCACAGGCAAATGATATGTTCTATCTCTAGGGCATAGGAATGACTGAGAATCAAGCGACTCTTAGACCTCGAGTTTAGAGCAAAATGCTCAGCATCCTTAAGACCTTTCGTCAGTAAACACGTCTAAAGGAATCAAGAAGTTATCCAAACATGATCCAAATGTGCATCATGTGTCTTAAAATCTCCAGTGGGGGTTAAATTTTGGAGAAAATGAAATGAAGTTTTTCAAAAGGTATTTAAACCTCTCAAAAGGATACTTTCCTAAAGGAGGAAAAGTGAAACCCGTCCAAACACATCCTCATACACACTTGAGAGACATTGAGAGTAAAACCCCGATCTATGGACATAGGGATTATTCGCAACGATTACATGGATTGAGAAGACGAAGGACGTTCGTTTCTCTAAATACATGATGACCCTTTTGCAAGCCCTCTTGAACCCATAAGGAGGTTACCTAAAGATAACCCTGCCAAGAACCGCCTCATACTGGGGCAATTTGGAGGTTCACTGGTAGATATATTGAAGAGAAAAGATCAAGAAAGACTTTATTGTACTGACTTGCATCAATCTTTTTGTGATAGCTTCAGGTGATGTCCCGTGGAAACTTGAAACATCTTGAAGTGAGGAGGAGCATTTCATTTCTCTATCCCCAAATACTTTATCCTTTGACAAACCAATTTGAGCCTTCGAAATTTCATTTCTAAGCCCTGTTGGCGATTGCCGACCTACACTGGGACAATGCACATGATTCACCAAAAAGATGAGATAACATCAGGGAAATTTTGAGAAAGTCCTCGTAGCTCAAAAAAACAAAGGAGAAGAAGAGAAAGATCGAAAGAAATCGATTGAATTTGAGGGCTAGTAAAAGCAAAGAGCCTAATAAAAGCAAAGCCAAAGCCCTTCACTGAAAAATGATAAGAGTGACAATTGCACCGAAAGACAAATCTGTCAAGATAAAAAAGAAGGAAAAGGGTACTTAGACTCGACAGACGAACGTTCAAGGGGATCTTTAGTCACAAGTAAAAAGTCATCCCCTGTGAACATTGAGAGTCGATAATGATGCAGAGGTAATCACCAACCTTTTAGACCCATCTTCCTTAAAATTTGGCCTTTTAAGCTTACCCAAAACCAACGATACAACCCTTTCCGAAGACTCTTCTGATCAAAGTGTTTCAAGTTGACGTGGGGCTCCACAAAGGAAGCTACTGCTTAAAGAAGTAGGTACAATCCTGTCTTATCTGGTGTTTCAGGTTCTTGGCTTGTAGACTCGAGGATGATATTTTGAAAATATTTTATCCTTGGCCTCAAAGTACCTATCCATCGTGAAAGCCTTTGACCAAACCTACATTACTGTCCTTTGAAGGAATCTTTCTGATCAATCAAAATGTATACGTTGCGAATGATCCCGAAATCCCAGATATTGGGTTTTGTGAGGTTGGTTCGAAACATAATGTTAATATTTCCCCAGTGAGTAGAAACCCAAAGTAAATTTCTGAAATTGCAAGAGATCCTCCTTGATGAGAGTACTCCAATTAATGGTAAACCAAACCCCTTTGGCAATTTCATAGCATTTGATCTGAAATCTTTCCTATGGAAAATTTTGATCACCAATGTCACGTTGCATGATGTTCTGGATGACCTCTCACATCACATTGCACTCGTTGAAAAACTTCACATGACTCCTAGACAATCATCATAGGAGCGTAACATATCTTGAAGATTTGAGATATTTGAAATGCCTGAAATTTTCTAATCTCTCTCCTTCTTTGGTAAAGAAAATAAGGTTTGAGCTTCTATAGAATTTCTGATCTTCCCATATCTCAGAATGGCACCCTTTATGGTCAGATGATTTGGGTTTCGGCTTTTGTAGGGCTTCTGGTCTCCCCAAATCCCACATTGGCACCCAAAAATTATTTTCCAGTCTATGCCTCTATTGTCTACCCAAACAGTGACATTTTGGTAATCATTGGTGATTTTTATAGAGAATGATCCATCTTTAAGCCTTGAGTTACAGGCACTACTTAGGCGAATCCTTTAAGTTGGATACCTCGTCTAGGTAACAACCAAACGAATCCCTTAACTAGGATAGATCGTCTTCGAAATCCTTTAATTAGGAGCTTCATTATGGGCTGACCTACCATACGGGTCAAAATTAGGTGAATCCTTTAAGTAGGATAGATCGTCTTCGAGATCCTTTAATTAGGAACTTACATATGGACCGACCTACCATACGGGTCAAAATCGGGAAAATCCTTTGAGTAGGATAGGTCGCCTTTGAAATCCTTTCCATAGGAAATTCATTACGGGTTAACCCACCATACGGGTTTGAGCTTAACCTCCCTAAGGTATGTTTAAAAATGAATCCTGAGGTATCTTTCCGAAGAGCATTCATACCAAGCAACAACCGCTCAACAGGCAGGTAAGTGTCGGGTAAAGCCCTCCCTAATCTCTTGCATATCATAAGATCCCTATCGAACCCTACTTAGACTCGAGCTTGCACGAGAAGATATTAAAGGCCAGACGCCACAACTCATTTTGTTTCCCCAGTCGAGTCGATTAAGACTCAGTGTCCTCTTATCTTTGAAAGGAACCTTTGCCGAGCTTCATTTCAAAGAGGGGCAGCTGTTGACACCTGAATTTTAATCATGTTTTTTTAGAAAATTATTAAAAAATCCATAAAAATTTATAAAATTAAAAAATCAACTTTGGAAGCCCTGGCCAAGCCTAAGGAACCAATTTTGAACAAAAAATAATTTTCGAAAATTTTCCTTTTTTAATATTTTTCATATATTATGAAAATATCCAAAAAATCATAAAAAAAATAGATTTCGTGGCCCAAAAAAATAGGGAAAAATATCCAATATTTTTATCTTAAATCCCTTTTCATGTTGGTCCAATTAAATCTGAAAAACCCAATTTGGAATTATGTGTTTCTTCACAAACGTAACTCCAAATCGGGCTTTAAAAATGCAATTTGAGTCTTTTTATTTTAATTTTTCACTTTTTTTGAGTTGTGATATCCCCTTCTAATATCCAAAATTTTTATCTCGGTCCAATGCTGCCCGAAATTTCTCAATTTTGACAAAAGGGCTCAATTGAAATTTTTATTTTTTAATTTGGCCCCTAAACCACCAAAATTAAAATTAAAATTTTTCTAGGGGCGCCCATGAAAATAAAAGTCCCTTACCCTACAATTTTCAACATTATAAATCCATTGGTGGGGGTATTTCGATCCGTTTTTGCCGTTTAGGCTTTGAAATGCTCAAAATGAGGTTTCGGGTCAAACCGAAAATTTGGGGTTTTTGTCCAATTTCAAGCGAATTTTTCATAAAACCCTCATTCTTGGATGTAACTCATGTTGGGAAACTCATTTTTGGCCTTAATTTCACGAAAAACGGCCAATTTGTTGCCCAATTTAGCCTTTTTTTTAGCCGGTCGAGTCATTGGGTCGGGCCGACCTGACCCATAACCCGACACTATTCATCATCTTCTTCTTTTGACACCCACACAGCACATGCGCATGTTTTTTTCCTTTGCTCAAACGACGACGTCGCCTCCCTATCACAAGATCTCCCTTTTGTCGCTTTATGGCGCACATGGCCGAACGTATGGAGCGAGGACGCGAACGTTTGTTATCCGAGAGAGGGAGAGGCCATGGGTACAAGGGTGAGCTGTCCAGTTGAGGGATTGAGAGAAAAAATGGGTTCGAGAACATTCTTGCAAGGATATATAGAGAGCGACAAGAGGAGAGGTGGAGGCTAGGGTTTTTCGGGGAGATTTTCTCTAAAAATCACAAACCGAGAGCTTCAAGCTTTTTGTCGGAACACTCGACGCAAAACCGAGGCTCGCCGACCATCGTCCGAGCTTCTCGACGGCCCAAGGAATCTCTTCGACCCGTTCGTGTAGCTTCATGACCCCCGAAACGGTAAGCACAATTTTCAAGCCCGCGGAGGTCCGTTAATGGCATTTCATCGTTTCTTGCTTTTTTCTTTGGTTTTTCTGAGCACTTACTTACCACGTATGTATCTTCTTTTTACATTGGCATTGCATAAAAACCATTGAGTCGGCCTTGAACCAGTGAATCCCTCTCGAGCTCGCATGCTCGCTTCGCCTTGAACCGAGGCCGTCGGTTGCTCAAGTAAGTTTCTTCGGGCCCCCATGGTGCTTTTTGATGGCTTAGGATAGCTTGTTAGTGTTGGAAGTCGAAGGTTCGAGTTCGCCATTTTTCTTGGCTCTCGGCTTGTATACTCTAGGTCCGTTTTTTAAGCATTGTTAACGGTTCAAAATGGCATGTATGGGCATTAGAACGGCTTAGGACGGGTCGTGGTGGAATAGGGAGCTCGAAATCGGTGTTTTGGGGTCTCGGTCAAAATTTTCTGGCGAGTTTGTCGGAAAAGTTTGGCCGTCGGCAACCCTCTGATCGTCTTCTCCGACTGCCTGGTTGACGGGTCAACCCATGTTGCTTTGAATAATAAAAAAAAGAAAAAAAACGAAAGAACGGGAATAGAATAGATGTCTGAAAGTTTGTGGGATAGTTGCAGTAGAGCTTAGGAGGAAAAGGCCCACGAAGAAGACAACCTGAAACAAATAGTAAAAGGGAAATGGAAAACAAAAAAAATGGAAAATGAAAAGAGGACGATAAGTGGAGGGCGTTCAGGAAAGGGATTGAAGAAAATAGAAAAAAAAAAGAGACAAACCAAGAGAAAGAGAAGTCAAAGAAAGAATAAAAAAAGGGACAAAAGGCAAAATGGGTGCTGCCTTCATGCGTAAGCATGTAAAGTGGAAAAAAAAACTGAAAAAGACAAAATAAAATATAATAAAGAAATAGAAATTCCTAGATTAGCGAAGGAAATGTTGGATTTGGGATTGATTTGGTTTTGGGCTGCGTGTGGGCTTGGGAAGGAAATCCGATCAGATTTGGGCCCAATCGGTGGATTTTATTCATCCAAATTGGACATGTTCTAGGCTTAAATCAAGTTGGGCTTTAGAATAAAAGGTTGGGCTTTTTTCTTTTTAAATTTTTGTTTGGGCTTCAAGCCCTTTCCTATTTCGTTGCTTTAGAAGGGTTGGGCTTAGAAGCCCAACCCAGATCTCAATTTTCGGAATAAATAATATTTAAAATATTAAAATAATTGAAAATTCGAAAAATCCCTAAAAAAGCCCTCAAAAATTGGAAAAAATTCTAAAAAATTCCAAGAAATTCTCAAAAATCTCAAAAATTAGGAAAGTGGCTATTTCAACTAGCCAATCCTATTTTTGATGATTTTCCTTTCCAATCTTTTCAAAATGACGATTTTGCCCCTTATGGGCAAATCGTCTCGAAAAATTCCAAAAAATCCTCAAAAATCTCAAAAATTAGGAAATGGGCTATTTCAACTAGCTAATCCTATTTTTGATGATTTTCCATTCCAATCTTTTCAAAATGACGATTTTGCCCCTCATGGGCAAATTGTCTCGAAAAAATTCTCAAAAATTCTCAAAAATTAGGAAATGGGCTATTTCAACTAGCCAATCCTATTTTTGATGATTTTCCTTTCTAATCTTTTCAAAATGAAGATTTTGCCCTTCACGGGCAAATCGTCTCGAAAAAATTCTCAAAGATCCCAAAAATTAGGAAAAAACCACATTCAACTGGTTTAATCTATTTTCATGGTATTAACTTCCCGAGCCTTTCAAAATGACCATTTTGCCCCTCTGGTCAATCTGACCTAAACCATTCCAAATCACACCCGAACTTGATTGGCATGTTTTCTAGTCTTCTAGGACTTCCCTTTTCTTGAATTGACTTGATGTGATGTGATCTCTCCCTATTTGTATTCCTTGATTGCACTTATATTTTGATGATTCTGATTGATAAGGTAGATACTCCTATTTGCATGAACCCTTTAGACGTCCAGAGCCTACCTCACCCAATCTCGCTTGCATGAACTCCTTAGATTAGGAAATCACTCAACTTAGGTACCGAAAGGGCGTCGATAGTAATATTGACGTAACTAAGTCCCCGAACTCAAATCTCTAGTTTTCGCAGAATCGAACGATCCCTCCCAATCGCTTGATAGGGTTTCCAATCATACCCTCCAAAAAATGATTGGTGGCGACTCCAAATGCACATACACTAATACACATGTTGCTCGACCACACTAAGGATGACTTCGATTTTTAAATTTCCTGACGCGATTTGGTATGGGCCTGGGAGGACCCGAGCGAAGCCCAGATATCTCGAAATGGGCCTAGCAATCCATTAACCCTTTTTGGGAGGGTCGCGACATGGCCTCATGCATGCACTAAGTATACCATATGTATAATATAATATTAAAGGAGAGTGTGATTAGTAAAGTGTTGGATGGTGCCCTAGGATGCTACATAGTAAAAAAAATAATGTTTTTACCTCCGACAACTATTTATTTTGAAATATTTCATGAAAAAATAGAGTTTTAAATATTAATTTATCTTCTCTCTCTTCCTTGGACACACTAAGGGTAGTGATTGGATACACAAGTGGTGTTGTTGCACCCTTTGCCCCATTTTGGGAATATGAGACAAATGGTACATGAACTATGGCTGAATGTGCAATATCATCCATAAATTTTTAATTTATTCAAAATGGTCCCTGAATTTTAGCATAATGCTCAATATCATCCTTGAACTATAATTTGCTCAATGCGATTCTTGAACTTTTGTTCAATATAAACCCTAGACTTATGTGATGCGAGAGCAACCGACATATTGAAACAACCCTTAAGTTTCGATCTAATTCCATTGGCTAGTCATACAACTTCTTTGCTCATTAAGGCCACAACTAAGTTCGAATACATTTTGCTACGGTGGAATAATAATGGAAACGCTGACATGACCCAAGTAGCCAACTTTGGAGTGTTGAATTAGTCAACAAATCTATATTTCTCCAAGATAGTTGTTGTTTTTGTTGTGAACCATTAATATACCAATGGGAGATTTATCTAAGTTATTTTCTTGGTCATTTGAATACTTCTCATGATGATTATTTACTTGACTATCCTAATGGATGAGATTTCTAAAGAGTCCAAATGCAAATCTCTAAGTCTTTATTGCTATCTAGTTTCTAGGTGTCATTTAATGCTTTTTAAGTTACTAGGTCTTTAATTACTATATGGTTCCCATGAGTCTTCATTGTGTTGGGCTTCGTATGGAAAAATTCAAAAATTTTCATTAAAACCATCATATGCACATCGAAAATAAACATAACATGTATGTGGATCTTCCTTAGAGAATATCCATACATTTCAATCAAAATCAAAACCATACATCAAGAGGGTTTCAGGCCTACCTTTCGAAGTGTACTTGAGCCGACTTTGTTCCTATGTTCTCAAGCCCTACAAGCATCGAGCCTCTAGTTCAGATATATCACCAATCACGTGATGACAAAAGATTAAGCATGTGGACGATTACTTCTTGATTGTGTTAGCAATTCTTGAGATGTGACAAACCAAGACTTTCCTTTTGATTACGAGCAAGCTCACAACCCTCAAATGTTTCGTGCGAGAACTATCCCACACGTGCATAAAAAAAAACAACATGAAGAACTTACGTAGACGGGCGAAGAAAAAGAGGGAGAAAATTCTCTAAACCTTTAACACCTCAACCCCTATTTATAAAGGTGTTTTTTAGGGGGGGGGTTTAGCCGCACCCCACCACCTTTAACTGGTCAAAGGTGGTGGCTACTTTTGAATGCCGGCTGGCGAGGCCAATTGGTCATTCTCACAGCAGTGGCTGGCCGACAGTGGTTAGCCAACCGTGCTACACCTCCTTGCTCATCGTCCCATTTAATTTCTTGTGCCTTTCGCATCTCATATTTATGCTTTATCTTTGGATAATAAACCTTATCTTTTAGATGATAAATCTTATCATCTCGTGATTTGTCCAGATGTCACATTAGTATGACATCATCTTGAGGTTGTTCCTGCATCACATGTTTATCCATTTGTGATTAAAAATTAGAATCAAATCCCATTTGATCCAATTTTTCTAGAATATATTTATAGTCATAATTACAAATACCTTTGCAGTTTCATCTTCCATATCAGTGTCGTCAAGCATTGGTCTGTGAGATTCCAAAATTCATCATTGAGCTAGCCGTAGGATATATACTAATAGATAACTATTATTAAGAGAATTGACTATCCCTAATTTATATCTAGATCTCATTAGCCATAAGTGACATCTAGCAATATATTGTGGCTATCTAGATAGTGTAAATGTTGTAAGAATATAATGAACTTATCAATATTGGTTATAGTGTAATTCAATTCTTTTATCTAAACATGTCTCGATCGAATAAGGGCCATGGATTATTAGTCAAACCTCTAGTTTGAGGTTTGGACATCTAATGTCCAAGGACTTGCGACTCATCATCTCCTTGAGCATCCAATGCTCAATGGCGAAGTTCAAAACACACAAGTCTTAACAAGATCATTGTCGTCCAATCAATGACCCTTTGACCAAGAATAGTTTAAAGATCAGTCTAACTGTAATCTATCACACATATTCTCAACATCTCGAGAATAGGCTCAGTCACAACTGATCTTACAAACTGCATTCATTTAATGCCACGGGATAAACAGGACAAAATAAATGAACATGTCTTTACCATTAATATGATTGAAAGTACACTAAAATGTCCAAAATATAACCATCGCATGGTTGCTCTAGGGCATACACCCAACATACTATTCGAGGATTTTCTCCATTGTTTAGTCCTCATATGTTTTTTAGTTGGTTGGTCTTCTGGTCCTTATGGTTGTTTATTTCTTATATTCGAATCCCTCTATAATTAGAGGAAGTATTCTCAATTGTAAGGCAGATTGTGAATGAATGAGAAATCCTCATCATGAGTTGAGTTTAAACCGCCTTTTGGTATCTTTATCCTTGGAGAGTGGATACTTCTTGGTGATGAGCCAAAAGCTCGTTATCCTAGATTAGTAGCGTAGCCTTTATACCATGGGATGAAGTCATCACTAATCATTTCTTAGTAGGTTGATTAAACACCCAAATAAATTAGCAAGAGAACTCTTCCCAAACCAGTTATAATTTTAGCATGAGGGCACAAACCGCGATCTAGATGTGGCTACCCTTTCTGCTAAGTCTCGCTCCACCATCTGGGCCCTTTCATACAACTCATTATAGTCCTTCAAGTTCAATGGCACCAACATACTTTTTAGCTTGGACTTTAGCCCATCTCTAAACCTTCTTGCCCTATCAACAGGGTCTTCCACCATCCTCGATGCGTATTTAAACAGCTCAACGAATTTGGCCTCATACTAATCCACTAACAATGGGCCTTGGTGCAGTCAAAAGAACTCCTCCATCTTCTGCTCCCTCGCAGTATCGGAGAAATACTGGCCATTAAACGCCCTAACGGAGGCATCCCACATCGGGATCGTACCTTTAGAAAAGACTATATTTTTGGAGGCTCTCTACCAAGAGCTTGCATTTCCCTGCGATTGATAGACAGCCAAGGTAACCTTATCTTCATCCACACACCTCAGCGGGGTGAATGATTTCTCTAGTCCCTCGATCAGCGAAACGACAGTCTCGAGATCTCCACCTCTTGAGAATTTGGGCGGCTTCAATTTCAAGACTTGCTTCACCAACTTCTCTATTTGGCGCCCATCATTCGCCACTCCAGCTAGCATGTTTCTCGGCAGAACTCTCGTGGCAGCTACTTGATTCTTTATCTGATGTCCTATCAGATCTCCCAACATTTGTAGGATCGCATCAATTCTCGGATCCTCTCTAGCAAGCCTAACTTGAGGCGCTCTCCCACCTGGGTTGTTCATTTTGCAAGGACATACGAGGTCCTGCTTACTCTATAGTAACCAACGATGAGAAGGCAACTCGACTAGTCAAACAAACAACAATCACATGCACAAATTTTATGGTTCTACTAACTATTCCGGTTCCCATCGCTCCTTATCACTCTAGGCCACGACCGGATGAATCAGACTGACCATGCTCTGATACCACCTTGGATGAGGGTGTCACACCTTGATCCTCAAGCATGTGACATCCTTACTAAAACGCCTCAAGTCGGAAAGAATAGTATCCTAGGTGTACTAAGAACCAAACTAAAAATCTTACGCATGCGAAAACATTTTTAATACTCCCAGACAATTAAACAAGTAGAGATAAAAAAAAAGTAAGAAATTGTATTTCTATTTATTTAAATGAATACTCTTAATATATCAACAATGCAAAGGATCGCAAACCCTATGGAGCTATACAGTATAAATACAAACCCATTCTGCAAGGTGACTCCCTAAAATTGACAAAAAGATAGGTGGGTTAGGAAGAGTTAGCTACTCATCTACTCCCAAAAGAGGGGCTACTACTCCATTGTCCTCATCCATCATCATGGACCTGAAAAATGGTAACCACGACGAGGTGAGAAACAAATCTCAACGAGGTGACACCTAAGCCTATATAAAATGATGATTCACTTGGGCATCTCAACCAACAGTATGCCATAACAACTAATATTTTTACAAAATATCAACGATTTTTAAGTTTTTCTCTTGCAATCCAATTATGGGTGGTCACAGGGCTTATTGCACATGACTGATGTGACTCAACACTACGACTGGTCGTGTCCTCTGATAGTCCGTAAGATTCGTACAACTCACACGACATGGAACTATCAAGAAAAATCACACACGATTGGTGTGATAGAATAATGATTGGCAATGTCTTTAGATAATCTGCAAGATTTGTACGACTGGTATGACATAAAGTTACCATCAAATATTGTACAACTGGCATGGACCGTATGAATGGCACAGATTTAAAACCCTTTATGTGACCACCTTCAAGTATTATATACCAGTCAATTTACAATTTTCCAACTGAACATGAATAATCAATTATTATTCAATCAAATCAAAATCACTCCAATTACTTGGCAAGCAAACGTCGATCTCAACTTCACACAATCGATAAAGAAAATATATTAACAATTTTAATTATTAAAAAAAATAACCACCAATGGCAACCAGACTACCAATCAATCAGTCAAGCAATTCATCAATCGCTCGGCTCCAGTCCATCACTCACTCGCAATCACAAATTTAGTCAGTCAATCAATCAAATTTTTGACTAGACACAAACTACCTTGGTACTTGGTCTAACTTATTTAATCATGGTCATTTAATCTAAACTCAGTCTCTAGCTATTTTGGCCACGATTAGACTACCGAATTGGCTAATTAAATTAATTAATTTATTAATTTAATCCCGAATGTAGTTAACGCATTGACCGAGGATTAGAGGTCGACTCACCATGTGTCAACAACGAAGTGCGAACGCAGGCTGATCTGGCCGGCTGCGGTGGACTCTGGTGAGCAGCGACGGTGACAAAAACAATAACGCTCTAGCTGGATAGTGAGTGACAGAAGCTCAGTTGGATGGCGATTGATGGCAATAGCCTCGGATGGTGGAGGTGGAAGATGATGATGCTCTCGGCGATGCACGGTGGAACGATGATGAAGATGGGCACAGCTGGAGATGATTAGAGGTGTGGCGAAGTAGCGACTGTGGGATGACAACGTATTGGCAATGAAAGATAGTGGTGCAGCGATGACGGTGGAGAAAGAGGAGGAGAGGATGAAGGGAAGGACATTACGCGACTGGGCCAGCGTGTGACACGATGGAGTCGCGATGGTACAGATGTACGTTAGTGGCTACTAGCTGGGGTGACGGTAGCAGAGTGGGCCAAGGCAGAGACGACGGAGCAGGGGATGAGCAAGCTCACGAGAGCTCGCGCTGCTACCCCGTGTCGCTGCCCCTTCTCACGAGCTTGCTCGCCCCCTGCTCGTGCATTGCGACTAGGGTTGCGACTGTGGCGCGACAATGGTGTAGTGGGGTAATGGCACGACTGGAGCGACGATGGCTACAAGCGGCGATAGGCCAAGCTAGGGCGGATGACGAAGAAGATGAAGATGCATGAGCAGCAACAAAAGCCAGAGAGATGGGGGAAGGACGAAGAAGAAAGAGTACAATAGATTTGGGGGGGGGGGGAGTTCTCCTCACGTGAACAATAAATTAGAGGGGAAAAGTCAACAAGAAAAGAGAGAAGAGACAAGAAAGATGGGTGAAGAGATGGAGCAGATTTTTGTAGCTCTTGGGAATTTTGCATATCCCATTTAAAATCAAATAAAATCAAATAAAAGTAAAATCATATCCCATTTAAATCTCATCTCTTGTGTATAAATTTGAGGGTAAAAGAGTAATTGAAAAATTTAGGACATGGAAAGAATTTTGCACAAAGAGTGAGAACATTTTTTTCAAATTCATGCAACGAGGATTCGGACAAAAATGGGTTCAATGTGAATGAAAAATTTTACGGCATGAATGGAGAAATTTCTATGCGCGATTAAACGGACCTAAACTTCGGACCAGGGCTCCGAGTAATTAAATATTCGCGTCTGAAAATTGATCCTTTTTCCATAAAAATCTGAATTTTATTAAAATTTCGGATTCCAAATTTTCGGGACCTCACACCTGTGAGTGATGACACGAGTGAAATGAGTTTTGCTTAAAACATGTGACCCGAATGACTATATGATATACTAAAAAAATGAATGATTTTTTAAAAATATTTTTTGGATAAAAATGAGAAGCAAAAGAATGAAAAAAGAGACAAACACAAATGCCTATAATATACCTTAATTCCAATTTTCTGATTAATTTGCTCATACTGAAAGATTAGGGTCAGAGGGAATTTTATCCATAACATACTCTTAGATTCGAGTCAGTAAGTAGATGGGGTATAGAATAACATCTTCTCTTAATACAAATGGTAGATTTTGAAATTCTCTACAAATTACTGACCCATTCCATAAGATCATGGCAAGGGCATGTAGTTTTTTTTTTTTACGAAGGGACAAGACACATAAGAGAGCATATATGATGGGCATATTTATTTATATCCGTGCAAACCTTATTATAAAATGAAACAAATAAACAAACATGAGCAAAAATAAAAATCAATTAGAAGCGAAGTCAAAGGACTTGCCCTTGAATTTTCAAAAAATTATGAGCGGTGGCTGAAAATGGGATGTGGGGTCCACTTTCCCATCCCAAGTTCAGTCTTAATGTTTTGAGAAAATTATCCTCTAAGATCTGTAAAAATTTCAGATCATTCTCAAAAGCCAGGTAATTATCCAATCCAGCAAGAATCATTATCCACAACATCAAAATACCATCAGAAAATCACAAGATAAGAAAAATCCAATTGATCAGATAATCAAAGATGATCTTCAAAAGCGGGCATCAATTCACCATATATGTCAAATTCGGCCATCAGAGAGTAAATGCCAAAAAAATTCAAGTTTAATTTTTAGCCCTTGCCTAAAATTAATCCCTTTTTCAAGAGGGTACAATTCGCTCAATTCACCTAAAAACATATTGTATAATAGACGATCTTTTGAGAAAAGATGTGTTCCCATTTAATTTAGCCAATTCTCAAAATATGCAATCCAATGAATGTTTTAGACAAACCGAATTTACTCATGAAAAACATAATTTTTATGCAACAAGTTTAGTCCTTCTAGCAACAAAGATCAATTGCTTGTCAATAAACAACTTTGACTGCAATTCTCGTGAATCCAAAGTGAACTCGTGAATATTTATAATCAATCATCACAAACAATGCAATCAGAAGTTAGAATAGTTACCTTTTCAAGTGAAAATTTCAGCACTTGTGCAACTCGCCTTAAACAGCACTGTTTGAGCCAGATTTGCATCTAATCGAGCTCAAAATCACAAGGAATTCTAACACAAAATGGTGGACGTGTTAGACCGCAAATAACAGTGAAAACAAAGCCGTTTTACCACAAAATCGAAGCTGATTTGCATGTGAACAGTGGCTGGACAGCAGGCTTCAATCAAGAGAACTTTGGGGCTGCCTTGGTGTCATTCCGGGGCTTTGGTGAAGCTTCAACGACTGCACGACACAAGCTCCAAGTCGCGCCAAGAGCTATTGGACGTGGGAACACGGCTGCGGTGGAGACCGACGGATGTCAAGCTTCATGCAAGGGGAAGTCAGCATGGGATGGTGGGGGTCTAGGCCTTGCTTGCTTTTCCGAGATCCTCCTCTTTTCTCTCTTGCTCTCTTTATATGCTCTGATTTTTGTGAATATTATTGACTGTGATTCATGTAGCCTAATGTTCCTTATATAGAGCTGTGGTACCTCTAATACTAGTAGATGTAAGACTCATCATGGACCATTAGATTAGGAATCCTAGTTGAGATAGGATTCAATACTAGCCAGCTCAAAATTTCTGATCCGGGAAGAGTCCAAATCCATCAAAAGACTCTGTTATTTTCAGACAAGAAAGGATAGCTTCCCAATTTCCTGAAACTCTAATTACAAACTAAGATAGGACTTGAAAAAATAAATAAATTTCGAATTATCTAGAACCTGAGAATTCTGGATCCCCTAAAACACCTAGGAATTTCAGCCAAGAGGATGATGGTAGTGATCTACCTGAAATTTCCATGGTCTAAGGGGCTCATCGCTCATTTTCGGACTCGAATTGGGCTCTAGTTAATTAATGGGTAATTAATCATAAGACCTTTCAATTAATTGAGTTAAAGATGGGCTGAATTACATTTGAAATTAGGCCTAAACCCACATATAATTTTTGACAACCTTGATTAGTCTTAGCCAAAAATTATTTTATTTTTCAACCTCATTTGCGCAAATTTTTGAGCTTATATTAGACTTTTCTAATGAAAAAAATATGCATTTAAATTAATCCTTTTAAAAAAAACTCATTTAACTGACTCAGTTAAGCTCAAAAATATGCTCAAGGGACTTTGATAATTTTTTGTCATCTCATCTTGCCTCCACCAAAAAGTTACAATGAAGCTCAGTCCAAACCGTTGTAGAGTTAAGCTCAAATCCTTGTTGCCAATTTAAAATGCAATGTAGAAAAAAAATGAAATATGATACACATGAGAAATTATTCTTGGCAAGACTTGATTCTCATTTTTAAGTAATATGAACAAAAAAGGAAAATCTAAATTTAAGTGTCAACAAGAGGTATGACTTTAGACAAAGCACATAATGAAAGGTGAGATCATGCTATTGAGAATCTCCAAAGGTAGATGGAGTGTCTGCTTGAACGCTTTGAGCAACCAACAAGATGTCCCGACGAGCAACATGAACACAACAATTCAAACTCCCATCAAAGCTCTTCTGATGGTCCTGAATCCACTAGAGATTAATCTATTACTTCAGACTACCATGTGTTGACACCTGATTTTTAATCATCATTTTTTTAAAATTAATGAAAAATCCATAAAAATTCATAAAATTAGAAAATCAACTTTGGGGACCATGGCTAAGCCTAAGGAACTAAAGTTGACCAAAAAAAATGATTTTCCATATTTTCAGTATTTTTCAGCATTTTTATTTTCAAAAATTAATAAAAAAATTTATAAAAATTCATAAAGTCAAAAAATCAACTTTGGGGACCTTGGTCAAGCCTAGGGAATCAATTTTAGCCAAAAAATGATTTTTCATAGTTTTAATATTTTTCGATATTTTTTATTTTCGAAAATTCATAAAAAAAACAAACAAAAATGAGAAAATTGCAAAATCAACTTTGGAAGTCTTGGACAAGCTTAGGCAACCATTTTTGAACAAAAAATAATATTTCATATTTTTTTCTTTTTTATATATGTTTTTAGAAATTAGGAAAATATTTAATAAATAATAACATTTGAGGCCACAAAAATACATAAAAATAGTCAATATTTTTCTTTTAAATCCCTTTTCATGTTGGCCATCGCAAATTTAAAAAATCCAATTTGGGATCGTGTATTCCATCACAAGCATAATCACGAATCGGGCCTAAAAAATTCAATTTGAGTCAATTTATTTTCATTTTTCACCTTTAAGAGTTGTGACATTGTTCTCTAATATTTCAAATCTTCATCTTGGCCTAATTATACCAAAAATGACTCAATTTTGCAAAAGGGCTTTAACTAAATTTTGCATTATTTTCAGCGGCAAGAAATAAGCTTAAATTTGACATGCAGTGAATTTTGACTAAGCATAGGGGAGGTGTGTCAAAAATTGTGAGGAGATTTGGACTTAAAGAAATATTTCTCTAGGGACTAAATTGTAAATACTTAAAATCTCAGGAACTAGAGTACAAATACCTAACACTTGAGGAATTATTTTGCAAATAATAAAAAGAAGAGTTAGTTGAGAAATTATAATAGAGAAGGGAAAATGGAGAAGAGGAGATAGAGAAGATGAGATGAAGAAGAGAAGATAGAGAAAATAAGATGATAATAGATAAGAAAAGATGGAAATGAAGAAGAGTTAGTAGAATTGGAGATAGATATGAAGAAGGGAAGATGGAGATGAAGAAGAGTTAGTGGAGAAGTTAGAATGTGAGATAGAGATGGAGAAAGGAAGATGAAAATGAAGAAGAGTTGTGGAGAAATTAGAATGGGAGATAGAGTTAGTGGAGAAATTAGAATAGGAGATAAATGAGTGGCTTATAAAAGGAGGAAGAAGAGAGCTTGGAGGGGGGATTATTTTTGGGAGAGAACATTTTGGATGTTTAAGAAGATTTTGGGAGATTGAAGAAAAATTTGAGAGAAAGAAAATACCAAAAAGAAATAGAGAATTTTGAAGATAATGGGGGTTTAAAGCTAGGGGGTTATTATCGCCAATTCCTTCATCGATCAACATAAATCAAGAGTTCATCCCCATTGTTTGAGCCACAATCTTAATCCACAAGATGATACGAGGTCTGAATTCGGCCATCAAATTCATCAAATCAGGTAATGATCCTAGCCATTAAAATCTTCAAGAAATTCGTTACCCAAATGAATTGATTTAAATCTCGATTATGTCATGTCGTACTCATATGACTCCATATCCACATGTCCCATTCGTATTATAATTTTCTGTAATTTAATTTCTGTACCATCAACCCCACGATGGGTAGGCCGAACCAAGGTTGAGTCCCCCGTTGGAGGTCCTTTATTTAATGCAATTTAATTTCCTGCAATTTAATTCCAGCACCATTAAACCCCAAAGGGAAGAGCCAAGCCAATGCTAGGCTGCCCATTGGAGGTTTTTACTTACTGCAATTTGAATTCCTGCAATTTAATTTCAGTACCATTAAACCCCCAAAGGGAAGAGCCAAACTAAAGCTAGGCCATCCATTGGAGGTCTTTACTTACTGCAATTTAAATTCCTGCAATTTAATTCTAGTACCATTAAACCCCAAAGGGAAGAGCAAAACCAATGCTAGGCCGCCCATTGGAAGTTTTTACTTACTGTCATTTAAATTCTTATAATTTAATTCCAGTACCATTAAACCCCAAAGGGAAGAGCCAAGCTATTGCTAGGCCACCCATTGGAGGTCTTTACTTATCGTCATTTAAATTACTGTAATTTAATTCATGCATCATTAAACCCCAAAAGGGAGGGCCAAGCCAAGGCTGAGCCTTTCATTGGTGATCTTTATTTATTGTCATTTACTTCATGTAATTAAATTTTCGAATCATCGACCCTAGAATAAGTAGGCCGAGCCACATGTCGGAGGTCGTAACACTGCACAGAAATCATTAATACACTCCCTCTTTCAACTTTAGGGAATTTTTAATACTTTAAAAATACCAAAAAAGACCATCCATGTATCCCATTTAAAAAGTGAAAACACAAAAAAGAACACTCCACTAGAATCTTAGGAATAAACCAAGCATGAGTTGTCAAATTATGATATCCATGAAATTAAGGTACCGAAAGGGCATTAGTTTTAATTAACTAGTGTAACCAAGTCCCCGAACTCATAATCTTTGGTTCGTAGAAGTAATTTAGTCATCCCGCTAATTTACTTAGGTTTCTAATCAACCTACTAAAAATGATTAGTGGCGACTCCAAATTTTAAAATCATTCGAACAAAAACAAAAGTTGCGATTCAGTAGGATTTGAGAGAGTCCGTATTAGGTCAATTAGATGGATTAACCTAATAACCCGTTAACCTGGAAATTTTTCCACCAATCGAAAAATTTTTAGGGTCGCGATACCATGCTTAGAGGAGAAGAGGGATGTACAAGGAGGATGATCGTGACATCAAAGCGGAAGTCATTGAGTTTGAAGTCTCAATCTTGATGACTTTGTGGATTGGCTTCAAGCAATTGAGCGAGTGTTTGACTTCAAGTCATACTCGGATGAGAAAAGATGTAAAGTTGTTATCCTAAAGTTGATGATATATGCTTCTCTCTAGTGGGAAAACCTTAAACACCAGCAAGCTAGAGAAGGCAAAAGGAACATATGTTCTTGGTAAAAGTTTAAAAAGTCGATGAAGAAGAGGTTCTTGCTCACCAACTATAGCAAGACATGTTCCTAAAACAGAATTCCGTTAATCAAAATGGGATGCATGTCGAAGAATACATAGAGGAGTTTGAGCAACTCCTACTGACATGTGATGTTCCAAAATCTCAAGAAAAACCATCGCTCGATTCCTTGGCTGAATGAATAGAGAGATTGTTAATATGGTTAAGCTTCAACCTTATTGGTCCTTTGAGGACATGTGCAAACTTGTAATAAAGGTTGAGAATCAAGTGAAGAACAACAAAATATTTTTTGCCAAAACCTCTATGAGGGGAACATCCTTCTTTAAGGGTGCTTCTTCTAGCAAGGCTAAGGGTTCATCTACTAAAGTTAAAAACAAGGCTGCCAAACCCAAAGAACACAACAAAAAACCTCAAAGAAGCCAAGAAGTTCGATTCAAGTCCTACCAAATCACAACTTTGATTTTTGTTTAAATGGTTTTAAAATTTGGAGTCGCCACTAATTATTTTTGATAGGTTGATTAGATACCTAAGTAAATTAGCGGGAGGACTAAATTACTTCTACGAACTAGAGATTATGAGTTCGGGGACTTGGTTACACTAGTTAATTAAAACTAATGCCCTTTCGGTACCTTAATTTCATGGATATCATAATTTGGCAACTCAAGCTTGGTTTATTCCTAAGACTCTAATGGGGTATTCTCTTTTTATATTTTCACTTTTTAGATACGATACATGGGTGGTATTTTTTATTTTCAAAGTGTTAAAAATTCCCTGAAGCCGAAAGAGGGAGTGTGTTAACGACTTCTGTGCAGTATCACAGTCTACTCACTTTGGGGTCTGATGATTCAAAAATTAAACGGCAGGAAGTCAATGAAAGTAAATAAAGACCTCCAATGGATGGCCCAGCCTTGGCTTGGCTTTCTCCTTTGGGATTTAATGGTGCAGGAATTAAATTATGAGAATTTAAATAACGGTAAGTAAAAACCTCCAATGGGCGGTCTATCATTGGCTTGGCTCTTTCCTTTGGGGTTTGATGGTGCAGGAATTTAAATTGCAGTAAGTAAAAACCTCCAATAGGCGACCTAGCATTGGTTTGGCTCTTCCCTTTGGGGTTTGATGGTGCAGGAATTTAAATTGCAATAAATAAAAACCTCCAATGAGCGGCCTAGCATTGGCTTGGCTCTTCCCTTTAGGGTTTAATGGTGCATGAATTTCAATTGCAGTAAGTAAAAACCTCTAATGTATGGCCTAGCATTGGCTTGGCTCTTCCCTTTGGAGTTTGATGGTGCAGGATGCGCTTTGCCTCTCCATTCTGGGGTTTTAGTTCTTTAAAATAAAATACAACAAATTGTTTCAACAATTTGAACTAAAATTCGTTGACGGGTCGGTTGCAAATTTGATGGGCACCTTGGAATTTGTTTGGGCTCACTTTGCACCTCCATAGAATTTATCGTTGATACGGAGTTATCCCTTTTTTTTACCTGCCATAAAATATGGGAAAAAAGGGGGATGGAGAAAGTGTATACAATTTGTGCTAATTTGGGACTAAAACCACAAATAAATGAATAAATAAAAATACTTAGCTCGAATTTGCTTACTCGTTGACGAGAATGAACTTTTGATTTATGTTAATCGATTAAGGAATTTGTGATGATAACTCCTAGCTTTAAACTCCCAACATCTTCAAATTTTCTCTTTTTTTTGGTATTTTCTTTTTCTCAAATTTTTCTTCAACTTTCCAAAACCCTCTCAAACATCCAAAATTTTCTCTCTCAAAAAATCCTCCTCCCAAACTCACTTCTTCCTCCTTTCATAGCCTATTCATCCATCTCCTATTCTAATTTTTCCACTAACTCTATCTCTCATTTAATTCCTCTACTAACTCTTCTTCATCTTTATCTTCTTTTCTCCATCTCTATCTCACATTCTAATTTCTCTACTAACTCTTCTTCATATTCATCTTCCCTTATCCATATCTATCTCCTATTCTAATAACTCTTCTTCATCTCCATCTTCCCTTCTCTATTCTCATCTTATTTTCTTTATCTTCTCTTCTCCATCTCCTCTTCTCCATTTTCCCATCTTCATCTCCTCTTCTCCATCTTCTCATCTTCATCTCCTCTTCTTCATCTTCCCTTCTCTATTCTAATTTCTCCACTAACTCTTCTTTTTGTTATTTACAAAATAATCCCTCAAGTGTTAGGTATTTATACTCTAGACCATGAGATTTTAAGTATTTGCAATTCAGTCCCTAGAGAAATATTTCTTTAAGCCCAAATCTCCTCACAATTTTCGACACACCTACCGCATGTTGAATTTAAGCTCATTTCTTGTTATTGAAAATAATGCAAAATTTAATTAAAGCCTTTTTTGTAAAATTGAGTCATTCTGGGTATAATTGGGTAAGATGAAAATTTGGACTATTAGAGAACAATGTCACAACTCCTAAAAGTGAAAAATGAAAATAAATTGACTCAAATTGAATTTTTTTAGGCTAGATTCGAGATTATGCTCGTGAAGAAATACACGACCCCGAATTGGATTTTTTAAATTTGCGATGGCCAACATGAAAAGGGATTTAAAAGAAAAATATTGACTATTTTTATGTATTTTTGTGGCCTCAAATGCTATTATTTATTAAATATTTTCCTAATTTCTAAAAACTATATTTAAAAACACTCAAAAAATATGAAAAATTATTTTTTTACTCACAAATGGTTGCTTAAGCTTGGCCAAGGGTACCAAAGTTTATTTTTCAATTTTCTCATTTTTTCTTGATTTTTTTATGAATTTTCGAAAATAAAAATATCGAAAAATACTGAAAATATGAAAAATTATTTTTTGATTAAAATTGGTTCTCTAGGCTTAGCCAAGGTCCCCAAAGTTGATTTTTTAATTTTATGAATTTTTATGGATTTTTTTATTAATTTTAAAAGAGAAAAGATGATTAAAAATCAAATGTCAACAGCTGCCCCTCTTTGAAAGGAAACTCGGTAGAGGTTCATTTCAAAGACAAGATGACACCTGAATCCTAATCGACTCAACACAAGGAAATAAAAAAAGTTGTGACACTTAATTTCCAATACCCTCCGTAGCAAGTTTCGATCCAAACCCAGTTTAAGGAGGCTTTCATGCAGTAAGGGAGAGACAAAAATGAGAGTTTACCTAGCACTTACCTGCTCATTGTATGGCGGCTACCTGAAATGAATGCTCTACCAAAAGTGGAATGAGAATCTAAGGATTCGTTATAAGAAAACCTTAGGGTGGCTGAACTTGAAACTGTATGGTAGGTCATCCCAAGGTAGATTCCTAATGAAAGGATTCTACTGATTTAAAATTTGAATGAAATTTAACCTGTATGGTAGGTCACCCCATGGTAGATTTCTAATGAAATGAATCTACTGATTGAAATTGATTGAAATTTGACATGTATGGTAGGTCACCCTATGGAAATGCCTGTAAGAAAGACTTTGGGTGCCTGTAAAAAGGACTTTTGTGTGCCTATAGGAAGGACTTGGTGCCTGTAAGAAGGACTTTCGGTGCTTGTAAGAAGAACTTTTGTGTGCCTGTAGGAAGGACTTGGTGCCTGTAAGAAGGACTTTGGATGCCTGTAGGATGGATTTTTGTGTGCCTGTAGGAAGGACTTGGTGCTTGTAAGAAGGACTTTTGGTGTGCCTGTAGGAAGAACTTTGTGCATGTAAAAAAAACTTTCATGCTTGTAAGAAGGACTTTGGGTTACCTATAAGAAGGAATTTGGGTTGCCTGTAGGAAGGACTTTGGTGCCTGTAAGAAGGACTTTGGCGCCTGTGAGAAGAACTTTTGTGTGCCTGTAAGGACTTTGGGTTGCCTGTAAAAAGGACTTTGGTTGCCTGTAGAAAGGACTTTTGGTGCATGTAGAAAAGACTTTGGGTGCCTGTAGAAATGGGTGCCTATAGAAAGGACTTTTGTGTTCCTGTAAGAAGGACTTTGGTGTTTTGAAGGGTGCCATTCTAGGTCTAGGGAGACCAGGGATCCTACAAAAGTTCAAACCCAATTTCATTTACCTCAAAGGGTGCCATTCTAGGATCAGGGGAGACCAGTACCCCTGCAGAAGCTCAAACCCAATTTATATTCTCTTGTTGCTCAAGTATAAGTCAAAGAGGTAGAGATCAAAACATCTCAAACATTTCTATTGTCGAGACAAAACATGCTTCATTAGAGAAGTTGGATACCTAAATGTATCACACTGGATTTGGATGTCTTGGCAATTGTCAGGATTCATTCTCTTGAAAGGTTTAGGTTGAAGATACACTTACCTGAGGATTTGGAAGACTGCCTAGTGATTTCTTGACAACTAGGCTTATTCATTCAATAATCGCCAAATGGATTTTGAGACCTTGCATGGTAACTCGAATATCGAAAATGTGTTACCTGTCGGGCAGTGTCAGAGGTAACATGTGCAAGTATTTTATCAATGAGTTTATCTGTTCATACAAAACTACTCAGCAAAGTTTGTAGTGATTAGAAGCAATATGTGTAATAATTCATGATGCAATCAGTCAAAATGTGTATCACGCATGACTATTCTATCAAGTTTGCATTATCAATTCTGTCCAAGGAGGTTATTATGGTATGAACACCTCGAATGTAATATGAATGGGGGACTTCAGTCCGAAAGAGCTTTCTCTCGCTCTCAAGAAAGGTTGTTTATCCTAATTGCAGGATTGAAAAGGAATCACTCGACCTTACCATCATCGTATTCAGCGAGGGTCTGAGTAATCTCACAATTGGTAGATCGAGCCGATCTGAAGGTCTTAATTAGGACCATAATGTAGGCTGGGTCAAAGGCTTACCAAAGGAGACTGTTTTGAGTTAAGGCCGTTGACAAAAATGTGTTCATCATTTGTTTCGGGTTTACAAGTCAAGAACCCTGTAAAAAATGAGAGAGAAATAGTCTTGCTCGTACCTTTTTTAGCGATGCTTAAATTCATTCAACTCTACGTTAACTCAAGCGCCTTAATCAGAAAAGACTTTCACGGGTTGTAAGTAGGTTGGGATTGGGGACCAAGGAAGTGAAAAGGCTTATTTTGGCCTTGAAAATATATGAGGTGGGTTTGATATTGGTGATCATTGCATCTTTGTCACCAATCTCGGCCCTTTGAATAGTCTTCCAAGAATACCATCGTAGTACGAGGATGATGTCAATTTCTATTGCCACCATCGTTGTCCCCGAACGATATAGACTTCAATTGAGTATATTTTTACAATCTGGCTCCTTTGAAGAGTTCTCTTTTTGCATCTGGAGCCCATTGAGGTCTTACATTGATTTGAACGGGCATTGGCCTTGCTTTTAATATGCGCTTTGCTTTTTTTGTGCTCGGGATTACCTTTTTCTTCTTTTTTCTTTTTTTTTTCCCGTTCTGTTTAGAACAAAGAATTTTCAAAGTGTGTGCTACATAGACATACATATCAAAGATCTAGCATGCTTGAAGAGCTTACTCGGGAATTCTATGTAGGCCTACTTCTTCTGAGCCTTTCCTGCTTTGAGGTGATGCCATCTTCATTTCGGAAGGAACAATGATCACCAAGGGGGTTTTAAGAAAAAAATAGCAGGCTTAATTGGGCGATTCAAAGGATGTGAGTGTATCGGATAGAGAAATGAATGCTTTTCGTCTACTTAAGGCACTTGAATTATCGTGCAAGATTGAAAGCAAAGAATCACTTGAAAATTGATGTTAGTCCGAGCAAAAAAATTTCTAGCCATTTGCCTTGTGAAATTGCTGGGACTACCTTCATTTGGCCCCAATGTGGGGTGGTTCTTGACAGGGGTTATGAAATGAAACCACCGCTCAAATGGGCTGTCAATGGTCACCTGTAGTGTTTAGGATAGAGAAATAAATGCCTCTTTCCTTTCGGTATCGTACATTTTGTGAGAAAACCTATTGCCTTGGGGAATACCGAATCTATTTGGCACACAGCTGTCGCGACCCTCTAAAAATATTTTTATTAATTCTAGGGGTTAACGGATTATTAGGTTAATTAGATTTGACTAACCTAATGCGGACCCTCCCAAGCCCTACCGAATCGCAACTTTGGTTTTTGTTTAAATGATTTTGAAATTTGGAGTCGCCACTAATCGTTCTTGGTAGGTCGATTAGAAACCTAAATAAATTAGCGGGAGAACTAATTTATTCCTGCGAACCAGAGATTATGAGCTCGGGGACTTGGTTACACTAGTTGATTAAAACTAATGCCCTTTCGGTACCTTAATTTCATGGATATCCTAATTCGGCAACTCAGGCTTGGTTTATTCCTAAAGCTCTAGTAGGGTATTCTCTTTTGTGTTTTCACTTTTTAAATAGGATGCATGGATGGTATATATTTTTATTTGTTATATTTTTTTAAGTGTTAAAGATTCCCTAAAGCCGAAAGAGGGAGTGTGTTAACGACTTCTGTGCAGTATTACGACCTACTCATCTTTTGGGTCTGATGATTCAAAAATTAAATTATAGGAAGTACATGACAGTGAATAAACACCTCCAATGGGAGGCCTAGCATTGGCTTGGCTCTTCCCTTTGGGATTTAAGGTACATGTATTTAAGTTGCAAGTATTTAAACTACTGTAAGTAAAAACCTCCAATGGGAGGCTAAGCATTGGCTTGGCTCTTCCCTTTGGGATTTAAGGTACAGGTATTTAAGTTGCAGGTATTTAACTACTGTAAGTAAAAACCTCCAATGGGAGGCTAAGCATTGGCTTGGCTCTTCCCTTTGGGATTTAAGGTACAGGTATTTAAGTTGCAGGTATTTAACTACTGTAAGTAAAAACCTCCAATGGGAGGCTAAGCATTGGCTTGGCTCTTCCCTTTGGGATTTAAGGTGCAGGTATTTAACTACTGTAAGTAAAAACCTCCAATGGGAGGCTAAGCATTGGCTTGGCTCTTCCCTTTGGGATTTAAGGTGCAGGTATTTAAGTTGCAGGTATTTAATTACTATAAGTAAAAACCTCCAATGGGAGGCTAAGCATTGGCTTGGCTCTTCCCTTTGGGATTTATGGTGCAGGTATTTAAATTGCGGATGGACTTTGTCCTCTCCATTTTGGGGTATGAATTTTTTAAAATGAAATACAACGAATTGATTCAACAATTTGAAATTTGTGCGCGCTTGAGGACTCCTCCAAGCCGATTTTGTGCTTCCATAGGATTGACCATTGATATAAAGCTGCGGCTTCCTGACATAAAATAGAGTGAAGTGTTAGTATACAAAATATGTGCTAATCTGCACCTAAAACCAGAAGAGTAGAAAGAGTACTTATCTCCCATTTTTTTGGGAGGGATTTCTATAATTGATTTTCGCTCTCTATGTTCCCAATATAGAGAGTTTCTTTTGAATTAAGAGGGACTTTTAGTCACAGATCAGTTGAGAAATCGGTGGACAGCTTAGGAGCTTGTCTGGGCCGATTTTTGCATCTCGACGAGATTTTTGCTGTTGACGTAAAGATATCCTTCTCCTGACATAAAATATGGAAGAAAAAGGAGATGGAGAAAGTGTATACAATTTGTGCTAATTTGCGAGTAAAACCATAAATAAATGAATAAATAAAAACACTTAGCTTGAATTTGTTTGCTCGTTGACGAGGATGAACTCTTGATTTATATTGATCGATGAAGGAATTTGTGATGATAACCCCTAGCTTTAAACTCCCATCATCTTCAAAATTCTCTCTCTTTTGGTATTTTCTTTCTCTCAAAATTTTCTTCAATCTCCCAAAACTCTCTCAAACATCCAAAATTTTCTCTCCAAAAAATTCTCCCAAACACTTCAAATTTTCTCTCTCAAGAATCCCCTCTCAAGCTCACTTCATCCTCCTTTTATAATCTACTCATCTATCTCCCATTCTAATTTTTCCACTAACTCTATCTCCCATTCTAATTTCTCCACTAACTCTTCTTCATTTTCATCTTCCATTCTCTATCTCTATCTCACATTCTAATCTCTCCACTAACTCTTCTTCATCTTCATCTTCCCTTCTCCATATTTATCTCCCATTCTAATTTCTCCACTAACTCTTCTTCATCTCCATCTTCCCTTCTCTATTCTTATCTTCCATTCTAATTTCTCTACTAACTCTTCTTCATCTCTATCTTCCCTTCTCTATTCTTATCTTATTTTCTCCATCTATTCTTCTCCAACTTCTCTTCTTCATCTCCTCTTCTCCATCTTCCCTTCTCTATTCTAATTTATCCACTAACTCTTCTTTTTGTTATTTGTAAAATAATCCTTCAAGAGTTAAGTATTTGCACTCTAGTCCTTGAATTTTAAGTATTTACAATTTAGTCCCTGAAAAAATATATTTCTTTAAGTCCAAATCTCCTCACAATTTTTGACACACCAAAATTCACCACATGTCAAATTTAAGCTCATTTCTTGCCATTGAAAATAATGCAGAATTTAATTAAAGCCCTTTTGCAAAATTAAGTCATTCTGGGTATAATTGGGCCAAGATGAAAATTTAAAATATTAGAAGACAATGTCACAACTCATAAAAAGTGAAAATTAAAAATAAGTTGACTCAAATTAAATTTTTTTAGGCCCGATTCAAGATTATACTCGTGAAGGAACACGTGACTCGAATTGGATTTTTCTGAATTTGCGATGGCCAATATGAAAATAGATTTAAAATAAAAATATTAACTATCTTTGTGTATTTTTTTGGCCTCAAATGTTATTTTTCCAAAATTTTCAAGTATTTTTGTATTTTTTTTTAAAAAAATTAAAAATATATATATAATATGAAATTTTATTTTTTGTTCAAAATTGGTTCCCTAGGCTTGGCTAAGGTCTCCAAAGTTGATTTTTCAATTTTATGAATTTTTATAGATTTTTTATTACTTTAGCAATAGAAAAAATGATTAAAAATCAGGTGTCAACAGCTGCCCCTCTTTGAAAGGAAGCTCGGTAGAGGTTCATTTCAAAGACGAGATGACACCTGAATTCTAATCGACTCAATACAAGGAAATAAAAAGAGTCGTGACATGAATGTTCCACTGAAAATGAAATGAGAACCTAAGGATTCGTTATATAAAAAAACTTTAGGGTGGTTGAACTTGAACCCGTATGGTGGATCAACCCATGGTAGATTCCTAATAAAAGGATTCTACTGATTAAAAATTGAATTAAAATTTGACCCGTATGGTGGGTCATACCATTTGACCCGTATGGTGGGTCGTACCATGGTAGATTCCTAATAAAAGGATTCTACTGATTAAATTTTGATTGAGATTTGACCCGTATGGTAGGTCACCCCATGGAGATACCTGTAAGAAGGACTTGGTGCCTGTAGAAAGGACTTGGTGTCTGTAAAAAGGACTTGTGCCTGTAAGAAGGACTTGATTTGCCTGTAAGAAGGACTTGATTTGCCTGTAAGAAGGACTTACTTTGCCTGTAAGAAGGACTTTGTGCCTGTAAGAAGGACTTGCGTTGCCTGTAAAAAGGACTTTGTTTGCCTGTAAGAAGGACTTTGTTTACCTGTAAGAAGGACTTTGTTTGCCGGTAAGAAAGACTTGATTTGCCTGTAAGAAGGACTTTATGCCTGTAAGAAGGACTTGATTTGCCTGTAAGAAGGACTTTGTGCCTGTAAGAAGGACTTTGTGCCTGTAAGAAAGACTTGATTTGCCTATAAGAAGGACTTGGTTTGCCTGTAAGAAGGACTTCGTTTGCCTGTAAGAAGGACTTGATTTGCCTATAAGAAGGACTTTGTGCCTGTAAGAAGGACTTGGTTTGCCTGTAAGAAGGACTTAGTTTGCCTGTAAGAAGGACTTGATTTGCCTGTAAGAAGGACTTTATGCCTGTAAGAAGGACTTGATTTGCCTGTAAGAAGGACTTTGTGCCTGTAAAAAGGACTTTGTACCTGTAAGAAGGACTTGATTTGCCTGTAAGAAGGACTTGTTTTGCCTGTAAGAAGGACTTTGTTTGCCTGTAAGAAGGACTTGATTTGCCTGTAAGAAGGACTTTGTGCCTGTAAGAAGGACTTGGTTTGCCTGTAAGAAGGACTTAGTTTGCCAGTAAGAAGGACTTTATGCCTGTAAGAAGGACTTAGTTTGCCTGTAAGAAGGACTTTATGCCTGTAAGAAGGACTTGGTTTGCCTGTAAGAAGGACTTAGTTTGCCTGTAAGAAGGGCTTGGTGTACCTCAAAGGGTGCCATTCTGAAATCTGGGGAAACCAGGAATCCTACGGAAGCTAAACCCAAATTATATTCTCCTGTCGCTTTAGGAATAAACCAAAGAGGCAGAGATCAAAAGGTCTCGAACATTTCTGTCCTTAAGACAAATCATGCTTTATTGAAGAAGGTGGATACCTATATATACCGCAATGGATTCGAGTACCCCAACAACCGTCAGAATTCATTCTCTTGAAAGGTTCAGGTTGAAGATATACTTACCTGAGAATTTGGAAGAAATGCTTGGTGGCTTCTCGACATCCAGGCTTGTTCATTCAATAATCGCCAAATGAATTTCAAGACTTTGGAAGGTAACTCAAACACCGGGAATGTGTTGCCTGTCAGGCAATGTCAGAGCTAACATGTGCAAGCATTTTCATCAATGCGTTCATTGGTTCATACAAAATTGTTCAGCTAAGTTGGCAATGATTAGAAGTAGTCTGTGTGATAACTCATGATGCAATCAATCAAAATGTGGATCATGCAAAACTATTCTGTCAAGTTTGCATTACCAATTCTATTTAAGGAGGTTCTCATAATATGAACGCCTCGAATGTAATCTGAATGGGGGAATTTAGTCCGAAGGGGCTTTCTCTCACTCTAGAGAAAGGCTGTTTATCTGTAGATTAAAATGTTAGACCCGTGTGTAGAAATGATTTAACTTTCCTCATCCTGTTATGCCCCATTTTGCACATTTGATGTCTCCTATGCAGTTTATGCTCTAAGTTGGAGTTGGTAAATTAAACATGCGGAATAATCATACATAATTCGTGAAATGTGTAAACACAATGCAGATGTGACAATTTTTTAGCATAATGTGTGTTTATATAATGTGCAAATATGGGCGGATTTGAATTGCCCCTGGTATGTGGGCGGACCGAACAAATTGGGAAGCCTACTCCTTATGTCGAGGGGCGGTTCATCTCAACTTTGCCCCTGTGCGATGAAGCATATGGGTGATGGAGCATTTCGGTTTGCTTAATAACAGCGACCGCCGTGGTTTAGTGGTTGAATGCCCCTGCAAAAAGCAGAGAAATTATTCTTGAAATCAAACGAGATAAGGAAGACGTATTTGCTTTTTTTGCTGCAGAACTTGTGATTAATTTGCCCCATTTTTCACCAAAATAGATCTTGTCAGATGATCATAATTTTCTTTTGGATTTGTCTCCTTCAACATGTTAAATGTTAGTGTAAATATTTCCTGTAGAAAGAAAAGGAGACATGTCAACCAGTATTAAAAGGGGTAAATTGGAAACGATACTGATTTACCTTTCGTCTTGAATGCCTTGCACGAGTCTCTTACCAATTTTGCTGGATTGAATTTTCCTCGACTTTTGTTAGGCACCTCACCATTATCGCAAGACTATAGTAAAATAATGAATTTGATATTACTCGTCGAGTATTCCTGTTTTTTGGTAAGGTTGTCAAGTATTCCTGTTTGTTAAAAAAAAATGCACAAAAAGTTGTTTCATTTATTTATAATACATACAACATTCCCCACCCTCGGGGATCGAACTCGGGATATTTCGGACCTACTGTCATCCCCCATACCATTCGGTCCATTGGACCGTAGGTGTCCATGGGGCTATCCTTTCAAAGGTTAATCTTTGGGGATAAAACAGCCCTGTTGTATCACCTTGGGCCATGTTATGGTATTTCTCGAGATAATTTGCAATCCCTGTTAAGAATGGAATAAAACAATTCAGGACTTGTGATGATTATGAACAAATTAGAACGATACAGAATTACCTATGTCTGAGATTTGTTCGGGTCTCTCGTTCGCACTTTCCTTTGTCCGAAGCTGTTCATTCCGTGGTAATGTCCACGAGTTGATTTGCCCCAATTTAGTCCAACCAAGGAATTTCGTTTTTGGGTCTTTTTGCAAATTCCTGAAAATATGAGGGGTTTAATTTTAAAACATGGGTAGTTCGAGGGTAACTTGAAACGATACGGGTTTACCCTTCGGATTTACGCGGATTTCTTCTCGATATTAATTTTTTCGAGTTTGGTGCGGTAACGGCTCCGAGCATTTAATAAGGGGGAAAGGGAAATGATTACTTCTAGCTTGTGCATTGATTTTGGACATCGATAAAAGGTGAGAACGTGCGATGAAACTAAGTAGACGTATTCGTCCAGGTTTGATCTTCTTCATGATGCTCTCGTGGGTTGCGGTAGACGATGATATCAAGAACATTAGAGAGGCATTCAGTGTGGCTTTCCACCAGCCGCCTAGAGACCCGCGTTCAATCATGTAAATTAATAAAGCTGCCACCACTCGATCAATGTGCCAATAAATTCGGCCATTTGTTGCGTGCTCCACTTCAACCGTGTTTTGTTGCTTTCGGCGTCCACTCGTATGTATAGGGCACCTGTAGCATCGGGGGAGTGTCCGTGGGCCACATTCATTAATAAAACCTCGGTCCTCTAAAACCCTCCGCGTGTTTCGGATCCGAGAAAATTTTAAGACCGGTCTCTGGTTGATTTAATCAGGTTAAGGTACTTATTTCATGGTTTCTGATTATATAATCCATATTGTCTTTCAAAAGACGCGGGATCCCCTGCAATACATTAAATATACCCCCGTGTTTAATCAGTATAAATCCACCGTCATATCAGAATACACTGCCCATACAAGTTTACGGATTGACACAACTCTGTCTGTCAAAGATGGACAGTGTTCGTTTGCCCCCCTAAATTAACGGTTGAAGCCTTGGTGTTTTTCGTCTTTTGGTATTTCTGAAGATGATTCTTGATATATTATTGAACTTAATTTTTACACCCGTCTGGGGTATCTAGGATCTCCCTGCAAAAGAAAAGGATATAATTAGTATGCGACACAAGGAATGTCGGTCTATGACTCCTATATTAGTCCAATTTGATTTTTTCTACTTTATAGAGAAATCAGAGAAAAAAAAATTTCTTAGGAAGAAATGGGTTAATTTCTGATGCAGAATTTTTTTGCAGATTTATTACTCTTTTTATTTTTATTATTTTTTTTAAAGGAATGTGACAAAATCTCTTGACGTTTACTAAAATTTTTGAAGGAATTTCCTTTTTATCAAATAAATTTTCAGAGGTAAATTTGTCAGGAAAATTTTATTTTTATTGAAGCAGGAAAGACATGACAGAAATCCTTCATTGGTTAACAAAATTCCCCCGAGACATTAGTTTAATTTTATTTAGAGAAAATTTTCTTAGAAAAACATGAGCGAATTTCTCGAAAAGATTTTTGTTGCAAGTTTTTATAATTTGAAAGAATGTGATAAAATCACTTGATGTTTATCAAAGTTTTTTTTGAAGGAATTTTTCTTTTTATCGAAATAAATTTTCAGAGGAAAATTTGTCAAGAAAATTTCATTTTTATTGAAGTAAGAAAAACATGACAAAAATCTCTTATTGGTCAATACAATTCCCCCGAGACATTAGTCTAATTTTATTTAGAGAAAATTTTCTTAGAAAAACATGAGCGAATTTCTCGAGAAGAATTTTCTTGCAAGTTTTTATAATTTGAAAAATGTGATAAAATCACTTGATGTCTACTAGAGTTTTTTTTGAAGGAATTTTTCTTTTTATTGAAATAAATTTTCGGAGGAAAATTTTTTCAGGAAAATTTCATTTTTATTGAAGCAATAAAAACATGACAAAAATCCCTTATTGGTTAATAAAATTCCCATGAAGGGATTTTTTCACATCATTTTTTCAAATTTTTTTTTAAAGAAATGAGGGACAAATTTAATTTTTATTTTCTTTTAAAAGAATGGTCGTAATATCAAACTCAAAAACTGACTAACACCTAGCATGGACCGACCGAAAATAAATACAAGATAAAATTAGAGAATTTACTTTTACTTTGGAGAAATGCAAATCACATAGTCATGCGCATGACTCAAGTGAGGAGTGGACTCTAGAAAATAAAAGAAGGAGAGACAAGGTATGGACCTAAAAAGGCCCCCACTATCTGAATTGACAAACTTACCCTCCGCGCAATCAAATCACAATGGGAAGAATTGTCAATTCAGATAATGAGCGGGATAAAATATGGTCAACCCGAGCGCAATCGACGCAAGAGCTTTGCATATTCGATCCCTATCTATGGTTTTCTAGGAAGAATTTCGCGACTTGGGTTTAGACGCTTGTGTGTGCAGGTGTCGTGATCCTCAGAGTATGCAAGACATGCACAACAATTGATATCAAAACAGCGCTTCTAAAAATGTGCGAAATTAAACAAATAAACCCAACACCAGCCTGCAAAACAAAGGGGTTAGCCAAACACTCCGCCCCTCATAACTCCCATCCTGCAAAAACATATAACACCTATAGAATGAGTCCCAAACAAGATCGCCAGAAGCGAGATATCCATGAAATTTTCATTGGCCTAAGTCCACTAAGACTTTTAAAATTTCGAAAAAAATTCAAGTATTCCAATTGTTATCTTTTTTCGAAAATTTAAAAATCCCGTCCCCAGTGGAGTCGCCAAGCTGTCGCGACCCTCTAAAAATATTTTTATTAATTCTAGGGGTTAACGGATTATTAGGTTAATTAGATTTGACTAACCTAATGCGGACCCTCCCAAGCCCTACCGAATCGCAACTTTGGTTTTTGTTTAAATGATTTTGAAATTTGGAGTCGCCACTAATCGTTCTTGGTAGGTCGATTAGAAACCTAAATAAATTAGCGGGAGAACTAATTTATTCCTGCGAACCAGAGATTATGAGCTCGGGGACTTGGTTACACTAGTTGATTAAAACTAATGCCCTTTCGGTACCTTAATTTCATGGATATCCTAATTCGGCAACTCAGGCTTGGTTTATTCCTAAAGCTCTAGTAGGGTATTCTCTTTTGTGTTTTCACTTTTTAAATAGGATGCATGGATGGTATATATTTTTATTTGTTATATTTTTTTAAGTGTTAAAGATTCCCTGAAGCCGAAAGAGGGAGTGTGTTAACGACTTCTGTGCAGTATTACGACCTACTCATCTTTTGGGTCTGATGATTCAAAAATTAAATTATAGGAAGTACATGACAGTGAATAAACACCTCCAATGGGAGGCCTAGCATTGGCTTGGCTCTTCCCTTTGGGATTTAAGGTACATGTATTTAAGTTGCAAGTATTTAAACTACTGTAAGTAAAAACCTCCAATGGGAGGCTAAGCATTGGCTTGGCTCTTCCCTTTGGGATTTAAGGTACAGGTATTTAAGTTGCAGGTATTTAACTACTGTAAGTAAAAACCTCCAATGGGAGGCTAAGCATTGGCTTGGCTCTTCCCTTTGGGATTTAAGGTACAGGTATTTAAGTTGCAGGTATTTAACTACTGTAAGTAAAAACCTCCAATGGGAGGCTAAGCATTGGCTTGGCTCTTCCCTTTGGGATTTAAGGTGCAGGTATTTAACTACTGTAAGTAAAAACCTCCAATGGGAGGCTAAGCATTGGCTTGGCTCTTCCTTTGGGATTTAAGGTGCAGGTATTTAAGTTGCAGGTATTTAATTACTATAAGTAAAAACCTCCAATGGGAGGCTAAGCATTGGCTTGGCTCTTCCCTTTGGGATTTATGGTGCAGGTATTTAAATTGCGGATGGACTTTGTTCTCTCCATTTTGGGGTATGAATTTTTTAAAATGAAATACAACGAATTGATTCAACAATTTGAAATTTGTGCGCGCTTGAGGACTCCTCCAAGCCGATTTTGTGCTTCCATAGGATTGACCATTGATATAAAGCTGCGGCTTCCTGACATAAAATAGAGTGAAGTGTTAGTATACAAAATATGTGCTAATCTGCACCTAAAACCAGAAGAGTAGAAAGAGTACTTATCTCCCATTTTTTTGGGAGGGATTTCTATAATTGATTTTCGCTCTCTATGTTCCCAATATAGAGAGTTTCTTTTGAATTAAGAGGGACTTTTAGTCACAGATCAGTTGAGAAATCGGTGGACAGCTTAGGAGCTTGTCTGGGCCGATTTTTGCATCTCGACGAGATTTTTGCTGTTGACGTAAAGATATCCTTCTCCTGACATAAAATATGGAAGAAAAAGGAGATGGAGAAAGTGTATACAATTTGTGCTAATTTGCGAGTAAAACCATAAATAAATGAATAAATAAAAACACTTAGCTTGAATTTGTTTGCTCGTTGACGAGGATGAACTCTTGATTTATATTGATCGATGAAGGAATTTGTGATGATAACCCCTAGCTTTAAACTCCCATCATCTTCAAAATTCTCTCTCTTTTGGTATTTTCTTTCTCTCAAAATTTTCTTCAATCTCCCAAAACTCTCTCAAACATCCAAAATTTTCTCTCCAAAAAATTCTCCCAAACACTTCAAATTTTCTCTCTCAAGAATCCCCTCTCAAGCTCACTTCATCCTCCTTTTATAATCTACTCATCTATCTCCCATTCTAATTTTTCCACTAACTCTATCTCCCATTCTAATTTCTCCACTAACTCTTCTTCATTTTCATCTTCCATTCTCTATCTCTATCTCACATTCTAATCTCTCCACTAACTCTTCTTCATCTTCATCTTCCCTTCTCCATATTTATCTCCCATTCTAATTTCTCCACTAACTCTTCTTCATCTCCATCTTCCCTTCTCTATTCTTATCTTCCATTCTAATTTCTCTACTAACTCTTCTTCATCTCTATCTTCCCTTCTCTATTCTTATCTTATTTTCTCCATCTATTCTTCTCCAACTTCTCTTCTTCATCTCCTCTTCTCCATCTTCCCTTCTCTATTCTAATTTATCCACTAACTCTTCTTTTTGTTATTTGTAAAATAATCCTTCAAGAGTTAAGTATTTGCACTCTAGTCCTTGAATTTTAAGTATTTACAATTTAGTCCCTGAAAAAATATATTTCTTTAAGTCCAAATCTCCTCACAATTTTTGACACACCAAAATTCACCACATGTCAAATTTAAGCTCATTTCTTGCCATTGAAAATAATGCAGAATTTAATTAAAGCCCTTTTGCAAAATTAAGTCATTCTGGGTATAATTGGGCCAAGATGAAAATTTAAAATATTAGAAGACAATGTCACAACTCATAAAAAGTGAAAATTAAAAATAAGTTGACTCAAATTAAATTTTTTTAGGCCCGATTCAAGATTATACTCGTGAAGGAACACGTGACTCGAATTGGATTTTTCTGAATTTGCGATGGCCAATATGAAAATAGATTTAAAATAAAAATATTAACTATCTTTGTGTATTTTTTTGGCCTCAAATGTTATTTTTCCAAAATTTTCAAGTATTTTTGTATTTTTTTTTAAAAAAAATTAAAAATATATATAATATGAAATTTTATTTTTTGTTCAAAATTGGTTCCCTAGGCTTGGCTAAGGTCTCCAAAGTTGATTTTTCAATTTTATGAATTTTTATGGATTTTTTATTACTTTAGCAATAGAAAAAATGATTAAAAATCAGGTGTCAACAACAGCTCGCCATGGATATGGGACGTAGTATAGAAATGGGATTGCCTTTCATCATCCTGTCATGCCCCATTCTACACATTCGATGCATCATGTGTAGATCATACTCCAAGTCAGAATCGGCAAATTAGACATGCAGACAAGTCATGCATGAATCATGGCATGTGCAAACACAATACGAATGTGGCAATTTTGGCATCATGCATGTTTGTGAAATAAGCAGGTATGGAAGAAAATTCTCAATAATGAGAGAATTTGAATTGCCCCTGGATGTGTGAACGGATCGAACAAATCGCGAAGTCTACCCCTTAAATTGAGGAGTAGCTTATCTTAGACTTTGCCCTCTTTTCAATTCAGGGTCTGCCATCAATTTGCCCCATTTTGATCGGAATGGATCTTTTCAGATGATCATAATTTTACCACTTTGGGTTGTTTCCTTCAACATGTTAAATGTTAGTATAAATATTTCGTGTAAAAAGGAAAGGAGATGTGTTAGCCAGTATTAGAAGGGATAAACTGGAATAATACTGGTTTACCTTTCATCTTGAATGTTTTGCGTGACTCCTTTTATCAGCTTCACCGGATCGAGTTTGTCTCCATTTAAGATGGGCATTTCATCATTACAGCCAAGGTTATGGCAGAGTATCGACTTTAGTATCGCTCGTCTAACGTTTCTATTTCCTTCTGCAAAAAGAAATGTGAAAAAGGTTGTATTACTCATTTACATTACTTATAACATTCCCCAACCTTGGGGATCGAACTTGAGATGTTTCAAACCACTGTCATTCCCCATGCCATCCGGTCCACAAGACCGTAGGCGTTCGTGGAAGTTCTCTTTTAGGGGTTGATCTTCGAGATGACATGGTTTTGGGCCATTTCACGTCACGGTTCTTTTCAAGGTAATTTACACTCCCTGTTAAGATAAAAGAACGTAATTCAGAATTTGAGACAATCATGGGCAAATTGGAACAATACGAGATTTCCCTTCTTTGAGATTGCACAAGTCTTTCGTTAGCATTTTCCTTATTTGAGACCGTCCATCAGATGGTAATGTCCATGAATCGATTTGCCCCCAATTTAGTTTGACCGGGGAATTTCATTTTCAAGTACGATTGTATTCTCGGGGCTGTTTGCAAATTCCTGAAAATGCAGGGGATTCAATTTAAAACTTGGAGCAATTTGAGGGTAAATCGAAACGATACGGCGTTACCCTTTGGGTTTATGTAGATTTTTACTTGCCATCAATTCGTCGCGAGGTTGGTGAGGTGGCGGATCCGAGCATTTAATAGGGGGAAGTCGGATTATTACTCCTTGCTTTTACACATTACAAAAGCAGAAAAACACATCACGCAAGGAAATAAAACACATTCACTCATTCATGATCGATTCTGCTTCCTCTGCAGGCTCTCCCATGATCAGTTGGCTTCATCCCGGATCAGGTATACATCGGCCATATTGAAGGTCTGGTGGTCACTGGCTGAGCATGTGCATCACAGCACCGATGCTTTACCGATATCAAACTAGTTGATCATGGCGAAAAGATCATCGTCAATGTCCGCTTGGTGGTGATCTGTCCCCTCTTTCTTGGAAGGTATCGATGCTGATCTAGTAGCATTAGTCTTTTTGTACCCTACTCCAATAGAACTCGATCCTGTTATAAACTGGTTTAACTCACTTCTTAAACATGCATTTTCGATTCTCAGATCATGCATTTCATCGAAAGAGAGGATGCTATTGCAGTTGGGGCAGGTGGCAGAGTCAAAAGCCTCTTTATATATCTTGTTTTCCCTCGCAGGTTTTCATTTTCAGCTTTTAGAAACTCGGCTTCGTTGTACTCATGACGAGTCTTCATTCGGGTTCACCTATTTTGAAACTAGAACTTGATTTGCAAAGGTTCAAGTCCTAGCTCTTGACTTAGTTCCATTTTCTGTTTGCCGTCTGGTATAGGGCATATTCTGAAGAAATCCTTAAGCCTTTGTACTTGCTCCTTAGTATGGCGACGGTAACGCTTCTTTTGACCCTTACCGTTGTTGTCCTTATCTTTACTAAGATTTTGGACGTCGTCGACGGAAGGGCCAGGCTCCATGGGCTTGATCCCAAACATGGCTTCGAACTCTTCCTCTCCCATATTCAGCAAGTAACGATAACTCTCAAGGGTGTAGGGTTGAAACATCCTCAGTTGATTAACAGTTTCACAAGTCCTACTATCTTCTCTTGTATTCTCACCCACTCTGAATTCTTCTGAGCGACCGTGTATGCTTTTGAAACTTTTTTTCTGAGCATGGATGAAGGTTTCCAAGAGAATGCCTCTTTTTAAAATTAAGGCGTGGGTTTAGAAACTGTATTGCTCTCCCCAAGGATTTTGTCTTTCTCAACCTTTTTACTATGTCTCTTGCACGGTTTGTTTTCTTTCATGGTATGGGTCCCCGTCATTATCCTTCCCGTTTATCTCCACCGTTGATTTTGTTGGTGCGTTCTCCCATACAGACGAATCCGGTCTTCTTTTCCGCTGCAAATTTTCTTTGTCCCCCACTCAACTCGTCTTTTCATTCTTTCTTTTTCAAAGCGGTGGCGTCCCATCCAACTTTTCCGCAGAAACGTCGGATTTGCTTGGCTCGAGATTACAGACGTATAGCGAATTCGAGCTAACATGGGTGATACCGACGCGGAACGGCATATAGGAAAGTCTGACTAGTTGATACTGTCACCACGAAATCAATATTTACCTCAAAGCAAATTACCATCTTCGCACTTCGCTAGTCTGCCCTAACCCTCTCCTCCAATACTCTCGTGTTCTGTCCATCTGCCTTGATTTTCTCCTTGATAATGGCCAATCTTCCTAGACACACCTTCTCAGCTGACGTTATGTTCAAATGGGAGGGGCTCTATCATCTTCTTGGACGAGGTTATATCTACATAGCGCATAATCCGAGTATCGAAGCTGAGATCCTCGGCCTATTCAAGGAACTAAATGCTTCTTCGGTTGAAGGCACCAATTTGGACAGGGAATACAGAGCGTTCCCACACGTCTTCATTGATTTTTTGGAGGCTTGCCGGAACACCCAGGAGACAGTCACCTTAGCTCGCGTCGTGAAGGCCCGCTACCAAGATCGATCTAAATGCCTGGATTTTGCAGAACGTTTAGTTGCTCGATACAAGGAGGCTGTCAAGTCTGCTGATGAGCGTGTCTCACTGTTAGTTCACGAGAGAGAGAAGCTGGTGGACTGCCTAGCTCTGAATCAAACTTATTTTGAGCATGACTCGAGGGACGTTGTGATGAAGTTCATATGTGAATAGCTGGAGGGGAGGCTCGACGATCTAACGGCTAATATAGCTTTCGAGAGGGACCTGATCGACAACTTAAAACTTGCTGTTGAACACCACGAAATGAATGCAGCCAGGTACAAGGACAAATGTACTCACCTGTTTTTCAAGCTTGCAGATCTCGACTCCCAGGTTGCTCAGTGTATGCATAGCATTAATTTCATGCAAAGCCAGTTGAGCTCTTTTGTAATGCTTGTCAGGGCTCAATTCGGCTTTACTTTTCCTCCCCAGTGAGTTGTTGTAAAACTCATTGATGAACGGAATAAGAGAAGTGTTTCCTGTGTTTGTACTTCAATTTTCTTACTATTTCTTTTTTCCTTTACAAAATCAGAGTTAACTGTACTAGAGAAAATACGATCATCCGCCTCAGCTAGGATCATAGTACCTTCTGGGAGCACCTGCTTCACGATACATGGGCCACCATTGTTTAGAGCGATCTTCCCTTCTAGAAGTAGGACTGTTGGCAGCAAACTTCGTAGGACGAGGTCATCCCCCTCTACTAGATTCAATATGCTTCTATCAATTGTACCTCCGAAGGAATACGTAGGAAGTGTATTTCCACTTCAACTGGTAGGACTGCTTTAATCTTATCTTATCTTGATAGATGGTGGCTGTAAAATGATGGCCCATCGTCTAACAAACAAAAGCGAGACCCCCATTACTTTCCTCTGATGATGATATCGAAAACACGAAAAAAGGATTCGGCAACGGCCCCCACTGATCTCAGTGAAACCCTCAGCTGGTCATTATTACCGCACTGACACTAGGTTAGTGTGCCAATAAATAAAATAGGCCACATGTCGCATGCCCCACCTCACTCATCTCTTTTCACTTTCGGCACCTACTTTTTCGTGTCGACTGCATGTGGTGTCGGCAGAAATATCTGTAGGCCACGCTCAATAATAACTCTCCGATCCTCCAAAATTTTCCATGGGATCGGAATCCGAGAAAGTTTGAAAGGCAGGTCTTTGTTCAATTTAATCAGAAAGGCATTGCACGATTGGATTAACATACTGGTTTCATGGGTTCTGACTACATAGTATATACTTTTCTAAAAAAGTATAGGAACCCCTCAATAGATCAAAAATATCCCCATGCCTGATCTAGATACATTCACTGCTCCATCATTATACATGGTCCATACGTGCTGACTGATTGGCACGATTCTGTGTCTGGGACTTCTTCGCTTGCCCCCAGGATTATTGGTTGAGGCATCGATAATTATCCGTCCTATTGTATTCCTCGAGGTTATTCCCCATTTTTACTCCCACCTGAGGTACCTAGGATTCCTTGCAAAAGCAGAGGATACAATTAGCATGTGATCCAAGAGAGGTCGGTCCATGACACCTAGATAAGTCCAATTTTATTATTTTTTAAATTTTATGAAAAATTAGAGAAAATTTTCTACGAAAAACATGGGTGAATTTCTCAAAAAGGATCTTCTTGCATATTTTACAACTTAAAAAAATGTGATAAAATCCTTTCATATTTAGCAAATTTCCTTAAGGGGAATTTTCTCTTTCATCAGAATGAATTTTTAGAGGTAAAATTTGTCAAGAAGGTCTGACTTGAAGCAAGAAAGATGTGACAAAAATTCTTTATTAGTCAATAAAATTCCCTGAAGGGATTTTTCATATTAATTTTTTTTAAAAAATGAGACACTAATTTGATTTTTATTTTCTTTTGAAAATTGGTTATGATGTTAAGTTTGAAATTCAACGACACCTAACATGGACCGACCAAAAATAAATACAAGATGAAGTCAGAAAAGTTACTTTCACCGTGTAGAAAATGCAAATCACATAGACTGCATATGAATCGTGAGTTTAAATCTTAGCCCATCTACTCTAAAGGCTAACAAATTAAAGCGAAAGACTTACGGCAATGCGACAATCTCGCGCACATAATCAAGATTAGCCATGATCCTACCACGTAATTAGGATTAGCTGGGCCTTTCCACTTCGGCTACTCGAGTCAAAAATTAAAACTACTACTTTGGTAATCTTACCAAGCCTGAGACCTAACTTTTAAAAATCATTTTTAGAAAGAGATTTGGGATTGTATCTAGACTAACTTTTGACGTAATCTTACGCCGAACGTTAGAACCAAATCACAATACCATCCTAAAACTAGAAGCCCATGTCCGGCTACAGGACATGTGTGATGTAGTGCTAAAACAATTAAACATGCAAAACAGTTAAATACAAACACCGCTTCAATATTTCAAAAATTAAATAACAATTCTCACACACCAAACCTGCAAAACAAAGGGTTAGCCAAACACTCCACCCCCTATAACTCCCACCTGTAAAACCATTTAACACCTAAAAGTCAGATTCACCCAATTCAGATCAAATGGATTTTCACGAAATTTTCCTAACCTAAGTCCTCTAGGTTCTTAAATTTTTTTAAAAAATTAAGAACGAGTCCCCAGTGGAGTCGCCAAGCTTTCGCGACCAAAAAAGAATTTTTTTTATCGGGTTAACGGATTATTAGGTTTATTAGATAAATTAACCTAATACGGACCCTCCCAAGTCCTATGTGACATTCCGGATTTTCGACCCATTTTCGGAGTTTAATAAACAGAATGGAATTTCCTTTGGAGCGCTTTAGCTAAATCTCACTTGGAATTAGCCATTCCGAGATGACTAACCGAAGGGGAAAGGCTGCCAGGGATATTAAAGTACGTGGACCGCATTAACGGTCGATACGCGTAGCTCCCAAAAGCCACCTGTTAGTCCGAGTATTTACTAAAGTTGCTGCCAAATGGGTGAGGCCACGAAATGAATTCCGAACTTGGACAACCGAACTTCCAGAAATGTCGCAGTGGTGATTTGGATATGATTTGAGTAGTTCTGCAATCGATGCAATTATTTTGAGGATTTAGAAGTGAAGTAGACAAAGAAAATGATAGAATCGCCCCGGTTCACTTTAAACTCCCTAGATCATGAATGGAATGCTTTTAGAGTAATTAGAGTATTAGACTGGATTAGCCTTGTGAAGCGAATGTGCTGGTTTGCCTGATAGTCGTGGGTAATAATGGGGTCCCGTAACCTTAAAGTTGCATGTTTAGGACCGACCCTGTGTGTTTTCTATTCTAAGCGGGTTTAGGCATGTGCTTGATGAGTCTTTCGACTCACGCTGTGGGCTGATTGCCCTTTCAGGTCCCGTCCCCGATGAAGAGTCGTTCGACTGGAGGCAAAGCTGCTGAGGATTTAGACTTGTTGTATAAGCTTGCAATTGGAACCCTATTGATGATACGTATATAAAGAGATGTTTGTTTTGTATGATATTAGGTGTATTTTTCTCTACCCCGCTTGTGTGTATGTCTAGGTATGTATGGCCTTCTGCTGTTGCGATAACTCTGAGGATCATTGGTCGGCGACCATTCTTGGGCGTCGCGAGATTTTCAATTCGACCAATTGATCGAGCGTACGAGGGGTGTTGCGCGTCCGCAGGCTCGGGGCGTGACATCCTACCGAATCGCAACTTTGGTTTTTGTTCAAATGGTTTTAAAATTTAGAGTCGCCACTAATCATTTTTGGTAGGTTGATTAGATACCTAAGTAAATTAGCGGGAGGACTAAATTACTTCTACGAACTAGAGATTATGCGTGCGGGGACTTGGTTACACTAGTTAATTAAAACTAATGCCCTTTCGGTACCTTAATTTCATAGATATAATAATTTGGCAACTCAAGCTTGGTTTATTCTTAAGACTCTAGTGGGGTATTCTCTTTTTGTATTTTCACTTTTTAGATAGGATGCATGGGTGGTATTTTTTTATTTTCAAAGTGTTAAAAATTCTCTGAAGCCGAAAGAGGGAGTGTATTAACGACTTCTATGCAGTGTTACAGTCTACTCACTTTAGGGTATGGTGATTCAAAAATTAAACGACAAGAAGTCAATGACAGTAAATAAAGACCTCCAATAGATGGCCCAGCTTTGGCTTGGCTCTCTCCCTTGGGATTTAATGGTGCGGGAATTAAATTGTGGGAATTTAAATAACAGTAAGTAAAAACCTCCAATGGGCGGCCTAGCATTGGCTTGGCTCTTCCCTTTGGGGTTTGATGGTGTGGGAATTTAAATTGCAGTAAGTAAAAACCTCCAATGGGCGGCCTAGCATTGGCTTAGCTCTTCCCTTTGGGGTTTGATGGTGCAGGAATTTAAATTGCAGTAAATAAAAACCTCCAATGAGCGGCCTAGCATTGGCTTGGCTCTTCCCTTTGTGGTTTAATGGTGCTTGAATTTAAATTGCAGTAAGTAAAAACCTCCAATGGGCCGCCTACCATTGGCTCGGCTCTTCCCTTTGGGGTTTGATGGTGCAGGAAATAAACGACTTCCAGTAGATGCACTTTGCCTCTCCATTCTGGGGTGTTAGTTCTTTAAAATAAAATATAACAAATTGTTTCAACAATTTGAACTAAAATTCGTTGACGGGTCGGCTGCAAATTTGATGGGCACCGTAGAATTTTTTTGGGCTCACTTTGCACCTCCATGGAATTTATCATTGATACGGAGTTGTCCCTTGTTTTTTACCTGCCATAAAATATGGGAAAAAAGGGAGATGGAGAAAGTGTATACAATTTGTGCTAATTTGAGACCAAAACCACAAATAAATGAATAAATAAAAATACTTAGCTCGAATTTGTTTGCTCGTTGACGAGGATGAACTCTTGATTTATGTTGATCAATGAAGGAATTTGTGAAGATTAACTCCTAGCCTTAAACTCCTAACATCTTCAAAATTTTCTCTCTTTTGGTATTTTCTTTCTCTCAAATTTTTCTTCAATCTTTCAAAACCCTCTCAAACATCCAAAATTTTCTCTCTCAAAAAATCCTCCTCCCAAACTCACTTCTTCCTCCTTTTATAGCCTATTCATCCATCTCTCATTCTAATTTTTCCACTAACTCTATCTCCCATTCTAATTCCTCTACTAACTCTTTTTCATCTTCATCTTCTTTTCTCCATCTCTATCTCACATTCTAATTTCTCCACTAACTCTTCTTCATATTCATCTTCCCTTCTCCATATCTATCTCCCATTCTACTAACTCTTCTTCATCTCCATCTTCCCTTCTCTATTCTCATCTTATTTTCTTTATCTTCTCTTCTCCATATTCCCTTATCTATTCTCATCTTATTTTCTTTAACTTCTCTTCTCCATCTCCTCTTCTCCATCTTTCCATCTTCATCTTCATCTCCTCTTCTCCATCTTCCCATCTTCATGTCCTCTTCTCCATCTTCTCTTCTCTTTTTTCCCTTCTCTATTCTAATTTCTCCACTAACTTTTCTTTTTGTTATTTACAAAATAATTCCTCAAGTGTTAGGTATTTGTACTCTAGTCCATGAGATTTTAAGTATTTGCAATTCAGTCCCTGGAGAAATATGTTTTTTAAGCCCAAATCTCCACACAATTTTCGACACACCTACCGCATGTTGAATTTAAGCTCATTTCTTGTTATTGAAAATAATGTAAAATTTAATTAAAGACTTTTTTGTAAAATTGAGTCATTCTGGGTATAATTGGGCCAAGATGAAAATTTGGAATATTAGAGAACAATATCACAACTCCTAAAAGTGAAAAATGAAAATAAATTGACTCAAATTGAATTTTTTTAGGCCCGATTTGAGATTATGCTCGTGAATGAATACATGACCCCGAATTGGATTTTTTAAATTTGCGATGGCCAACATGAAAAGGGATTTAAAAGAAAAATATTGACTATTTTTATGTAGTTTTGTAGCCTCAAATGCTATTATTTATTAAATATTTTCCTAATTTATAAATTATATATTTAAAAAATAGGAAAAATACGAAAAATTATTTTTTTTACTCACAAAATGGTTGCCTAAACTTGGCCAAGGCTTCCAAAGATGATTTTACAATTTTCTCATTTTTTTCTTGATTTTGTTTATGAATTTTCAAAAATAAAAATATCGAAAAATACTGAAAATATGAAAAATTATTTTTTTTTGTCAAAATTGGTTCTCTAGGCTTGGCCAAGATCCCTAAAGTTGATTTTTTAATTTTTTGAATTTTTATGGATTTTTTTATTAATTTTAAAAGAGAAAAGATGATTAAAAATCAGGTGTCAACACTTACAAAGACTAAGTTTTATGTGATGCAATTCCTATGGATGGATGCCATGTGTTACTGGGAAGACCTTAGTTGTATGATAGGAAGGTTGTTCATGATGGGCGTAAGAATACTTATTTGTTTCACAAAATGAAAAATGCATTACTCTTTTTCTTTTTAATCCATTTGTGATACCCAAACATCAATTTGGGGAGGGAAACTCTAGAAAAGATAATATGTTCTTGACTAAAACATGGGTTAAGAGAGCTATTAGTAAGCAAAAGACTATGTATGCTTTGCTCATGGTTGGGAAAAATAGTGATAATGAGAGACCCTTGACCCAAAAATGCATTCCTTTTTAAAAGAATTTGTAAACGTGTTTTCAAATGAGTTGCCGTCTAGATTTCCTCCATTAACGGGTGTTGAGCAACAAATTGATTTGCTTCATGCTGCTTCTTTACTGAACAAAGTAGCACATCGATGCAATCCAAAGGAGATAAAGGAGTTACAATGGCAAGTCAATGAACTTACTAACAAAGCATAAGTCTGAGAAAGCATAAGTCCATGCTCTTTTCGACTCTACTTATGCACAAGAAAAATGGTTCGTTCGGAATATGTGTGGATAGCCAAGCCATCAACAACATCACCATTAAGTATAGGTATCCTATACCTAGACTTGATGATATTCTTGATGAATTACATGGTTCTACTATGTTTTCCATGATAGACTTGAGGAATGGTTATCACCAGATCTGAATGCGAGAATGTGATGAATGGAAAACAGCTTTCAAAACTAAAGGAGGTTTCTATGAGTGACTAATTATGCCATTCGGACTTTCTAATGCTTTGAGTATTTTCATGAGGCTTATGAATGACGTCCTTCATCCTTATATCATCCACTTTGATATGGTATACTTCGATGATATACTTGTGTATAGCAGGACAAAAAAGGATGGTGAGTAAATCTTAAAAAGATTGGGATTTGAAGTTGGTGTACCTTGAATTTGCATATAATTGATCACCGAGTTATACTACTAGTCATTCATCATTTGAGGTTGTGTATGGAATTAATCCTCTCACTCCAATCGATTTGATTCATATACCATCCAATTCTCAAGTAAATTTTGATGGTAAAGAAGGAGTTCAAGTGATTAAGAAGCTTTATGAGCAAATTCGTTCAAAGATTGACAAGGCTGATGAGTCTTACAAGAAGAAAGCTAATCAACATCAAAAGAAGTCCTATTTTGAACCAGTTGATCTTGTATGGTTACACTTGCAAAAGGAAATATTTCCATCCCACTGAAAGAACAAGCTCATGCCGAGAGCTAACGGCCTATTCAAGGTTCTCGAAAGAATCGATGATAATGCTTATAAGATTGAACTTCCTTGAAGGTCTAGCATTTCGGCAACATTCAACATGGGACACCTTTCTCCTTACTTGGAGGATGAGAACCTTCTAAATTTGAGGTCATATCTCAAACAACCTGAGGAGAATGATGGAGGAGCAACCGACAGATCGAAATAACCCTTAAATTTCAATCTAACTCCATCGGTAAGTCCTACAACTTCGTTGCTCATTAAGGCCAAAAAAGACTTTGGATACACTTTGCTACAGTGGAATAATAATGGAGATGCTACATGACCCAAGTAGCCAACTTTGGAGTGTTGACTTAGCCGACAAAACCCTATTTCTCTAAGATAGTTCTTGTTTTTGTTGCAGACCATTAATATACCAATGAGGGAACTTATCTAAGTTATTTCCTTGGTCATTTGAAGACTTCTCATGATGATTATTTGCTGGACCAGCCTAATGGACGAGATTTCTTAGAGTCCAAGTGCAAATGTCCAAGTCTTTATTTCATTCTAATTTCTAGTTTTCATTTAATGCTTTTCTAGTTGCTAGGAAATAATTACTATCTAGTTCCCATGAGTCTTTTGTTTGGTGTATGCCCTAAAGCAGCCATACTATTATTATATTTTGGGCATTTTATCGTACTTTTAATCTTATTAATGGCAAAGATGTGTTCATTTATTTTGTCATAGTGTTTAAAATGAATGAAGTTCATAAGATCAGTTATGACTAAGCTTATTCTTGAGAGGTTAAGAATATGTATGACAGATTTATAGTTAGACCGATTTTTACACTGTTCCTAGTCAATGGATCATTGAGTAGACATAGATGATCCTATTAAGATCAATGCATTCTAAACTTCACCATTGAGTATTGGATACTCAAGAGGATGATGAGTCACAAGTTATCGGACACTAGATATCCATGTTAGAATGCAAGTACCCGTACTAGATGAGCTCACTAAACAAGACACATTGAACAATTAGCAAAGATGAAAGCTTCATGTATAGGCAATGACTAATCCGCCTCTATACTTAAAGCTTCATTCATGCTTTGGTTAGGTGTAAGTGATCCTCAGACTTGTGGCACAGTGATGGCTTATATGTTGAATGGCTTTGGTTCACAAGTGTGCATATTGACAATTCAACTATCCGCCTTTATACTTGATGTTATACTAATTTTTCAATATACATCCTATTGCTAGTTTAATAACGAACCTAAAGAATGTCACACATCAAAAGTAATATGGGAGGATGTTAATATGGAAGATGGAATTGTAAAGGCATTTTATAAGGATAATTATTGAGATATTTGAATTGAATCGAATCAAATGAGATTTGATTTGAATCTTTTGTTTTTGCACAAACAAATGTGCATATGATGCGCACACAAACCCCAAGATGATTCCATATTGATGTGATGTTTGCGTGCTCCTCAAAGGATAGTTGTGTGCTTTTCTAAGAGATAATAGCACGCATCATGAGGAGATGAGGCATGAGTCATGAGATGACAAGGCACGTCGTTCGAGAAAGATAAGGGAACATATGATAATGATTAGACGTGGGACCTAGCTGGCTAGTTGGTAGGGCCAAATAGTCGTCGGTCAAAGGCAGCTCACCACTACCTTTGACCAGTTGACCAACCAGCTACCGGTTGGCTGGTAGCCAGCAAGGGTGTTAGAGGTCGACTGCTTCCCCCTTCCTTCAAGCCTATAAACACTTAAGGGTCGTATGTTGTTCATGATCACAAAAGAAGAGCATGGATTGCTAGCACAATCAAGGTGATGATCGAGTGCGAGGTTCGTCTTCTGTTCGTCACGAGATTGGGGTGGTATATCAGAACTAGAAGTTTGACATTTGTGAGACTCAAGAACATACAAACTAAATCATCTCGAGTATGCTATCAGAGGTATTCTTGTATCCCTCTTGCGTGTGTGGCTTTGATTTTTGATTAAAATGTACGAATAACCCATGAGGAAGATTCATGTACAAGTTGCTTGGTTTCCGTTGCACTTACTCTATTTTTGATGAAAAGTTTTATTTTTGCTCGTACAAAACCTAACATCTTTACTATTTGGGGATTTCCTATGTTGTTTAGTCCCAATGCCTTTATTAGTTGGTTGATCCTCTAGTCTTTAGTATTGTTTATTTCTTATGTCTGAGTCCCTCTATAAATAGAGGAAGGATTCTCAATTGTAATGAAGATTGTGTATGAATGAGAAATCCTCTTTGTGAGTTGAGTTTAAACCTCCTTTCGCTATCTTTATCTTTACAGAGTGGATACTCCTTGGTGGTAAGCCAAAAACCCTTTATTCTCGATTGGTGGTATAGTCTTTATACCATGGTAGTGAGCTTCTATCGATCCTGATTTTCTTGCTCGACTAGTGTTGTCTTTAGGCCTTGGTAGTGATCGTTACGTTCTATATCATCGACTAGTGGTTCATCCTTTACACCCTTGGTGTGGATCATTCTATCGTTCGTTTTGTATTGTTGGCTAGTGATATCTTTAAGCCACAATATAGCTCAAATCCTATTAGTTCTATTCTGTTCTTAAGCACTTTTCCATATACTTGTCCCAAAATGCCCCATACACCTTCCATACACTTTATCCCTTCATATCAATTGAAACTCTGAATTCCCTACCAACAGAATCACTCGCCCACATACGCATCAACATGAAAATGTTCACTATAGTGTTTCTATTTCAAATTGTGGTACAACATTGAACATTTTGATATACTTTGGGATTAGATTGAACATCTATCAAAACTTGAAGGATCACATTGAACAACTGAAAGTTCGAAGATAACATTAAGCCATGTACCAAAAAGTTCATGGATTATATTGAACAAATGAAAAGTTTGAGGGCGACACTACATATTGAAATAAAGTTCATGAACCATTTGTGTTATTAACTCCCTATTTTCTCTCCTCTTTTTGTTCCCCGATTTGCTACACCTTCTCTTGCTTGACACGTAGATACATTGCCGTCTACCCTTAGCGATTAATCTTGGGTTTCTTTGTTAACAATATACTCCTTATCTTCATTAAGTTGGTATGACATCATCAAATTCTTTTATCCAACCTTCGTAACCTGCTTTTTGTTAACAATATACTACTTATATATTATCCTTTCTTTGGATTGCTCTAGTTTATAGAATATGTGACAGTAATATTAACAGCCAGAAGTTAGCAATCCTATGTTTTGGCCCATTATGATCGTTTTCTAGTTTGTTGAAGCGGTAAACGAATGCGTAGTCAAACGAAAGTTCTCTGGGTTTTCCCTTATGAGAAAATTGAGCTAGCTGGTCCGATACTTGCATCTTTTTCTGTTGTATAGTTTCCTGTCTATGTTTGATAGCAATGTCATTGTTGAACAACCACCACCCCCCGTACTGCCCCCGCTACATGACCCCCACTAGACCCGTTAAATGGGTGTATTTGAGTTGGGTTTGAGTTCGATCATAAATGGTCTAACCAAATTAGCCCATTAACTCGTTTTGACTTATTTATTCATAATGCAAATTTTTTAATTTATACATAACTCCATTCATATTGCTAATACACTTTTTTTTTGGGAAAGGTAAGATATGTATTAGCTTTTCAAAAATACGCGATTACAAGGAAAGCCGAGACACAAAAACCTCGTACCAAGCATGACAACAAAGGATGTCACAAATGGTGCAAAGGTGTAATTGCATGAGATAAGCACCGAAGCGCAACAACCGGCAACTGCCGAACAAAGACAAAGAAAGGCGGCAATACAACCGCAAAAAGGCTAAGAAAAAAAATGATTATATCCAAATCAAAGAAAACTTGTTTCTTATAATTTTTTTTAAAATGATTATATTGCCAAAACACTTCCATGCAATACTAATTTAGTGGATATAAAAAAAATTATTTTTATTATATTTTTTAAATATTTTTTATGTTCCTTTTTTTATTTTTATTCTCTCTCTTTCTTTCCTTTTCCTTTTTTTTCAATGCGAAGTCTGGCGAGGGTCATCGACAGCATGTGAGGCCATGACCCTCTCCCAAATAGCCTCACCTGATGGTGATGAGGGCTTCGGCAGCCCTTACATATGTTGGAATTAGTAAAAAAAGAACAAGGAAAGAAAAAATAAAATAAAAAATTATAAAGAAATTCTGAAAATTTTAAAAAAATTATAAAAATTTGCTAATTGTTAGGCCTCTAAAATAGGTTAAGAGTGAAAGAGAAGGGGCCTCATAAATGGGTTCTTAGATGGGTTTTAAATGGATCTACCATTTATAACTTATTTATTTTGGCCTATTTATTTTGTAAATCCATTATGCTGGAATGCTAAGTTTGTCATGACCTATTTATGCTTATGGGTTATTAAATAGGTTTTTGACCCATTTGAATTTGTCTACCTACCCCTTCAAGATAGTAGTTTATCCGCTTGCTAAGGGGCATTAATTGATAGGGGAACTTGTTAGATTTGACTTCTAGTGGATCTTGCAATTGTGTATAGCAGATGATTAGTTCCTCTATTAGATTAGGATTATTGTGATTTTGGGGAAAATTGTCAAAAAAAATCATAAGCCTTGCAATTTTACTAATTGAGTACCAAACTTATTTACACTTTGCCAATTGAGTCCATCCAATCAATTTTAGCCAGAAATTGCTGACGACGACACCGACCATCTTGCATAGCATGATTTATATATTTTCAATGCTATTGTTTTTCATTATCTGTCTCTTTCCTTGTCTCCCTTTCTTATTCCTTTTGTTGGTGGCTGGCCGCAGACCATGGCCAGGTGAGCTAGGCTCACCAACCGTGACTTTTGGTTGAGTGATGTGTAGCGAGGTTGCCTTAACCTAAGTAAGGGCTTGCCTTGCCCAATCAGGCTAGGGGAGCACTCACTAGAGCTCTTCCAGGTGAGATCTGACCAAGGTTAGCCTAGCCAAGGCTAGATATGGCAAGGGGAGCCTTCGCTGGGGCTCACCCTCACCTGATTGAGCTTCGTCCATGGCGAGTCATCCAAGCAAGGCCAACTCGTCCACCTAGTGTTGACACCTAAATTTTAATTTCAATTTTCATTTATATATTGCAAAAAAAATGAGAATTCATTCTCTCAAAAAAATATTTTCTCATGATTTGCATATTTATTTTATTCATGCATTACATTTGGATCGATTTCCACCAGCAAATTGAGCTTAAATCAAAGAGTTCTGACCCATTGAAACTCTTCAATATTCTGAAAATTAAGAGTTTTAAGCAATTAAAACTCCTAAATTCAAAATTTCTAATCTAATGGCTCTAATTTAATCCTATCTTAGCTAAGCTTAATCCTATGGTTCCTAATGAATCCTACTAGGGCTAGGATTGATCTGACTCTATAAATATTAGCCTAAGCTTAGGGTTCAAGGGGTCGGCAATTTAGAATTTCTAGAGTAAAAAGCTTGATTGTGTCACCGTTTAGCACCAAAAAGCTTGCTGTTTGGAGTCCAAATTGTTGCAGATTTGCTGTTATTCAAAGACGATTCTGCTGCTGTTTGGGCGTGGCTTTGAGACTTTGCTTGAGCAACTCAAGGCAAGATAGTGATGGATTTGAGAATCTTAGTGGTTTGGGGCCCAAATCAAGCTCAAAAGACGTAATTTTGGTCGAATTTCCAGCTTGCGTGCGTGCAGGATTTTTGGCTTGGAAAAGGTAAAAACTCCCAACTTTTGATTGCTAATCTATGCTTGTTAATTTGGTAACTTGCATCATTGTTCTTAGATCCCTTTGAGCACATTAATTTTGCAATTAAAATCAAAAAGTTTAAACTTGTTTCCATCAATTCATGGCTAAAACTGAAAATTGATACCTGTTACATAGAAATTCTAAATTTTCTTTTTTCATGAAATTGGATGAATTTGATGGAATTAGTTGGAAATCCCTTTTTTCAAAAAATTGTTCATAATTTTTTAGATCAAATTGGATGAATCGGAAAAGTTAAGAATTTTGTGAACCAAGAATTAATTTTTTGGCATACACTCTCTTTTGGCCGAATTGATCAATTGGTGGATTGCCCCTTTGCTTTGAATCCTATCATGGTCAATTGGATTATCCTATCCTATAGTTGTTTGACATTATCATATGTTGTGGATAAGGTTTCGCTTTGTCACGGATGAACTCTTGATCTCAATGATTATCTCCAATATGTGATTTGGGTGAAAATGTTTATCCATTGGTTGAGTTGTCTTATCTTGTGATCTTATTTATGTTATCTCTACGTTGTGGATGAGGTTTATTAAATTAAACTTCATCTAATCTTTGAGAAAATTTGAATTGGATAACGTCGGACTTGTTGCGTATAACTCTTTGCTTTGAATGTTTATCTCTAGTATGCGAGGTGATTGGGATGTTATCTGGTAGATATCTTATCTCTTGTAATGCTCTTTAAACTTATTTGATTAAAGATGAGATAAGATTCGATAAAATGTTTATCCAAATTTTTTAGAATTATCTAAAATACTTTACAAATCCTTAAAGATAATTTTCTCAAAAAAAAAACTTAAATCGATCTTTGGATTTGGAAAGTAAACCCCACTTGAGCATTTTTTATCACCCCTCCTATTTGTTTGAAAAATTTAAATTAAATTGCTCACTTTTGCTTCTTATTTTTTGTCATGTTTGTTTGATTGCTTGATTGTTATAAAGTTTGCACATCTTTAAGCAAACATGCCCATAATATATTCTCCCTTTTGTGCCTAGACCCTTCGGAGAATAAATTGCATGCTTTAGCCATGATCTTGTGGAATGAGATGGCAATTTAGGGATGATGTCATTCTACACAATTATCCGCATACTAGTTTGAATCATGCCAAATCTATTTTTATATTATAAATATCATCTAACATAAGTTAAGACTTTGAGAAATTATTTTCTTAGATTAAATTCAATGATAACCCATTTTAAGGCATGCTTTCATAATAGTCATCATTTAATTCGAAAATACAAAGAAAATCATTTTTGTATATACATGGTCATTCATATCACTTTCAAAGCAAATGCATTCAATTCACAATCATCAATGGAAGAGGATTTTTCATGAAACTTGGTATCGAAAGGGCATTAATTTTTTCCAAATTAATGTAATCAAGTCTCCAAACTCATTTTCTCTGGCTCGCAGAAATGAATTAATTCTCCCGTTAATTTATTTAGGTTTCTAATCGACCTACCAAGAACGGTTAGTGGCAGCTCCAAATTGAATAAACTTTGCATGAAAAGAACCTAAGTTACGATTCGGTAGGACTTGGGATAGTCCGAATTAGGTTAGTCAATTAACCTGACAATCCATTAGCCTTTGAATGATTTTTTAGGTCACGACAACATGGCGACTCTACTGGGGATAGATTTTTAATTTTTTGATAAATTGGAGCTATGAGTCGAATTTTTGATTTTCGGAAAATTGAGCTTAATTTTTCGGAAAAGAATAAATAACCTTCACATTTTTGAAAAATTAAATAACTTGTGGACTTAGGCTGTTGATGTTCATGGATTATCCTTGATTGATTCGTTGAGGTTTGCTTGATTGTGAATTGTGGTTGATTTTTGGATCAATTAATTAGAGTATCTCTTGAGTTCTAGACAATTTTTGTTAATGATCATACTAGATTGCACTTTTTTCATGATTGTTTGCAAGTTTACTTGATTTTTGGCATGGAATTTATTTTTTCGCTCTAAAGTGCCATGATTGAGTAAATATTACATATTGTGCATGATTCATGACATTGCATCGGACCTTAAAGTGTTAGATGAGCCTAGGATGGTGTCTAGGCAAGACTCTGCCTGGCCTCAAGATGGAGGAATGGATGACATTGCCCTAGACTCCGACTATGTTAAGAATTCCCCGCTCTAGCCTGAATTTACAGGCATGAGAGGAACTCTTAACATCTCCTAGCTTAAGAGGTGCTGAATAAGACCTAAATAAGTAGGTTCAATTTGCCCTCTAAAGCTTGAAAAAAACTTAGCTAATAAAGCATGCAGGATCATCATTTTACTTGTCTCTAAACTCATGATCTTTGATTGTCATACATATGCTCTTTTCCATACTTAATTCGAGTCAGTAATGGCTATTAGGTGCGTCATTATTTTCATTTATCACTTCATGGGGCACGGAAACATTCGCACTGTTGAGGTAACTAAGGATAATTTGGTTGACTGGCTTGCTCAATTGGATCAAATCGCATGCGAGTATGTGGAGAATAGGCTAGGAAAGCTAATTTTATTGCTGGATATTAACGTCTACACCGGGATCATTCTCGCTTTTAGCTCATTGTTGGGTTTCGCAGACAGCTACTTTCCTACTTGGTAAGCATGAGCTCACCCCTACCTTGGAAGAGTATAGCGTGCTCATTGGTAAGTACCTAGACTCCGAGCTCATTGGTCCATACTTGAAGGAGGATGCCTCTGGAATTTTAATTGAGTTCTTAAAAGTTGAAATTTCAATCATTCAAAAGGTTTTGAAATCAAATTATGGACATTGCTCATTTTCCTTCTTAATTGACTATTTTAACAAAGGCAGATCGTTGCAAAATGGAAAAATCTTTTTATTGGCTTTCTTTGGATTGATAGTGTTTTCTCATCATAAGAACTCCATCAATCCACACATGGCGCACTTTACTCAACAAGTTTGTGAGGAAAAGAATTTTGTGAATGCAATTCTAACTGAAACGTTTATTTCCCCAAAGAAATATAAGCAAGGCAAGGCTAAGGTCCTACGAGCCCCAGCTGAGCTTTTGCAAGTCTGGTTCCTTTCTCACATTAAAGAGTGTCAGGTGTGTCCACCAACACACTTAGAAATTTTACCCCTCCATTGGTCATTTTTAAGAATAAACAAAACGAATGTCCGGATTATCATTTTTCTGAATGGCTAAAGCTCATGAGGCATCCATCCGCCAAGTCCCTCCAATGGCACACTAGCTGGTTCTAACGTAAGGAAACTTGTCTCACCTTTGGCCAAACTGGATTTGTTCCCTTGCTGGGTTTCACAGGGATGTCGCGACCCTAAAAATTTTCTGATCGGTGAAAAAAATTTCCGAGTTAACGGATTATCAAGTTAACTAAATTAACTAATCTAATGCAAACCCTCCCAAGCCCTACCGAATCCCAACTTTGATTTTCATTCGAATAATTTTGAAATTTAGAGTCACCATTAATCATTTTTGGTAGGTCGATTAGAAACTTAAGTAAATTAGTGGGAGAACTAAATTACTTCTACGAATCAGAAATTATGAGTTTGGGGACAAGGTAACACCAGTTAATTAAAGCTAATGTCCTTTTCAGTACCTTAATTCCATGGATATCCTAATTTGACAACTCAGACTTGGTTTACTCCTAAGGCTCTAGCGACGTGTTTTCTTTTTGTATTTTCACTATTTAGATGGAATGCATGTATGTGAGTGATATTTTTTTTGGTATTTTCAAAGTATTAAAAATTCCCTAAAGCCGAAAGAGGGAGTGAGCTAACGACTTCTGTGTAGTGTTGCAACCTCCAACAAATGGCTCGACCTACTCATTCTAGGGTCTGATGATTCAGAAATTAAATTGCAGAAAGTAAATGTAGCAAATCAAGGACCTCCAAGAGGAGCACGGCCTTGGCTCGGCCTACTCATTATGGGGTTTGATGGTGCAGAAAATTAAATTGCAAGAAATTAAATTGCGATAAATAAAGAACCTCCAACGAGGAGTTCGGCCTTGGCTTGGCCTACCCATTCTGGGGTTTGATAGTATAGAAATTAAATTGCAAGACATTAAATTGAAGTAAATAAAGAACCTCCAACAAGGGACTCGACCTTGGCTTGGCCTATCCATTCTGGGATTTGATGGTGCAGAAATTAAATTGCGGTAAATAAAGAACCACCAACGAGGGGCTCGGCCTTAGCTCGGCCTATCCATTCTAGGATTTGATGATACATAAATTAAATTGCAGTAAATAAAGAACCTCCAACGAAGGACTCGGCCTTGGTTTGGCCTACCCATTCTGGGGTTTGATGGTACAGAAATTAAATTGCAAGAAATTAAACTGCAGTAAATAAAGAACCTCCAACGAGGGGCTCGGCCTTAGCTCGGCCTACTTATTCTGGGGTTTGATGGTACATAAATTAAATTTCAAGAAATTAAATTGCGGTAAATAAAGAACCTCCAACGAGGGGTTCGGCCTTGGCTCGGCCTACCCATTCTAGGGTTTGATGGTATAGAAATTAAATTATAGGAAATTAAATTGTAAAGAACCTCCAATAGGTGGATCAACCTTCCCATTCTAGGGTTTGACGGTGCAAAAATTAAATTACAAAAATTAAATGCAAGAGATCTTTACACCACCAAATATGGGGCAGAATCTGCCACAATTTGGGATTCAGATCTTTTAAGTAAAAAATGCAGAAAATTACAATACGAATACGACATGTGAATATGAAACGGCATAATCAAAATGTAAATCAATTCATTAAAGTAATGATATTCTCGAAGACTTTAATGGTTATGATTGTTATCTAATTTGACGAATTTGACTGTCAAATTCAAACCTCGTACCACCTTGTGGATTAAGATTGCGGCTCGAACGACGGGGATGAACTCTTAATTTATGTTGAACGATAAAGGAATTGGTGATGGTAACCCTATAACTTTAAACTCCCACCATCTTCAAAATTCTCTCTCTCTTTTGGTATTTTCTTTCTTTCAAATTTTTCTTCAATCTCCCATAACCATCTCAAACATCCAAAATTTTCTCCCTAAAAAATTCTCCCTCCCAAGGTCACTTCTTTCTCTTTTTATAACCCACTCATCTATCTCTTATTCTAATTTTTCCACTAACTCTTCTTTATCTTATCTTCCTTTCTCTATTCCCATCTTGTTTTTTCCATCTTCTCTTCTCTATCTCCTCTTCTCCATCTTCCCTTCTCCATCTCCTCTTTTCCATCTTGCCTTCTCTATTCTAGTTTTTTCACTAACTCTTTTTTTTATTATTTACAAAATAATCCCTCAAATATTAAGTATTTGTACTCTAGTCCTTGAGATTTTAAGTATTTACAATTCAGTCCCTGGAGAAATATTTCCTTAAGTTCAAATCTCCTCATAATTTTCAGTACACCTTCCCTATGCTTAGTCGAAATTCACCGAATGTCAAATTTAAGCTCGTTTCTTGCCCCTAAAAATAATGCAAAATTTAATTAAAGCCCTTTTGCAAAATTGAGTCATCCTAGGCATAATTGAGCTAAGATGAAAATTAGAAATATTAGAAAATAATGTCACAACTCTTAAGAGTGAAAAATGAAAATAAATTAACTCAAATTGAATTTTTTTAGGCTTGATTCGAGATTATGCTTGTGATGGAATACACGATCACGAATTTTGATTTTTTTAAATTTGCGATGGCCAACATGAAAAACGATTTAAAAGAAGAATATTGACTATTTTTATGTATTTCTGTGGCCTCAAATGCTATTATTTGTCAAATATTTTCCTAATTTCTAAAAAATATAAACAAAATAAAAACAAATTATTTTTTTTTCAAAAAATGGTTGCCTAACCTTAGCCAAGACTTCCAAAATTGATTTTGTAAATTTCTTATTTTTTTTCTTGATTTTGTTTATGAATTTTTAAAAATAAAAATACTGAAAATATAAAAAATCATTTTTTGGTCAAAATTGGTTCCCTAGGCTTGACCAAGATCTCCAACGTTGAATTTTTTAATTTTATGAATTTTTATAAATTTTGTATTAATTTTAAAAGAGAAAGGATGACTAAAAATTAAATGTCAACAAGGGACAGCATAGTGCTACCCACCTAGCGTCATCCGTTAGTTTGGTTGTGTGCAAAAGATGCCTCCGCCCCTCCCAGCTGAGCAGGTTCACCTGAACTTTGAGAATCTTATTTTAGAGCACGAAGAGACAGTTATCTCCACTCGTTATCTATGGGCGGCTTGCCAGCTAACTATGTAAGCTCAGTTTCCCGAGAAAGCCGTTAGAGCTTGTTGAGGAGGCTTATTGGTCCACTAAGGAATATCGTTTAAAACACTCCATTCCCAAAGCCTAGCGTCCAAAGCTTCCTAATATCACTCCATCCTGGTACCTCAACAATAAACTCAGACGCTTACTAGCCGAGGCATACGAGGAGATTACTATGGCGAAAAAGGCCCTCAAGCGGTCAAAGACCCAAGCCAATCATCAGAACAAGAGATTGAAGGATGGAGCCGGGCCCTCGAAGTGATAGGCTTTTGTGTTTAAGTTTATCGAGTCATGTCTTTCCGTTCATGTCTTTTCAATTCTAAGTTGCTGGTCTAGACATTTATATTGCAAGCTCATGAATTTGTAGTACTTTTTGCTAATTTAAGTTTAATGAAGGATCCTGTTTCTAGTTGAACTTACTGTGATGCGTGAATTTTCAAATTTTTTGGGCCCAAATCTGAAATGGCTTGTCTTCATAAGAAATGTTTAGAAGATCATGTTCTATCTTGACAAATATTTTGAGATCAATCCAATGCGTTTTCTATTTATGGTGGAATTAATGGTTAAGGCAAAAGCAGTATGAAATTTCATAATTTTTCGACATCACTCCCACCTCACCATTTACCACCAATAAATGAGCCCTTTTGAATGAAGTCAAAACATGAAAGTTGGAGATTGGGATTTGAACAAGTGGTCTGGAAATTTTGGGACATTAATTTGCATTTTTAATGGGCCACATTCTTTAGACAAAAATCGGATAAAACTGTTTTCTAGACAACATTTTTCCAAAGAAGCATTAAACTGTATTGATCCATGCACTTTTGGCCTTGTCACAAAACGCGAAAGTTGTTCATATTTGTTTCAGCTACATGCTCACAAATTTTGACAACATTTCAATCATCCTATGAATTTTCATGAATTTTTTACTAAAATCTGACGGAACTAAAATTTTCCCGAGTCACGGTCGTGAGTCAAGTCAGGTCAGGTGAGTTAATTTGGTCTAGACCGTGGATCGATTCATCATCTCTCTTAATTATATTGATCATGTTGATACCTTTTGAAGATAATTCATAACGGATCGCCCACACCCCCATAATACTCGATCAGTAGTTAGAAAAATGGCTAATCAAGCTGAGATCGCAGCCATTGTGGAGAAGAAATTGAAGGAACACATGAGTACTATGAATGATCGGATGGCCACTTTGATGACCTAGGTGGAAAATTTAATGGTCAAGCAGCAACAGATCAATTCCAGCTCTCAGTCAGGAACTCTAGCCTCGACTCGCCAAGGCCTCCATCCTGACAAAACTCACATGATGAATGATGATCCCACAATATCTTTGGATGATATCATTTTGACAGGCACCGATATGCCTCCTAAGACCTCGGTTGCTCAACATATTCTCACTCCTTCTTCAACCATGAATGATGAAAATGCTAAGCTTATAGCAAGGCTCAAGCAAAGGATACGCGATGTTAAAGGGCCCAAAGTTTTCCCCCGATCGACTTATCGGTGTATACTAGGGTGCAAGTGCCAGAGAAGTTTAAGATGCCGACCTTTGAGAAGTATTATGGCACGTCCAACCCTCTACAACACATTGAAATGTTTCAAGGCCTCATGAATAAATATGTTTCAAATGGACCCCTGATGGTCCAAACCTTCCAAGCAAGTTTGAAGGATGCTGCAATGACATGATACACTAATCACCAGATCAACCAAAAAGATTCATGGGAAGAGGTGGCCAATACTTTTATTAGACATTTCAAATTTAATCTCCACATCACCATCACTAGGGAGGATCTAGAACGGGCTGAACTGAAAAGGGGTGAGACCCTTAAAGAATATGCCACCCGTTGGAGGAGTATGGCATCCCAAGTCATGCCTGAGCCTCCTGAGCGTGATCTAATGAAGTTGTTTGTGGCCACACTTTCGCAGTCAATTCATTCGAGAATTCTAGTGACGGCTGTTCAATCCTTTAGCCAATTGGTTTCTATGGGTGAAGAAATTGAGTCTAGGCTTAAGAAAGGATGGTATGGAGATTCAAGCTCGTCTAGAAAAAGATTTTTTGGTGTGAAAAACAATGAGTCAGTCCCTAAAGTAAACATGGGTTACATTCGAATGCAGCAAGTTCAAGCTCCATGAGTGCAATTTGCTCCCCAACAAGCACCTATTTATGGGAGACTAATCCAGTAGAACTCACGACCGCAGCGTAAGCCACATCAATTCACACCTCTCCCAGGTACTTTATCTCAAATTTTGACAGTGCTTAGAAAGAAGAATTTGCTTAGTTCCGAGCCACAAAAGTCTGATCCCGCTAGCTTTACCAAGTGCGATCCATCGAAGAAATGTGATTATCATAGAGGTGAAGTGGGTCATTCAGTGGAGGATTACTAGGTCCTCAAGCATTGAATCCAAGATTTACTCGAGACTAGAGCATTTGCACTCAAACCAACTGGTAAACCTAATATGCAGAACAATCCTTTGCCCAATTATGAGAGCCTTGTGAATGCAATTTTTGGCCTAGAAGCTAAGTGAGTCAGGAGTTTTAAGGTTCGTATTTCAAATATTTTTGAAGCACTAGTCCGAGCAAGTTACTATCGAGTTGGGGAAGTGGTATTCCTACCTAAAGTACGAGAGAAGGTTGATGCGTTGGTGAAGGATGGGATGATCGGATGTGTTAATGAGACAGGTATGGTAGCAACTGTGTCCCAGGTTGTCATAGATTGGGATCAAGAACTGGCCGAATTGACCAACGACCGGATCAAGTCGAAGCTTGAATTAAGCCGACATGCCTCGTCTTGAGGATGCTTTCGATGAGGATTTAGGGGTTTTCACCCCAAAGGCACTAGAAAGTTTTATTGTCGTGTCACCTCAGCCATTCAAGTACAAGAGTAACAAATTTGTCCCTTGGTCCTATGATGTGGATCTAGTGACAAGGTCTGGTCGTGTTTACTCGGACAACCAACTCACAAAACAAGTCCCCGATAAGGAGGCGAAGGAGTTTCTAGCTGTGATCAAGGCCAGTAAATATAGTGTCATGGACCGATTATGAAAGATACCCGCTGAGGTATCTTTACTTGAACTGCTACAGAGGTCTGAGAAGCATCGGGCACCTTTGGTGAAGATTTTAAGTGAGGTCTATGTTCCAGAGAACATCAATAAAGACAAGCTTGAAGGGTTTGTTGGATCAATCCTGCTCAAGGATCAGGTAGCGTTTTCTGGAGAAGAGATACCAAAGGAAGCACAGGGGCACAATAACGCTCTTTATATATCCGTTAAGTACAAGCAAACTCATCTAGCTCGTGTGCTCATAGATAATGGTTTGGCTCTAAATATATGCTCGCTATCTACTTTGAAGCGTTTGAGTATCGATCTGGCTAAGATGCAAGCGACCAAAACCTTAGTCCAAGCATTTGACGGGATGAAGAAGGAGGTAGTGGGGCAAATCAACTTGGAACTTCAAATAGGGCCTTCTATTTTTAATGTCCTTTTCCAAGTATTGGATATTCCATCCTCATTCAACTTTTTGTTAGGTCGACCGTGGGTCTACAATGCTAGTGCAGCACCATCCAGCCCTCATCAGAAAATTAAATTTGTGGTCGAGGCAAAGCTGATAACCATCTATGGGGAAGAAGATCATCGAATCTACAATGGAACGGCCATTCCTTATATTGAGCCTGATCATGAAGAGGAAGATAGTTACCATGCTTTCGAGCTAGTGTTTGCTATTCATGCTTCCCAAGATGCACCTTTGTCAGTTTCTAAACTGTCTAGCACAGCACTCATGGTTGCTAAGGTCATGGTTATGAATGGTTTTACACCAGGCATCAGACTTGGTAAGAGCGGTCAAGGTATCCGTAGTCCGATTGAATTAATTGGCGAATCCCACATAGCTGGTTTGGGATCTCATGGAGTGGAACACCATGTACGAGGAAGTTATGCCTGAGGTCGGGGTCAAGGGCAAGTCGGGGGAGGAGCTCGTGGTCGAGGGAGAACTAGCCATAGCCCTTTACCACCCCCACTTTATCGGACTTTTCACTCGGCAGGAGTGATTGGCAGTTATGAGCACTTTGAGTCCCACTCTAGTCGATGATGATCTCAGTCTTGTATTCCTAGATGAAGAGAGCCAGAACAAGCTTGAATCCATGTTAGTTGACTCTACTAATATGGAAGCTGATGTCCTTTCTCTCATCGCTTACTTGGAGGGATTATATGTGAGTGCTATATTTGAATAGTCGATGGATATTGACATGTTCAACAACGCGGCTAACGCGGATGATCCGAAAGCTACTGTACTTTACTTTGTCAAGAAGCCCTTGGAGCAGTCCATGAACGCAACATTTGATGATCCGTTGGAGGGTTTGGATTCAGAGTAACATCTTTATATTTTTGCACTCCCCTGCGTGGGAATTTTTATTGCTTTTTAGGGATTTCTTGTTTCAATCTTACAGCATTTTAGGATTTCCCTTTCTAATAAGATGTAATTTTTTATTCATTATCAATAAAATTACATAAGTTTTTCCACCATTTTAAGAATCTTGTTAAGGTATACCAAACTGACCCGATGACGATAACTATCGATCGAAAAATATGATCCATGGTAAGCACTGAGGGTTAGGCTTCTCAAGAATTCTCATCTTGAGGTCTTCAAAAACAAAAGAATTTTCAAGAAAAACCGTTTGAAAATGGCTAGCAGGCAATTTAACCTTCATTGTCCTGCTGATCTATCCACTTTATGTTTCAGAATTAATTCATGGGCAAAGGCGGAGATTCTTAACTCTAGCTATGCATCTCGATCGATCCTTAGATGAATCTACACAATCCATGCATGAGTTTTGGACCCCATAGCTCATAGTCAAGTTAGAAGACCTGATTGATCCTGTAGCAGCTTATACATCAGATTATCAGCCAATGGAAGAACAAATCATACTTCAACCTTGATCATACCATATCAGCTGATAGAAAGTGGGGCAAAGCCAAGGCCACTCAATCTGCAAGGCAGTATCCTCATTTAAGCTTCACCAATTTTGAAAATGACATTTTATTTTCCTTCTTGTAGGGCAAGTATCGGATGGAATGTTTGCCAAAGCTTGAAACAAAATTCTTGCTATTTATCATACTTAGGAGGCAATCCTAGATCTTTACAATGCTATGGCCACCTAATACAGTCTATTCTGACAGCAGATGGGGCAAAATGACTACGATCCCAAACTTGGGAAAGGGAGTATGTCTTTTCTATTTCATGCCACTTTCAAGATGATGCTCAGTTTTTCTTCTTGTAGGGACATGTGACCGATATGACAATCATCTTCGCTTGATAGCTAAAGCATCTCGAGTCCTTACCTGATTTATTTCACACACATTTCTCTTTGTGCAGGGGCAAAAGCCAGGAACGAGTCTTTCCTAATCCAAGGATTAAGCTTTCAGACTTGCTAAATCCATTTGCATATGCAGGGGCAATCTACAGTCCCCATTCCTGGGAGTTTTCTTGTAAATCTGAACATGTTTGCATAGTTCATTTCTTAAGAATATGCATGAGTTCTTCATAAAACTATCATGAGTCATTGCTACATTTTGCATGCTTAAAAGATGCTCACATGTTGCAATTTTATCTGTATTGCTAATTTTCAATGGGGATGAGTTTTAATTAAGCAATATGTTATATTCTATAAAAATGACTATATTGAATGAGGAATGTCACGACAATGAAAGGCAAGTCATTTCCATACACGTCCAGTATATTATTTCACAAGACAAATTGGGTGAAAAATTCAGTGCTGATAAGGTAAGGGTTATCTCGCGAAAAGTAAGATGACCAAAGTGATGAGAGGCATTCATTTCCTCTATCATACACACTACAGGTTATCTTTTGTTTAACTTCTTTAAGCAAAGGTTCTTTTCTTACCCCTGTCAGAAACAGCCCCACATTGGAGCAATTACTAGAAAGTTCAAGTGGTTAGAATTTTCTTGCTTTCATTTACATCAATCTTCAAGTATATTTATTGCATGAGAATTTTCTGTTAGCTCGAGTGCCTTAGACATGACGAAGAGCATTTCTTTCTATATCCATACACACTATACCCTTTGCTTACCCAATTTGAGTAGTGAATCCATTCCATAACCCAATTGGTGATCATCCCTATGGTAAATCAAAGGGATCATGTCAAACTGTTGAGACAACTAAAGTTCAAAGCAATTGGGACAATTGGAAGCTCAGAGAAAGGTGTGAAGAAAGGACTCCATCAAGAGAAGCTCTCTTCCAAGAAAAATTCTCTCTCTTTCTCAAAAAAAAAAAAGAAAAAAAAAGAAGAGAGTCAAGGAAAATTTCTCAAAAAAAAATTCTTTCTCAAAAGGAGAAGAGAAAGATGAAAAAAAAATGAAAAAGAGAGACACTTCGACAAAAACATGGTCGATGTGCAAAAGTATTCCTCAAAGAAAAGGGATCATTTGAAGGTTTGCTTGTAAAATAATTGCCAAAGCAAAAACATGAAGACTAGATGATCACCAATTTTCATGATTCATGATATATCCTTTTGTTATAAATAAGCCATTCATTTCAAGCCTACCTAAGCCTACGTTACAACCCTTATCGAAGTCTCTTCAAATTATGGTACTTGAGTTAACGTAGGATTTTATATGCTTATAAATATTGCTTGAAGAAGTGCGAGCAAGTTTTTTCTATCTCGTCTTTGCAGGATTTCTGACTTGTAGACCTAATGCCACTATGATCATATTTTATTCAAAGCCAAATAACTCACACAAGTCTCCTTCGTTAAACCTTTGATCAAGCCTTACGTTTACGATCCTTTTAAAGACCTCTCAGATTAGTCAGGTTATACTGATTGCAAGAATACTCGAACCCTTGTCAAGCATGATGATTGTTCTGAGTGATTATTATACCTACATTAAAAGTTGGGATTAAATGCTTTTTTCAAGAAAGTGAGTGAAAGTCCTTTCTGACTGAAATTTCATCATTCGATATGACCAAATTTGTCAAAAGGATCAGACATATTTTCTTATTGATAAATTCTCCGGTGAAGTTTGGTAATGTAAATAGATTCATGAATTTCATTTTCTTTATCTATGCAAATGTGTTATTCTAACCATGAATCAAGTAATAATGTTTTTCACTTCATGTCTATCGAGTGAAATAGGTAGCACGCATCTTTTCATATTCACCCATTTGGAACAGGTGATATGTTTTTCATTACGTTTTTACTGCGTGGAATAGGTAGTACGCATCTTTTCATATTCACCCATTCGGAACAAGTGATATGTTTTACATTACGTGTTTACCAGGTGGAATAAGTAGCACGCATCCATTTGGAACATGTGGTGTTATTTCTCATTTCGTGTTTACCGAGTGGAATAGGTAGCACGCATCTTTTCATGTTCACCTATTTAAACATGTGATATTATTTCTCACTGTGTGTTTACCGAGCGGATTAGGTAGCACGCATTTATTTATGTTCACCAATTGAAACAGGTGATATTATTTTTCATTTTGTGATTACCGAGTGGAATGGGTAACACGTATCTTTTGAATATTCATCCTGTTGATTTATCTTGTGTGTTTACTCAGGCATCACAAACCTATTCCATGTTCGTCGAGTGGATTAGGCAGCATGACTTTCATTTTTTGTGATCACCGAGTGAATTAGGTGTCATAAATCCCTTTCGTGTTCATCGAGTGGATTGGATATCGCGACCTAATTTCATGTTCGTCGAGTGAATTAGGCAGCATGATTTTCATATTTTATGTTCACCGAGTGGATTAGGTGTCACAAACCCCTTTCATGTTCATCAAATGGATTAGATGTCACGACCCCTTTTTGTGTCCGCCGAGTGGATTAGGCGCAATAATTTTTTATTTTGTGTCACCAAGTGGATTAGGTGCACAACCTAATTTCATGTTCACCGAATGGATTAGGTGACATGGTCCTTCTCGTGATTACCGAGTGGTATAGACAACATGTCCCTTTCAATCATTTTTTTATTGTTTCAAATCATATCATGCGTTGTTTCGCATTTGTAGGAAACTACAAGTAATAGATAGGCAACTCGGTACTTTGAGAACCCTACTTTGAATGGATTAGAAAGTCGGTAATCACGGGAACTGATAGCATTATGAAGCATTCCCTCATTTGGATGTTTTTATATACGATCCATATGCAAGGCCTTTTACCCCTCTATAGAAAGTAAGAAGCCTCGACATATGTTCCTTACTGTCTGCATTTTTGCATATCATGTATAATTTCATTTGCATAGAAAATGGGATTAAAACCCCACCAAAAATTTCATTAATCATTTGCATTGTCAAAATTTAGGTTCAATTTGATCTTTGAGCGAAACCTCTGCAAGCCTCCATTCAAAGAGGGGCAGCTGTTGACACCTAAATTTTAATTTCAATTTTCATTTATATATTGCAAAAAAATGAGAATTTATTCTCACAAAAAATATTTCCTCATGATTTACATATTTATTTTATTCATGCATTACATTTGGATCAATTTGGACCAGCAAATTGAGCTTAAATCAAAGAGTTCTAACCCATTGAAACTCTTTAATATTATGAAAATTAAGAGTTTTTAAGCAATTAAAACTCCTAAATTCAGAATTTCTAATCTAATGGCTCTAATTTAATCCTACCTTAGCTAAGCTTAATCCTATGGTCCCTAATTAATCCTACTAGGGCTAGGATTGATCTAACTCTATAAATACTAGCCTAAGCTTATGGTTCAAGGGGTCGGCAATTCAAAATTTCTAGAGTAAAAAGCTTGATTGTGTCACCGTTTAGCGCCAAAAAAGTTTGCTGTTTAGAGTCCAAATTGTTGCAGATTTACTGTTATTTGAGGACTGTTCTGCTACTATTTGGGCGGGGCTTTGAGACTTCGCTTGAGCAACTCAAGGCAAGATAGTGATGGATTTGAGAATCTCAGTGGTTTGGGGCCCGAATCAAGCTCAAAAGACGTAATTTTGGTCGAATTTCTAGCTTGCATGCGTGCAGAAGTTTTGGCTTGGAAAGGTAAAAACTCCCAACTTTTGATTGCTAATCTATGCTTGTTAATTTGGTAACTTGCATCATTGTTCTTAGATCCCTTTGAGCACGTTAATTTTGCAATTAAAATCAAAAAGTTTAAACTTTTTTTCCATCAATTCATGACTAAAACCGAAAATTGATACTTGTTGCAAACAAAATCCAAATTTTCTTTTTTTCATGAAATTGGATGAATTTGATGGAATTAGTTGGAAATCCCTTTTCTTGAAAAATTGTTCATAATTTTTTAGATCAAATTGGATGAATAGGAAAAGTTAAGAATTTTGTGAACCAAGAATTAATTTTTTGGCATACACTCTCTTTTGACCGAATTGATCAATTGATGGATAGCCCCTTTGCTTTGAATCCTATCATGGTCAGTTGGATTATCATATCCTATAGTTGTTTGACATTATCATATGTTGTGGATAAGGTTTCGCTTTGTCGCGGATGAATTCTTGATCTCAATGATTATCTCCAATATGTGATTTGGGTGAGGATGTTTATCCATTGGTTGAGTTGTCTTATCTTGTGATCTTATTGATGTTACCTTTATGTTGTCGATGAGGTTTATTAAATTAAACTTCATCTAATCTTTGAGAAAATTTGAATTGGATAACATCAGACTTGTTATGGATAATTCTTTGCTTTGAATGTTTATCTCTAGTATGTGAGTTGATTGGGATGTTATCTAGTAGATATCTTATCTCTTGTAATGCTCTTTGAACTTATTTGATTAAATATAAGATAAGATTCGATCAAATGTTTATCCAATTTTTGAGAATTATCTAAAATACTTTGCAAATCCTTAAAGATAATTTTCTCAAAAACTTAAATCGATCTTTGGATCTGGAAAGTAGACCCCACTTGAGCATTTTCGATCACCCCTCCTATTTTTCTAAAAAATTTAAATTAAATTGCTCACTTTTGCTTCTTCTTTTTTTGTCATTGATTGCTTGATTGTTATGAAGTTTGCATATCTTTAAACAAATGTGCCCATAATATATGCTCCCTTTTTATGCCTAGACCCTTCGGAGAATAAATTGCATGCCTTTAGCCATGATCTTGTGGAATGGGATGGCAATTTAGTATAGAATTTCGTGTTCCTCCCTTTGGTAACAAGGGATGATGTCATTCTATATAATTATCCGCATTCTGGCTCGACTCTCCGAGGATGTAGCGGGTAAAATTCTTCTTTAGCCTAGACCTTTGGGAATGAGAGAATTTATCAAAAAAATCAAAATTAAAAGGTATATTATGGGCATTTTTGTTTATTTTTGTTCAATCTTTGCCTTTTGATTATTTGTTTCATTAAATAAAAAACCCCAAAAAATAACTCTCATTTTTAATAGTTAATCATGCCAAAAGTCTATTTTTATGTCATAAATATCATCTAATATAAGTTAAGACTTTGAGAAATTATTTTCTTAGATTAAATTGGATGATAACCTATTTTAAGGCATGCTTTCATAATGGTCGTCATTTAATCCGAAAATACAAAAAAAATCATTTTTGCATATACATGGTCATTCATATCATTTTCAAAGGAAAAGACATTCAATTCATAATCATCAATAAAAGAGGATTTTTCATGAAACTTGGTACTGAAAGGGCATTAATTTTTCCCAAATTAATTTAATCAAGTCTCCAAACTCATTTTCTCTAGTTCGCAGAAATAAATTAATTCTCTCGTTAATTTATTTAGGTTTCTAATCGACCTACCAAGAACGGTTAATGGCGGCTCCAAATTGAATAAACTTTGCATGAAAAAAACCTAAGTTGCGATTCGATAGGGCTTGGAATGGTCCGAATTAAGTTAGTCAATTAACCTGACAATCCGTTAGCCCTTGAATGATCATTTAGGTCGCGACACCCAGCATGGCAGTCATCGAAGAAATGAAGAAAGAAAAAACCTACTATTTAGAATTGTTCATGTCAGAGTCGACCATGCCACTAGGACGACTGGCATCCACATCAGCAAATTCTGGCCGAAATTGACCAAATGAACTCAACTAGCAAAATATGAAAACTTTTATGACTCAATTGAAAAAATTGGTAAAATGAAAAGGTTTATGATTGAATCGACACAAGTACGATAAATTTTAATCTTTTTCAACAATTCTCTAGGGTTGATGATAGCCAGTATCCGAGAGTTTGAAGATTGTTGTTCTTCATGACATAAGATTCTTTTGCTTTGGCCATGAATTGCATGACCAACTTAACAAATCATTTGTGATTGTCAAAAATAGATGTGTTCCGAGAGACCATGTTGGATTCTCTTAAGGGAGATAATACTCCAAGGTATTCATTCGGATCCATTTTCTCTCGAAGACGAATGAAACAAAATTGGGGTACCAACGTTCTAGAGACTCAAATCCTCGGACACTTTCAAAGTAATTTGACAAGATTTATTTATGCCTTTTTTTAGTGTAATTTCGCATTATAGATTTGGGTAAATTGCACAAAACCCTTAAACTTTGAGGGTAGTATACTTTTGGGGTTTTTTTTCCAATTTAGGGTAAAAAAATTTATTTACAAAATTAGGAAAAAAAAACTTATTTACCAAAATAGGGCCCATGCAGCACTTAAAATACTGCATGGGCCTTGTGCGGCAATTAAATTGCCGCACAAGGCCTGTCCAACAATTAAATTGCCGCCCAGGTCCATCCAAGATTGGGCCATTCTATTAATTTCGTTTTTTTATTATATTACTGCCCAATGGGCCCGTGCGGTAGCCCAATTGCCGCACGGGCCCAAAAATGGCCCAAGCTCTTCTTTAAAAAATTTTAATTTTGTATTTTTTATTACATTATATTTATAATATTTATAATTATTTATTATTTTTATTTTTGAATCTTATTTTATAACATAATAATTAATAATTAAATTTATCTAATTATAAATATTTTAAATATATATAAATAAAAACAAGTACAAAGTATGAAATTATTAATAATTAATTGAATAATCTACTAAGATATATGTAATTAATTTAATTAATATGTAAATAATTAACAAAAAATATTCACGGGGCCCATGTTGCAACATTTTTTTAATTTCATATTTTTTTATGTGTATTTAATTATTTTATAATTATAACATTTTTATTTAAATAAATTTGTAAATATACTTTTTTATTTTGAAGCTCATTTTTATAATGTAATAATTTATAATTAATTACAAATTTATCAAGATATATGTAATTAATTTAATTAGTATATAAATAATTAACGAAAAATATTTATAAAACTCTTGCAGTTGCATTTTTTAAAATTTCTTATTTTTATGTCTTTTTAATGATTTTATATTTATAAAATTTATATTTATACCAATTTTTAAACATAATTTTTTTTATTTTGAAGCTTATTTTTATAACATAATTATCAATAATTAATTGAAATTTTTATATTTTTTATTTTTATTATACTATATTTACAACATTTATACTTATACAAATTTGCAAAAAAAAACATTTTATTCTGAAGCTTACTTTTATATCATAATTATCAATAATTAATTAAAGTTTTTTAATTTCATATTTTTATATTATATTTATAACATTTATAATTATATAAATTTGTAAATATAATTTTTTTTTATTTTGAAGCTTATTTTGTAACATAATTATAAATAATTAATTATACAATTTATTAAGACATATGTAGTTAATTTAATTAGTATTCAAATAATTAAAAATTAATTTTATATAATTATAAATATTATCAATATAAAATAATTAAAAACAAGTAAAAAAATGAAATTTAAAAATAATTCTGCCACATGCGCCTTGTAAATATTTTTTATTAATTATTTAGATACCCATTAAATTAATTACATATGTTTTAATAGATTTTTCAATTAATTATTGATAATTACATCATAAAAATAAGCTTCGAAATAAAAACAATTGTATTTACAAATTTTATATTAACAAATTTTATAAGTATATAATATTTAAAAACATGTAAAAATAATAAATTTAACAAAATACTATCGTACAAGCCTTGTAAATAATTTTTATTAATTATTTACATACTAATTAAATTAGTTACATATATTTTAATAAAATTTTCAATTAATTATTAATAATTATGTTTAAAAAAATAAGCTTCAAAATAAAAAAAAAACTATATTTACAAAGTTATTTAAAATTAAATTTTTTAATTATAAAATAATTAAATACACATAAAAATATGAAATTTAACAAATGCTGTAGCATGGGCCTCGTGGATATTTTTTACTAATTATTTACATATTAATAAAATTAATTACATATATCTTATTTGATTATTCAATTAACTATTAATAATTTCTTATTTATTACTTGTTTTTAATTATTTTATATTTATAATTAGATAAATTTAATTATTAATTATTTACACACTAATTAAATATAACTTAATAAATTGCTTAATTAATTATTGATTATTATGTTATAAAAATAAGCTTCAAAAATAATAATAATAAAATACATTTATAAATTTATATAATTATAAATATTATAAATATAATATAATAAAAAAATATGAAATTAAAATTTTTTTAAAGAAGGGCTTGGTCCCTTTTTGGGCCCATGAGGCAATTAGGCTGCCATACGAGCCCGTTGAGCAGTAATATAGTAAAAAATGAAATTAATAGAAAGGCCCAATCTTGGATGGGCCTGGGCGGCAATTTAATTGCCGTACGAGCCTTGCGCGGCAATTAAATTGCCACACAAGGCCCGTGCGGCATTTTGAATGCCACACGGGCCCTATTTTGGTTAATATGTTTTTTTACCCTAATTTTGTAAATAAATTTTTTTAGCCTAAATTAGAAAAAAAAAACCCATACTTTTGCTCCTAAGTTTTCAATTGTTATTCAATAGTCTCGCGAACTTTCACTTTATTACAGCTATCAACCATCCTTTATTTTTTTCCTCTTAGCATATTTCATTGCACATGACCTTAAGAGGTAAAAGTATATTTTCTTCTCTTTTCTCAAAGAAAAGCTCTCTTTTATCACTAAGAGTTAAAAGATGAAGAAAAAAAAAGTATATAGAAAAATTGGCAAAACTCAATTACTATTACTAATAGAATTGAATGCTTAAAAAATATTTAAAAAAATTGTTAAAATTTGATATATATATATATATATATATATATATACACACACATACAGCAACTACAGTCTAAGTAAATTTTTTTTTATCTATATTTAAACAGTTATAATCAAATGTAGAAATCAATTGATGGTAAAAGAATCTAAACCAATCATATGAGGGAATGATGCCCTCAAAACAATAAATAGACTGATTAAATGGATCTGAGGTGATGTTTTCAATAACATTTTATTTATCAATAGATTTTTCATATTAATTATTCATTTAACAATACATGACGAGTATCCAATTTCTGTAATTCATCTTTCTTTCCGCCTCTTTTGCTTTTTAATTAATTTTTTTATACCTGAAATATTCATGATATATATTAGTCAATTTATCTATTCCCATTTTTTGTTATTTTCCTTTTTTTTTTGCAACAATCAATGGTCAAACAAATATTTCCTAAAAAAATTAGATGAGAGTAAATTTATACGTCTTAAATGTCACATGTTAATAGAAAATAAAATGGAATTTTAACAATTAAAATAAAATTAAAGTACATGGGAGTAATATTGAGCGGTTTAAATTTTAGAAGCAAACATGTATCACCTCAAAATTTTGATAGAAATCTGTGTAATTTTGCCCATGATATTGTATATTATTTTTTTAGATAAAGGGAGGCCCAACCAAACCATCTTTTATCTCATTCTTATTAATTTTTTCTTGCCTCATGCTTTTAGAAATTCCAAAAAGGCAAAGGAAAGAAGTTTTTTCTTTTTTGCTACATAAAGAAGAGATTCCTTGGATTAGATCATTCCTTACGTATCAATAATCTAAAGAGAACGAATAAAGTATGTTATCATCGCTTTTCTACAACTAATCCCGTCTCTCTCCCTCGCCTCACCAGACAACTAACCTCTCAAGAAAATTTAGGAGAGATCTTTTCACCTCGTACGATAGCGACTGGAACTTCTCAAATATTGTAGTAAACAAAAGATAAAAATACTGCATACCAAAAGTACATGCCGCTGAAGAATATGTACATGATGATTCATGGGCATTGACCATGTATTACGGTCGGTATAGAAATCAATGGAGACACCTCTAGAATCAAAAAACTCCAATGTCAACCAAAATGAAGAAAAAAATAACAACAATTGCAATGTTTTGACTCCCTGGAAATACATTTACTCCTGGGGACATCCAATCTCCTCCTATTTACACATCCATGGATTTCCAAATTCTCTTTTTTGTTTTTGTGGTTTTTTACCTAGATTTCGAATGATTTTCCTAGGACAAATCCCTGGTCGTCCTCATCCGAACATGGACAACATCCCAACACAACCTAAATGCTACTCAAACCACCACCGATTTGGGGGGGTGGTCCTGGTGGGGTCCCAAAGGAATACGAATCCTTGGAGAAAACGCTCTGCATCGAGGACTTGTTAGAACCGATGTGAATGTCCGTGAAGTCCGTGATGTGCCCTGGCTCCGTGATCTTGACGCGGTCGATGTCTACCTCGCCGGTCAGCATCTTAACCGCCGTTGACATCCTGGGCCGGCACTTGGCTGCTTCCTGGACGCAGAGTAGGCCCACCTTGATGAATCTGACGGCCTCCTGTCCCGGGTGTCCGTTCGCACCTAAAACCGGGTCTACTATTTTCCGTAGCTCGTCTTCCGTGTGCGCCTCCCATGCCTGACCAAATATAAAAGCCATGAGGTTTCTTCTTAGGTTCATTTGTTGGATTCAGACTTTGCCTGCCTGCCGAACGTTTTGACTTTTTAAAGGAAAGACGACAGCAGATTTTTCGGGGATTAAGGTGGATGCGTTAATGGTAAATACATGTTCTTTTTGTCCAAATCCAGGAATCCGATGAAGGAAGAGAAAGAACAGGGTGTAGGATTGCTACCTTTTGAACAAGGTGCTGTTCTCCGTGCTCCAGGTCGAAGGCCAAAACTGGTCGACCGCTGATTACTTCCAGCAGCAACACCCCGAAGCTATAGACATCTGATTTCCTTGTCAAGCGGCCACTGATGGCATATTCAGGAGCAAGATAACCTCTGCAATTCACATTCAATCAGAACTTTCATCAGGATATAATCGTAGTTTGCGTTAACCTTTGGAGAATAATATAGCTGAATGTGAATTTGACAAAAGAGTAGATAGCAATCTAAGTTTGTTGACTTACAATGTCCCGGCGACACGAGTGCTAATGTGAGTAATATTCCCTCTGAGAATCTTAGACAGACCGAAGTCAGAAACTTTGGGAGTCAAATCTCGATCCAGAAGTATGTTGCTGGCCTTGACATCTCTGTGCATAATGTGAGGCTCCACCTCTTCGTGCAAATACGCGAGCCCGCGTGCTATCCCGAGCATGATTTTCCGCCTCGCCTCCCAATTGAATCTCATCCTCTTCTTATCTTCACCTGTCAAATGGCCACAAAACAATTACAACGCGGCCTCAAAGAAATAATTCACTCATAGTTCAAGGGGTGGTATTACTATTGGTTTACCTAGGATGGTGTGTGCAACGCTGTTATTTTCCATGTGATCATAGACCAAGAACCGATCGGCACCTTCGATGCAACACCCTCGAAGGCTGACCAGATTTTCATGTTTGATCTGAGAGAGAGCGATGACCTCCGAGATGAACTCCCGCTCGCCTCGCATCGACTCGATCTCGACAGAGAGCACTTTAATCGCCACAGTGGTACCATCTTGAAGCCAGCCCTGCACAATAGTCCAATATTGATCGACGTTGCCATGTTACCATATTGACGCAACTAATTTTCTGCATACCCATCTGGATTTCTTGACAGGAAAGAGCAAAACTAGTACCTTGAACACAGATCCAAAGCCGCCTTCTCCAATCTTGTTCGAAGGGTGAAATCCCTTAGTGGCAGCCTTCATTTCCTTATAAGAGAACACTCGGAAACTCCGAGGAGTCAACCCATCCATCCCTGCCCAGAAGAAGCGAAAAGGGTCACAAAGCCAGTTCATTATTTCCTAAAAAACACGAAATCAAATCGATTTCTTAGACAACAAGATCTATCGAAACCAACATACCATCCATGCTTCCATCGACAACGGCGTTGGACGCCGAAAAGCAGCTTGAAAATAAATCGTGGAGCTTCATAACTGATGAACCACGAATTCCTCCGTTAAAAGAATCGGATCAGAGAGACAAGAAAGGGGAGGAGGAACAAGAAGAAGAAGCGGGTCTTCTTTAGGTAGGACAAAAACACCGGGTTGGGGCAATAAAAGGCCTTCGAAATTTTTTTACGCCGGACACGCCAAATGACTCACGTCGTTCCTAGGAGTTGACTTTATGAAACTCTGGGCAATTTGACGGCTTCAATTGCCCTCCCTCGACATGGACACGTAGCCTCACACAACGTTGGTCAACGAAAGTTTTACCTGCACTTGAGGTCGAACCCCCGTGGCGCGGTCGATTGCGATTTTTTCACTTTGCCCCAGGATTTCCCTACCGGGCCCCCACCCTCCTGCCACTCTCTTTATATTAGTTGTCGGACATTGATCGCCGGATTAGATTGAACGGCAAAAGATGGTCAGTTTCTAAGTCTGGAAATCACCTGCCGCGAAGGAGCCCCCAATGTTTCAGTCAAAGGATCGAGCGAGCTATTTAAAAATTTATGAAAGAGTGACGGGAAAAACGTGAGAAACGAGTGGCGACTGTCAGCGTTTGAAAGGAATAAACTATAAGATAGTATTCTTTAGGGAAGCTGCTCAGTTCCTTCATGGGGAGGAAGCTTTTGATGAATAGTAATATGGGCAGGAGATTAGGTGTGAACATCCAACGTGTGAACTCGTTAAAGATCATTTCCTTTTTCTTTAGCCCCGATAAAGAAGGACGTGTGAGCATCCAGGAAGCTACCAGTCTTTGAATCCTCACAATTGACAAGCATTTTCGAGGAATATGATATGCAAAGTTGCCACTTTTGTCGGGAAAAAGAAATGATATAACTACATCAACTTGCCATGTTACCAGTTCAGAGTCATGACAGAGCACTATCCTCATCCTCCGCTAAAGGACGAAAGCTAACCTCCCACAAGGCTAGGGAAGGCATTCAGGAGTCAGATGGAAAGGAGCCGCATTTTCTAATTTATCTTGTTCCTCGTCTTTTTCTCGTGCATTGCAAGCCGCCGTGACTCTTTTCCTTTCTATTTAAGGGGAGCTATTATCAGCACCGTGGGCGGATCATGGGGGTAGATCTTGAGTAAAGAAATCGCCCTAAAAACTTTTGCCAAATTGCCTTCGCATACTTATAGTCTCCAAGTACATACATAAATGTCTCCGGAGAGTGTGGTCATACCTCACAACAAAAATCTCCTCTCAGTATATGTTGAAATCTTTCATCATCAGTAAGCAAACATTAGAGAGACCAACCAAAAGAAGCTTTTGATTCTTTGTGGCCATCCCATTTCCACACTAAACTCTAGAGTCGATTAGTGGGCATTTGTTTTGTTAGTGCAATTAATGCATACGCTTCTTTAGTTATCAAAGGAATCATTGTTGCTGCTACCCCAAATTAGCGAATCCTCACCATCACAATCAGAGAGTGGAAGCATTGATTGGATCCTCATCAAAATTGATTGAGGTATCTGTTGGAAATATGGTGTGGGTGAATGAGAAATTGTTTCTCAAAGAACACCCTTGAGTTGGTGTTAATGGATGATTTTGTAACGATACTTTAATGCGAGCTCAGAAGTAGAGTATGTTTCGGATGAGCTCAGAAGCAACGTTCAGAAGCAGCTCTCGCAGGGTCAGAACCAGCGTTCAGAAGCAGCTCACGCAGGTTCATAACCAGCGTTCAGAAGCAGCTCGAGCGGGGTTCAGATCCAGCGTTCAGAAGCAGCTCGCGCAGGTTCATAACCAGCGTTCAGAAGCAACTCGAGCGAGGTTCAGATCCAGCGTTCAGAAGCAGCTCGCGCGGGGTTCACATCCAGCGTTCAGAAGCTGCTCGCACAGGATTCAAAAGCAGCTCGCGACGCTCAGAAGATGATCATTTGTAACGTTTTGGAATATCATTACATTACGACAATTACAAATGGCAGAGTTAATCATCCATTATGTCATAAATGAAATATTTAAATGTCTGTTACACCACAACAGTTACGAATGGCAAATTTAATCGGCCGTTGTCAACTGTTACCCCATATAATTCCGAAATAACCCATCACTCATCTTATAAATAGATGATTCTCTTTTCGTTTTAAAATACACAGAGACACAGATACACAGACACACACTCAGACAAAAACCAAACTCTCATTTTGTTTCTTGCATTGTTTTCGATAGTGTTCAAACACAAGTTCTTCAAGTTCGCCGAAAGCTCTGAGGTACTGTGCTCACCTCCTAGCTGTCAACCGTTGTATCCTGGGAGACAGACGATCACGAAACCTCAAGCACAGAGTTGTGGGAGCGAATCTGTTTTAAGGAAACTGTGTTCAACACAGGCCTTGGTTTATACTTGTGTCGATCCTACTTTTCTTATATCGAAAAGCCATTTGCAAGTGAATCTGAAAGTTTCACCAAACCTTTTTAAATAGTAAGTGTTTTCCAGGAATTCAGATTCAGACACGTTCTGCTTCTGAATGCCCTTGTTGAGCTGATCAGATTCAGGTTCAGGCTCAACAGGTTTTCCCAACATTCCTTCTGATCTAGTGAATATGAATCCTTTTGGAGATTGATTCTAAACAGGCTTTCACATCAACAGTATCTACCTATAAGGTTTGCAAGGTTCCATTGGTTGTTGCAAACGAAATCCCGAACAGTGCAGTTGACGTCTTGAGTTATAGCAGATAGAAGAATCCAGTTCGTGGATCAACTTCATCAACCCAATTATCTATCCATAATTTAATTATTCGTCCATTAACCACTGCCCATCTCATACCCTCTACGACATCACTCCAAACATTGCTAAGAGCTAAATAATGATTGAGTAGCACGAGTATGGTACCAGTTCAAAACATTTGTGCTTATCTCGAATAAAAGATACCCACAATGACGTTGGTTTCGAAACTAAGTACCAAGCCAGTTTCATGAGGAAAGCTTTATTGTTTCTCATAACTTACGAAGTCCCAACCCTCCACATTTTTTTTTCGGTTGGCAAAGCTTCTCCCATCTTACTAGGTGCATCATTTTTTTTTTACCTTCAACATCTCTCCAGACAAAGTTCTCTCTCTCCACGCGTGACTACAGGCAACTTTGCTACTTGCATCACATATGATGGCATAGCCATAGCAATAGACCAAACCAGCGTGATTATATCAGCAAGAGATAATTTTTCAGCTTTCCACCTGTTGCGACCTTAAAAATTTCGATCTCGAGAGAAAATTCTCAGGTTAACAGATTATGGGGTTAATTGACTAACCTAATTCAGACCCTCCAAATTCCTACCAAATCGCAACTTATGTTCTTTTCATGCAATATTTATTCAATTTGAAGTCGCCACTAATCGTTTTTAGTAGGTCGATCAGAAACCTAAGTAAATTAACAAGAGAACTAAATTACTTCTACAAATCAGAGATTATGAGTTCAGAGACTTGATTATACTAGTTAATCAAAACTAATACATTTTCGGTACCTTAATTCCATGGATATCTTAATTTGGCAACTCATATTTGATTTATTCCTAATGCTCTAGTGAGGTGATCTCTTTTTGTATTTTTACTCTTTAGATGGAATGTATAAATGGTAATTGGTGCATGGATAAGCAAAACGTAAATATGCAAATATAGACACACGAACATGTACACGCGAACGCGGACATGCAATCATAAATATGCGAGCATGTATATACAAATATGACATACAAACATGAACGTACGTTACATACGAACGTGGACACGCAAATACGGCATACGAATGTAGATACGCAAATTAGCACGCGAACGCAGACATGTGGGTGTGATATGCGAAAAAAATCATCAAAATAGGATTGGTCAGTCGAAATGGGCCGTTTACTAATTTTTGAGATTTTTCTGAATTTTCTAGAATTTTTCAAGACAATTTGCCTATAGGGGGCAAAATCGTCATTTTAAAAAGATCAACAGGGAAGTTCCTCAAAACTATGATTGGCCAGTCAAAATGGCCTGTCTCCTAGTCTTTGAGATTTTTCTTTTGAAATATCTAACCTATCTAGTTCTTCAACTAGCGTTCAAGATGATTGGTCACTTATTTTTATGGTTGCTTGCTACCAATTTTGGAACCAGAGGAATAAATGAATATTTGAAAAGAACTTTTGTCTTGCTAGAGAACATTTGTGCCTGATTCTAGATCATAATAAGGACATTATATCTTAACATCATAGTTTTTGGGGAAAAAGAGATAATAAAAATATAAATATTCAGAAAATAATAAATAGCAAATTAAAAGTCATCTATGTCAACATCGGCCATACCATAAAGGATAGCTAGCATTCATGCTAGCAATTTTTAGCTAAAGTTAGCCGGATTGGCTATAATGACAAATTTTCAAAAGGTTAATATCTTTAGCCAAATTGAAAGGCTTAGGATTGAATCAAAGGCGCAATAATTTTATGACTTTTTTGATAATTTTCCCAAACATTATCAATTTCTTCCTCTCGGTTTTGTGGGAGATCCAACTCGACCATTAATGTTATGTGGGGCCAGGTGGGCACCATGTAATCAAATAGGCAAAAAAAAAATTTAAGGAGAAAAATATGTATGGACCACACTCTTTTCATTCTTCACAGGCAAGTGAAAAATTTCATGCATTGACCTAGAACTAGGTCTACTTTCCTGTTACAATCACGATCTAATTTGATCATAGGAGTTCCGAAAATTATTATCAGGGGAGTTTCTTGTATATGTTCTGAAAGATCAGAGTGGTAAAATAGAGAATGAGCAATTACTCTAGAAGTTTGGAAACCCGTCACCTAACCCAGAAAAATCTTGTAGCCATTATTATCATATGACGTGGAGAATAGGCATTTTCTTAGGAAATTTTTAAATAATGACCTCAAGTACCCTCATTTTTTCAAATAAGGGTTTAAAGTGGACATTATTTTAAATAAAGCCTTGAAATGCCCTTATTGCATCAAATAAGGGCATGAAGTGTACATTGTTTCAAATAAAGACCTAAAGTGATTAAATTAGTCTCAAAAAAGGACCTCTTGCCTATGGCCACCACCACTGAGGATTGGCAACCCCAAGGGCAATCGTCGTCGTCCCACTGGCCTCTTGCTTGATTTTTTCCTTTTTTTTGTTTTTGTTTTTGTTTTTGTTTTTGTTTTCGCTTTGTTTTTTATTTTTTAAAATTTAATTTAACAAAAAAATTAGATTAAATTTACATTTTGACAAAAATGCCCTTGATCGGCTAAAAAGTTTGGCCGATCAGCGAGGTCGAGCTCTTATTTAAAATAACTATAGGTACTTCATGCCATTCTTTGAAATAATGATGACATTTCAGGCCCTTATTTGAATTAAAATCTACTTTAAGCCCTTATTTGAAAAAATGAGAGCACTTGGAGTCTTTTTTTTTTTTAATTCTCCTTCTCTATTATAGCCAAACGTGTATTAGGCACGCTGACTAGATCATAAGGGCGGTTTAGGGTTTGGAGGATCTTCCACATATTATTGACGCCAGTGTTGCATCAGCAGACCTTTAGCAGAAAGAATTCTGATAAGTACGTCATATTCTACATATAAAAATTGGGAAAAATTAATTTAGTTAGGACATTAAAGAAGAATGCAGGTGGCTCTGTGACAAGTTTATTTTGCTTTTTATTTGTTTTGGTCAAGCAAGTTTATTTGACTAATTCCAGATTTGACTGGTTTTCATGTATTTCAATTCTGATATAAAACAAGAGAGTGCTTGACCGGCGCCATAACATCAAGAGCGACATTCCTTTCACATCGGATGCATCTATAGGACCTCCTTTGTGTTCGCTTCATTTTCTTGTCCATTCAATCCCTTGGACCTCGAATTCCAAACTTTACGAGGGAACGCGATTTTGTCCTAAAACCCTAATCCTTCTAAGGCCTTGGAAAATTTTGACGGGCTTGCGTTCGTGTGGAGTGAGAAATTTGATCTTTCTTGAGTGCCCCATCAGGTCAACTGGACCTTCCAAGATGTTCCACAGTAGAGTAGACAAAAAAAAAACCCGCGTTGTGTCGGCTTATGTCACGAACTTCATTCAATGAAAACGCTTCCCCAACCAGAAGAATTCATTAAGACCATGTCAAGGTATTAGAGAGAGGGGCTCAAAGTCAAATGAGCTCGAATGGGCTAGGGATGTGAATTTGGTGGGGAGAACGTGTCAAAACTGGCTAATTTAGTGATTTTCGTGTCTTCTTGCATGTGTTGAATTGTTCAAGTGTTCGACGAACTTGTTCTTTATTCATTTAGCTCACTCACCCAACTTATCTCATCAAGTACACAACTTATTAAGCTATTAATTACCAATTAAGTTAATTGATGGACGGTTTGTTCTAGAGCTTCCTTTACTCACGGTAGCTGAGATTTGGCCTAAATTTCGAGCGTGGAGATCGATCATAGTTGAAGAAACAAAGAAGAAGTTATAAAATCATCGTCAAATCTTTGTATCGCCCATATCGATCACAGTTTCCAAGTTTGACAAAAATACTCCGGTGTCCTAAATTCCGAGACTTTTGCTCCAGACGCACCAGCAAAAGGCCGGATGGCAGTTTGCTTGAAGAAGGACTCTTTTAAGACTTCGTCAAATTTCCCTAAATAACAGGATCCAGGCTCGAGCAAAATCATCATTCCTTGGGAATTCACAATTAGTTGATCCAGACCGTTGCATGGCGACTTCTCTCTTGTAAGATGCTCGTCTTCTTCAAGCTCTCTAGTCAACTCTTTCGCGAATCTTTTCTTGGGCCTTTTAAAATGTTGCTGCGACTTAGTCACCTCTAGAATATTTCCTCCAAAGATCTAGCCTCCGTATGTTCAATAGAAAATGAAAATTTGAAAAAAGTATTTTTTTTTTAAATAAGTCTTTGTATCACTTAAAATAGTTAGGCAATAAAGAATACTTTATTATCAATAACGACCCATTTTCAAATATTTTCGTGGACGATGAAAAGATGTTTTGTTCAATCTTCTCTATAAGTGGTCAAAATGATCATTTTCAGGGAAAAAATTTTTCGAAATCATTTACTTTTTGCAAAACCAACCTATTGTATTTTTGAGTTTTGCTAGCTTTGGTCCAGATGAAGCGGTGTGTGGAGAGGCTTCTGAGGCTTCCAGAGTTGCTGGGTTCCCTGGTAAAACGTTTTTTGGCAAAAATTCTCCTTAATTTTTTCCTCCAATGTACTAAGATATGTTTTCAAAATCGTATTCACAGAGTGAAGCGACACATGAGATCTCATGTGCATTTGGATGAGTTTCAATTGTGCAATCGAGTCCTTGAATTTCTATTATATGTGAAATCACGTCGTTTCGACCACACACAAAAAAGAAAGAAAGAAGGAAGGAAGTCACGCCGGTCCATCATGAAGGCTTAATTGGGTTGATGGGCTCCTCATGATAATTTTTTAATCCTAAAATATTAGAGAGAATAAAAGAGGAGAATAATATCAAAATCTTAAAATGCAAATTTAATAAAGGAAAAGGCCAAAAAAACAAACAAAGAAACAAACAGAAAAATAAGTGTAGAAGGGGGGGGGGGGGCGCGGGGCGGTGGGGCTGGAGACTGGGGAGCGTGTGTGAGCGCGTTCGTGCGCGCCTAGCCACCACCGCTATCATCCCCTTTTGCCGCACTTTGGTCTCCATGTCCGTTATCACCACCCACAAGTCATCTCAAATGCCGAATGGTCGTCGACCTCTAGCCTATGAAGCACCGATACATTGGGTAAGTCACCATATCGGTGTTGGACACGTGTCGGACACGGACACACATTCGACACGTGGTGAACGCGTGTCGAAAGTTTGACGCATGATCAAACGCTGACAACGCATTGGGGACACACGAGTCGTTGAAGAAAGAGGGCAAAGGAAACACAGATCTGGAGGTTAGAAACCATGGGAAGAGTATGAGAAGGTTGCCTAGGTCTCGGACCATCAGAAAGGGAGAGAGCCGACAACGAGCAAATCGGTGGAGAAAGAGAGCTGGGTAGCACGGATCTAGAAAGGGAGGCAGTGACGGAGCGAGCCAGCACCAGAGAATGGGCTACAATAGTCAGGTTGCTTCGCGAGACAGAGACGAGGAAGAGGTGAGGCTATCGATCGAGAGAGAGACAAAGATGAGAGAGAGAGCCGGGGGTGGGGGGTTACGTGTACAAATACTCTACTAGATTGCAGAGGTCACTTTCGCGAGAATGAAGTAATCAAGTAATTTAATTTTCTTTTTATTTTATTATTTTCTTTAAAAAAAACTAATTGGGGTCAAATTACAAGAATATCATTTATAAATAAAAATATTTTTAATATACAACGTATCTCAATATGTCGAAAATTTCTATTTTTTAAAAATGATGTGTCGGCAAGTCGTGTCGTGTCGTGTCACGTGTTTAGTATCAATATCGATGCTACTTAGTCTCTAGCGAGGGAGGGAGATAGAAGAAGGTCGATGGATAAAAATTCATGGCAAAGGTGCTGGTAGGGTGACCATGATGGTGTTATTGGTCGCATGCATGCAGTGGTTGTTTTGGTGTACTGTACTAATCACAATGACTTCCGCGGATTTAGTTGAGTGGTCAAATGTTCGGTGTAAAATGCGACAAATTTCGTATTCGAATTATAGTTTCTCCAATTTAGACTAACGTGAAGGATCATTGTGACAACCTATAAATAGAACAATAACTATACAGGATGCACGTGAATCACGATATGTAGCATTATGGATAATTGTCAAAAAAATCATAAACATATTATAATTATGCCAATTCAATCCTAAACCTTTTGTATTTATGTTAATTTAGTCATTCCAGACGATTTTGAATAGAAATCGCTAACGTGGCATGATCGACATTAATGTGGCAATATTTAAATAATTTTTTTTCCCTTCTCTTCTTCCTCAACCACACCTCTAACCAGCTAGACGTGTGGCCTTGCCAGCCAATGGCAATGCCGAGGTCGGCCTAGCCTTGCCAATGGCTGGGGGACCTCATGAGGGGTTGGGTGAAATTTTCGTTGAAGATTTCACTTCCCTATGTCGGCATAGAACAAGATTCAATTATATGTAGACTTGTCAAAATAAGCCATAAACCCATTTTATTAACTCATGCGATGGGTTGAATTATTATATGAATTAGTTCTATTAAATAAATGGATCATAAATATGTTTAAACATAATATGTGTCTTAAATTGATTGTAAGTAGGTCATAAATGGATCTACAATTTACTTAAATCAACTCATCTATATGAGTTTCTTCATTCTCTCACTCTTATTCCGTTGATCTTGTGTTCACTCCACATTCTCCCCTCAATTTGGATTTGAGTTTTTCTAGATTTGGTTAAATTTAAAAGTGTGCTTCAAATGTGGATCGAATCAAGTATTGATTAAGTATAAGTCAAGTCAAATATTAATCATTGGCTTTGCATTTCATGAAAAGCGTCAAAATGAATTAAATAGATCTATTTAGATCGGACTATTTTCAATCGACCCAAAACAAATTCGACTGACCCATTTGATGGGTCCAATGAGAAAGAAGGAAAGTGCCCACTTGATAACCGAAGATATTACCTTATTTTCCGCTATTTCTAGATGTAGGCTGATGTCTTGAGTTATTATGATTCGTTTTGTTTTCCTACTTAATTTTATCACTCAGCGATTCCAATAACTGTAAAAGGGTAACGAAAGGAATTATGAATTCCTTTTCCTTCTTCTCTTCGCCATTTCCTCTGTGCCGGGGATTTTGTGGCAGCCTTCTGTTGGACGTGTCATGACAGGAACACATGGTCATGATTTCACATTGTCTTGGGTATATGAGGTCCCCTACTCCTCGTGACTTCTAGCCGGCCACCGACAACTTCTATTTCCCACAAATCGTTGAGCCTAAAACGGTTCATATCAATATGAAATACGCCATGATTAGCATGAACAAGCAGTTCTTCCGATTCAAGATTCATGTCACGCTGTCATCCGCATAGTTATAATGAGAGAAATCATGGGGGCACAACACACGCGGCTCCTGGTATCAAGAAATTTAAAGCAGACATGCTTAATGCAAAGGGATGAAAGAGTACCATAATGACGAGTTTCTTATTCATAAGATGGAGAAGAAATGTTTGCCCATGTCATGTGGTGCTAGAGCACAACCAAGAAGCAACATACATTTTCCCCACACATAGAAGCAGAAGGGACTAGACCACTGACTCGGAAATTCGAAACACACCGGAAAGCAGAGCTTCCGAAGACACATGACCAAAGTACTGGACCGCGACTCAGAAATTTGAACCACACCGGAAAGCACAGCTTCCGCAGACACATGACAATTATTCGGTACTACCCTTGCAGGCATTCATCTCCAATGATGAGCGAACTCCATCTATGGGACTTATCCGTGCAGGGAGGTGCGACGCTTCAGTAAGTATGAAGCAAGCACTAGAGAGACGCACAAAACAAAGGACACGACCTAAAAACAATAGGATGCAAAATGCAGAATAGAGTCTAGTTTCCCCACCATTGATGAACAAACACACCAGTGCTTCTCAGGCCCTTGAACAGATCCATGCATCCCCCCTTCATCTCTCCGATGCCTTGCAAAGGGTCCAAGCAGTGGAGGAAGAGCTCATTCACCGAGCATATGGCTCCGGTCTCGAATAACTCCACCAGGAATTTCAGTTCTAACTCCCCTGTGTTCATCTTCACAACCACGAAGTCTGCATGCTTCACTGTTTCCTTGAACCAATCAAGAATGTCAAAACCTTCAATTCCCAGATAAGGATCAAACTCGGGATCATCTCCAAGATTACTTGCGCCCTTGCTTCCCACCAGCCCCGGGTGATAAACAAAGTTAATACCAGGCTTCTTGACATAAGATGAAAGCACTGAAGTGTTGTGGTCAACGAAATAAATGTTAAACGCTTGGATGTCCACTGGATAAGATGGCAGGAACCAATTCACATGCGCCGAATTCAGATGCTCCCCTGCTCCAATAACAATATAGGTCATTTGCTTTGCTAAAGAAACATCTATGAATTTTGGTAAATAGGAATTCTTTGGCTTTGATTCCATTGGCTTTTCCTCTACAAGAGGCTCCATCAGATCAATAAAGGGTTTGCTCTTAATGATTGATGGGCAGTTGTCTGGAAGTCTATACTGCCCAAAGAAACCAACATTTTCAACTGTCTTCTTAAAAACCACCAGAGTGAAGTCATTCATCACACCAAGACTGAAATCATTCATGAAACCCACGTGAACGACGCTGGAAGCTTTCAGCAGAGAAGAAACCGGCGTTGCCGACCTAATGAGGCTGTTCGGGTTGGAACCACTAACACCGACAAGCATAGCCCCAATTCCACCGGGCTTAAGCACACGCTCAATCTCGAGCACAAGCAACGCAGGGACCGACACCTTGTCAAGGTCCCCGGAGATTACGAAGTCGAAGGAATTGTCACCGTAGCTCAGCTCGTAAACCAAATGCTTTTGTTTCAGAGAAAAGAAGGGGTGTCCGTACACCCCACAAGCATTAGAGAATCCCAATTCGTGCAATGCATAAACGCAGGCAGACGATCCTTCCCCGGCACAGAGAGCCTTTGCGCTATAATCAAGCAAGTGTTTGCTCATCAGCTCTCCAACCACATTAACAGTCAAATTCACATCCTCTTTGCACTCAACGGATTCGATCGAACCCCATATTGGCACCAACATCCATTCGGGAATCAAATACGCGCCAGACAGCATAAATTGGCCCAAGTTACCCAAGTCGGCGGCGCAATTGTCGGAGCTCGCGGGAGCGAAAAATGCCGGATTCCCACCGGACAACACATGCAGCAAAGGGAATAGAGAAATAGCAGAGGCTATCATAAGCGTGCGAAGAAGCACGCGCCTTGCGATGTACCCATGAAGAATCTGGTATTTCAATGCCTTGTGATCCATCATTTTATCGGGATTCAATCAGTTCAAGCCCAGTGTAATTCGTGCAAAGTTCAGATCTTTCCGATCAAGTTTCACAGGATTAATTCGTAAAAACCTTAACACAGAGAGAGAGAGAGAGATTGAAGCCAAGAGCAATAAAGGGATCGAAATTTAGCGAGTGCAAAACCTGAAGGAGGTGTGATTCCCACCCACGAGGAGACCCAGCGATTTTTGTAACCCTAGCCAGGCCCTCCTCGGAACCCTTCTCGCCATTGCCTCGCCCCAGGTCCAATTCATGCACGACGAATCAAGGCGTCATCGATTCGAATTTGAAGAAACCTACATTCTACCTTCAGAAGTGCAAACGAGAAAGGAAGCAATTTCTGAGAGACGCAGATGGAAATCGGTTTCTGGGAAAGAGGGGTTCCGAGTGAAGCGAAGCGGAATGGAGAGTGAAGGGAGCGAGGGAGTGAGACTCACTAAGTAGATCTAGACCCGGAGTGAATTTCCTATGTTATTCGAGAAAACATCAAGGAAGAAAATTTTAAGTACCGTGGGAAGATAGCGAAAAAATCAGAAATAATTGAGCGCGACAGCGAAGTACGTTGCTGTGTTCAACACGTGCCTTCAATCGAATCACATCTCTTGCATCGAGAAAAGCGCGTGGGGATCCGCTTCTTTGCTTGCGCCGATCTGATGATGAGGGGGCGCACAATTCAAACACATTTTGGGACCCGCAACTTCAAGTTGACAGTTCATTTTTTTTTTTTTTAAGTTTTCTTTGCTTGAAGACGGTTCACATTTGGAGGGTCACATTTATTCTCATCAACTTTTATGTCGCAAAAATAAAGATTCTAAATGGGTACCGTCCATCCGTATTTATCTCAAACAATTTTTCGAATCATAAAAAATCCTTACCTAATGACCTAGTGTCATGTTTATATTAAATTAATTTTCAGGTCACAAAAAAATAGCGATTCTAGCATATTCGAGCCCTGAAGGAAAAATTAACAGATTTCTTAATAAATAAAAATTTGGGTGATTTGTAACTTTTTTGTGTCACGAAAATTAATTTGACGTAAATGTGACACGTGCGTACCTATTTGAGATTTTTTTTTTATAACACGAGAAGTAGTTTGGAGTAAATGTAGCATGAGATACAAGATCTTAGAGTATCGGCCCAATTTTAAATCCATATGCCCATATTGTTGGTTGCAACTCCTCAGCCTAAGCTCTCTCTTTTTCTCTCCCTAGTCCACAGTACTATTTAGGCTGCATTTACTTCAGGTTATCTAAAGAATTTTTTTTTGACCAATTTAGTCAAAAACATTTTAACAATTTATCCATTAAGTCCTTTTGAATGGCTAAAAATCATTTATGTGAATATCGATCATCATACGTAGGACTGCCAGCGCCCGACGTGGACAATTATTATAATTTGTTTTTATTTGTTGCTATTTATTTTCCTTTTTTCCTTGCCAACGCATGTCGCCGACAACCCTTGCCTGCCAAGACGGCCTCACTCGTGGTCATCAAGGGTACGAAGGCTTTGCCCAGGACAATCATGACGTCGCCAAATTTGGGTAAAGGTTAAATGAAGAGGAAGGAGATGGGGACGACGGGGCCCATGGTTGTGCTTCCACAGCATTGCAAATCGAAGAGTCTGCATTATGTCTCCAAATTAACACAAGTTCCCCCGGAATCAGCCCCAAAAAGAAACCGTAAGTGGTAAACCGACACAAAACAACAATAAAGGCTGAAGATTATCACGGTTGGAGGTGTTGAGGCTGCCGGATGAAGCTGCAGAAGGCCCCGTGCTTGAAGTAGTTGGGGGAGCAGAATAGGTGGGAGTTCCAGACGATTAAGTTGTCCCCCGTCCCGCTCCACACGAAATGATCGGGTCCGCCGTGGGGTCCTCCATGATCTCAAAATCTTCAACAGGAACGGCGTGGCCACACCACGCCTAGCCTCTCCATTGGTATTCTCCGGTGGCCATACTCTCGATTTTTTACTTTTTTTCTTTTTTTTTTTGAAAAAATTATTGAAAAAATCATAAACCTATTGTAATTGTGTCAATTCATTCGTAAGCTTTTTTTTTTTCATTTGAATCTTGAAGATTTTGCATTTGGCCAATTCTAGTCGGAAATCTGGCACGATTAATGCTGCATGGACAATTTACATAATATTTTATTTTATTTTTTAATTAGTCTTCTTCTTCTTCTTCTTCTTCTTCCTCTCTCTCCCTTCCTTCTTTTTCTAGTCAGTTGCCGAGGTTTGGCGATTGAAAATTGTTATAAACAATTAACAAATATTATTAAAATTAAGCACAGTCACGCCACGTCAGTGCCGCCTGCAATACATCAGCGATTTCGACTAGAATTGGCAAAAATACAAAAAATTTTAGGACTCAATTAGCTAAAAAAAGATTTAGGACTCAATTAAGACAATTACAATAGATTTTTAGGATTTATGTGGTAACCACCACACACACCCACAGAGACGCCACAAATGAAGAGAGTAGAAACAGGATATCATTAGTCAAAAGCGGGTCATTATCATTATGCAGGCTTTTCGAATTACACCCGGCAACCCTGAGAAGTCCAAGATTTTTCTCGAGCATCTTTGGAGCGGAAGAGAAAATGGGAAACTTTGCCATGGAGATTTCTTTTCTTTGTCGAAAATAACGTGTGTGTCTTAATGCATTTGATTGATTTTCATGTCCCATAGACAAGTCATGGTTGTATAATAAAAAATACGGTTGATTGATTTACTTCTTTGAAAGGTTACAAATTGGTCTCCAAGGCTAGTCGTGGCTGCCCACATTGATCTTGAAATTATAGAGAAAGACGCGGACATAACGATTGATCTTGAAATTGCAACCTAAGTGAAATTTTCTTAAGCTGTTCATTTGAACAAAAATTAACTGGGTCCTAAATGTGGCTTAAGGATAAATGGCCGTCGATCCTCACATGAACTATTATCAATGACAATTTGAACGGTTATCAATATTGATACACATCAATGACCGTGGACCAATTGTTGATACACAATAGCATTTGGTTGCTGATTATCATGACAGATTGAGCCGACAAGGTTACCGGTTAAAAGGGACCATGACGCGGGGAGCATCCAATTCGATGGAATGATACATAAATTCTAACTGATTTCACCGTCTAATCCTGCACAATCGATGCTCATGCAAGCAAAGACAAAATTTGGTCACAACTTGCTTTGATGGGTTAGGCATGAAGTTAGTGACTAAGGAATTACTCGCCCCATGCACGCATTAAGTGTTAGAGTTTTCCGTATGTGGGCTCGCCTTAATTGTAATTGTAATTGATCGTATGCGGTATTAATTTACAGTATACGGTATTGGTTTAATAAAGTAGGATTTAAGGATTCTTAATGGGCCGTATATGGGCCTGGCTAGTGTGGGCCGAATTCCGGCCCGGCCCGTGATGGAAAGGCCCAGCTGGAAGTTAATATAAGGCAAGGACCCCCCTTTAGTCCTAACTAATGCCATTTCTCCTCTTCTTCTTCTCCATACGGCTTGTGGGAGAGAGAGCCACGAGGTTGAGGTCGTTCCATCGACGCCAGGCGACTCCGAGGGCATAAAGGGGAAGTTCCGAGCCCGTCTCGCCAAGATTACAAGGCCCGTTCGTCGGTTTTCCACGCCGCGCGAAGATGGATGCTAAATCAGGTACGCAAGCACGATCTCATGGTTATTTTGTTGTTAGAATACGACTACGGAGGTGCTAGGGTGTCGGGATCGCCGGCCTTCATCAAGTTGTTAGCAAAGCTCAAATTTGAACTCATTTAAATGGTTCCTTCTTTAATCCATTCCCTATTGAAAATTCATAATTCGGTTCCAACAGATTTGACTTTGGAGCAAGCACATGACAAAAGGCGAGATCATGCCCTAACTGAACTCTAGCAACAAATCGAGTGAGTCCTCAATTCTTTTGGAAGATCTAATGAGACATCCGTGATGGTTCAAATTGTCAAAGTTCTAGTGATGATTCCGATTCCACTGGAGGTAACTCTAGTAATTCAAAATACCGAGTCCGAAGGAGAAGATGGAGGCACAAGGAGAATGACTGTAGAATCAAAATGGAGGCGCTTGAATTTGAGGTGGTTTTAATCCTAATGACTTTGTCGATTGGCTACATGCATTTCAACGAGTTTTTGACTTCAAGTCATTCTTGAACAAGAAGGAAAGTAAGTTTGTTGTCCTGAAAAAATTGATGAAATATGATTCTCATTGGTAGAAAAATTTAAAGCATTAAAGAGTCATTGAAAATGAAAAAAAGAAAGATCAAGTCTCGGAAAAAATTCAAGAAACTGATGAAGAAACAGTTCTTGACCAACAACCACAAGTAAAACTTATTCCTCAAACTGAATTCCCTTTAATAACAGGGGATGAACATTGAAGAATACTTTAGGAAGTTTGAACTACTCATGATGAGGTGCAAAGTTCGAGAAGTGCACGAGCACACCATCGCTCGATTCCAGAATAAAGAAACATAAAACAAAGTCAGTGAATGAAAGAGCTGATATCAATTTGAAGACAAGGAATAAGAAAGTTGTGCAAGAACCCGTAGGAATAAAGTTAATAAAACAGAATACTGCAATCACTCGTGAGAAAGGTGATTCGTTAGGCTATAACAGGAATCATTACAAGAATTGATCGATGGCATCAACACCAACGACAGCGTTAGTAGCGGAGACAGTAGCATCATCAGCCCCAGCAACATCTACATCCGCTCGTGCTCACATGATGTGGTAAACAGCGTTTCCTCATCCCCATCCACAGCACAACATGAGAGGTTCGAAATATTGAAGGTGTTCGGACCAGCGTCCGTATGGGTTGTGCATCTCGACTAATTCTCTGAGAGGGCTAACGAGGTTCGAATCCAGGACCTCTTGTGAAAGGACTAGAGCGCAAATCAACTGGGCCACCGATGAGTGGGTACGAGAGGTTCGAACTATTTACTTCAACTTTTTGTAACATTTCAAGCTCTTTGTCATTTATGAGGAGAGAGAAGGTGCACGTATCCATCCGGCCTTGAGTTTGTTGAAAAGAACTCGATCGAAAAGAAACAAATTAAATTACGCTGAAATCTAGATGGAATCAACGCTCCTCCAGCTGAGGATGGAGCTCGCGAAAACACTTGTGCCAGAATTGAAGAACCCAGGCCTCTCTAAACTCCCTAGACAGAATCGACACTCCTCCTCCTCCAGTTGAGCGCAAGGAGCAATTTGCTATCGGGCAACGGACTTGAGGCATCAGGAGTGGGAGACGACATGAACCAGTGAATCGGGGAGGGCGAAATTTGACGTGACGGACTAGGAATTCAGAGTTGCTTTGGGTCGACAGACCCAATTTAGTCTCAAGTGGATTTGATGTCGATGAACTGAGAGTTCGAGCATGGGAGAACGGAGGAATCCATGAATAACTCAAAATTCAATTCGGGATTTTTGTTTAGGTAAACTCCACCAAAATCTCAAATTGATACACTCGTACTATATTTATCCCAAACTAATTTTTGTATCACAAAACACCTCCATATCACATTTATCCCAAACTAATTAAACACATACCACATTTACTCCCAAAAATTTCACAGATTTATTATAATTTAGAGTACATGTGTCACATTCAGCATATCAATTTGGTATTTTTTATTACACAAAAATTAATTTTGAGTAGATATTTAGGTTTTTTGTTATGGTATCATCCATTTTCTGTGTTTTAGGATTTTACTCTTTTCTAAACCCAGTTGCAAATTTTTTACGGTGGCATGTCGATTGTTTTCCTAATAGTAATTGGTACTTTGGTGGTCGGTACCATGAAAATAGACATCATATTGACTTTTGAGACTACGCAGGTAGCTCAATGGAATACGTACAACGCGCAACAGGCCTTGTTACGTTTCTCGCAATTTATAGTCACCTTTTCTTTTTTGGTTAGAATCGACAATTATAGAGGTGTCAAATGGGTGGATCAGGTCGGGTTTGGGTCGGGTCAAATATAATTCGACCCATATTGACCCATCTAATCCGTTTTGACCCATATTTAATGACTCATACCCGACCCGACCCACAACTAACCCATACCCGACCCAACTCATTTTGACCCATATTATCAAAACACACTAGTATAAAACCTATACACAATATACCATTGCCCGCCTGCCGCCACCACCACCCGCCGCCTCCACCGCCCGTCGTTGCCCGCTCATCGCCGCCCCCGCCGCCCGTACCACTGCCCGTCGTTGCCCGCTCGCCGACCACCACCCAAGATTCATCATGAACTAATTTTTGTTTATCTACCAATCTTCATATAAATTGGAACCCGACTAGTATTTTTAAAATAATGTATATGCATCAGACGGCATGTAATATTGGCGCATTTTTAGCCATCAATTGATTAAAAGGGACTTTCGAAAAGGTTTCGACAAAGGAAGACGACGACTGATATGGAACTTTAGTCCGGGAAAGTGATCGAAAGTGAATTTAATAAGGTTAACCAAGTAATAAGCAAATAAGCATGCTAATAACATTTATAACCATGGACAAAAGCAGAGAGCATGGAGACCAGATAGAAAGTTGCATTCATTCTAATGGAAAAAAGCCAAAAAGCAAAATCCCAGAACCAGAAATCATGGACTCCTCTCGGGATCCGCCAAGTGACAGGGCCAATCCACAAAGAGATGCTACTACATGGAATTCTTACAATACCGGAAACATCATTAACCACTAAATTTGCTTTATTAGATCCTAGGACCAAGTCACTGAAACAAACCCCCAAAGCACACCAGCACTCATTACACAGACAAGAACTTGCTCACTCCCTCGACTTCTTTTTCTTCTTTTGATTCGGTCTGCTCTCCTTTAGTCGTTTCGAGGGCGCCATCTTCTTGTTTGGTCTCGGGACTCTCGATTACGGTCTCGGTCTCGGTCTTGGTCTCAGCTGGCTCTTCTTGAACTTCTTCTTTCTTGGGATCTTCTTTTGGTGCAGCCTCCACAACATCCTCTTGGTGGACATGAGTTTTGATCAGCTCTTTAGGCTTCCTCCACATGCGCAGCTTCTACTGACACAACCTGTTTCATCCACATAAATCATCTCATATTTTATAAAGAGGAGCAAGAGCAGGAAAATCTGACAGATCAGATGGACCTGCCTGAAAATTTTATAAAGAGCAAATCTTCATGAACTAGCAACCAATATACGCAAATAAACAATTTTTTATCTCACTTATTATAACTGTGCTAAACTGACAAAGAGGAAGAACTTGAAAACCAGGCAAAGAAGCCTTGGCCCTGCCACCAATGAGTGACCAATCACTTATAAGCAAGATGCTGAAAGAAAATGATACTACATTGAGAAATTACATGCATGAGAGGAAAAGTTTACAAGTGCAAGAAAAACTGAACAATGGCAATTGAACATGTAAATCAAGAGACAAATTTGAGAAGCTCAACAGCAAAGGATGACTTTGAACTTGGAAAGCATGATATCAATGTCTCTACTTCACCACACCAGGTTATTGGCAATTGTGTTACTAGGAGAATGTTACTTATGCAAAGCAAAACTCTGAAAGCTGACAACTGATCAACTTAGATTCAGTGATAGCCCAAATCACAGAAGTTTGAAAACCTATGGATTGACTTTAGTTTTTTTTTGGGTGAAGGTAAGAAATATATAGACTAGCCAAATCCAAAATTACAAACTAACACCCGAAACAAACCTCATACCCAGTGCGACACATGCGGGTGCCCCAAAAGGTGCGAAGTTGTAGCGGCAAATGAGCTACAAAATGGATTGACATTAGTTCTGTCCCTCTAAAATTGACAAAAGCATAAAATTATAACATAAACTATGACTTGCTTCTATAGTAACTAAGTTGTTTGCCAATGTCAACAGAGAATAAGCAACAACCAAGAGGAGAATGAGATAAAAAAAAAAAGTACCTAATGCAAATAGTCTTCAAAGTTGTCTGCCAATGTCACCAAAATGCCAGCCATTGTACATGCTCATTTTTTTTTCCAGGAAATCTCATATTCAAGCTCTCTTTGAACACGCCAAATAATTCACCTAATATGCCTCTCCTCTCGGGGCGCAACTCCCCTCGTTTGAGCAGCCAAATGACTTAAATTACAGAAATTTGCAGACCCAAATTCTCTCGGCCGCGAACCCAAAATGCAAAAATTCGCGACTCGTTAAGTAATCATTGGTGAACATTGCTCAATCTCCCCCAATTCCATTCCCTCTGATCCTGTGTTCACTAATCGAATTCCTAATGCTGTGAAATCTAGTTCATTTATCCTCATTCGACGTAGTCCATCATCAGCATTCTCGATAGAATACCATAGAAACCCTTCCAAATGCAGCCAACAACTGCGAAAAAAAAAGAAAGGAAATTGGGGCAAGATAACGCAAACGAGGCGGGAGAGATTAATGAAGCGAACCTTCCCACCGAGGGGGATCTTCTCTACGTCGACGAAGACGGAATCATCAGATTCGCGCATGGCCGAGGCTTCCCAGCACCTGCAAAAGCCCCCACAAGAACCGAAATTCCCTCTCCCTCTCTCTCCCTCCCTCTCTCTCTCTCCCTCGTGCTGCTGCTTCTTCTTCAATGCATCGACTTGCTTCGGGTTTTATACCCGACCTGACGAGCCCCCCTTTCTCTCTCTCTTCAATGCAAATAATCTTCAAAGTAAACAGAGATGCGACGAAGGCAGGCGAGATCGAGGCGAGCAACGGAGGCGGGCGAGACCGAGGTGCGACACGGAGGCGGGCGACGGCTCCTTGCAAGTTGCGACGGCAAGAATGTTTGCAGAAGGTGGAGTCGGCCCGCGACGGAGGGGTGCGAGACGAAGGCGCGCCATAGAGGGGTGCGAGACAGAGGCGCGATAGAGAGGCAAGCGAGACGGAGGCACGCAGCAGAAGGTAGAAGCTGCGTGCTAGCGTGAGCGTTGCCTATTTTTTGATGGGTCGAAAGTGGGTCGTGAGTGGGTCGAAAGTGGGTTTCACGTGCGGCCCATTTCTGACCCATTTGATTTTATTTTAATTTTTTGGACCCATATTCAGTGGGCTCTTTAAAAATTAATAACCCATATTTAACCCATTTTATACAAAATATGGGTCCAATATGGGTCAAAGACCCATATTGACAGCTCTATCGACAAATAGACAAAAATAAGCTACAAAGAGAGGCAACAATTCTCTCTAAACACAACATCCGCTGTCATTGTCTAAATAGCAAATTTGATGAAAGGAGGCGTCATATCTCTTTGCATTAGAGTTGCGCAGACATTAGTCCCCCAGAGAACGGGAAAACATCCTGGTGACACAAGAGAAGAGACCTCCCCCTTGAATCAGATAGCCTCCACACTTCCTATGGCCGGGCGGGCATGGAAGCAGGGGCTTGAACAGCCGCTAAGGGGTTCACCTGGTAAGAAAATGCAAGACGCCAAAAATCTACCAAAGCATCTTTCAGTGCCAAAGCCCGTCTCTTGACATACCTGAAATCACGAATAGTTCGTCTGAGAAAACACTTCCCTAACAAGCAGTTCAATAAAAAAAACTTGAGGCGGCTTTCCGAAATTTAATTAGCAGCAGCGCCCCCATCTCTCTCTCTCTCTCGCACATGTAAATGCGTTCCCAAAAACTACCCCTTTAACCCGGTTAAAAAATAAATGGCTTAACCAGCCAAACTTCTTCACAAACTCAAAGTGGATTTAGAACATTCAACTGATTCCACCAAGAGAATGCAAACAACATCTGTGGATATGTCTAAATTAGATCATCAATCACTAAAAGCTGTTTTCAGAAAAATTTCGTCTTTGTAGTTCAGCTGCTTATGCAATTGGCAGGATGAAGATCATTTCCAGAGATTACGTCAGTCAATATGTCTAAATTAGATGGCAACTGACTAGTCCAGCAGACAAAGGGCATCCAATGCCACAAGGCTCCCCACACAGTGGGGGCATGGGTTGGGGTTAATGTATGCAGCTTTACCACTGATTTTCCAAAGAAGCTGTTTTGGTGACTTAAATTGTACACTGGGAGGAAAAATGTTGATTCTTGAGATACCAAATGCCAGTTTTTTACATTGTTTCATATAAGTTGATCCTATAAGTTTAGGAAGCAGCATACACTCCATAGTACGCATACCCTAAACCAACTTAACTATGGTTTGCTTTTGACTGGCCCGTTGGAAGTGAATTGATTTACAAGCATGTATGCATAACCTCCGTAGGACACCTGTAGAAGTTGAGAACAAATATTAAGGGTGGTCCCCCTGCTGATGATACCTCAATACTACATAGACACTTCTTTTAGGAGATATATCCATGCCTGAGGTCCATCTTAGAGGAGACCACCAACACCACAACTACATGCAAAGATCCATAATAGTGGATATTGATGCAGGACACAGGTATATGACCATTAACTTCACAAGGAGCTCGTATTTGCAAGTTATGCATAAATATGTTCTGTGATGGTATCAGCAAATCACTGAGTTCAAACAGGAAGTGGTACCACGAAAATGCACTAGAGCCAAGACCAGTTACCTATTCAAGGCAGATCGCTTTCTTTGCACAACGAAAAATGCAAGCAGCATCAGGCATCCCAGCAAGATCTTCCCATTAGGTAGGACTAACCGATAATTGCCTAATCTCATATTGATTGATCGAGACAACCAGAAGCAAGGCTTGCCTTGCCCATACAACTTCAGAATTGCTACTTTCTGATCATCTTCTCCATTTGGCATGCTTTTCTGTTCTACGGATCTAATAAATTGTTCTGATACATTCGCTTCTCCCAGTAAAGGAGCTTCATGCTCATTTAGCATACGTGACAGGGGACCTTGTGATAAGCTAGTGGCCTTGATAGCATGTAGCGAATGCAACCTTCTGAGCAAGTCCTACAAATTGCAAGTTTGAAATGACAAACTGTCAACATTTTCTGCATCAAGGACAGTCCCGTATGGTTATTAAACCAAAATTGATTTCAATGTTTGTGCAAAAGTGAAGCATCATTCTTCGATTGAAAGCCATCACATAAATGATTTAAGTAGCCAAAAAATGCAGTACTTCACTCATTGAACTGAGAAATGAGGCAAGTCGTCTGATGCTCTATCATTTATTGGCAAATATGCGGAACAGTATGTAAGCATCTGTGATATTAGAATCACCCTACAATCAATTATTCAGATACTATTCATCACATGGGAAAGAGCTGATTAATGAAATAAATATCACTGCTACCATGAAAACTAACAGTAAAATCAGCGGCCTACATTCTGGATCAGCCTAACCAGAGAATGCATCTTAAAGACACCACAGTACACATGATAAATTCCCTGCATGTCTATTAAGGATAAGATGTTCATGTCCCAAGATCAACCCCCCAGAGGCTGGCTACCACCTTTCACATCAGAAACCGGCCTACAACTAGAACCTGGAACATCTTAAGTAAAAAAAGTTCAGAGTATATGCTGCAGAGCTTCCTTTTCTTCTTTTTTATTTGAATCGATAACTGGCAAGCAGAATCCAAAACATACCTTAACAATTGCTCCAACATCACAAGTATGGACACCAATTTATCAATACAAAAGCCTATATACTACACAATGCATGATAAGCAAGAAACACACTAGACGGTCCATCTGGCTCTATGTACCAAGATCAGGTCTTCTATGACCTACATTCCCCTGAGCATGAATTGTGTCTGAGTAGTTGGGCAGACCTATAGGGTCATCTAAGATCAGTCTAGCCCCATGCTTTTGCATCGTCAAATATAGATAATTGTTTCAAACAGCTAACAAGATGTAACAATGGGTCTAATTTTTAAGATTGCGAGTGCTTGTTTGTGTGTGTGCTGTGTTGAGAGAGAGAGAGAGAGAGAGAGAGAGAGGGTGGTATGATGCCATTATTCGATTCTTCATGTCATAAGATAGATTGAGATTAAAGCCAGAAGGCTACCGATGTTAATTAAGACCAAACAGATACATGAGAAACTAGACTCCTCCCAAAGAATATCGTTCCATTGATTGAAATTAATGCCATTATTCTCTTTTGCCAAATTATAGGATAAAGTGGGCCTTATTCCACTTTAACATCCATACTAATGTCAAGCACATTACTGTCCCATCATCATTACTACAAGAACTAATGGAAAAATGGCCCTAACTGAAACTGCAATACAGTAGTCATTACATGTAATGAGCTGGAAAAAGCCATGCAAAAAAAAAAAAAAAAAATGAAGTATGCACCTTTTCCATTATTTTTTATGATACCTAAAAATGTATCTCAAAACAATTTGTAAAGAAATCAATTCCACCTATTTCACAATTTCTTGCCAGTGATTTCAGCAATCAAATAAGTTAAGAAAACATGGAAAGTGTTAGAGTAATTAAATATTAAACCACGCCTTCATCCAACAATTTAAGCTTATGGAACAGTTGGCAGTGGTCCTACTAAATCTCACATGGTATCAAAGCAGGAGGTCCTGAGTTTAAATTCTTCCAGGCCCCTATTTGCCTCCCTAATGATATATTTCCATGCTTAGTACTAGGCAAAAAAAAAAAAAGACTAGACTAAGTGTGAGAGGGAGTGTTAGAGTAATTAAATATTAAACCACGCCTTCATCTAACAGTTTAAGCTTTTGGAACAGTTGGTAGTGGTCCCACTAAATCTTACAAAAAGCAAATTGCATTCTCAAGGCACTTATCATCAAAATTGCAAGCATGCTGAAAATAATCAATGATCGCAAATTCCATAAATGAGCCTCCTAAAACGAAAATGGTTGCAAAATCTCTCTTACCTGCTTTTTATCCTTGGGTAATGCTGCTTTCTCAACCCAACTTATGGCCAGTTCAAGTTCACCCAAGTTTCTAGCCAGTAAAGTCAGTGCATAAATGTCAACAACTTCCAAATATTTATCAACTCCCAAAACAAAATGTCTGTCACAAATTTCCATGCAATTAGCATTTGCCTCTGCATTGACAGGACTGTAATATTTCTCATCCACATAGCTCCAGTTGCTAAGGAACTCCTCTAGAAGTTCTCGAACCCCTGGTAGACCTTCTGAAATTTGCAAACAGGCCCTGATACGAAATTGCACCAATCAGTGAAGTTCATGTTGTAGTAAAAGAGGTCAGCTAACTTGCATTCAACATGATAATCAAAGATGCTCTTAGAGACTAAGGGATGAAGAGAAAGCCCAAAGTTAATGTTCTTAACTATTGCCAATCTCACGTCTTCCAATATATACTAATATCACACCAACAATTGGGTAAAAGAGGACTGTGCAGACCAAGTATAACATAGGTCTTATCCTGCAATAGAGTTAAGATAGAGTGCATGAGGTGATACTTCGTGGGTTTCCTAGAACATGTCATCTGCTGATTTGACATATGACTACCGATAAGAATATATCATCAAGTTGCATTATGGGTGCGGCGGGAGTGGGTAGGGTGGTTACCACATCTAAAAAAGCATTGTGTGTGGCATACACCAAATCAATACATGACATGTACAACTTCAATGAACATATACCAATACTGCACTTGTTTCAACTCGATCCTATTTTACTTCTATCAACCTCTATACAGATCTATGACCCAAAAAAAGAACCTCTAAACAGCTCATGTAGAAAAAGACACAAGGCTTCAAATTAAGCAATCTATACTTCATTGTATAACCTCTCTGGGGTGGGGCGGGGTATGAACTCTAACACTCCCTGATTTGGATAAACTCCAATCACACCCCTTATATTTGTTGAAATTGATGAACACCGTCCCTCGTCCTTTACAATAAATTAACCATGAGATAGATATTAGAAGTCATTGGAGCCACAACAATTCAACCACATTATGGAACTTCAAAATTCATAATGACTTAAGGATTGAAATGACTCTTGCCTATTTATTCTTTTAAATCTCGTGGCTCAAGTACTTTGGCTTTTTTTCAACCCAAAGAACCTGAAACTTTAACAACATACTGATGTTGACACATGAATTCACGGAAAGCATTTTCATAAATTTGAGGATTTGAACAAAACTCTAAATTTCAGCAAAATGCAAAAAAGAAAAACCTTTTCCTGCTGCAAAACAACAACAAACCATGTTCAATGGGTTGAGGTCAATCTAAGTGTGGTATACTCCTAACCAATTTACTTATATAGATGGCACCAAAGTGCCAAATTATTAAACCATGTCAAGTCTTCGGCAGTTAAGAGTTTATACAAACCTTGAGGTACTTAATCAAAGCGATGTCAAAACACTCTAATGCTTTTCCATAACTCTTCCGCATTGGGCTTTCAACTTAAAGTCAATCTTGTACAAATAATAAGCAATTTACGAAAAGAAACAAGTCCTCGGGTTTATCCTTATTAGCATTTTGCATCCTCTAGTTTCAAAGCCTACACTTCACACCTTCTAATTCCTATAACATTTGCTAACAATTTCCTCATAACATTAGAGACCAAGGCGTAGACTGCAGGTTTTATTAAAACCTCACAGTGCAAATGGATAATTTGGAAACTAAATGGTGCAAAGTGCGTGTAAGGGAAAGTTTAGGGCAGGTTATGTAAAATTGTTTTTTTAGGCCAGATGATATCCCCTTAAAGGTTCTGAGATGGATTTGGAAAATATAATATCCAAATAAATTTAGAGGCCTGAATAACATGTATCTCTTGGTGTAAGCCTTTAGGAACAAATGCAATAAACCCATCAACTTGACGTACAATCTCCTTAAATCCTCTTAAGATCTTTGTGTTTCATTAATAACAATTGGTAAATGGAGCAGGCCAAATATGAATCTAACAACCATGTAAAATATTGAAGCAGAACCACTGCGCAATAGGCAAATAGCCTGGTAGTTTGTCTGGCGTAACGACCAAAGACAAACAGATTAACATGCACAAAGAAAGAAAAAAAAAGAGAACGATGAAGAACACAAAACTCCAGATATTTGCTTTCCAAAAGAAAGGAACCCTAATAATAAGATGAGCATAAATCAGCCTCGTATCATGTATGCATTCCTTCAACCATCTTGTTTACACCCACAGCCCAAATAAGACAAGCATAAATCAGCCTCATATCATGTATGCATTCCTTCAACCACAATGGTAGAGATTATAAAGGTTGAGAAATGTAGCTACACTAGCTTCAAGAAGGACTTCAGTCGGCCGATGTTAACCTAGCAAATGCAAACACTCCAAAAATTTAACCGATGCTTATTGTATTTACTGTTCTTTACTTCTTTTGCATTTTTTCTCTTCAATAGGGTCAGGAAGGCACTAACATAACCATGGAAACCATTCCATGGAAAGGAACTATTCAACATGTAGAGATCGAAACGTGATAATACAAGACGACACTAAATTACCCAATTTGGAGAACTTCAATGGGGATGGCAGCAACAGAACCGCACATTTCCGTTAGCTTATGCAGAATTTCTGCAGTCCTGCAAGAATATACGACAAGTTATAGTACAATTTCAACTTCCCCTAAAATTAAAGCAAGAATGAGATTTTGCATAGATGCCATCTTATCTATTGTGCACTTATTAATTTGTCCATCATGAAGCTTCCTTCAAGATCTTTTTTGCTAGTTGAAGTGCTCTGTAGGTCAAGAGTACGTTTGTCCACTATCAAACTCAGAACTTGTTGCTAAACCCCTCCCCCTCCCCCTTCCACCAGGCCATGTGGCTCAGCGGTTCTTTCAAGGAGTTAAAATCTAAAATAGGGGGAACAAAAATCTCGACTGATGGATCAGAACAGGTAAGGATCTTGTTGACGAGTGGCAACTTATTAAGGGAACTTTATAGCTTCCAATGACATGTCCTCACATTTTGTACATCGGTACTTTGTAATTGAAAATTTTCAAATTAAGTGCAGCTTACGAGTGCCCCTACAGCACTCTATAACAAGACCCCCATTGTTATTAAAATCTAGTGATGTATCGGTAAACTTTACAGTTATATACCCGAAACATATCCTCATGAGCAGTTTGATGCACAGGTTTTTAAACTAAAGACTGAAAAAGGAAAATATGCTTGTAATGATTATAAGAAAGTTGAGATCTGAAATAACTACTGATATGAACTAGACAGGGAAGGCTGCAAAATGCATATGTTAATCAAACTAAGAGAACATGTAAAGAACATGTACCCACTCATCAGATGGAAACTCATTACAAATCAATGAAATCAAGAAGAAGAAAAAAAATACGGGACCTCCCCATTTCTTTCAAAGACTGCACCAACACCATCCCAGCTGATTCCATCTCGTCATGCAGCTGCAAAAGACCGTCTCCTGCTTCTCCAATGAGATTACTCTTGTTCCGACATAGACGCTCCAGAACAGAGGAGGCCAATGAAGCCGCCTCCTCGTACATAGAACACACCAGGTAACTGCGAATTTCACAGAGAAAGAGAGACAGAGAGATGAGCAAAACAAAATCGAACAGGACGATGAAAAGAAACCGATCCTGCGCTTCACCTCTCGCAGACGTCGATGTCTCCCCAAATAGAAGGTTCCGACGTAGTCCCCATCCTCGCCGCTGCCTCCATGTCCCACTATATCTCCTCGACGCAACCGACGATGCCTGTTTTTCACGAAGGAGCGACCGAGAGCCGGAAGTTGGTTGTCCCGGCCGTCGGAAGAGCGGGTACCGCTGCCTACCGAGATAGAGTCGAGAAATAGGGACGGAAAATTTTTTTTATTCCAAATTGATTTTTTAACCATAAAAAATCCATATTACTACAATTACTATAAAGTTATCTCAAACCCTAAATTGATATACTTATTACAAATTTATCAATTAATCATATTAAATTGAGCTAATTATTTTATTAATCGAGAAAATATTTAGGGATAAATTTTAATCAATGCTTGACATAGACGATTATTTTTATAGAGGTGTTCTTAATTATTCATTTTTTGTAAAATAAAGGTAATCTTAACTTTCGCGTCAAACTTTCAAAAGCAAAAACTTCGATATGATTGCTGAAGGCTACATGGCATTGCATTTTCTTTCTTATATTTGAACTCATGTTGAGATTCAGATTATCACGAAGAGTTTAGAAAATGTGAATAGGACGATGCTCTGCCCGGCATAGAGGTGTCACGGAATGATAAAATCATTTTCTTTCATCACTTACTGTAATTCTTAGCAAGGAAGTAGAATAAGGAACGCGAACAGCCCGAATTTTTTTTTCTATGACATGAGACTTCTCCTTATTATCAAACTGACGGTTAGATGATCAATAACATGCTTAAGTAATGAAATTGCCACGATAAAAATCATGAGTATCAATAATTCAGTTCGGTTTCATTTTTCTTGAAAAACGGAAACGAACTAAATTATTAAGAGGTAAGTTTGAACCGAATCGAATCTTATTTTGAATTAAATATGAGCCGAACCAAAAATCTAATTTGATTTGATTTTCGATTTCTCCTTTTTCAATTTTATTTATATATATATTTTTATGGCGGAGGGTTGGCGACTCTTGTCAACCAGTTAGTGAGGGCCGCGAAGCACTCGAGGCCATGGGCGAGAGGCTGCGGCCCCCTCGCAGACGAAGGCAGCGGCGCCTCGCCAAATTTGACCATCGAGAGAACATCGTCGTTGCGGATAAAAGAGTCTCAAAGCAAAAGCGAAGAAGCGAGAGTAGCAAAACGAGTCAATTCTCAGTGGCTCACTCCGTCGCTCATCACATCTCTCGAGAAAGAGGAAAGGAGAAGAAGGCAAAGGAAAACCAAAAAAAAAAAAGCCGCGCGATGGCCGTTGAGACGCCAGATCTGGCAAAGGAGAAGAAGGCAAAGGAAGAACCGCTTCTACATGTCACTTAGCCCAAAAAAACCAAAAAAAAAAAAGAAAGGAAAAAGAAAAAAACAATAAAAATAAAAAGAGATTTTCAGTTGGATTCGATTAACCGAACCAAATCAAAACGAACCGAACAAAACAAGAACATCCTTTTCTCGCCGACGGAATTCTCAGCGATGGAGTGAAGCGAGAAACGTGAACGGGATTATCCGGAAGAGTTGAGCAGGAGTAGGACGATGCTCTGCCCGGCTTCCGTCGTCTGTGGTGGTTTCCGCCTCTCTTGGGTTCGACTGCGCGATTAAGCCGGTTCCAGTTCTGTCTGATCGCCATCGCCAATTGAATTAGAACGTACTTTTTCAGTTTCATTCATCGCGTCGGGATGGAACAAATGTGTGATCTTGATGAGGAATATGGAATCAGTAGGAGGAACAAGGCAAAGGGTGTTGTGGAAAACGAGCAAGAAGTGGACAGGATCGCGGCTTTGCCGGATTCCATTTTGATTCACGTCCTCTCGCTTTTACCCACTAGGGATGCCGTGAGAACCCTAATCATCCCCGCCTTTGGTGGCCTCTGGACTTCGATTTACAATCTGGACTTTGATTGGTGCCTGTTCCACGATTGCTCGGACAATTTGCGATACGGTTACGAAGAGAGCAGCCTGTTAAGGTTTCCGGAGTTTGTTCGCCACACGCTCGCGCTTCACCAAGGTCCCAAGATTTGCAAATTCCGCCTTCGTTTCGAGTTTTTGATATACCACCTATTGGATGATCTGATGTCTCTTGAGCCCGAGGGGCAGGACATCTTGACTAGGACTGGGGGATATGCAGGCGAGGTCAATCGTTGGATTGAATTTGCGGTGAGTAGGAATGCCAAGATCCTCGATTTGGATTTTAGGGCATGCGGCTCTGTCAGCCCGACTAAATATGAATTGCCTGGTTTTGTTCTCCAGAGCAGCTTCTTAACTGAATTGAAGTTGGTGAGCTGCGACGTGAATTCATCCACGAAAATAGTCATGAGGGCACTTAGAGTGTTGTATCTTAAGGAAATTGCTTTGAACGATGTTCCAATCATGAATTTTTTAGATGGGAGTCCAGAGCTCGAGAGCTTGACTCTTCTGGATTGTTCCGGCCTGCGTGAGCTAAATTGTGCTTCCCACAAACTTAGGAGTGTGACGATTGCTCCACCTGCTTGTCATGAGCCAATAGTTAAAGTTGCCTGTCCAAATATCAAATCACTAGGCATCTCTGGATGGGTTGAGCTTGTGGAACTAGAGAACCTGTCGTCTCTGCAAGATGCATCCATAGATTGCTATGATTGTTTCACGAGTGAACATATGGAATATTGTACTGTCCAAACGATTCTCGAGGAGCTCCATCAGGTGAAAGTGCTTACAATGCATCACCAACCAATTCTTGTGAGTTGACCTTCTTCCTCTCCTTGTTCGCATAAAAGAGGATCTGCTTGTAAATCGATATATTGATCTCCTCTGGAAATCACGATACTTGTCGCTGTTGTTGATCCTATTACTTACTGAGATCTTAAGTCATGTCTCGAGATTAAAAGCCCCACCACACACCCCCAAGATCAAGGGGTTCTTTCTAGCTTTGTTGCCCCTTCTCTCTCTCTCTCTCTCTCTCTCTCTCTCTCTCTCTCTCTCGGACATGGTGTGGCCTTTCTCTGTTTTGCTGAATCAATGTAGCCATGGCTGATTGATGGCTGTCAACCTTATTCAAACTGTGCCAGTACATTTATGAGCTTTTCCTTGGTTTTGGGATTGTGCTACTTGAGTATGAACCAAAAGCATCGCTTGAATGATCCATGCAGCAGCTATTGGCTGCTCTATTCTTCTTTGATGTGAAGAAAGAAAGCTTGCTGTTGCTGATGTTGTAACTGAAGTCCGTTCGTTGTAGTTGTTAGAGCACTGGATGATACCATTTTAACATGGATTCTTGATGTAATAATGTACATGAGCAAACAAATTAGTAATATATGATATTCTAAGGAGGGAAGCTATGGTTCTTAAATTTGCGGTGAGTCAAAACATGCTGGTGTCCTTTCCAATTACTAAGCAGTTCCACACTGTTCTTTTCCTTGCTGAAGTGTATGATAAGCTTCAGAGTATCATCTCAGTTATCGTTTTTCTATTTCTGCAAGAGAAATTTTATGGGCTGATTTGGATGATTTTTACCTCTTTATGTCACTGTTAACTGTGTCATGATTATTCATTTCGTTAACTAGGTACTGACTTGTGATTTTGGATAAAATCAGTTTCTCACTGTATGGGAGCTGACGAACTTGCCTTGCCCATCCAACAGTTGGCAGCACTTGATTCTTAGGACTATGCTGACCAAATGGCACCTCCCCGGAATTGCCAAAGTATTGAGAAGCTCCCTTAGCTTGGAAATGCTAGATATATACATCATCCCTGGCGAAGTGCCTTCCATTATTGTAAGTACATTTATCCCCATTTGAAGTTGTGCTCTACATGCTATTCCAGGTATGTGCAATTTCGTGCAACTGTCTGCTCTGATTTTTCTAGGCCCAAGAAGATTGGCTGGATTTGTACAACATTCGTGAAGGGAACTACTGGGATTTACAAGATGGCTCTTTTGGATGTCTTACAGACCACCTCAGAATTGTCAGAATATCTGGCGACATCACGAAGGATCATGCAATTCAAATAGTGCAATTTTTGCTTCGTAAGGCATTGGTTTTACAGAAACTTGTCATCTCTACAGGGCTGAAAGATTGTTCCATTACGGTCGAGGAACTAAAGGAATTTTCCGACAAGTTGCTGAGTTTTCCGAGAGGTTCTCCTCAAGCTGTAATTTTGTTTTCTGATGAATGACTTTCTTTCCTGAATGCTAAGTAGGGATGAATTAGAAGATCACATGTTTTTTTGTATGCATCTCATATGAAGTCCATGTTACGATTTCATGAACATCTAACAAAACTGGGAAGCCTTGCACCAATTTTTTGAAGTTTGAGACCATGAGTTTGCTGGAAGATAGGCTCCGATGCTGCAATTCTCTAACATGCCATATTGAAGATCGATATTAGTATACACTTTATCCTCCTTCCCCCACGGAGGCAAACGACGCACTAGAGCCGCATGATGCTTTCACATGCGGAATCAAATCCAATTTAGGGTGCCTTTATTTCGTAAATTTTTTTTAATGATTTAGAAGATATATCACCGCATGTATTATTTAGAAAAATGAATGAATGTAAAAAAAAAAATTTGCATTGACCATGAAGATGTTTGGACTTAAATTATTGTTGATATTGAAAATAGTTTTATTTGACTAAATATATTAAGCAATATAAGTGATCATTTTATAGAATTTTTTTTAGTTATTTTTTTTTCCGTGAGATAAACAGTCTTAATATTTTTATATTGACCTTTTTTCACTCATTTCGAGGGGAATTTATTCCGAACCAAATAAGAAATCACCGGTATCGATAACTTTCGCAAGAAGCTTATCAATTTTTTTTTATATAAATCAATTACTTTAACTACTACACCTATTGATAAATTTCACCACAAGTCATAAAATGCCACGTCAAATTTTCCAACAATGAAAATCTGTGGATAACACTCAAGTAATATCGTAACCATGTAATGGCACACCTTTGTCGAAGTCCACCGGATCAGATAGGTTAAAACCATTGACTTTGTGGGTTTCATATTTGAGGCCCCCCAAGATCGTCATCATACATTACGTTCTCTGAATCGAAATCCAAACAATTAATTCCATACAAGTGCGGTTGTCAAAATAGGTTTTGTTTTGAAAGTTAAGATAGTTGTTAATTCTTATGTTGTTTGGTTTGCTTTCAAGGTGATTAAGACTTTGTTTGTTTGTGTATTCTATTCAAAGTAAGTGTACACTCTAAGGATGTTAAACTAAGGGATGTCATATCATATCAACTATTTGGTAAATTACAGTAATAAAGCCATATATCTTCACATCCAATTATGTCCATTATTGATATAAATGATATATTAGTGTAAATAGTCCTAAAAATTCCACAAACGTAGATGATAAGAATTTCTCACGACATTCTTACTTGCTTCATTTTTATATGCTTATCTTTTTATTTTTTAGCATCCTTTTTAAATAAAATTTTATTAAATAGTAAACTATGCAAGTGTACCTATAATACTGAAAAATACCTAATTACAAATCTCAATATAATTCCAATATAAATATAGCAATACAAATAAATAAAAATGAATGTTAGGATTCAAATAAAATTTAAGTTAGAATATAATTTTAATTTCATTAATATAAAAGGTTTTTTATTCGAGAAAAATAACTTTTATCGTTTGGATATTAGAAATCCTATCTATCTTTATATCACCTCCCCCATGTGGTGATTTTATCTGTGTTGTGTATTTTTTATATCCTACTTTATCTTGTCAGCATATACAAAACTCTTGATATCATGAATTTTATTATATCTTGAGTTTCATCCCGACTACCAAACGTAACCAAGTTAGATTGACATGCTTGGCATTCTTAAACTTGGTTGATTGAAGTTTATTCATTTAATTTAAAATCTAGTATTAAGTTTAAGGGTTAGTACCACGAAAAACTCAAAATCAATACACATATGACTAATTTATGTAAGCTATGATTATTAACCTTAACCGTTGACCCAAGATCATCATGTTTAGATATGCAAATTACAATCATAAAGTAGAAAAATTTACGCACTTAATTTGGAGCTTCTCCTTAGATCCCCTTTAGACATTGGATTCAATGAGATTGCTCCTCATGTATCGTATTTTTTTACAACTTTTTACGTGAGGTTATGTGAATATTATGGCTTAGAGGAGGGACTTAAGCTCTATCTATAAAGTTTCTAATCTATCCCCTCATTATAGATAATGTTTAGCTCAGCCAATACTATCTAGCTTCATATCTGTTAACATTTAAATTTTAATTTCCCCTTAAATCATTTATATTGCATATAAGCTCTATTTATAGAGTTTGTAACCTATTTCCTCATTATAGATAAGATTTAACTCAATACATATTATCCAACCTCATATCTACTGACACCTAAAAATTTGATTTTCCTTTAAATCATTTATATTGCATAAAAAATGAGAATTAACTTTAGTTCTCATCAAAAATAATTTTTCATGCATTGCATATTTAATTTTTGTTAGTCATGCATTTATCATTTTTTGCATTTAGGATAGGGGTGAGCTTAATTCAACAAACGCTTGGACCGAGCTTCATAATTTTTTGCTAAGGTAGGTTAGCATCACCGAAAATTATTTGAGTCCAAGAGCATATTTTAGAGCTTAAATAGAGCTGGTTAAATGATCATTTTTTTAAAAGGCTTAATTAAATACATATTTTTAGCAAAAAGCCTAATTTAAGCTTGAAAATTTGCGTGAATGAGCTTGAAAAATAAAGATAAAATTCAGACAAAGTGTCTGTATAGGTACACGTGGGTTTGGACCTAAATTCTAATTCAAATAGGCCCATTTTAATTATTTAGTTGAGCAAGGCCTTTACTTTAGACATGGCCACAGTTCCGATTCGCCCTCGGGGCCGAACCGGAACCGGGACGGTTCGGAACTGGAACCGGCCTGGCGTTTTTTTTTGTTTTGTAAACTTTGAGAATTTTGATTTTCAAAATCAAATCAAATTTTTAAGTAATAAAAATTCAAGTAAAATTTTACAAAATTGTAATCAAACTTAGAGGGAAAAAAAAGGAGAGAGAAAGGGCTTGACTTAATGAATTATCATTAAGTGCCTACATATCTTTTTGGGGATAGAAGAATCAAAGCCCATGTAGTTCTTTTACCTTTGATAACCCCATACTTACCTCATTGTCAATCGTCGCTTTCGGCGGTGGTTCTCGTCACGGTGCTCGCTCCATCATCGAAAAATTGGGCTTTTACGTTGCGATCCATCTCTTGTTGTCGATATTGAGCCTTCATCCAATCATCGACACAAGCTTGAGCCTCCACAGACTGCGGAGATAATCTTGAACGGTGATCGTCCAAAATGTTGCCTCCAGTGCTAAAAGCTTATTCAACCGCAACTGTTGAACAAGGAGTTGCTAAAACCTGTCTAGCGATGATAGAGAAAATTCGATATTGAGTCGAATGCTCCTTCCACCACTCTAAAATTTGAAAATCTGTGCCACTTGCAAATGAGTTAGTCTCAAAGTTAGTACTTAAATAATGATCAAATTCGGAAATATCCGTGTGCCCCCTTTGTCTTTTTTGCCTACTCATTAGCATTTTATACCCTCTACTCATTTTACCTCCGCTCTCGTTTTCTACGCGACTAAATTGAGAAGAAGATCAAATATCAGTGGCGTTATATCTATTATAATAATCATTATATAATGCTACTATTGAGTTGCTAACCATCCCTTTTAATAAATTAATATCTAAATCTATTTCTATATGAAGACATCCATAATACATAGTCAAAAAATCTTTTACGCCTTCTAATTCGTACGTGGATCGAAAATAGAAGCAACCAAATAAATAAAAGGAATATGTTTATAATAAGTTAGCCATTTTGATTTCATTGCCTTAATAGTTGCACCTAATTGTTCATCGTTTTCATATTCTTCAAAAACACCAGCAATATTAACACACTCTATTATAAATAAATGAGTTGTAGGATAATAAACACCGGATAAAGTATAAGTTGCATCATTGAAAACTTTTAAACAATCTAAAAATTTTTGGCAAATATTCCAATGTTGTGGTAATAACTCAAGTTGAGGAACATTAGTCGAAATAAATACACATAATAAAACTTTATATTCAAAAGATTGATTAAGCAATTTGTACGTGGAATTCCAACGAGTTGGAACATCTCTTGAAAATCTTCTTGGCCTTTTTCCATTTTGTTTACAAAATCTACACCAATCTTTCATAATTTGGGGATGTCTCCATAAATATTGGATTGCGATTTTTATTGGGTCGAGAAAAACGTTAAGAGTTTGTAAACCTTCTTGTACACTTAAGTTTAAAACATGGCAAGCACATCTAACATGAAAAAATTCTCCACCAAAAGTGGGTTTACAAAGTTTTTCCAAGTCTTCAATAGAAGCGGTATTTGCCGCGGCATTATCAAAACCAATAGAAAAAACTTTTTCAACCAAAAAATATTCTTCTAAAACTTGTCTAATTAATCTATAAATATTAATCGCCGTATGTCTATCCTCAAAAACTTGAAATGCAATAATTCTTTTTTGAATATTCCAATCGTCATCTATCCAATGACACGTAATACCCATATAAGAATAAATTTGCCAAGGATCGGTCCAAATATCGCTACCTATATGCACACATCCATTATAATTCATAAAAAATATTTTTAATTCTTCTTTTCCTTTTTTATACAAATTAAAAATTTGGCGTTTAAGGGTATTTCTAGAAACGGGTTTTGCTTGTGGAGTGCATGCATTTTGTATAAAATTATTAAAACCAAATTTCTCACCAAAATTAAATGCTAAATGTTCTACGGCCGTAAATCTAACTAATTCTTCTTTATAAACATTTTCGCTATAATGGAATAAAGGAGGAGCGTTAGTTTTGGCGTACCCGGAAATTTGTTGTTGACGAGTGTCGATCCCAGCTAGCGTTGGATGTTTTGACCTCAAATGCCGTTGAAATGTTCCATAGCCTTGACCAATTACGAATTTGTAATTTTTTCCACAATGTTTGCAAGTAAGTTGATATTTGTTTTCTTCAACGCGCGTCTTCGTGAAGTGCTTCCATATCGAGGAAACGGATGACCCCTCTCGTTCCATCGTTATTGACGCTTCTTCGGTGGAAGGATTCATGCTACCTTGTGTTGGAACGGGCTCCTCGACATTTGGAATATTGTCGATTTCAATTTCGTCGTCGTCGAAGCCATAATATGCATAATCTTGAGAATTATGAGATTGAGGATAATTGGACGATCCCATCGGCGCCATCAGGCTCTTATTCCTCCTGCCACGGCTTCCACTTGCCATTTTTCGAGAATTTCCAACAACAAAGAAATGAAGAATTTTGAGAGAAATGAAAGTGGATCGAGTATTGCGACTTGAGAGAATTTGAGATTGAGAATTTGAGAGAATTTGAGAAATTGAGAGAAGAAAAATGAGAGAAGTTGTGAATAAAATGAAGGAGAGAGGGGGGTATTTATAAGAAAATTTTTGATATTAAATTTAGTTTTTTTTTTAAATAAAAAAAAATAAAGGGGGCAACGGCTAGTAGCTGTACGGGCCGGTTCGGCGGTTTTTACGGGCCAGTTCCGGTCCGGTCCCGGGCCGTGGCCATGTCTACTTTACTTAATTACCCGTTTAATTAATTAAAGCTCAAGACGTCATGATAAGCCTACGAGGGGGGCCATTTTTAGCCATGCTCACCTTCACCCCCTCTTGACCAAAAATTGAGAGGTCTTTCAGCAGATTTGGACTCTTCAAGGTTTAAATAAATTCAGCTAATTATCCAGAAAATAGAGTACTAAAATCAAAACTCTATCCCTATCAAAGCTCTAGATAACAAAGAGTTTTATCTAATCTGGAGTCTTCCGGGATCAGAATTTTTTATCCAACGATTGTCATTGAATCCTACTTTAACTAGGATTTATGATCCAATGGTACATGGCGACTCCTACTCTTATTGGGATTGCCTAATTAAAGCTTTATATAATGAGACCTTCATCACATGCACAGGGGGTTCAACAATTACTAGAATTTTCGACACATTGAGAGCAAGAAGTAGAAAGCAATTTGTGAAGATCTAGAGTTTGATTGTCATTGTTTCCCTCGAGGTTGAGACAATCCTCTTCTCCCTCAAGGCTAAACTTTTGTGCGCCTATATCATCAATTCGTTCACCACCACCTCAATCATCGTCGGTCCTCCTCTATGCATGATGTAGCCTTGCCATCCTGCATTAACCTCCACTGTCCAGCATCTTAGGCTGTGTATGTATCACGCCCTGATTCTCAGGCACGAGCCATCTTTATCAAAATGCCTCAAGTCGGAAAACGATCAAACCAAAAATTTTAAGCATGTGAAAAAGTTTTTAATACTCCCAGATAAATAAACAAGTAGGGATAAAAAAGCAGGATATTCCATTAATTTAACCCAATATTTTTAATACAACGGAGAGTAGAGGGTTGCTAACCCTACGGAGCTATACAGCAAACATATAATCCCATTCTTCGGGGTGGCTTCTAAAGATCAGTAAAAAGGTAAGTGGGGTCGGAAGGGTTAGCTAATCATTTACTCCCAAAAGAGGGACTACTCCACTCTCAATCATTATCACCCAAAAATCCAAAAAGGCACCAATATGCTCCTACAGTTAAGGAGACATGGGAATGTCATCGGAGACCTCGGAGGAGTCGGCCTCGATGGAGGCCTCGAGGGGTCGGTCTCGATGGATGGATTGAACTCTATGGGAGGAGTGCCTACAGTGTCGGGCTCGGGATCTACGATGGCCGTAGAGAACATCATCTTCACGATGAAAACAGGCCTTGAAGATGTGAGCTACTAGGTAGTCCACACCCTCATCGACCCAAATCGTCATGACATGCTGCTCGCAGGCTAGGTTCATGCCTGGAATCGGGTGGGTCACGACGTGGAATGATTGGTCGCTCAGGACTTTAAACCGAACTAGCTTCTGCATCAGTCCTGACCTGAAAAATGGTAACCACAATGGAGTGAGAAGTAAATCTCAGTCAGTCAATGCCTAAGCTCGGATAAGAAGATTCTTCACTCAGGTGTCCCAGTCAATAATATGCCAAATCAACCCATAGTTTTAAAAAATAACAACCTATTCAAATTTTCTCTTAAAATCATTTTATTGGTGGTTACAAGGTTCATTGCACACGACCGGTGTGACTTTACACTACGACTGGCAGTGTCTTCTGATAATCCTTAAAATTCGTACGAGTAGCATGACATGGTACTATCAAGAAATAGCACGTGACTTGTGTGACAGAGCCCTACGGCTGATAGTGTCTTCTAATAGTCCATAAGATTTGTACAACTGACACGACATTGTACTATTAGGAAAAATAGTACATGACTAGTGTGACATAGCACTACGATTGACAGCATCTTTCGATAGTTCGTAAGATTCGTACGACTGATATGACATGAAACTACCGTGATAATATCGTACGATTGGCACATACCGTATGACTGACACGGATTTTAAGACCCTTATGTGACCACCTTCATGAGTTATAAAATCAGCTAATTTCTAATTTTTTTTCCAACTGAACATGAATAATCAATTTATTGTTTAGTCTAACAGAAATCACTCTAATTATTTGGCAGTCTTTTGTCGATCTCGACCTTAAGCAACTGGCCACGAAATTATCATAACAATTTCAAGTATTTAAACGAACAACCAACAATGGCTACTAGACTACTGATTAGTTAATCAAATAATTTATCGGTCACTCGGCTCTAATCCATCTCTCGCTCGTGATCCCAAAATCAGTCATTCTAATTTTTCGACTAACCACCGACTACTTTGGTGCTCGGACTAACTTATTTAATCGTGGTCATTTAACTTAAACCCAGTCTCTAACTAATTCGCCACGATTAGACTACTCGGATATCCAATTAAAATAATTAATTTACTAATTTAATTTTGAATGCAATTAATGCCTTGGCCAAGGATTAGAGATTGACTCACCAACATCGAGTAATTCGGCCGGCAACGATGAACTCTGGTGAACAAGCGGTGGTGGTGACGCAATGACAAGCTCCAGGATGACAGGACAGCTGAAGCTCTGCTGGACGGCTGTTGATGGTGATAACGTTGGAAGATAGAGGTGGAGGATTTGGACGCGGCGATGGCTCGGTCGAGTTGAAAAAGTTCGCAACAGAGCCGTCGGTCGTGAGATGAGGAGGCGGTATGAGCTGAGCAACGGAGGCTGAGGCGAGTTGGCAAGCTGAGCTAGATGCCGGGGATAGCTAGAGAACGATGGCCAGGTATTGGGATAGGGCTAGTGGTGGCGTTGGCGAGGTGGAGGAGTTCAGACGGAGGTCGAGCAGACGGTGAGCTAGGGTAGAGGATGGCTAGAGCTTGCGGTGGCGTAGATGAGCTGCAGGGGAGGTTCGAAGGAGAGGACGTCGTGCAGCTGAGCATGCGCGACACGATGGGACGGAGTGGCTCAGGCGACAGCAACAGCATATCTAAGCAGTTGATAGGAAGGTGTAGTGTAGCAATAGTTGAGAGGAAGAAGCAACCATAGTAGGTTCACGAAGAAGAAGAAGCAGTGGAAACAGTCGAAGAGGAAGCAGCAACATCGGTAGAGGACAAGCAGCAACATTAGCAAAAAAAAGAAGAAGCAACCGCGCAAAAAAAGAAGAAACAGTAGTAGCAATAGGTTCAAGCAACTGAGAGATTTGTAAGCAGCCAAGAGAAAGATTGTTGACATTTGATTTTTGGCTATTTTTTATTTTTGAAAAATTATAGAAAATTTATAAAAATTCGTAAAATTAAAAAATCAACTTTGGGGGTCTTGATCAAGCCTAGGGAACCAATTTTGACTAAAAAAATGAATTTTCATATTTTTAGCATTTTCCTACATTTTATTTTCAAAAATTCATAGAAAATCAAGAAAAAATGAGAAAATTACAAAATCAACTTTGGAAGCCTTGACCAAGTCTAGGAAACTATTTTTGAGCAAAAAATAAATTTTCTTATTTTTTTCTCATTTTGTAACATTTTTTAGGAAATAGAAAAATACTTGAAAATTAATAAAAAAAAAATAGCATTTGAGGCCACAAAAATACGAAAAAATAGTCAATATTTTTATTTTTATTTTCTCTTCATTTTGGTTGAAGAAATTTTGAAAAATTCAATCTAGAATTGAGATTTTCTCTGTTAATCTTGTTTTTAGATTATTTGAAAAAATTCTAGAAATTTCATTTTAGCCTTATAATTTTTCATTTTTTGCATTTCTAGAGTCGTGTCATCCCTTTATATTTTTCAAAATTAAAATCCAGTCCAAAAATTCACTAAACCGTCTAATTTTGCTAAAAAGGACCAAAGCGTAATTTGAAAATTTTCAAATTAGTCCTTAAAAGTGCTTAAAATGAAATTAAAACCTTTCTAGGGACCGAATTGAAAATCAGGGCACGTCACCCCTCTAGTTTTTGGCCTTCTGAATTCATTAGTAGTGTCAATTTTTTGCGAAAAAGGCCATTTAGAATTTGGATTTTGCAAAATGGACCCTTGTGTCAAAATTAAAAATTGGGGTTTTTACGCAAATTCTTCGAAAATTTCAGGAGAAAAACCATTTCTTAATAGAAATTATTGCCCCTCCCCCAAAGTTCAATTGCGACATCAATTTTGGAAAATTCTAGCAAAATTAGGGCAAATTGCAATTTTTTTAGTCAAATTGGGTCAACCAAGTCGAGTTGACCTGACCCGGTCAATCCATTTGACCCGAAGAATCCAGAACCACTTTTGGTTCTTCCTTCTTCCCCTTTGTGCGTGATTAGGCCATAGAGAGAGGGGGGCTCTTTCTTGCCTAACAGGATTGGATTCGCTAGGTTGATATAAAAGGCAGACTTCTCATTATGATTGAGCTGGTTACAACACACAAAAAAGAACGCACATAGACTGAGAGAGGGAGAGAGAGCAGGGTGACGGCTATTGTTGCTGAGTGTAGCTCGCACTATGGGGACTCTATGAGATCCATTCAGGGAGCAGCCAATCGCGTATTTTCTTCGAGAAGCTTCCTTGAACTCCGAGGAGCCAATCATAGGGGATTTGACGGCCTGAAACCTCTTAAAATGGTGAGTCATAAGTTCAAGCCTGACTTAGTGCCCCAATGGCAGATTCCTAATCCGGCCACGATTCTTGTATTTCTTTTGTGTGTTTTACTCCTCACACATCACTGAGCATGTTTGCACTTGATGTTTGCATCGATCGTACGCGTGAGCCTCGGTCTGAAACCTCCTACCTCCACTAAACTATCACTATCTAGTTAGCCTAATCTAGCAATCAAGGCCCCAATCCGAGTCCGAGGTAAGTTTACTGAACCCCTGATTGTGCTGTATGTAGAAAGAATTGAATAGTTATGCTCTAGATTGGGCGATCCAATTGCTATTGTTGATGCCTGTTCAAGCTCAATTGTTACGAATCTTGTCAATGATTAGGTCTAGATTTTTAATATGGTGTAGAGGACGCTTAAGCACCTAAGGTGCAAGTCCCTAATTATCAACAAACCAAATTCGGTTCGTAGAACCAACAGGAAAACCAACGTAATAATCAACAGTACACCCCACTACCAAGTACTCCCTCTTAGGTCTTGGTTGTCTTACGCCACAAAGGAGTTCTTGACAATTGAGCCGATTCGAGCGAACTACGCATCCTTTCCCAAGTACGACCTAACTAAGAAGTGTGATTATTATCGTGGTGAGCCCAGGCATAGTATGATGAATGTTGTGCACTTGGAAATTGTATCTAGGATTTGCTTGAGTCTAGAGTGTTCTCATTTCAAAACAATGGTCAACTGAACATTAAAAAAAACCCCTTGCTTTATCATGAGGGTAAGGTCAATGCTGTCTTTGGAGTTGAGATGGCATCGATCGAAAGTGTTAAAATTCGAGTTGCAGACATTTTTTATGCTCTGGTTCTATCAGGTTACTTCCGAAGTAGGGATGTTGTGTCACTAAATAAGATAAGGTGAAAGGTCCCTAGCTGGATGGAGCAAAGAATGATCATATATACAAGCCAGATTAGAGTAGTGGCTACTATTTCACAAATTGTCATCAATTGGGAAGAAGAATTAGTTACATACCAGGTCAAATTGAAGATTGAGCATGAGTCTCTGGAGGACGAAATAGTCAGCAAGATAAAGGTAGACCTTAAATTAGCTAAAATGCTCACCTCGGGAGATGCTTCTGACAATGAGCTTGAAAATGTTATACCTGAGCTTGAAAGTAATTCTATAGCCTTATGACCTAGGATTGGCCTTGGTAACGAGGTTAGGGCATGCTTACAACAATAAGCCGCTAGCCAAGCAAGCTACACATAAGGAAGTGAAAGAATTCTTGGCGATTATCAATGGGAGTGAGTATTTCGTGGTCAATCAACTATGCAAGCTATCAACTTAGGTGTCTTTGCTAGAGCTCCTCCAATCCTCTAATAAAATCAGTACTCTTTGATGAAGGTCTTCAGAGAAGTTCATGTACCCAAGAACATCGATGAAGACAAGCTTGAGAACTTTGTTGAGCCAATCCTTTTAAAGAATCAGGTAGCCTTCGCTAATGACAAAATACCAGCTGATGGGAGGGGCCATAATAAAGACTTGTACATCTCGATCAAGTATAAATAGATCCACGGGGCTTGAGTCCTAGTAGATAATGGGTCGGCTTTGAATTTTTGTCCTCTAGCTACGCTGAATCGCTTGGGCATTGTCCTGGCTAGGATGCATGTCAGAGCTACGACATCTCAGGCTCGTTACATGTGCTATTGCCTTTGATAATAAATTAATTGAAATAACACGCAGATAGAATAAAACACTGCACTTTATTTATTTATAGCTGATAAATGTCGGGTTTATTTTACTCACATTTAGGAGACTCATCGAATGACATCAAAAAGTAGCTTATGATCGTACCCATGATACAAAAAGATAAGGACAATAATCCCCAACAAAAACTCCCTCAACAACCCCGACAACCTAACCAGCGCCAAATATCAGCCCATGCTGCATAGTGTCTTCCAACTATCCTATTAGGACTATATGGTCCAACCTAAGGTGCCACATAGTCAAAGGGCAAGGGGCCCATAATCCCCACGTTATCCTCCAGTACTCCGTAAATGGCTATAAAATAATGTAGGATCACTCCCACATCTAAGCTGCCGTTAACCCACAACAAATAAGTAACCTAAACATGTTCCAAATCCGTTGTCTCAAGGATGAAGTAAGGTGACACTTCCCAAGTTAGGTGGACTAGTACACCATAAGAGGGGGTCAGAGGATTAGATATGATCACTTGCCTAAAAAGGAATCAATGATAAATGGGTGAGAAGTAATCTTAGCGAGTTAGTTCTTTAAATCATGAAATAAACATCCTAAGAAGAGACATGAGTATTGGTAAATTGAGTAAGGCAATATTCTACCACAGTCACAAATTGCGTCCCCCTTTTAACATGCTATACAAGGTATCTAATGATATATCATGCTGTGAAATGATCTCATGTGTACATGTCCATGAATTCATCAACCATTATCAAAATGACAGAAATGAACTATATTTAGCCATATCAATGTCATCTTGCATAGCCTCAAAGACCGACCCAGTCACATAGTGGGGGTCTTCTCATAAACTCAATGGGATACACTATGTCGGATGTAAAACTTGCTTCCCAACGTCTTACATGATCCCATACTCTATCATGTAAGGTTATGCTCCTATATGACCCTATCGCATGTGTGTACCATATCTCATAATATGTTTTTACCACCAACTCAAGTTCACAACACTCATATATTTATCTCTCCCCCTTGTTCAATTTGGTCCTGCTTCCCTTTCACTTGTCGCTCAAGGATAACTACTTAACTTGCTTTCAAATCACAATCTAAGTCCAATTTCTTCCACCATATATTCAAATCATAGCATCAAGACCTTGTTTCGGTTGACCACAAACGATCGACTACTTCAACAATTGTCCTCAAATTTCATAATTTAACCTCCCAAAGACAACCACCGCTCCAGTGTTTACATCATATGAGATGGACAAATGACATGCTCCTTAGACCACCTAAAAGCAACAACTTAGGACTACTCATCTACTTACGACCCCTCAATCATAGGTTTAGTCTGCCAAGGCTCCTACATGCTTAATCTACAAAATTCAACAACAATCAACGAAAATCGACTAGCGACCAAGGAAGAGTTTGTGGTACATTGAACTGAGAAGACCCGAACGAATCAACTGGGGTGCATTTGCACCGTTTCACAATCAAGAGCTCAATTTGTAGCACCTATCGTCTCGCCTTGACATGCGCATGACTTCTTCTCACAAATGACGACCAATTACTCCCCAGCTGTAATAGACCTACCACTCTAACACCTCTAATTCACCATTCTCAACTCTACGTAGAAAGTTTAGTGAAGGGTTAAAGAATCAACTCACCTTATTCTTGCTACAATTGTTGTTCTTGAATTATTGAAGTAATTTGCTATTGCGTTAGCATGAAGTAGCCGAGCTCCCTGGACAATAGATAGAACCAAGAATAGAGAAGAACTGTCATTGAAGTTGTGATATCACCAAGGGGTAGGAGAGAAATGGATTTGCTCCTTAGGCTGGTTTCCTCCATGGGCCTTCTTAATTTGACATGAGAGATGGGTTTGTGTTTATGGCAAAGAGAGGAAATGTGGATCCCTTACTGGTCAAGCTCAGTTAGGCCAAAATTAGAGGCGATGCACAGGCCCTTGCTAGTCAAGCTCGATTAGGTTGGAAATTATTTATTTATATGAGCTGGGTTCAAGCTTCTATCAATCAATTGTTGGTCGCTACCTCATGCCACATAAGTCAGCATTCTAATCCATTTCTTACTTATTTAGAACTATTGAAGAGGCATTACAATGTAAGTGGCCAAGTTATTGATTAAAGCTTTAGATGGAGTAAGAAGGAGTGTCATGGCGCAAATCAATCTGGAGGTACAGGTTGGTCCTTCCACGTTTGATATTTTATTTTAAGAGTTGGATATCCCTTCGACTTTCAACCTCTTACTAGGCTGCCCGTGGATCCATAATGCTAGAGTCGTTCCCTCCAGTTTGCATCAAAAGATCAAATTTGTAGTTGACTAGAAACCAGTCATTATTCATAGAGAGGAAGATTTTTGTATTTTTAACAAAACAACTATCCCATATGTCAAGTCGGAGCATACCAAAGAAGACTCAAGCCACTCCTTTAAGTTGGTGCACACCATTCATGCTTCACTGGAGAGTTCTTTGTCAATCCCTGAGTTATCGGATACCTTTGGAATGGTTGCTAAGGTAATAGTGAGCAATAAATTGAGCCTAGTGCTGGATTAAGCAGGCATGGTTAGGGGATTCGCATCCCAATTGAAGTTAATGGACAATCCTACATACCTAGTTGGGATATTATGGACGTGGTCAGCCTAGACATGAAAAACAGAACTCAATGTGCCGTAGTAAGACGAAGCGTCATCCTTTAACACTACCCCTAAGTGAGACCTTCTATTCAACTGGAATAGTAGGTCGGTACAATGATCTGTGCAAGTTTGAGAATGATCTTGGGATAATCTTCCCTAATTTGCCAAAGCATTAGGAGCTTGAATCGATGGTACTTGATACTGAGGATACTAATGATGATGTCGTACCCTACGTAACCGATTGGTTTAGGACTTAACTATTTTTGCAACATTCAAACACCCTATGCAGGTTGATGGAGTCCTTATGGAAGAACCTTATATGGTGCCCAAGCCTCTGAAGCCACCCATCATTGCTATTTTTGATGATCCGCTAGACAGATTAGATTCAGAGTAACACTTTTATGTTCTTGCACTCCCATGCGTGCGAGATTTTATTACTTTCTAGGGTTTTCCATTTTCATTCATGTTGCATTCTTAGAATTTCCCTTTCATATCATGTAATTTGATTGATTCAATATCAATAAAATTATAGAGTTTTTCACTACATTTTGGAATCTTATTGAAGTATTTTGAACCAACCTAATGACGATAATCAATAGTCGAACAATGTTGTCATCTTTGGTAAGCATTGAGGGTTGGGCTTTCTTAAGAATTCTTGTTCCAAGGTCTCCAAAAATCAAAATCTTTTGAAAAAAGGGGCACATAAGTGGCGCATGAGATTTAAACCCTATTTATCATTTTGATTTTGCTACTTTATGTTTCCAGGGAAAACATAATGAGGGATAAACAACAGATCTCATTGTATGCGATATTCATGATTTAGATGATTTCGATACGAATGATGAGGAGATATGTCAAAACCTCAAGCATCATGAGAAATTTAAGCTTTGGTCGCTGAAGAAATCATATCAATCAATCTTAGTGATGCAGAGAATTCTAAAGAGGTGATGATTGGGACAAGACTCCCTAAAGATGAGGCTAAGTGTTTGGAAGAACTCCTAAAGAATTACCAAGACATTTTTACCGATCTTATACAAATATGCCAGGTCTTGATCGTTGATTGTTGAACATTATTTACTAACTGATCCCTTGTTTAAGCCCAAGAAGCAAAAGAGGCGTAAGTCTAAGCTAGAGCTAGCAAAGAAAATCGAAGAAGTCATGAAACTCATCAACGCCGGATTCACAAAAGTTACCTAGTATCCTACTTGGGTGGTTAATATAATTTCAGTTTTAAAGAAGGATAGTTGCATTTAGGTTTGTGTCGACTATTGTGACCTAAATAAAGCAAGTCCGAAAGAAGATTTGAGCTATTCTCTTGGATATTGATGTACTTGTGATCGTATGGCAGGGTTTGAGCTGTTCTCATTTGTGGACGGTTTCTCAAGTTAGAATCAGTTCTTAATAAACAAAGAAGATAAAGAACAAATGGCATTCACCAATACTTGGGGGGAGTGTTCAACTACAAGATCATGCTCTTCAACCTCAAGAATGCTGGGGCAACATATCAATGAGCAATGGTTACTTTGTTTCATGACATGATGCATAGAGAGATCAAGGTTTGTATCGATTATATGATTGCAAAGACTTGGCATAGAGAATATCATGTAGAAACTTTTCGGAAGCTGTTTGAAAGGCTTCGAAAATTCAAGTTGCATTTTACCTTGGCCAAGTGTGTGTTTAGCGCTAGTTCAGGCAAGTTGCTTAGGTTTATTGTCAGTAATAGAGGCATCAAGATCGACCCATCTAAAGTGAAAGCTATTTGTGAGCTTTTGCTGCCCACAATTGTTAAGGAAGTTTGAGATCTCATGGGTAGAGTAAACTACATCACCTGGTTCATTTCTCAGTTGTCTGAATAGCTAAGTTATTCCTCAAGCCATTAAGAAAGAATGCGTTAATTGAATGGGATAAGGAATGTGAAGAGGCATTTGAGAAGTTGAAATATCACCTGATGAATCAGGTTGTGCTCGTTCCACCGACATTGGGGCAACCTTTGATCACATGTCTCATAATCCATAATGAGTCTCTGGATACGATGCTTTCTCAAGAAAGTTAGGAGGATGAAAAAATGAGTTATCTACTATTTGAGTAAGAAGTTCATAGCCTTTGAATTGAATTACTTGGAAACAGAAAAAACGTGCATAGGATTGGTTTGGGTGCTACACAGGCTATGGCAATATATCTTGCATTATTAGGTACTCGTGGTAATGGAATACAATCCTATCAAGTAATTGTTGAATCAATTCGCCTTGGTTGGGAAGCTTGCCAAATGGAAGATTCTTATTTATGAATTTGATGTTCAATACTTGTCACAAAAGTTAGTCAAAGGGCTGGACATAGCTGATATCCTAGCTGAGGATCGAGGTTTGCGGAAACCAGCCTATTGCATGGCTAGGATTGAAGAGCCCAATGGCAAATCATGGTATCATGATATCAATACTTACATTTAGTAGCAAGAGTAACCTGAGGAAAGTATTGCGGATGATCAAAGGTACATAAAGAAGATGACCTCTAAGTTTTTCTTAAGCGAAGAAAGCCTGATGAGCGGTCTTATAATTCAGTTCTTCTAAGATGCATCAATGCTATTGAAGCAGTTTGTCTAATGACGGGAGTGATGAAAGAGTTTGTGGTTGACACATGAATAGCCACATGTTAGCCAAAAAAATCATGAGATTAGGTTATTACTGGCTCACCTTGAAAAGTGACTGTATCCAACATGTTTGGAATTTTCACAAGTGTCAAATCCATGGAGACAAGATTAGTGTTTCTCCGAAAAGGTTGCATCAGTTATCAGAGCCATGGCCATTTTCTATGTGGGGCATCAATGTGATTGGCTCCATTAACCCAAAGGCATCTAATGGGCACCATTTCATCCTGGTTGCCATTGATTATTTTTCCAAATGAATTGACGTAGCGTCGTATCTCGCCATGATCACACGAAATGTGGTAAAGTTCATTCGTCGAGAGATCATTGCTCGATATGGTTCACTTAAGGCCATAATCACTATCAATGGATTGAACTTGAATAACAAGCTGAGTGATGAACTATTCAAAGAACACAAGATCAAGCATCTAAATTCTTCTCCGTATCATCCTTAGATGAATAGAGTGGCAGAAGTAGCCAAGAAGAATATCAGGAAGATTTTGGCCAAGACGATCAAGAATTATTGAGATTGGCATGAATGGTTGCCTTTTGCACTCATGGCATATCAAACTTCGACTGGGGCACCCCATATTATCTTGTTTATAACGTAGAAGTAGCATTGCCAGTTGAGATAGAGATACCTTCCCTGCATATTCTCTCTTAGGTCCATCTGATTAAAGTCGAATAGATCTAACAAAGGATAGATTAATTGGATCTAATTGATTAGAAGCGTCTCAAGGCCTTATGTCATGGTTAGTGCTATCAATAAAGGGTCGCCAAGTTTCTTTGACAAGAAAGTTCGGCCTCGATATTTCCAAGTAAGCAACCTTGTTTTGCAAAAGCTATTCTCGATAGTTCCACTTCTAGAAGGAAACTTTGCTTGAAACTACGGTGGACCATATATCGTAAAGAAGGTGCTCCTAGACAATGCTCTGATCTTAGCAGAAATGAATGGTCATGTGTTTATCAGTTTTGTCAATTCTAACGCTGTAAAAAATAATTACACTTGATTTGTTCTACCATTTTTTTATTAATCGAGACATGATGTTCATTTTTGAGTTCAAAATTTTCATGCATCTATTTTTGCCCGATCTTGTTTGTATTATTGATTTTCATCAAAGGAATATTTTAGTCAAGTAAATCTGTTTATCTTATGAAATGATCATAAATGAGGAAAGTTAGGAATATGAAAGGCCAGCCATTTCTATACATATCATACATTCCTGATTCTCGATGAGCTAAGTGTGAAAGAAAATATCCATGTTCATAAGATAAAGGGTTATCTTGCTAAGGGTATGATGACTAAAATAATGGAAAGGCATTCATTTTCCTTATTACACACATTACAAGTTACCCTTTGTTTAACCCATGTGAACGGAGGATTCATTTCATACCCCTGTCAGGAACAACCCTACATTAAGGCAATTTCCAGAAAAATTTCAGATTGTTAGAAATTTTTTGCTTTCACTTGCGTCAATCTCCAAGTGTATTTATGCATATGAATTCTGTGTTAGTTCAAGTTACTTAGACATGATGAAGAGCATTTTCTTTCCATAACCCACATAGTTAATCCCTTGCTTATCCCATTTTAGTAGTGAATTCATTTCTCATTACTCGATTGGTGATCGTCCTCATGGTGAAAGATAAAATTATCTCAAAGCATCTAATAAATAAAGATATCCGTCAAAGAGAGTGCGTAAAGAATTTTCAAATGAAGTCTTTTCTTTCTGCCCAGAAAAAAAAAGAAAAAGAGAAAACAAGAAGAGAAATCTCAGTACAAAAGAGAGGAAAAAATGAAAAAAAAAATGTAGATGAAGGCCGAAAGAAAAAATTTCTCAAAAAATCTTCAAAAAGGAAGGAAAGGTGATCTCGGACGAAGTTGTTCTCAAGAATTTTCTCAAAGATCAATGGTGAAGAATTGTTTCCTAGCACAAGCAGTAGTACTTAAAGTGTAAAAGATGGATGATCATCAATCTTTTCATTATAAATTCCTTTTGCTATGAATAGGCATTTCATATCAAATTTAACTGAACCTATGTTACATCCCTTACTAAAGTCTCTTCACATTTAGGGCACTTGAGTTAGTGAAGGATTTTAACTGTTTATAAATGTTGCTCAAAGAAGTGTAGCAAGATCATTTTATATCATTTTACTAGGTTCTTGACTTGTAAACACAATGCAACTAAGGATATCATGAAATTTCAAAGCCAAAAAGACTTACATTAGTCCTAAACCTTTGACCAAGCCTGAGTCATAGTCTTTGCAAAGACCTCTCGGATTGGTCTGGTCATACTAATTACGAAAATACCTAGACCCTTGTCAAGCATGATGATGACAGTATTGAGTGATTCATATACCTGTATTAATGGTCGAGAGAGGGAGTGAAAGTCCTATCTGACCGAAGGTTTCTCATTCAATTGATCAAATCCATCAAAAGGATCGGACAAATTTCTTGTCAATAAAATTCCCAAATGAAACTTTGTAATATAGGTGAAAGCTCACAATATTTATTGATGTTGCATTGTTTATGAAAATGATTATTTTAACTTCTATTTCAAATGCATCAACAAGAATGATACAATCAACTTGTTTGCTCTCTAGACTCAAAGAATCCAAGTAAGTTTTTTGAACTTTTTCCTAATTTGGCAAATTTTTGCTTATTCAAGTTATCGTTTCTACTCTTTTCCATGTAAGCACTGATGGGATTCTTGTGGTATACCCCCTTTGTATTCATCCTGATGAGATTCGGTCGACACATTTCCTTTGGTGTTCATACTGATAAGATTCTGATGAGACTCATGCAGTATACTTTGATGTGTCATGCTAATGAGATTTGCGTGGCATATCCCTTTTGTGTTTACATTGATGAGATTTGTGTGACGCATCTGTTGACACCTGATTTTTAATCACCTTTTCTCTTTAAAATTAATAAAAAAAATCCATAAAAATTTATAAAATTAAAAAATTAACTTTGGGGACCTTGGCCAAATCTAGGAAACCAATTTTGATCAAAACATACTTTTCATATTTTCGGTATTTTTCAACATTTTTATTTTCGAAAGTTCATAGAAAATCAAGAAAAAAAGAGTAAATTAAAAAATTAGCTTTGGAAGCCTTGGTCAAGCCTAGGAACCAATTTTGAATAAAAAATAATTTTCTATATTTCTCATATTTTGTTAATATTTTTGGAAAAAAAATATTTAAAAATTAGGGAAAAATAACATTTGAGGCCACAAAAATATAAAACAATAGTCAGTATTTTTCATTTAATTTTCTCTTCATTTTAGCCAAAGAAAATCTACAAAAATTAAGATGGAATCAGAAATTACTTTGTTAATCTCATTTTTAGATTAATAAAAAATGTAGAAAATTTATTTTAGCTCTGTAATTTTCGATTCTTGCATTTCTAGAGTCGTGACATTGCCCTTTAATAGTCCAAATTTTTCAATGGCCAGATGGTGCATTTTTTGTTATTGCCTTCGATTTTTTGAATCCAATTGATTATTTGACGAGGCTCCCCCTGAGCGCTCTCTCTTGTGTGTGTCTTCGTGTCTATGTCTCTAGGTTACCTTGTCCATATTGCCAATGGAGGCTTTGATCAAAGCAGCGATCTCGACGCCAATTCATCTCTTGAACTGCTCGGCAACGATCTAGAGACCCTCGAATCATCTCTCAGTCCGTCGCCCCCAAAAAATGGGGAAGTGAATGGACTGTATTCCACTCCATCATGTATTGGATCAGAAAATCAGGGAGATAAGCAGAAGAATGAGGAAATTATTCAATCATTAAATATCAAGGCAAACAAAAACTATTTGCTGACCCATCCAATGTTATGCATCACATTGGTGGAGGCACAAAAATAGGGAGAGGAGTAGTGGAAAGAGAAGGAGGGAAGGAAACGTGGCTTCCAGAGCTGAGTCAAACACGTGAGTAGAGTGGGGATAAAACCAAAAAAAATCTCGCTCTCGAGTTTATAACTACTTGCATTGGCTAAAATGGACGTCATCCACCATTGCTCCTTAGTTGTGTCGTTCCTTATCTTCCCGGTGGGGCATCACAAGTGTTCTATCCTCTTGCGGTGACCTGACAGCTTTTGGATACCGATTTTCATTACCCTTATCTTCACTCATTGATGCTCACCATTGCTGGTACTGTATTTAAGAAGTCGTGCAAGGCACGCTCTATTTATACTCTGTTTCGAAATGGAGAAACCTTCAAGTAACCAGATCCAGCTTTTGACTCTGTTCGCATTGGCTATGATCCTAGGCCATCCATGATGACCAAAGCTTTCTTTGTCTATCTAATCACCTCTTTTCTTTTTCTAATAGAATTTGGAGTCAATGCTTTGAAAAATGATTACATAGCCAGTATTGAGTGCTTGTCCTTCCCTCATAAGCCTCAGTACAGTGGAGATATCATCCAGAACCCAGAGCTGAATCAGAGGTTAAGAGCATGGTCCATCTTTGGGGATGCAAAAGTGGACCACGGAATGTCTAATGGAAATAATTTCATTATGGCTCGTAGCAGGAATCACTCGCATGATAGTATCACGTAGGAGATTTATTTGTACCAGCGACAAACCCTACAGGGGAAGATCTCAATACATGCCATTTTAAAGATAATTAGCATGTTCAAATATACTGGTGTCATTATAGTTGAATCAAGCTGATGGTCCATGAAAGGGGGACTCACTGTTGATGAATCAGGGCCAGCTGAGCTATACTTTGAGGATCGCCAAAGTTCATCCCAACTTAAGGATAAATAAAGATGAATGGAGCGCGTAATAATGGAGTAAGTGAGTGGAGACAACTCATTATAATACACAGCTTTTAAGGACCGAAAGTGGGGGAGATAGAAAATGGTGGGGAAAAGTTGAAGACCCGGGATTCCCACTCCGTCTTAGTCCTTCTTCTCTTCCTGCTCCTCGAATGATTGAATGAACTTTTCATTTTGGGACCTTCCAAGGAAAAGTTGATCAGAGAGGAGCGGGTAAAGACAATAGGAGTTCTATTACTGATTTGGGGGGTTGGTCCTGATTCCTTCCCCAGGGTTGACTGCATCATTTGCTGGATGAGAAGGTCTCCAGATATGTATTTGGCATGATCGGTTATGAAATAACGAACATCTTCAGTGCAAGGTCATTTTGGTAGCTTGCTAGAGGATGCTGAATTATCAGCAACTGCTTCAATGGAGAATGGCACAAGGAAAAGAAGATCCCAAGAAGGACACACTCCACTCGCACCGAAGGAAGCAGCAGTTCCGGGGGATGGCCATCATATTTCTCTCCCTGGCCATAACTTGGGGCGGCGACTAGAAAGGAAATGAGGATGGTTGCTCTTGAGATCCATAACCAGTGACAGCCCAAAAGGAGGATTCCTCAGCCATGCTACACGAAACCAGTTTACACTATTACGGTTGGACACGAGAGGGAGTTGGATCAAAAAGTAAAAACAGAGGAGTAGGCTCCCATGAAGTTCAAGCACTAGACCCGTCCGCCGTGTGGTAGTTGCCATCGTCGCAGTATGAAGAAGTGGGCCTTAAGGTAGGCGGTGGTGGATGGCCGGCTAATAAAGAAAAGGCATCCGTTGGTATTCACGACCAACGTCCGGTCAAGGAGCCCTTCCTGAACTTACACCTAACTCTTGGCTTCATCTTCTCTAGTAGTACTCTCTTTCGTGTTAGCTGTTGCCTCAGCTTCAGTTTCCCCATCACCGCATGAGAATCTCAAGAAGAATGAGTGCTCAAGCTCGTAGGGAGTAACGGAAGCCGAGAAAGGGGGCTATCTTACAACAAAAGTTCCAACTTTTCATGTCCAATAGATGGCTCTAATACTATTGTAGCCGTGCAGCGTTTCCCTAGATTAACATTCTCGTTTCGGCATTGGCGGACGGCCAGAGGAATCTGGCGAACTTCTCCAACAACAGATCTTCCTGCGACGCCATAAATTCTGCAGCAAACCTCATCATGTAGGTGGTTCCAAGTCGTCCGAGACATAACACTCCTCGGCCGAGCTCCTCTATCGACAACGTCCAACAAGTCCCACAAGGCTTCTGTGTTGAGACATTGCCAATTTATCTATGGACCCCGAGATATTCGCCAAGAATCGGGGGCTTAAGGTCATCCACTGCAAGCAAAAGCTCTTAGGAGTAGTTGTGTGGTGGGAGGAACGATTATATCGTCTTAAGGACGAAATGACCATGGGTGAAGCCCAGTTTAAGAGGAAGTGTTTTGAATATGCACGACTAAAAAAAAAACAAGATGAGAGGGAGATGTCAACCACTGCAGCGTCCACGTAGGCCATGTTCAACTAGAACCTCAAGTCCCTCCTTGCTGTTCCTTCTTCATCAACCTTACATCGCTGGGCAGGGGTGAGTTGGGTGATCAGAGTAGCTTGGTGATGAGATCGTTGCGTAATGGTGGGGACCGTGGCGATAATTATCATTACCATCATCACCAACACCATCACCAAAGCTTGAAGGCTTCAGCTTTGAAGATGAAGGGGGTAAAGTAGAACCGCTGGCCGACGATCCGAAGACGGTGATAATGATATATGAGGGCAGGCACGTGCACTCGCCGTCGTATGACACCGGGGACTCACGGAGGTCCCTGCGGCTGAGCGACTTCCTTTAGTCGCGACAGGACGTCGTCGAGTAAAACTGGTGGCGGAACATTATGAGTCAATCCAGTAGATATCCAAAGGAAATAGCTAGAGAGGGAGGGGGCTCTTGAAAGAAATTGGGTAAGTTCTTCTAATCAAAGGCACCTAGCTTTCCACATGATCGGTAATCCAGCAGATCCATTGCAACAATTCCATTCGGGCGTGACGGATACCTTGTCCAGTGCACGGGATCCTTCACGGCGACCAGTTCGAGATATCCTGTCTGCTACTGCCTTCAAGTCGTTTTTGTTGGAATTCGACCGTCACCGTTGATGTTTCCTGTGCTTGGATCGTTACCTACACTAATATCTTCAGGCTTCTGTGGTTGCACAAGTCAAAGTGCTCACAGTTATTCGGACATCGCAATAAGGACATAACCATCTAGACGTGTCTTTGTTTGTGGGAATCCTCACGCTTTCTAGTGCACCTAGATTAGCCCGACTCTCCTCCTCACTTCGAGCTTGGATCCTAAGATTTGCTTAGGAAGGCAATCCTCAGGATAACGTAAAATTCCGGATCTTTTTCTATATTGATATTATCTTGTTGCTATGTCTACACATGGATGTCATCTATTGGAATTTATAAATTAAAAATCTGATTTGTTTGACTTCTAGTAATACCTTGAAGCATAAATTCAAAATTTTGATGATATCTCTGAATATTTTGCATATCATTAGAATCCACATTTTTCATACACCATTAAATTTTTTAGATATCATGTTTCTTATATAGTTTAGAATGCATAGCTTCATAAAATTTCATATCATAATTGCACTCATGTGGTTGTATTCGCATTGCATTCATTATTTCTTGAAAAATCTCAAAACATTAAAAACAAAATCCTCAAAAATTAGGAAACGGTTCATTTTGACCGACCAATCCTATTTTCAGGGATTTTGCCCCTCCAATATTCAAAAATGTTGATTTTACGCTTTATGGACAAATCGTCTTGGAAAAATTCCAAAAAATTCTCAAAAATAAGGAAACGAGTTGTTTTGACCGGCCAATCTTATTTTCTGCAGTTTTACCCTTCCAATCTTCAAAAATGATGATTTTGCCCTTTATGGACAAATCGCCTCTGAAAAATATTTCAAAAATTAGGAAACATGCCATTTCGACTGGTCAATCCTATTTTTGATGAATTTCCTTTATGATCTTTTCAAATGACGATTTTGCCTCCTATTGGTAAATTATCTCGAAAAATTCTGAAAAATTTAGAAAAATCTCAAAAGTTAGGAAACATGCCATTTTGATTGGTCAATCCTATTTTTGATGAATTTCCTTTCTAAATTTTTCAAAATGACGATTTTTCCCCTCATAGGCAGGTTGTCTTGAAAAATTTCAAAAAATTTAGAAAAATCTCAAAAATTAGGAGACGAGCCATTTCGATTGGCCAATCCTATTTTTGATGAATTTCCTTCGCGATCTTTTCAAAAGGATGATTTTACCCTTTATGGATAAATTGTCTCGGAAAATTCTGGAAAATTCAGAAAAATCTCAAAAATTAGAACACGGGCCATTTCGACTGGCTAATCTTATTTTTAATAAATTTCATTCCCAATCTTTTCAAAATGACAATTTTGCCCCTTATAACTTTGGAAATGGGCCATTTCGACTGGCCAATCCTATTTTTGTTGACTTTCCTTCTTGATATTTTGAAAATGATGATTTTTCCCTTGATGGGCAAATTGTCCTGAAAGATCCCAGAAAATTCTCAAAAATTTCAAAAATTAGGAAATGAGCCATTTTGATTGGCCAATCCTATTTTTGGATGATTTCCCTTCCTAATCCTTTCAAAATGATGGTTTTGCCCCTTATAGGTGAATTGTCTCAGAAAATTTCGAAAAATTCTCAGAAATTGTGGGAAATTAAGAATGATCACATTCAACTGGTTTGACCTGTTTTTACTTTCCCATCCTTGAAATATGACCATTTTACCATTCTAGTCAGTTTGATCCAAATTTTTTTGAGTCACGCCAAATGATTTTTCATGAAATTGGTACTGAAAGGACGCCAGAGTAATCTAATATAACGAAGTCCCTGAACTTATAATCTCTAGTTTGCAAAAATAAATTAGTTCTCCCGCTAATTTATTTAGGTTTCTAATCAACCTACCAAGAACGATTAGTGGCTATTCCAAATTTTAAGATCATTTGAACAAAAAAAAAATTAAAGTTGCGATTCGGTAGGGTTTGAGAGGGTCTGCGTTAGGTTAATTAATTTAATTAACATGATAGTCCGTTCACCTGATCGATAAACAAAAATAAAAAAAATTTTCGGGTCGCGACAGTTTGGAGACTCCACTGGGGACTTTTTCATAATTTTTGAAAATTTAAGAACCTCAAGGACTTAGGCCAGAAAAATTTCATGAAAACTCATTTGATTTGACAATTGGTTGGATTCTAACCTTTAGGTGTTAAATGGTTTTGCAGAATAGGAGTGATAAGGGGTAGAGTTTGTGGCTAACACTTTGTTTTACAGATTGGTGTTGGAATTATTTGTTTAATTTCGCACAATATTGAAGCGATGTTTACACTTAAATGTTGTGCATGTGTTCACAATTTTTGCACTACACTACGCACAACCTGTGACCGGACCTGGGTCACACTAATAGTTTTAAGATGGTATTTAGATGGTTGTGACGGTCTGAAAATTCGACCAAATTATCGGGATTTCAGTATAGAATGGATATATTTCATTAGTACGCTTTAATCGATTCTCACTTAGGATTAGCTACCCTAAGACGACTAACCGAAGGGGAATGGCTACCTAGGATATTTTCCTAAACAGTCGCCCGTTGGTCCGAGATTTCGATAGAGTCGTTATTAATGAATTTGGTCACGAAATGGATTCTGATCTTGGAAAATCGAATTTTTTTATGATAGTTGCAATTGAGAATTGTAAGTAGTTGCAGAAGTGTTGGCAGTCGGGCAGATAGTAGGTGAACGTCGCGAAGCAAGATGTAAGGTGAAAAATTACCGAAATGCCCCCGGTCAATGCTCAGTCCTTAGAATTAGATTAATTAGAATTTTTTAAGAATGAACGCATTAGCGCAATGTCAATTCCAGTCTAAAACTCGTTCGCGCTCAGGATCCAATCGGTGCATTTGGCATGCATCCCGAGGCAATGTCCCATCGAATATCACGTTAATCAATCACATCAAATCGACAAATCAATCTATCAATGTCAACTCACACAAGTTCCAAGACCATCAAAATCAAATCAATTAATAAAAACCCCATTAACCACCCCACTATCTATTTTGAATTTTTAACCCTTAAACCCATTATAATCTCTCATCTTCTCTCTCTTCTCCCTCTTCTTCTTCACTTGGCCGAATCACCATCATCGTCTCCTTTCCATTTTCGGCTTCACCTCCTTCTTCTCTTTCCTCTCCTTCGGCCGCCGGCGAGACACCGCCCAAACCGTCTCCGTTTCGCCGCCGTGTCGCCACCGTCCGCCACCACCAGTCTCTCCTTCATCTTGGTAAGTCTCTCAATATCCTTCCTATTCAATTCCATGGCTTGAAACCCCCGTATGATGCCCGAACCAGACCTAAACCTTCTTACTCCCCCATTCGTCTTTTGCGCACCATGGAGACTCCGGCCAACTCACCTTGCTTCATTCGGTTCCTCACCCTTTCTAACATGTAAAGCCAACATTTTTAGGCCCTTAGAGTCCCCCAAAGCCGTTGGATCATCCCCTACTCCGCCGTTCTTCTCCAATGGCCGTGAGCCTAAAAAGGGCCTCTCGGAGTCCTTGCCGTTCTCGTCTTCCTTTCAGCCTAATCCAAGCAAGAAAACCTCTAATATTAGCCTAGGAATGATGTATGTGTGATTGGTTTGGTCAATGGTTTGCTTAGTGCATGTAGATCGTCTAGAAATCGCTAAAATTACGTAGAACGGTTAGGCTAGTTTTGGGGTTTTTAATGATGTGGTCTGCTCGTGGGCTTGGGATTCTGTTGGTAGACGTTGTTGAGGCGTGTGAGGGCTGTGGTTTGGTGTTTGGGGCATGAGAGTGTGAGGTGTGGGTAGTAAATGGGTTAGAAAGTTAGTTTGGGCTAGTTTGAGCAAGTTGGGCTTGAAGGGCTTGGGTTGGTTCTTGAGGAAATGAGCTTAGACGTGGTCTATATGAAGTGTTTTAGGGCAAATTCTAGGTGAGAAATTAGAGAGCTCAAGTGGGATTATGGGCCGTAGATAGAATGGGCCTAAAGGGGCTTAATGGACTTGAAATTGGATTGTTTGATCGTGGGCTTGAGTGTGAGTTTCTAGGAATTTTAGGGTTGGTCTTGAGTGAATCTAAATGAGAAATTGATGGGTTCAAATGTGAATCATGGGTTGCAAATTGAGTTGGGTTCAAGGGGCGTTAGTTAGGCCAAATAGGCTTATTTGAGAAATTAAGAAATACAAGTGGTCATTGAGTGAGGAAACACCATACGTGGTCCAAGAATGATGTGGACATCTGTATTTAGAGATTGATTGACGTGAGTGGACCATAAGTGAATAATGGGCCAGAGTTTGAGCTTGAGGATTTTATAGCTAGTATTGACACAAGGCGAATCACACACTCAATAGAAGTATACGTTATTTGAATTGAAATATTATGTGCAATGTGACAAGTCATGCTATGTATACGCGTTAATTGACTGCCTCAGAATGTATGTTTTGTGCACTGTGACATCGTAATGTGCTTTGGCATTGATTGAGCATGAGCATGGCATGCACTGTTGTTGTGGTGAGCTTATTGAGTTTTCGACTCACTAGCATTGGTTACTAACATTTCAGCTCCCCGACGGCAGTGATGGACATACCCCCGACACTTTTTGGACTCCCAATGGAGGTAGAGATCGAGATAGGCCACTACGTTGAGGAGGATGGTGCTTTTTAGGCCAGACAGCTGACCACTATGTGGGTGAATTGTGGTAGTCCTCTCCTAGTACCACATAGGTATGAGGCATGGATGGTAGAGAGAGATCAGGTCTTCGTAGGACTCGTACAGCCTGTTGACGTTCCGATTCTAGAGGAGGAAGACGCTACGCTTTTCTGACTTGCTACCTATAGGGGAGAGGTACTCGACCTCGAGTCGCTGGAGTAGCTACCGTCGCCAGGACAGATGGTGACTAATGACCATGTTGAGGATGATCCGATCTACATCGAGGCTCCCTTCCCATTGTACAAAGAGGATCCAGAGGAGCTTCCTTGGCAGTCTGATTGGAGCGAGATCGACGAGGACTAAATGGTAAACCCTAGGTTGAGTGGGCTGACTGAGTGTGGATTTTTGTGTAGTTTTTTGGTGCCCTCTTCTGGTGGTCTGTACCAGACACTCTAGTTATATATGTATATTATTTTGGACTATTAATGTCGACTGCCTTCTTTATTCCCTTCTACCCAATTATCGTATGTATGCATGTCTGGGTTGGAGATTAGCTTCCGCAGGTGTACGACTGGTAGACGCGTCGTCTGGTCCGATGGATTTTCCTGGGCCGTGGCGGATCGTGGACCAAGTGGACGCAAGTGAGTGAGGATTGATTGGCGAGATGTCGCGAGCGCGTAGGATTCGGGGCGTGACATCCCTGCTCCAGTGGTATCAGAGTAAGGTTAGCTCGATACGAGATTTGGAGTGATAAGGTTGATGATTTTAGAGTAGTTAGATAGACAGACCCTAGGCCTAAGATTAGGAAGGGTAGATCGCATGAATTGATTGGCGCTTGTGATTGCTGAGTTGTGTTAGTTGTCGAGAGTTGTCTTGGACTATATTATCTATTCACTAAGCTGCAAGTACGTCAGGACCTGAGGTAAGGTTCTTGAGCCTAACTCTATTATAAGTGTCTTTGATTGCTGATTGTTGGTTGTTGGATGTTAGTGGTAGATTACTGAATGCTGCTTGTGATTGTATGCTTAGTCTGTTGTCGCACGCTGCTAGACCATCATGCATTGAATGGATTTTCACATTAAAAGCAAAGTGATTTAGAAACGAAGTTGATTTAAAAACAAGGATTTTAATTGAGAAATCGCATGTATGAGCACTCCATATTTTATTGGACTAGGTAACCATCAGCCTAGTATGGGAAGGGTTTGACGGGACGCCTACAAACCGTAATGAAGCATAGTATGGGACGTATGGAATGGAGCTCTCTTTGGAGGTGAATAAATTGGGACAACTGTTCGCTCCGAGATCGAGGAGGGTGGGGAGTGGTCGTCGGGGCAGAGACCTGATCAAGGAGCGGCTCCTGACAGGTTTCTAGGTGAGTGAGGCGGATAGAGTGACCTAAGTTTTACATTGACGGGGTTGAGTCTAGGTGTCTACCGAGTCCAATTGCATTAAAAAGCTGCAACGAACTTTACATGCATATTCTTGTTAGTAGATGTGATGGCAAGTGAAAGCTTGGATGGTAGTTTAGGTTTCTAATTCCTGTGAGGAATTATATCAAGACTAGGTGTGAGAGAAAGTAGGAAGGATGAGCAATAGGGCCAGAAGACCTAGGCAACCGCGTCGAGCTCGCGAGTTCCAGCACCTGAAGGAGACCCTAGGATCAAGGAGATGATGAGGGTCCTAACTGAGTTTAGTAATCTGATGGGTAGGCAGGCTGTAAAAAGAGTTGCCGCTGTAGCCCAAGCAGCTGAGGCTGCCTTGACCGCTGCGAATAAAGTGAATGGAGGTAATGGGCATGGAAATGGAGGACGACAAACCCATCACATTGTAGAACAATTCTTGAAGCTACAATCGTCTAAGTTTGATAGAAGTGGAGGGCCAGAAGCAGCCGCCCTATGGATTGAACAATTGGAGAAGGCATTTGCCGTATTGGGATGCTCGAATGAAGAGAAGGTCTCACTGGCGACTTATCAGCTCCAGAGTATTGCAGACGATTAGTGGAAGGCCACCCAAGGACGAGTCTTCCCGGAAGGAGTGAGACCAATTTGGACCACATTTTGTAAACCGTTTAATGGGAAGTACTTTTCTGAAGCTGCCCAAGAAAGGAAAATGAAAGAATTTATAAGATTCCGCCAAGGGCAGATAACGGTAGACCAGTATGAAGGCAAGTTTGCTAGGCTGTCCAAGTTCGCACGAAGACTGATAAAGGACCCTTGGGACAGAGCAAGGAGGTTTTGTGAAAGACTGAGGCCAGAGTTAAAGAGCATGCTGTTCGCCACTAGGTTGAGGGACTACAATGAGATGTATGAGAGAGTCTTGGCAATTGAGCGGGATCTGATGGAGAAGGCCACCGTCCTTAAACCGCGGTTTGAGCCTAGAAGGAACCCCAGGAGTTTTGGCAAAAGGCCCATGCGAGACAGTCGAAGGTTTGTTCCGCTTGTGAAAAGGACGTTGGGGAAACCGACAATCTCGACAAGCCCAATATGCCGTACTTGTGGTGGAAGGCATAAGACGAATCCCTGCCCAAGACCGACAAGAGCCTATTATACTTACGGATAAGTAGGGCATCAGTGGAGAAAGTGTCCGAAGAAAGCTTCGGGACCACACTTCCAGGAGCAAAGACCTCAAGCTATGGTCACCCTCAAGGAAATCTGAATCGCCCACCTGCTCAATGAAGGGTCTACGTAGTAACGCACAAAGAGGCTGAGAAAGCGCCAGGGGTGATCACAGGTACCGTTTCTCTCTGTGGTCATGCCGAGTATGCATTGTTTGATCCTGGAGCATCGTATTCCTTCGTGTCTGCACAATTTGTTGAACTGTTTAGGTTAGAAGTTAGACCGTTTGATGTCACTTTGCATGTAGTCACCCCATTGAAGGATAGAGTGATTATCACTTTAGGATGCAAGGGGTGTAAGATGGCATTAGGTGATAGAGAGGAAGACATTGACTTGGCCGTCTTACCCATGTTTGACTTCGACATAATTATTGGTATGGATTGGTTAGTTAGACATGGGGCTGTTATTGACTGTAGTAGAAGTGTGATTCAACTTGATCCAATAGGCCACCCTAGATATGAATTTTTAGGGAACCGAGGTGAGAACTTAATTCCTTGGATTTTATCGCTGGAAGCGACTAAACTGATGGACGAAGGTTGTCCAGGATTTCTAGCATCAGTGACGGACTCGTTCGCTCAAGGGGTAAGATTGGAGGATGTGTCTGTAGTGAGAGAATTCCTGGATGTTTTTCCTCAAGAATTGTTTGGCTTGCCACCAGAGCGTGAGATGGAATTTGTGATTGAATTGGCACCTAGGACGGAGCCGATCTCAAAAGCATCGTATGGGATGTCACTGTCAGAGTTAAAAGAGTTGAAGGTGCAGATGTAAGAACTACTAGATAAAGGATTTATCCGCCCCAGTACGTCACCATGGGGAGCTCTGGTATTGTTCGTTAAGAAGAAAGATGGATCATTGAGATTGTGTATTGATTATAGGCAGCTTAATCAAGTGACAATTAAGAACAAATACCCGCTGCCAAGGATTGATGATATGTTCGATCAACTTCAAGGAGCGTCCGTAATTTCCAAGATAGACCTGAGGACGAGCTATCACTAACTGAGGATTAAGAAGGAGGATATTCCAAAGACATCTTTTAGGACAAGAAATGGGCATTACAAGTTTATAGTTATGCCCTTGGGATTGACGAATGCCCCAGCTGTATTTATGGACATGATGAATCGAGTGTTTAAGGAATTCTTGGATCAGTTCATGATAGTCTACATCGATAATATTTTAGTGTACTCAAAGAGCCCTGAGGACCACGAGCGACATTTGGAGATTGTCATGCGAACCTTGAGAGAACACTCACTGTACACTAAGTTTAGCAAATGCGAGTTTTGGTTGAGTAGAGTGGCTTTTCTTGGACATGTAGTGTCTGGTGAAGGAATATTGGTAGACCCAGTAAAGATCGAGGCTGTAGAAAAGTGGCCGAGGCCTATGACCGTGATAGAGGTGCGAAGTTTTCTTGGATTGGCTAGGTATTACAAACGTTTCATGGAAAGGTTCTCCGCGATAACCGCCCCATTGACCCGTTTGCTAAAGAAAGAGTCGAAGTTTGAATGGACCACTAAGTGTGAGGAAAGTTTTCAGGAGCTAAAGAACAGATTGACTACTGCACTAGTATTGACAATCCTGATTAGGATGTGTCCTGATGCAGCATGGACGAGTGGTAGCTTAGGCATCTCGATAGCTAAAACCGCACGAGATGAATTCCCGCTACATGATCTGGAGTTGGCTGTAATAGTATTTGCACTAAAGATTTGGAGGTATTATCTGGTGGGTGAGAAATTTCAAATCTATATGGATCACCAGAGTTTAAACTATTTGTTCTCACAGAAGGAGCTGAACATGAGGCAACGTCATTAGATGGAGTTACTGAAGGATTGTGATTGTGATATTCTATACCATCCTGGAAAGGCAAACAAGGTAGCGGATGCTCTAAGTCGAAAGTCGAGTATCACGCATTTGATGTTTAAGGAATGGATGATGTTAGAAGGAATAAGGGATTCTGAATTTAAGATCAAGGTAGGAAATCTCTTGAGCCTAATGGCTACATTGCGAGTCGAACTAGAGATTCAATTGAGGATTAAGGAGTTGTAGCCTACGGACTCTAATATACAAAAGATTGTGTCTACGGACACGGATGAGAGGAAGCTTGAGTTTCAAGTAACCGAAGATGGAGTATTGAAGTTCAAAGGACGCCTTTGCGTGCCGAACGATGAGGAGTTGAAGGAAAGGATCTTGTCTGAAGCTTACAGGAGCAATTATAGCATTCACCTTAGAAGTACGAAAATCTACCAAAATCTACGTTAGCACTACTGGTGGAATGGAAAGAAAGTGGATGTGGCCAAGCATGTGGCTAAGTGCTTGATGTACCTACAGGTGAAGGCGTAGAGGACTATTGCAACCATTGAAGATCCCAGAGTGGAAATGGGAGCATGTCACTGTGGATTTTGTGAAGGGGTTGCTAAGGAGTTAAAGAGGAAATGACTCAATTTGGGTGATAGTCGATAAACTAACCAAATCCGCTCACTTCATCGCAGTACGAAAGGACTTGGCCTTAGAAAAGCTGGCTGAGTTATATGTAAGACAGATTATTTGATTGCATGGTGTATCCGTGACTGTTACATCGGACCGTGACCCTCGCTTCACCGCAACATTTTAGAAGAGTCTGTAGGATGCATTAGGGACAGAGTTGAGATTCAGTACAGCCTATCACTCGCAGACCGATGGACAATCTGAAAGGACCATACAAACATTGGAAGATATGCTGAGAGCTTGTGTTATAGACTTCAAAGGTGGTTGGGAAGAGCAACTGCATTCGATGGAGTTCGCCTACAACAATAGCTACTAGCAGAGTATTAGAATGGCACATTTTGAGGCCCTGTATGGAAGAGCTTGCAGGACACCAGTATGCTTGGACGAGGTTGGCGAGAAGAGCATAACAGGTTCGGAGTTAGTCCAGCAATCGGTAGAAGTAGTTAAGGTAATCAGGGATAGACTGAGGACGGTGCATAGTATATAGAAGAGCTATGCAAATAAGCGACGTAGGCCATTGGTGTTCCAAGTTGGAGACCATGTGTTTCTGAAGGTGTCCCCGATGAGATGATTGTCTCGATTTGGCATGAAAAGGAAGTTGAGCTCGAGGTCTGTGAGACCATTCAAGATATTGAAGAAAGTCAGGACTTTGGCTTATTGCTTAGCCTTGTTGCCGAACTTATCTCAAATTCACAACGTGTTCCATATGTCAATGTTGAGGAAGTACGAGCTCGATCCTAGCCATATACTCGATCATTACGTCATTGAAGTGGACGATCGAGTTTCGTGCGTGGAAAGGCTAGTCAGAATTGAGGACCGAAAGGAGCAAGTCCTGAGAAACAAGACGATACTCCTAGTCAAAGTCATCTGGGAGCACCACGGAACTGAAGGAGCAACTAGGGAGAGTCAAGACGAGATGAAGAAGAAGTAACCACATCTGTTGGAATAGTCAGTTGTAACCTTATCTAGTTGTAAGGACTAGTAATTTGTAAATTTCGAGGACAAAATTTTTATAAGGAAGGAAGAATTGTGACAGTTTGAAAATTTGACCAAATTATCGGATTTCAATATAGAATTGATATATTTCATTAGTACGCTCTAATCAATTATCCCTCAGGATTAGCTACCCTGAGACGACTAACCGAAGGGGAATGGCTACCTAGGATTTTTTCCTAAACAGTTGCCCGTTGGTCCAAGAATTCGATAGAGTCATTATTAATGAATTTGGCCACGAAATGGATTCCGATCTTAGACAATCGAATTTTTTATGATAGTTGCAATGGAGAATTGGAAGTAGTTGCAAAAGTGTTGCCAGTCGGGTAGACAGCTGGTGAACGTCCCGAAGCAAGATGTGAGATGAAAAATTACCGAAATGCCCCCAGTCAATGCTCAGTCCTTAGAATTAGAATAATTAGAATTTTCTAAGAATGAACGCATTAACGCAATGTCAATTCCAGTCTAAAACCCGTTTGTGCTGGGGACCCGATCAATGCATTTGGCACGCATCCCGAGGCGATGTCCCATCGAATATCATGTCAATCAATCACATCAAATCGAAAAATCAATCTATCAATGTCAACTCACACAAGTTCCAAGACTACCCATCAATCCATCAAAATCAAATTAATTAAAAAAAACCCCAAAAACCCCATCAACCACCCCGCTATCTATTTTGAATTTTTAACCTTTAAACCCATTATAATCTCTCACCTTCTCTCTCTCTCTCCTCCCTCTGCTTCTTCACTTGGCTGAATCACCATCATCATCTCCTCTCCATTTTCGGCTTCACCTCATTCTTTTCCTTCCTCTCTTTCGGCTCCCCGAGAGACACTGCCCAAACCGTCATTGTTCCGCCGCCGTGTCGCCACTGTCCACCACCACCAGCCTCTCCTTCGTCTTGGTAAGCCTCTCAACATCCTTCCTATTCAATTCCATGGCTTGAAACCCCCATTTGATGCCTGAACCAGACCTAAACCTTCTTGCTCCCTCATTCGTCTTTCACACACCATGGAGACTCCGGCCAACCCACCTTGCTTCACTCGGTTTCTCACCCTTTCTAACATGTAAAGCCAACATTTTTAGGCCCTTAGAGTCCCGCAAAGCCGCCGGATTATCCCCTACTCCGTCGTTCTTCTCCAATGGCCGTGAACCTAAAAAGGGCCTCTCAAGTCCTCGCCATTCTCGTCTTCATTCCAGCCCATTTCAAGTAAGCAAAACTCTAATCTTAGCCTAGGAATGATGTATGTGTGATTGGTTTGGTCGATGGTTTGCTTAGTGCTTGTAGATCGTCTAGAAATCGCTAAAATCGCGTAGAACGGTTAGGCCAGTTTTGGGGTTTTTGATGATGTGGGCTGCTCGTGGGCTTGGGATTCTGTTGGTAGACGTTGTTGAGGCGTGTGAGGGCTGTGGTTTGGTGTTTGGGGGCATGAGAGTGTGAGGTGTGGGTAGTAAATAGGTTAGAAAGTTAGTTTGGGCTAGTTTGAGCAAGTTGGGCTTGATGGGCTTGGGTTGGTTCTTGAGAAAATGGGCTTGGACGTGGTCTATAGGGTCTCATGGGCTGTTTTAGAGCAAATTCTAAGTGAGAAATTAGAGAGCTCAAGTGTAATTATGGGCCGTAGATAGAATGGGCCTAAAGGTGCTTAATGGGCTTGAAATTGGATTGTTTGATCGTGGGCTTGAGTGTGAGCTTTTAGGACTTTTGGGGTTGGTCTTGAGTGATTCTAAATGAGAAATTGATGGACCCAAATGTGAATCATGGGTTGCAAATTGAGTTGGGCTCAAGGTGGGCTAATTGGGCCAAATAGGCTTATTTGAGAAATTAAGAAATACAAGTGGGCCTTGAGTGAGAAAATACCATACGTGGTCCAAGAATGATGTGGACGTCCATATTTAGAGATTGATTGAAGTGAGTGGACCATAAGTGAATGATGGGCCAGAGTTTGGGCTTGAGGATTTTATAGCTAGTGTTGACTCAAGGGGAATCGCATGCTCAATAGAAGTATACGTTATATACATTGAAATATTATGTGCATTGTGACATGTCATGCTATGTACGCACATTAATTGACTGCCTAAGAATGCATGTTCTGTGCACTGTGACATTGTGATATGCTTTGGCATTGATTGAGCATGAGCATGTCATGCACTGTTATTTAGAGCAATAAGGGGAGGATGGCCCTGTATGGCGTGAGGTGCTTGAGATGTGGAGCGATAGGTGTGTGGACCTAATGTACCTGGTGGAGGCACGGTGCACCCTGAAGTGCGAGGCACATGGTAGCTAAAGGGATAAGTGTGTCAACCTGAGACGTACCACATGCAGGTTGGGACACGAGCCTATAGCGTGTGAGACGCGAGCCGGACCATTTGTGGTCGTATGTGCATTGGCATCATGCATCGTGCATTGAGCATCGAACTTGAGATATTAGGGTGCCGTGTCGTGCATTTCTGCATGTGATTTTACTCTTACTAATTCGAAGATGCCGGTGAAACTGACCCTTGTACGCTATAGCCTGTATACGTTACCGTCGAGGGAATTGTGCTAGGGAGAGAGTTAGCTAGACCTAGAATGTAAGTTAGGGCCGAACCGACTGGCATACCTTATTCTACGTTAGGATTAGTGGTGAGCTTATTGAGTCTCCGACTCACTGGCGTTGGTTGCCAAAATTTCAAATCCCCAATGACAGTGATGGACATACCCCCGACACTTTTTGAACTCCCAATGGAGGTAGAGATCGAGATAGGCCACTATGTTGAGGAGGATGGTACTCTTTGGGCCAGACAGCTAACCACTATGTGGGTGATCGTGGTAGTCCTCTCCTAGTTCTACAGAGGTACGAGGCATGGATGGTAGAGAGAGATTAGGACTTCGTGAGATGATGCGCGTCATCAACGCAACAAAAATAAATCATTATCCGACCTAACTAAGATATAGCAAGGGCAAGCAAGGGTCGAATCCACAGGGAATCATATTACGAAATTCTCTTAACGTTGCTCTCGATAATCGTTTCAAGGTCAAGTTGAAAATAAAGATTGAAATAGTCGAATTAAAAAGTGATAACGAGAAATAACAACGCAACAATCAATAGTGAAAAGATCTAGGACATATAACTTCCCCTCGCGTCGTATGCATTCAATCTCTCCCTTTCTAATGTTATTGAATTATCTAATTGCTAACTTAAGATTCTAATATCTCCTCATACTTCTTCCGAATGTACGAAAATGTATCACCTGGTATCGAATTACTCACTCTATTCCTAGGTGAGTGAATTAGTGGTGACGCATTATGTTTCAATTCTAATTGGTTACCTAAGGCGTTCCGGTATATCCTTATCCTTCACACATTTAGTCCGATTTTCCAACAATTAGACTACTTAGGTTACCCTAGTCGTGATCTAAATTTAAACTACTCTCCCGAGTATCCCTAAATTATCAACTCTCTATTAACTGGTGTTGACACCTAAATTTTGATTTTGATTTTTTTACTTCATCACATAAAAAATGAGATTTAGTTCTCGCAAAAAAATACATAATTGTCCATGCATATTTCATTTTTTGCATTGTATTTTTGATCGACTGTGGAAATCAGACTGGGCAGAAGATGGGAAAATGCGAGAATGACAAAGGACCCAACAGAAAATTTGGCAAGCCCATGTTAGTTGGGAATGAAGATAAGATGGTACAAAATCCTCCATATGCACGTGAGGTGCTAGAAAAAAAGAAAAAAAAAAAGAAGAAGAAAAGAAAGAAAAGAAAGAGAGCCCATAATAACATCTCAAACTCTGCTCTATCACTCCTCTTGGCCGAATCTTGCAATGTTGCAATGGGGATGATTTTTCAAATTCTAAAATAATTCAAGATTTTGGTAGTTTGGAGACTATCTAGAGTTTTAGAATATTAAGACTCTTTGAATATCAAAATTCAAAATTTATTAAAAGAGTCTTATCTTAGATAGAGATTTTAGTTGAAACTTTATCTCTACTTGGCTGAAAATAACAGAGAGTTTTAGGGAATTCGGGCTCCTAAAATCTAACGGTTCACGATTAATCTTACTCCAGTCAATCTTATGGTCACAATGAATGCCCACTTCCACTAGGATTACTTGAGTAAGCCCTATATAAGGAAGCCATAACGTTGAACAGAGGAGCGAGGCACACGAAGGAGAGACTCACGTTTTTTTTAGGGAAGAAGTAAAAGAAGCTCCATAGTTGAGAGAAGGAAGTGGAGCACAAGAAGACAAAGTACGGTCTTCTCCCTGAAATCCAAGTCTGCACGGCGTCCATGAAGCAACTTGCAATATTCAACATCCTGCAGTGCACCACCAAGTGTCTCCTGTTCCAGTAGCTCCGTGTCCAGTAGCTCAAACAAATTCTTGTGTTATTTGAAGCAATCCACCGCCTCTGTCCAGCTTAAAACCGCCACTATTCAGCCTTGATTTAAGGTCAATCAATCCCTGTTTTCTCGTTATTTGAGGATCTAATATTGCTATTACCTGTGATAGATCATTCGGGGTGTGGTCTAGTTCAAATTCGGTTCAAAAGGTGCGATTTTGGACGAATTTTCGGCTTGTGCGCGTGCAGAATTTTAGCTTGGAAAAAGGTAAAAATTCTCAACTTTTAATTGCAATTCGTGCTTGTTTTACTTGGAAAACTTGCATGTATGTTCTAATGCTTGAACTTACTTGAGTCGCAATTAAAAGTGAAAATTTGATCCTTTTTATCAACCCTTTGCTAAGAACCGAAAATTGAGTCCCTTTGCTAAGAAATCCTTATTTTTTTCAGATTAATTCAATTTAATCATGAAGTTGCTTGAATATTCTCGAGAATTGGATTGGGAAAATTCTTTTCTCAAAGTTAAAACTTGTTCGGCATTTTTCTAAGATCAAATTGAATTCGTTTGAAAGGATAAGGATCTTTGAGTGGATTAGATATTGATAGCTTCGCACCCTCTCTCATGGTCGAACTTGCTTGTCGATGAGATTTGTGACAATTATCTCTTGCATCATGGTTGCTTATGTCGGTTTTGATTTTTATCCTTGGCGTGCTTTAGATTTTTTTTTTTGCATGATTACTGTAGCTTGATGATTGCTTGATTTTTATGTTGAAGTTTGAACATTAGTAAACAATATTGCCTATAACACATGCTCTCAATCGTACCTTGTCCCTCAGAAAACGTACATTAAAGGCAACGTCTGACTTCAATCTCGAAGTACGATTGTGCCCGTATGTGTGAATTAAACATCAAACTCTCGATCTCGAGGAGCGGATTGCTAATTCCTATATAGAATTACAAGGTTTGCCCTATGTATATAGGGACGACGGTAATTCTATAATATATTCACTTACTAGCCCTAATCTCAGGGAATGTTGTGAATAAAAATCGGAAATTCGGATTCAAAGGTGTTTTATGGGCAATATTGTTTATTTTTGTTCAAATTTTATGTTTTTTTTCCTTGTTTAATTAAATTCCTAAAAAAACAAAAAAGATATCACATTTTCTTAGGTTAAATCATGTTTTCTCCTTCCTTTTGCATGTAAAATAACCCCTAGTAAAGTTTAGGATTTTGAGAAATCAATTTTTTGAATTAAATTAGGTGTTATTTGACTTTAGGATAGCGTTTTACCCTTGTTTCTCATAAATCCGAAAATCATAAAAAATACAAGAAATTCATTCATCTTGCATAGCATATAGTATAGTTGTCATGCATATATTGCCACGTCATATTTGCCATGTCATGCATATAGCATAGTCTTTGCCATGTCATTTTATTTCGCATGTCATATAGTTAGATTGCAGTTGCATTGAACAAGAGAAAATCCAAAAAAAAAAAAATCAATTCAAATCATCAAACTAAGGTTTCTTCATGAAAATCAGGTACCGAAAGGGCATTAATTGAAAGATTAATGTAATTAAGTCTCCGATTCCATTTGATCTCTAGTTCGTATGAAATAAAGTATTTCCTCCCGAGTACTTTATTTAGGTTTCTAATCTACCTACCACAAAAGATTAGTGGCGGCTCCAAAATTGAAAATATTTTTTGCATGATTTATCACATGAACCTAAGTCACGATTTGGTAGAGCTTGGGAGTGCTCGAGCTAGGTTAGTTAATTCAAACTAATTAATCTAGTAATCCATTAACCTGGAATTTCCTAATTTTAGGTCGCGACAGCTTGGCGACTCCGCTGGGGACTCATTGAGGACTTAAGCCTAAATGATTTTCATGTTGATTTTCCTTGATTGATGATTTAAATTTGTCATTGCTCTTTTTTTTTTTCTTTTCTTTCCTCTCTTTTTGTGTTAATTGTTATGTTGATTTCCTGACTTTCTAACCCTTGCTTTGGATCGTTGTTAGTTGTGTCATATTGCAGTTTGATATCCTGTGTGCCATAAATTCTTGTGCATGAATTCTTCATTTATTTGCACTACACCATTTTCAAAACCTTAGTAAACTTTAGGATGGCATCAAAATTGGGAACCTCCTTGGCCTCGATCACGAGGAATGGGTGACCTCGCTTTTGATCCCGAGCTTTGGTACTAAAGACTACCCGTCCTGGCTATAATCTCATAGCATGGAATGGACCTTTGGCCTAAATGAACTCTTAAGGACTGAACATTGACCAATTTAAATTGGTACGGTTTGTCCCTAAGATTTCAAAATTTTATCAAAAATAAAGGGGGTCACACACTTTGCACGCCTCATGTGCATGTTTGTGTGATTGTTGTAATGTCGACGGGTAGGCTTCTTCATATCTTTTTGGCAATTTATTTATTTTGTTTGGTCGGTTCATGGCACTTAGGTTGGTCGTGGCTTGGTTTACTACTTCATGGCATGCAAGAACATTCGGACTATTTCAATGCCCAAGTCCGAACTGGGTGGATGGCTTGCTCAGCTCGATAGTGTTGCTCGAGAATATGTGAAACATAGATTGGGGCTATTGGTGCATTTATTGGAGGTACGGATCCGTACTGGCCTCATTCAGGCGATTGCCCACTTCTGGTGCCCTGAGACATCGACTTTCATATTCGGTAAACACGAGCTTACCCCTACTTTGGAGGAATATAGCGTGCTCATTGGAAAATCCCTAGATTCAGAGCCTATCGGTCCCTACATTGGTACAAATCCTCAACTCTTGCTCGCTGAATTTTTGAAAATAGAAGTAGCCGAAGCTCGAAAAGTTTTGAAATCTAGTTACGAGAATTGCCCTTTCTCGTTTTTGACTGAATGTTTTAATCGAGCTACTTCATTGCAAAAGGGTAAAATTTTCCTGCTTGCTTTCTTTGGATTAGTGGTCTTTCCACATTGCAAAAATTCTATTAATCCAGAGATAGTTCACTTGGTTCAGCAAGTTTGTGAAGAGAAAAATTTCGTCAACACAATGTTGGCAGAAACTTTTATTTCCCTGAACAAGTATAAGCGAGATAAATCTGGAACTTTCAAAGCTCCAGCTGAATTTTTGCAAATATGGTTCCTTTCCCATATCAAAGGATGTCAAAACCTTGTAACAGTTCAAAAGCTCAGGAATTTTTCTCCCCCAATCATGGTTTTTAAAGAAAAACAGAATGAAATTCCAGATTACCATTTTTCTGAGTGGATAGGATTGTTAGAGGATCCAGATCCTAGGGGTTTCCAATGGCAGGCTAAGTGGTTCGAAGTGAAAACGGCTCGACTGACAAGTAGCGGATCGAAACCAATCCCTTTACTTGGGTTCACCGGGGCCACTGAATATCATCCGCTTCGGGTCACGCGTCAGTACAAAGTTGTTCAGACCTTGCCACCACCTCTTGAGGCCGAGTGTGTTCGGCTTGACTTTACCAACAAGATCCCCGACCATGAGCATGCGGTTATTACTGTTCGTACTTTATGGGATTTTTGCAGACCAACAAAGCTTAAGCTACCGAGGAAGGATTTGCTCGGTGATGAAAAGATGTATCATGCCACCCCTCAATACATCAAGAAGCATTCAATTCCTGAAACTCTACGACCAATAATCCCAGAAGTGCGGCCTACGGCTACTCTCCATGCTCAGGTAGAAGACCTCCAGCGAGAATTGGAAAAAGAAAAAAGGAAGGCAGCAGAGGCAATTCGGGCATTGAAGCGGATGAAGAGTGGGAATGCTCCCTTGAAGTAGTAGACCAAGTCGAGTCAAGTCGTGTCTTTATTTTCATAGTTTGATTAAGGATTTTCATGTCGTATATTTAATCTCGTACTTAGAGCTGTTAGTTGGATGGTTTTCACATCAATTTCGTCAGTTTCCATTGGTTCTGATTTACCTCACTGTGTTGCATGATTTTTTACAAAATGTCACGATCAAGATTTGCACCTTCGCCCTTCACGAAAGTCATAGGTAACACAATGACCTTGAACATATAAAAAATCCAAAGGTAGCGGACTTCATTTGATCGAGACGAAAAGGTGCCAAACTCACGTTTTTCTGAACACAAGGATACAGCTGTGCTGTCTCGATGGGCTGACCATCATTAGTTCAGACATTTTTCTGACCCACTTTGTGTCCGAATTAGAATAACTGGCCTTCATAAGAAATATCCGGAAGATCCTAATCTATCTTGAAAAAACTTTTGGGACACATCCGATGTGTTTTCCGTTTATGAGGGAATTAATGGTCAAGGAAAAGGCAGTCTGGAACTTCTCAATTTTCTGGCCTCACTCTCACCTTGCCATTTTCTAATAGTAAACGTGCTTTTTTGAAGGAAATCAAAACATGAAAGTTCAATGTTGAGATTTGAACTAGCAATCCACAAATTTTTGGACATTAATTCACAACTTTAATGGGCTCTTTGTTCTTTAGATAGAAACCGGACAAAACAGTTTTCTGAACAAACATTTTCCAAAGATGTATTAAACTGTATTGATCCGTGCACTTTTAGCCTCGGCACAAAATACAAAAGTTGTTCATATTTGTTTTAGATACATGCTCACAAATTTTGACAACATTTCAATAATTCCATGATTTTTCATGAATTTTTTACTAAAATCCGACAGAACTGAAAGTTTCCCGAGTCTCAGTCGTGAGTCAAGTTAGGTCGCATGAATTAGTTTGGTCTAGAGCCATGGATCGATTCATCATCTCTCTTCATTATATTGATCATGTTAATGCCTTTCTCTTAGGTAATTCTTCACGGGTACTCCGCATCTCCATAACACCCGCTTGAAGGCGAAGAAAATGGCCGACAGAGCCGAGATCATTGCAATAGTTCAAGAAGCCCTGAAGGAGCACACGGATGTAATGAATGAGCGGATCGAGGGAACAGTATCTCAAGCAATGGAAAAGATGGCCGTCAAATTTGCATCCATGCTACAGCCATCTAGCTCGATCCCTCCACCCACGATGCCTCCACCTCCGCCGATGGACAATCTTGGCAACGGTGCCGACCATGTCCCTATACCTACTTTACCGTTGGAAGATGTTATTTTCACGGGTACTAGCTCGGGCGCACCACCTGTGATCTTAATTCCCCAGGCTAGTCCTGTGACTGGGGGAATGAGCGAGGAAGCCATGAAAATCATAGCCCAGTTGGAGCAAAGGATACGAGAGGTGGAAGGGACACACAATATTCCCCAGATTGACCTGTCCGTCTTTTCGAAGGTCCAAGTGCCTGAGAAGTTCAAGATGCCTGATTTTGAGAAATATGACAGAACCTCTAATCCAGTTCAACATGTTCAGATGTACCAGGCTAGGATGAACAAGTATGTGGCTAATGGTCCCCTCATGATTCAAACTTTTCAAGCCAGTTTAAAAGACGCAGCCATGAGATGGTATATAGACTATGAAATTTATTGTATGGAAGATTGGGAAAAGGTGGCCACTTTATTTGTTAAGCATTTCAGCTTCAACCTGGACGTCGTCACCACTAGAGAGGATTTGGAGCAGTCCGAAATGAAGAGGGGCGAGACGATTAAACAGTATGCCACCAGGTGGAGAAATATCGCGTCTCAGTTGAAGCCAGTGCCGCCTGAGCGGGAACTCATGAGATTGTTTGTTTCCACCCTTCCCCAAATAATGCGATCCCGCATCCTTGGAACTGCAGCAACCTCATTTAGCCACCTCATTGCAATGGCAGAGGAGGTGGAGAGCGGCCTGAAGAAAGGGTGGTACGGAGATACTAATTCAAGTATCAAGCGGTTTACGCCGAAGAAGGACAAAGAACCTACTCCGCAGGTTAATATGACATACGCACAGAAGCCTCAGGTTCAGATGCCCAAGGTACAAGCCCCGAATCAACAACAGGCTAATTTTGGTTCACAAAATCAGAGGGCAAATCGGCGTAACAACCGACAGTTTACTCCTCTCCCTGGAACTCTTTCTCAAGTGTTAGCCGTGTTACGGAAGAAAGATCTATTGACGACTGAACCATTAAGGCCTAATTATGCTTCTTTTGCAAAGTTTGATCCATCTAAGAAGTGTGACTACCATCGTGGCGAGCCGGGGCATAACACGGATGATTGCTGGGTATTGAAAAATCGTATCCAGGATTTGCTTGAATCAGGAGCATTCTCGTTCCAGAAAGGTGGACAACCAAATGTTCAGAATAATCCTTTACCTAACCATAAGGATAAGGTTAATATTGTTTTTGAAGATGAGGTAGGCCCTATCGAAAGTTTCAAGGTTCGAGCTTCTGACATCTTTCGTGCCCTAGTTCGGGCTGGCTATTATCAAAGTGGGGATGTTTTGTCACTAGATCAGGTAAGACGGAAGGTCCTCAACTTGATGGAGCGAGGAATGATCGTGTATACAAATCAGACCGGGATAGTGGCTACTATTTCACAAATCGTTATTGACTGGGGTAAGGAATTGGCTGCGTTGACTGTCGAGGGTGAACCTAAGATTGAAAATGAATTGGTGAAAGAAGAGACGGCTAACGAGATCAAGGCGGATCCTGAATTAGCCAACATGCCCCCCCTGGAAGATGCTTCTGACGATGAACTTGGGATTGTCATACCTGACAGTTTTGTTATTACTTTACCCCAACCCTTTTCATATAAGGACGATAAAGCAGTACCATGGTCGTATGACCTCGAATTGGCCCTGGTAACAAGGTCAGGGCGAACCTACAATAATGATCCACCGACCAAGCAGGTTACTGACAAGGAAGCGAAGGATTTCTTAGCGGTCATTAAGGCGAGCGAATATTGTGTGGTTGATCAACTGCGCAAGTTGCCGGCTCAGGTTTCTTTATTGGAGCTCCTCCAGTCCTCTGAGAAGCATCGAAGCTCTTTGATGAAAGTGCTGGGGGAAGTCCATGTGCCTGAGGATATCGATGGAGACAAATTAGAGAATTTTATCGGGACTGTCCTTTTGAAAGATCAGGTAGCATTCGCTGATGATGAGATCCCAATCGAGGGACGAGGTCATAATAAAGCTTTACACATCTCAGTCAAATATAATCAGACTCATGTGGCTCGAGTGTTGATTGATAATGGGTCAGCTTTGAATTTGTGTCCTTTGGCAACGCTGAATCGCTTGGGCGTTGACGCAACCAGGATACAGGCAGCAAAATTATCAGTCAGAGCTTTCGATGGGATGAGGAAGAGTGTCTTGGGGCAGATTAATTTAGAGATACAAATTGGTCCTTCTATGTTTGATGTCTTGTTTCAGGTGTTGGACATCCCCTCGGCTTTTAATCTTTTACTGGGTCGCCCATGGATCCATAATGCCGGAGCTGTCCCATCTAGTCTACACCAGAAGGTCAAGTTTGTGGTTGAACAGAAACTGGTCATCGTTCACGGGGAAGAAGATTTTCGTATTCATAACGAGACGGCTATTCCGTACATCGAGCCAGATCACAATGAGGAGGATTCTTACCACTCCTTCGAGTTGGTACACACCATTCATGCTTCACAGAAGAGTCCATTATCAATCCCCGAGCTATCCGGTGCCTCTGTTATGGTGGCTAAGGTTATGGTAAGCAATGGTTTCGAACCTAGTACTGGATTAGGCAAGCAAGGTCAAGGGATTCGCGTCCCAATTGAAGCTAGTGGACAATCCCATACAGCTGGTTTGGGATATCGTGGATATGGCCGACCCAGACATGGAAAACGAGGCTCAATAGGCCATGGCAAATCAAAGCGTAGTCCTTTACCACCGCCCTTGAGCGAGACCTTCCATTCAGTTGGAATAATTGGTGGATACGATGATTTGAATAAGTTTGAGGATAATCTCGGGATAGTGTTCCCTGATTCGTCGGAAGACCAAGATCCTGAACCGATGGTACTCGATGCTAATAATATTGACAACGTTGACATACCCTACCTGGGTGACTGGTTTGATGACTTGACTATCGCGGCTATCTTTGATGACCCTATGAAGATTGATGGAGCCCCTGAAGATGAATCATATATGATGCCCAAGCTTCTGAAGCCGTCTGTCAACGCCATATTCGATGATCCATTGGAGGGTTTAGACACAGAGTAACACCTTTTTATTTATGCATCCCCCTGCGTTGAATTTTTATGGCATTCTTAGGATTTTCTTTTCATTGTCGCACTTTAGGATTTCCCTTCCAATAAGATGTAATTCATTGATTTAATATCAATAAAATTACAGATGTTTTTCAATACCTTTTGAATCTTGTCGAAGTACCCCAAACCGGCCCGATGACGATAACCAACGATCGAACAGTATGTCATCCATGGTAAGAACTGAGGGTTGGGCTTCTTCAAGAATTCTTGTCCCGCGGTTTTCAAAAGAAAAAAATCTTTGACAAGGCACCAAAAATTGCTATGCCTATACATGTTTAAACCCTGTTTGTCTTTTTGATTCCGCTACTTTATGTTTCAGGGGCAAACATGTGGAGGGGAATACGGTGGATCTTGAAATATGCAATGCCCACGATTTGAGTGGTTCAGACGAATCCGATCCTGAGGTCGAAGAGGTACAACGGAACCTTGAGCAACATGAGAAAGTCAAGTCGCTAATCATCGAGGAAACAATATCAGTCAATCTCGGTGATATAGAGAACCCCAGAGAGGTTAAAATCGGGGCTAGTCTCCCTGAGGAGGTGGTTGAAAGACTGACGAAGTTGCTGAGAGACTACCAAGATATTTTCGCTTGGTCATATGCAGATATGCCCGGTCTTGATCGATCGATTGTTGAACATTGTTTACCGACAGATCCTTCGGTTAAGCCTAAGAAGCAGAGACAGCGGAAGGCTAAGCCAGAATTGCAAAGAAAATCGAAGAGGAAGTCATGAAACTCATCGATGTTGGATTCATAGAAGTCACTCAGTATCCTACTTGGGTGGCTAATATAGTTCCTGTATTGAAGAAGGATGGTCGTGTTCGGGTCTGTGTGGACTATCGTGACTTGAACAAAGCCAGTCCGAAAGATGATTTTCCTCTCCCACATATTGATGTACTCGTGGATAGTACGGCAGGATTTGAGCTGTTCTCATTCATGGATGGTTTCTCTGGTTACAACCAAATCTTGATGAATGAGGAAGACAAAGAAAAAACAGCGTTTACTACCCCTTGGGGGGTATTCCATTACAAGGTCATGCCCTTCGGCCTAAAAAATGCTGGAGCAACATACCAACGAGCAATGGTTACTTTGTTCCATGATATGATGCATAAAGAGATCGAGGTCTATGTCGATGATATGATTGCAAAGACCCGGCGTGGAGAAGATCATATAGAAACCTTGATGAAGCTATTTGAAAGGTTTCGAAAGTTCAAATTGTGCCTCAACCTGGCCAAGTGCGTGTTCGGCACTAGTTCGGGTAAGCTGCTTGGGTTTATTGTCAGTAGCAGAGGCATCGAGATTGACCCATCCAAAGTTAAAGCTATATGTGAGCTCAAACCGCCAAAGACTGTCAAGGAGGTTCGGAGTCTCATGGGTAGACTAAACTATATTGCTCGATTCATCTCCCAGCTGAGCGAAACTGCTAAGTCATTTTTTAGATTGCTCAGGAAGAATGCACTAGTCAAGTGGGACAGTGAATGTGAAGAAGCCTTTGAAAAATTGAGGCAATACCTTATGAATCCACCTATACTCGTTTCGCCAATGGCAAGGTGACCTTTAACCCTATATCTCATAATCTGTAGCGACTCTCTGGGTGGAATGCTTGCTCAAGAAAGTCAGGAGGACGGAAAAGAATGAGCTATCTATTATTCGAGTAACAAGTTTATAGCATCTGAATTGAATAACTCTGAAGCAGAAAAGACATATGCAGCACTGGTTTTGGGTGCTACATAGGCTACAGCAGTATACCTTGCATTATTAAGTACTTTTAATGACAGAATGTGATCCTATCAAATATTTGCTGAATCAACCCACTTTGGTCAAGAAGCTTGCTAAATGGCAAGTTCTAATTTCTGAGTTCGACATTCAGTACCTGTTACAAAAGTTAGTTAAAGGATGAGTCATAGCTGATGTCCTGGCCGAAAATCCAAGGAAACATGGAGACATCTATTACCCCGAGAATCGAATCATGGCGGTAGATGATTATACCTAGACTATGTACTTTGACGAGGCCGTAAACTTGTTAGGATCAAGCACCGGAGCGATTTTAATATCCCCAAGTGGGCAACATTATCTAGTAGCTACAAAGTTGGTTTTTCCTTGTACTAACAATATAGCCGAGTATGAAGCATGCATTCTCGGGTTACAAGTTGCAATCGAGATGAGGGTAGCCCGACTCAAAGTGTTTAGGGATTCAGCTTTAATTATTCTTCAGACTGTTGGAAAATGAAAGACACCGGATGCTAAACTACTCCCTTATCATGAGTATTTGGATAAGTTAGTAGATGAGTTTGATGATATCTCGTTGGAGTACTTATCCAGAACTCACAATCAATTCATGATGCATTAGCCACGTTATCATCAATGTTGCAAGTCACCAATGGACTTGAGGCGGAACCATTAAAAATCGAGGCATTGAGAAAGCCAGCTTACTGTATGGCCGTGGTTAATGAGCTAGTTAGCAAGCCATAGTATCATGACATCAAGACTTACATCCAGAAGCAAGAGTTTCCTGAGAAAAGTACCACATCTGACCAAAAGTAGATAAAGAAAATGGGCTCAAAGTTCTTTCTAAGTGGAGAGAATCTGTATAAGCGGTCTTTCGATTCAGTTCTTTTAAGATGCATTGATTCCACTGAAGCAGTCCATTTGATGATGGAAATGTATGAAGGAATTTGTGGGCCACCCATGAACGGCCACATGCTGGCTAAGAAGATCATGAGATTGGGTTACTACTGGCTCACCCTTGAGAGCGATTGTATTCAACACGTCCAGAGTTGGCACAAGTGCCAGATTCATTGTGATAAAATTAATGTTCCTCCAATCGAATTGCGTCAGTTATCTGAGCCATGGTCATTCTCTATGTGGAGCATTGATGTGATTGGTCCAATTAACCCAAAAGCATCTAATGGGCATCAATTCATCCTAGTCGCCATTGATTATTTTTTCAAATGGATTGAAGTCGCTTTATATTTAGCAATCACAGTACGAAATGTTGTGAAATTCATTCGTCAGGATATCATTGCTCGATACAATTCGCTTGCGGCTATAATCAACGACAATGGATAGAATTTGAATAACAACTGATTGATGAGTTATTCAAGGAATTCAAGATCAAACATCTAAACTCTTCCTTATACCGTCCTCAAATGAATGGAGCAGTAGAAGCAGCCAATAAGAACATCAAGAAGATCTTAGCTAAAACGGCCGAGAATTACCGAGATTGGCATGAAAGGTTGCCTTTTGCACTTATGGCGTATCGAACCTCAATCCGGACCTCAACTGGGGTAACCCCATATTCTCTTGTGTTTGGCATGGAAGCAGTATTGCCAGTTGAGGTAGAGATCCCTTCCTTACGTATTCTTTCCCAGCTCAAGCTGATTGAAGCAGAGTGGATCCAACAAAGGGTGGATCAATTGAATTTGATTGACGAGAAGCGGGTCAAGGCTTTATGTCACGGCCAATGCTACCAGCAAAGGGTCGCCAAGTCCTTTAACAAGAAGGTCCGACCTCGACATTTCCAAGTAGGTGACCTTGTTTTGCGAAAGCTGTTGCCAATAGTTCCACTTCCAGAAGGAAAATTTGCTCCGAACTACGGTGGGCCATATATCGTGAAAAAGGTACTCCAACGAGGTGCTTTGATTTTAGCTGAGATGGATGGTTGGGTGTTTACCAGTCCTGTCAACTCTGATGCTGTTAAAAAATATTATACTTGAATTGTTTCGACAATTTGCTGGTCAAGTTGTAATCCTTGAGGTTTATTCATGAATCATTGATGCTTGTTTGTTTGCTTTCTGTTTGCATTACTAGTCTTCATTGTGGGATAATTTCGATTAAGGAATCTCCTCGATCTAATTGAATTAATCATTTTGAATGAGAAACGTCAGGACGATGAAGGGCAAGCCATATCTATACACGTCCTCCATATCAAACCCTAGTGAGTTGAGTGGAAAATTCCATGCTTACAAGGTAGTGGGTTATCTCGCGAAAAGTATGACAACCAGAATGATGAGAGGCATTCATTTCCTCTATCATACATACTACAGGTTGCCCTTTGTTGAACCCTTTTGAACGGAGAATTCATTTCATACCACTGTCAAAAACAACCCCACATTGGGGCAAATTCTCAAAAGAGGCTTAAGATGGTTGGAATTTTCTTGCTTTTACTTGCATCAATCTTCAAGCACATTTATTGCATGCGGATTTTGTGTTAGCTCAAGTGCCCTAGACATGATGAAGAGCATTTCTTCCATACCCTTACACACTTTAATCCTTTGCTTACCCCATTTGAGCAACGATCTTTTTTTTAATAACCTGATTGGTGGTCATCCTTGTGGTGAAAATGAAATCTCGAAGCATCAGATAAATGAAGAGCAAAATGCCTTGGCAAGAAAATGAGAAATTATCATTAGATGAGGTCTTTTCCTTAAAAAATAGGCATCTTCAAAAAGAAAAAAAAAGAGAAGTCCCAAGCTTTCTCTAAAAAAAAAAAAAAAGAAGAGCCCTAAAAAAAAAGGGAGGAGAGACCTTGATTGAAATAGTTCATAAGAACACTCCTCAAGGGAAAAATCACTTGCGAAGTAGAATCACCTGCTACATGATCAACAATACGCAAATCGTCAAAGATGGATGATCACCAATCCATTCATATTATGCCCTTTTGCTATGAATAGGCCTTTCATTGTCAAACCTTCCTGAACTTACGTTACAACCCATACCCAAAGCCTCTTCAGATTTAGGGCACTTGAGTTAACGTGGGATTTCAAATGTTTGTAAATATCGCTCGAGGGAGTGCGAGCAAGATCATTTTCATATCATTTGTCATAGGCTTCCTGACTTGTAAACATGATGCAACTGATGGTATCATTTCATTCCAAAGCCAAATGACTCATATGAGTCCCCTTTGATGAATCCTTGACCAAGCCTGAATTACAGTCCTTGAAAAGACCTCTCAGATTGGTTTGGTCATACTAATTGCGAGAATTCCCAGACCCTTGTCAAAGCATGATGGTGACAGTTCTGAGTGATTCTCATACTTGTATCAATGGTCGGGTTTCAAAAAGCTTTTTCATGAGAGTGAGAGAAAGTCCTTTTTGACTAAGGTTCCTCATTCAACTTGATCATGATTTATCAAAAGGGTAAGGTATTTTCCCTTATGAAGCTTTGTGATGTAAGCAAAGACCCACATGATTTGCCTACATATAATGTTGCATTTGTATTGGATTTGCTCATATTTGCATCACAAGTGAATAAGTAGGCATGATGCAGTCAGCCTAGCTGTGCCTTGATCATTCCTTTGGAAAGTCCAGGTAAGTTTTCTGAACCCTTTTCAAAATGACAACTTTCGCTGTCATTTTGACCTCTCGTGTTCTTGATCTCTATCTTTATCAGTTCACGATCGATCTGCTCTCGTGTTCTTGATCTTTATCTTTATCAGTCACGATCGACCTGCTCTCGTGTTCTTGATCTTTATCTTTATCAATTCACGATCGACCTGCTCTCGTGTTCTTGATCTTTATCTTCATTAGTTCACGATCGACCTGCTCTCGTGATCTTATTCTTAGCCAAATCACAATCGACACGCTCTTGTGATTTCAGTTCCTTTTACCAAGTCATGATGATATACGCTCTCGTGATCTTCGTCTTTTATCAAAATTGCAATGATATGCGCTCTTGCAATCTTGATTCCTTTTCCAATTCACAATGATATACGCTCTTGTGATTTCGGAGAACATTTCTCTATTACAGATCTCACGCCGTCTTGCATCAGAATGAGATTTCTGATAACAGATGGGTCACAGTTCCTAGAGTTCCTTGCTTCAACAAGAAGAAGTTTGGAAGTCAAGGGAATCACCAGCATTATGAGATGTCCGGTAAGACCAGAATTTCAGTTGCGATCCATGTGTAGGTCCCTTTAATCCTTTCATAGGAGCGGAGGAGTGTCGGCACATGTTATTTACAGTTCTGCATATCATGCATCATTTCATTTGCATAGAAAATGGGATTAAAACCCCACAAAAAAAAAGAAGAAAATCATTCGACATCTACAGTGGCAAAATTTAGGTCCAACTTGGTCTTTGAGCGAAACCTCTACGAGCCTCCACTCAAAGAGGGGCAGCTGTTGACACCTAAATTTTGATTTTGATTTTTTTACTTCATCACATAAAAAATGAGATTTAGTTCTCGCAAAAAAATACATAATTGTCCATGCATATTTCATTTTTTGCATTGTATTTTTGATCGACTGTGGAAATCGGACTGGGCAGAAGATGGGAAAATGCGAGAATGACCAAGGACCCAACAGAAAATTTGGCAAGCCCATGTTGGTTGGGAATGAAGATAAGATGGTACAAAATCCTCCATATGCACGTGAGGTGCTAGAAAAAAAGAAAAAAAAAAAGAAGAAGAAAAGAAAGAAAAGAAAGAGAGCCCATAATAACATCTCAAACTCTGCTCTATCACTCCTCTTGGCCGAATCTTGCAATGTTGCAATGGGGATGATTTTTCAAATTCTAAAATAATTCAAGATTTTGGTAGTTTGGAGACTATCTAGAGTTTTAGAAGATTAAGACTCTTTGAATATCAAAATTCAAAATTTATTAAAAGAGTCTTATCTTAGATAGAGATTTTAGTTGAAACTTTATCTCTACTTGGCTGAAAATAACAGAGAGTTTTAGGGAATTCGGGCTCCTAAAATCTAACGGTTCACGATTAATCTTACTCCAGTCAATCTTATGGTCACAATGAATGCCCACTTCCACTAGGATTACTTGAGTAAGCCCTATATAAGGAAGCCATAACGTTGAACAGAGGAGGGCGGCACACGAAGGAGAGACTCACGTTTTTTTTAGGGAAGAAGTAAAAGAAGCTCCATAGTTGAGAGAAGGAAGTGGAGCACAAGAAGACAAAGTACGGTCTTCTCCCTGAAATCCAAGTCTGCACGGCGTCCATGAAGCAACTTGCAATATTCAACATCCTGCAGTGCACCACCAAGTGTCTCCTGTTCCAGCAGCTCCGTGTCCAATAGCTCAAACAAATTCTGGTGTTATTTGAAGCAATCCACCGCCTCTGTCCAGCTTAAAACCGCCACTATTCAGCCTTGATTTAAGGTCAATCAGTCCCTGTTTTCTCGTTATTTGAGGATCTAATATTGCTATTACCTGTGATAGATCATTCGGGGTGTGGTCTAGTTCAAATTCGGTTCAAAAGGTGCGATTTTGGACGAATTTTCGGCTTGTGCGCGTGCAGAATTTTAGCTTGGAAAAAGGTAAAAATTCTCAACTTTTAATTGCAATTCGTGCTTGTTTTACTTGGAAAACTTGCATGTATGTTCTAATGCTTGAACTTACTTGAGTCGCAATTAAAAGTGAAAATTTGATCCTTTTTATCAACCCTTTGCTAAGAACCGAAAATTGAGTCCCTTTGCTAAGATATCCTTATTTTTTTCAGATTAATTCAATTTAATCATGAAGTTGCTTGAATATTCTCGAGAATTGGATTGGGAAAATTCTTTTCTCAAAGTTAAAACTTGTTCGGCATTTTTCTAAGATCAAATTGAATTCGTTTGAAAGGATAAGGATCTTTGAGTGGATTAGATATTGATAGCTTCGCACCCTCTCTCATGGTCGAACTTGCTTGTCGATGAGATTTGTGACAATTATCTCTTGCATCATGGTTGCTTATGTCGGTTTTGATTTTTATCCTTGGCTTGCTTTAGATTTTTTTTTTGCATGATTACTGTAGCTTGATGATTGCTTGATTTTTATGTTGAAGTTTGAACATTAGTAAACAATATTGCCTATAACACATGCTCTCAATCGTACCTTGTCCCTCAGAAAACGTACATTAAAGGCAACGTCTGACTTCAATCTCGAAGTACGATTGTGCCCGTATGTGTGAATTAAACATCAAACTCTCGATCTCGAGGAGCGGATTGCTAATTCCTATATAGAATTACAAGGTTTGCCCTATGTATATAGGGACGACGGTAATTCTATAATATATTCACTTACTAGCTCCAATCTCAGGGAATGTTGTGAATAAAAATCGGAAATTCGGATTCAAAGGTGTTTTATGGGCAATATTGTTTATTTTTGTTCAAATTTTATGTTTTTTTTCCTTGTTTAATTAAATTCCTAAAAAAAAAAAAGATATCACATTTTCTTAGGTTAAATCATGTTTTCTCCTTCCTTTTGCATGTAAAATAACCCCTAGTAAAGTTTAGGATTTTGAGAAATCAATTTTTTGAATTAAATTAGGTGTTATTTGACTTTAGGATAGCGTTTTACCCTTGTTTCTCATAAATCCGAAAATCATAAAAAAATACAAGAAATTCATTCATCTTGCATAGCATATAGTATAGTTGTCATGCATATATTGCCACGTCATATTTGCCATGTCATGCATATAGCATAGTCTTTGCCATGTCATTTTATTTCGCATGCCATATAGTTAGATTGCAGTTGCATTGAACAAGAGAAAATCCAAAAAAAAAAATCAATTCAAATCATCAAACTAAGGTTTCTTCATGAAAATCAGGTACCGAAAGGGCATTAATTGAAAGATTAATGTAATTAAGTCTCCGATTCCATTTGATCTCTAGTTCGTATGAAATAAAGTATTTCCTCCCGAGTACTTTATTTATGTTTCTAATCTACCTACCACAAAAGATTAGTGGCGGCTCCAAAATTGAAAATATTTTTTGCATGATTTATCACATGAACCTAAGTCACGATTTGGTAGAGCTTGGGAGTGCTCGAGCTAGGTTAGTTAATTCAAACTAATTAATCTAGTAATCCATTAACCTGGAATTTCCTAATTTTAGGTCGCGACAACTGGTAGCCAATTGATTAACAGGCATTAGGAACAACATAAGATAAGCAATTGGAGGAATTCAATAAACATCAAGCAAAAGAGTTCATGAAATTCATAGGAACGCGAGGTTCCGTCATAGTCCTAGGAAAACAAATTAGTTCATGATGGGAAAATCAAATATCGCGATTCCAGAAGAAAACATGAAGAACGATATAAGAAAACTAGAAAAAGAGATAAGAAATCTTGTCTTCCGTCTTCCAACTAGTAGATTAGCCCCCTTGATCTCTAATTCCGTCCGAGAACCTTGTTGTCACTCCTCTGCCGTCTCTTGTTCCCAGCCAAATTGCCGTCTTTTTTCCTCCCTCAAAATCCCTCATAGGGTTACCTCTCTCTTTCCTATTTATCCCCACCAAATATTCCACCCCAAATCTCCTAAAATATAATATCCTTAACCCTTTAAACCAAATCCTAAGATACCAAACAGAATATTCCAATATTATGAAATCCCTCGCGCTGCGGCGAAAAAGGAAAGAGCTCCCTTCGTACATCCTTGACAGCGTGCAGATGGACGTGTCCATCTCTCAGACGGATGCATCCGTCTCAATTCTGTACTCGGCTACAACATGCAGATGGATGTGTCCTTCTCTCAGACGGATGCATCCACCTCAATTCTGTCTTCAGCAACTTTGAGGCCGCAACTGTCCAAATCTTCTCACTGAAATTCTTCGCTTCATTTCTTCATCATCACACCTGCACATAGCAAGACAACACTGAGGAACCCGAGCATGAAAACATAAGGATTAATACAAAAATCATCTAACCACAACCAAAACATTAAAATAAAGCAAAAACACTAAAAACTAAATAAAACTCGAATGACTAAACTAAATTTTACTCATTTTAGAAGCACTTTAACTCTACTTTTGTAAATTTATCATGAGACTCGTTCAACCTGTTGATGTTCCGATTCTAGAGGAGGAAGACCCTACATTTTTTCGACGTGCTACCTATGGGGGAGAGGTATTCGACCTCGAGCCGCTGGAGTAGCTGCCGTTGCCAGGACAAATGGTGACTGATGACCATGTCGAGGGCGATCTGATGTACATTGAGCCTCCCTCCCCATTATACGAAGAGGACCCAGAGGAGCTTCCTTAGTAGTCTGATTGGAGCGAGATCGACGAAGACTAGATGGTAGACCCTAGGTTGAGTGGTCTGACTAAGTTGGATTTTTGTGTAGTTTTTTTTGGTGCCCTCTTCTGGTGGTTTGTATCTGACACTCTAGTTATATATGTATGTTATTTTGGACTTTAATGTCGATTGCCTTCTTTATTCCCTTCTACCCCATTATCGTATGTATGCATGTATGGGTTGGAGATTAGCTTCCCTAGGTGTACGACTGGTAGACGCATCGTCTGGTCGCGATGGATTTTCCTGGGCCATCGCGGATCGTGGACTAGGTGGACGCGAGTGAGTGAGGATTGATTGGCGGGATGTCGCGAGCCCGTAGGGTTCGGGGCGCGACAATGGTTCTTTAACTTTGGCGATAAAGTTTCACTAAAGGTTATCCCATTTGGATCCTAAACGTTTTTCTAAAATATGGCTCAAGGGTCGTTCTCATGCACGTGAGGCTACGATGCATAGGCGTTGCCCTTGTCGACCAAACCATGCCGAAGTATTTAGACTCGACTAGTCATGACTATTATGCGCGAGGTTGCGACTAGTCATGATGAATGTGCGCGAGGCTGCGACCCGTCGTTCCGTCCATTACTTCATTTTGCTGAACCTTTAGGGTAGTTAGATTAAGAATTAAACTATTGTCTATGTGATTTGCATTGTATTTTTTCAAGGTGAAAGTAAGACCTCTAACTTTATCTTGTATTTATTTTTGGTCGGTCCATGTTAGGTGTCGGTCAAACTTTGAACTTAGCATCATGGTCACTTTTTTTCAAAATAAAAAAAATCAAATTGGTGTCTCATTTCTGAAAAAAATGAATGTGAAAAAATCCCTTCTAGGAATTTTGTTGACCAATAAAGAATTTTGTCACATATTTTCTGCTTCAATAGAAATGAGATTTTCTTAACAAATTTACCCGTGAAAATTCATTCTGATAAAAAGAGGAAAATCCCTTCGGGAAATTTGCTAAATATCAAAGGATTTTGTGACATTTTTTTATGTTGTAAAATCTACAAGAAAATCCTTTTTGAGAAATTCACCCATGTCTTCCTAAGAAGGTTTTGCCTGATTTCACCATAAAAATTGAAAAACAGAATTGGACTAATGTAGGAGTCATAGACCGACCTCCCTTGGATCACATACTCATTCTTTCCTTTACATTTGTAGGGAATTATAAGTACCCTAGGCAGAAGTAAAATCAAGTTCAGCAATACACCAGAAATAATCTTCAGAAATACAAAAAGGTGAATAATTGTTGATATTTTAGCTGATAACCCTGGGAGCAAGCGAAGAGGACCATTCTCCTAGAGACAGAATTGCATCAATTAATGAACATGTACGGGCTGTGTATTCTGATACGGTGATAGATTTATCCGAATTAGACATGGGGGCATTCTTAATGTATTGAGGGTTCTTGTATTTTTATTGAAAAAGTATAGATTGTGTAATCAGAACCCGTGAAGCAAGTATATTAACCCGACCTTGCAACGTATTTCTAGTTAAATCAACCAAAGCCCTATTTTTTGACTTCCTCGGATTCGAACTACGTGGAGGACTTTAGGGGACCAGTGTTTTATTACTGAGCACGGCTCACAGACACTTTTGTCGACACTACACGCGGTCGACACAAACAAGTGGACACCGAAAGGTACAAAGCATGACTGAAGTGGGGCACGCGATAGGTGGCCTGGTTCATTTATTAGAACATTGATTGAGTGGTCATAGCTATAATTATTTACATGGCTGGTTACGAGTCTCAAATGTGGCTGGTGGAGGCCCTCGCTGAATCCTTTTTTTGTGTCTTTGGTATCATCATCAGAGGCAAGTGATAAGGTCTTGACTTTGTTTGCTAGGCTGTAGGCCATCATCTTACGGCCACCATCTATCCAGATAATACAAAACGGAGGCAGTCCTACTAGTCGAGGTATAAATACGCACCCTACGTATTCCTTCGAAAGTACAATTGATAGTAGCGGATTGCATCTAGTAGAGGTGAATGACCTCATCCTGTAAAGGTTGCTGTCGATAGGGAAGTTTACTCTGGACTATGGTGACCCAAATGTCGTGAAGAAGTTACTCCTAGGAGATACTCGATCCTAACTGAGATGGATGTAGAAATACCTTAAGTCATTCATGCTATACGGAAGAAGAGATGACAGAAAGATAAAAGCACAAATAGGTAAAGCTTTTCTCTAATTCCATTCATCAAGGGGTGTTACAATAGCTCATTGAGGAGGAAAAGTAAAGCCAAACTGAGCTCTAATAAGCATCATAAAAGAGTTCAACTGGCTCTCCATGAAATTAATGTTATGCCCTATATTGAGCAATTTGGGATTCAAGATTAGCAAGCTTGAAGAACATATGGGTACATTTCTCCTTGTGCCTGGCTGCATTGACCTCATGATGTTCAACGACAAATTTCAAATTCTCGATCGAGTCTCTCTCGAAAGTTATATCCGCCGTTAAATCGTCGAGCCTCTCCTCTAGCCACTCACATCTGAACTTCATCATGATATCACTTGGATCATGCTCAAAATAAGTCTGGTTCAAAGCTAGGCCCTCTACCAGCTTCTCTATCTCGTGAACCAACAGCGAGACCTGTTCATCAGTGGACTTCACGACCTTCTTTTACAGAGCAACCGAGTATTCTGCAAACTCTAGGCATTCAGATCGATTCTGATAGCGAGCTTTCACGACGTGGGCCAAGGTGACTGTTTCCTGAGTATATTGGGAAGCTTCTAGAAAGTTGATGAAGACGTGTGGAAATGCCCTGTATTTCCTCTCCAAGTTAGTTCCTTCGACCGAAAAAGCATTTATCTCTCTAAACAAACCGAGGATCTCAGATTCGACACTAAGATGATGGGCTATGTAAATATAGTCTCGACCGAGAAGATGATAAAGTCTTTTCCATTTGAACATAACTTTAGCCAGGAAGATTAGCCATTAACGAGGAGAGAATTAAGGCTGATGAGTAGAATGTAAAAGTATTGGAGAAGAGAATCAAGGTAGCCTAGTGGGATGCGGAAGTGTTAATTCGCTTTGCATTAAATATTAGTTTCACAATGCCATCCTCTGTCGGTCAAATTTTCTTATCTGTCATTCCTTTTCAGTGTCACTTCTATTGGCTCGAATCCCCGTCAATCGGCAATCTCGAGCCAAACAAATCCAAAATCTCCGCAAAAGGTTTGAGGTGACACCACAACTTTGAAAAAGAAGAAGGGAAGATTACCTAGGTGGGAGACAAGGCAATCTATAGCAAGAAAGAAGAGAAGAATTGTCTTCATTTATAGACAGAGAAAAGAGGTCGCCTGCAAAATCGACACTTGATACAGGCGGAAGAGATAACGACAGGAGCTCTACCACTATGAAAAGATGAGAAAGGATGAATCGAGTAAGAGACATGGCGAAAAGAGTTGAGAAAGATAGAACTCTCGGGAGAAGTAATACAGTTTCTAAACCCATACCTAGATTTTAAAAGAGACGTCCCCCCCCCCCAATAATCTTCATCCGTACTCTAAGATAGTTTCAAAGCATACGTGGTCGTTCAGAAAAGTTCAGAGAGAGTAAAAATATAAGAAGAGATAGCAAACCTTGAGGAACCATTAACCAAGCCGAGGATGTCTCAACCTAACACACTGGAGAGCTATCGTTACTTGCAGAATATTGGAGAGGAAGAGTTCGAGGCCATGTTTGAAGTTTAGACCATGGAGCCTGACTTTTCCGCCAACAACATCCAAGATCTCAATAAAGATAAGGACAACAACAACACAAGGGTCAAAGGAAGCGTTACCGTCGCCATACTAAGCATCAAATTCAAAGGCTTAGGACATGCCCTATGCCAAACGGCAGACAAAGAATGGAGTTGAGCCAAGACATATGGCTGGAACTTTCACAAGTTAAGTTTTAGTTTCAAAATAGGCGAACCCGAGTAAAGACTCGATATGAGCACCATGAGGTCGAGTTTCTAAGAACTGAAAATGAAAAACTCCGAGCAGAGAATAGGAGCTATAAGGAAGCTTTTGACTCCACCACCTGCCCCAACTGCAATAGCCTCCTCACCCTCGACGAAAGACAGTATCTGAGGATCGAGAATGCCCATTTAAGAGGTGAGTTAAATCAGTTCATAACAAGACCGAGTTCTATTGGGGGAAAGTACGAAAAGACCGATCCTATGGGGTCAGAATCGATGCCTTCCGAGGAAGAGGAGATGTATCACCAACAAACGAGTGGCATTGACGATGAGCTCACCGACATGATCAACCAGTTCGATGTTGATGAAGCACCGGGACTGTAATATGCACATGAAGTCTGTATTTCGAAAATGGTGATCACGAGTCCTTCAACATCGTCGATGGGTGCCTAACTCGAAATAAAGCTAGTAGATTACTAGAGAGCCTAGAAAAGAAGCAGAGCCGATCCTGAATGAATGCATATGCTTTATTTCCTTGCATGGGATGTTTTCTACTTTTATTGATGTCCAAGAATTAATGCAAAAGTAAGAAGTAGTAATCTCCCTTTCCCGTATTAAATGCTCGGACCCATTACTGTACCAAACTTAGGAAAAAATTAATGGCGAGTAAAAATCCGTGTAAAATCAAAGGGTAATTCTGTATCGTTCCAATACCCTCAGTTGCTCTAGTTTTAAATTGAATCCCTTTTGTGCTCAGAAATTTGCAAACTGGCCCAAGAACACAGTCATACCCAAACGCAAGTTCTCTCGTTGAACAAAACTTAGGACAAATCAATTCGTGGACATTGCCACTGGATGGACGGCTTTAAACAACAAAAATAAGCACAAAAGACCCGAGAGTCTCAAACATGGGTAATTTTGTGTCATTTCAGTTTACCTATAATAGTTCTAAATTAATTTATTTCGTTCTTAACAAGTGTTGTAAATTACCTTAAAAAGCATTAGGACGTGGAATTGCCCAATGCAATGCAGCAAGACCATACTATCTCAACGGTTATCTTTTAAAAGAGAGCCTCCATAGACGCCTATGGTCTCGTAAATCAAATGACACGGGGAATTACAGTGGTCCGAAACATCCTGAGTTCGATCTTCAAGGTTGGGAAATGCTGTAAATGTTATAAACAAATAATACAATTTTTTGCATATTTCTTTTTGCAGAAAGAAACAAGAATACTTGACGAACGAGGCCGAAGGCAGTACTTTGCCACAATCTTGGCTATAATGGTTAACTATCTAATGAAAGTCGAAGGAAACTCAATCCGGCGAAGCTGGTAAAGGGGTCGCGCAAAGCATTCAAGATGAATGGTAAATCAGTATCGTTTTCAGTTTATCCCTCCTAATACTAGCTAAAACGTCTCCTTTTCTTTTGACAGAAAGTGTCTAAATTAACATTCAATATGTTGAAGGAGATAACATCAAGGGGCAAAATTATAATCATCTGATGAGACCCATTCTGATGAAAATAGGGCAAATTAGTGGCAAACCCTGAATTGAAAAGAAGAGTATATCTACTTTAACTCATTTGGTTTTAAAGATAACCTTTCTGCTTTCTTACTTACAGGGCCATTCCACCGATAACCATGACAGTTGTCGACGTTAAGCAAGCCTAAAGGCATCAAGTCTTCACTTGACTCCTTCACCCATGTATTTCGCCGTGTAGGTGTAAAGTCAAACACACGCCGCTCCTCAACTTAAGGAGTAGACTTCCCGATTTGTTTGATCGCCCACATGTTCAGGGAAAATTCAAATTCGCCCATTGTTGAGAATTTTTCTTCCATACTTGCTCAACCTATAAACACATGTAATGCTAAAAATTACCATATCTACATCATGTTTACACATACCATGATTCATATCTGACTCTTCTGCATGTTTAATTTACCAATTTTGACTTGGAGTATAAACTGTATATGATGCGTTGAATGTGTACAATGGGGCATGACAGAATGATGAAAGGCAAGCCATTTCCACACACGTTCTAAAGTGAGTTGTGTGCAAAATAGTTTCCGAATTCTCCAAGGTAATGGGTTTTGTTGCAAAAGGTATGTTAGCCAAAGGGAAGGCAGTGATCACTCTCTATCCTAAATGCTACAGGTGACCATTGATAATCCATTTGAGCGATGGTATTATTCATAATCCCTGTCAAGAATTACCCCCACATAGGGGCCAAATGGGGGTAGTGCCAATAGCAGCAAGAGGTAAATGGTTGGAAATTATCTTGCTTGGACTAATATCAATTTTCGAGTGTTTTCTTTGTTTTCAATCTTGTACGATAATTCAAGTGCCTTAAAATGATGAAAAGCATTCGTTTCTCTATCCAATATACTAATATCCTTTGTATCACCCAATTGAGCCTGCATATTCATTTCTTAAAACCTCGTTGATGATCATTGCTCATTCCAAGATAAAGATGGCACCACCTCAAAGTAAAAAAACTCGGGAGAAGCAAGTCTGCATGAAGTTCCCGAGTCAACTCTTCAAGTGTGCTAGGTCTTTGGTATGCATGTATATATGACACAATCTTTGGAAATTCTTGTTCTAAACAGAACGAAAAAGACAAAAGGCAAAAGGTGGGATCAAAAGAGTTAGTCTCGGGCATCAAAAAAACAAAGAGCTAGTAAAAAACAAGGCCATTGCCCATTCAAATTAATGTTCATGTTTGAATGCCTTTGAACTTTACATGAAGACATATTGTCTCCTTTCGTAAGTCCCTAAGGGGTTTGGTTACAAAAGAAAACTCTTCGAAAGAGTCAAAATTATAAAATATACTCAGTCAAAGTTTACACCGTTCAGGAGCAACGGCGGTATCAGCTGAAGTTAACAACACTATTCTCATACAACGATGGTGTTCTTTAAGGACTATTCTAGAGGGTCGAGACTAATGATGAAGATGCAATGATCACCAGCGTTAAACTCACCTCATATATCTTCTGGTCCAAAATAAGCCTTCATTCGTCCCCAATCCTAAGCTATGTTACAACTCGTGAAAGCATTTCCTAATTAAGACACTTGAGTTAACGTAGAGTTAAATGATTCAAAGCATCACTCGAAAAGGTGACATTTAGATAATCATTGGTGATTTCTCACACAGAATGATTCATTCCCAAGTCCTAAATTGCAGGCACCACATGAACAAGCCATTTTTGTAGGGTATACTATCTCTGGAGCCTTTCTATTGAAAACCCCAATACGGAACGGTCCATTTTCAACTCCTGAGTTGCAAGTACTGCATGAACGAGCTCTTTTTCAAGGGTAACATGAAACCTATTAGTCCGAAAGCGCCGTGGAGAGCCACAAAAGTCCACGGACCCCCTAATTGACACCAATGAGTTTTGTACAGGGAAAAAGTCCTTCGTACAGGCACAAAAGTCCTTCTTACAGGTACAAAGTTCTTCCTACAAGCACAAAGTTCTTCTTACAGGCATAAAGTCCTTCTTACAGGTACAAAGTTCTTCCTACAAGCACAAAGTTCTTCTTACAGGCATAAAGTCCTTCTTGCAAACACTCCTTCGATAAATCCCATATTAGGTGAACCATTTTCAAAATCTTTCCTACAAGCACCAAGCCCTTATTACAAGCATCTTTTTCGATGAACCCGACATTGGGTAAACCGCTTAGTAGAATCCTTTCATTAGGAATTTGCCATGGGTTGACCTACCATAAGGGTTAAAATACAAGCGAATCCTCTAAATAGGATAGATCGTCACTAGAGTCCTTTCATTAGGAACTCTGCCATGGGTTGACCTACCATACAGGTCAAAACTTCTGAAGTATCCTCAGAATGACTCTTTGCAAAGAGCATTCATGTTAGGTAACAGCCATACGACATGTAGGTAAGTGTCAGGTAAACTTTCCTGTCTATCTCTCCCTCACTTCATGTGAGCCTCCTCAAGTCGAGCTTGAATCAAAACTTACACAGAAAGATGGTGGAGATCAAATGTCACAACTCTTTCTATTTCCCTAGATTGAGTCGATTAGGATTCAGGTGTCGCCTCATCTTTGAAATGAACCTCTACTAAGCTTCCTTTCAAAGAGGGGCAGCTGTTGATACCTGATTTTTAATCACTTTTTTCTCTTTAAAATTAATAAAAAAAATTCATAAAAATTCATAAAAATTCATAAAAATTCATAAAATTTAAAAATCAACTTTGGGGACCTTGGCCAAACTTAGGAAACCAATTTTAACATCATCCAGAACCCAAAGATGAATCAGAGGTTAAGAGCATGGTCCATCTTTGGGGATGCAAAAGTGGACCACATAATGTCTAATGGAAATATATTCGATATGGCTCGTAGCAGCAATCACTCGCATGACAATATCTCGTAGAAGATTTATCTGTACCAGGGACAAACCCTACAGGGGAAGATCTCAGCACATGCCATTTTTAAGATGATTAGCAAGTTCAAATATACCGATGTCGTTATAGTTGAATCAAGCTGATGGTCCATGAAAGGGGGACTCACTGTTGATGAATCAGGGCCGGCTCAGCTTTACTTCGAGGCTCACCAAAGTTCATCCCAACTTAAGGATAAACAAAGACGAATGGAGCGCATAATAATGGACTAAGTGAGTGGAGACAACTCATTATAATACACAGCTTTTGAGGACTAAATATGGAGGAGGCAGAAAATGGTGGGGAAAAGCTGAAAACTCAGGATTCCCATTTGGTCTTAGTCCTTCTCCTCTTCCTTCTCCACGAATGATTGAATGAACTTTTCATTTTGGGGCCCTGCAAGGAAAAGTTGATCAGAGAGGAGCGGGTGAAGATGATAGGAGTTCTTTTACTAATTTAGGGGGTCTGGTCCCGATTCCTTCCTCAGGGTTGACCGAGTCATTTTCTAGATGAGAAGGTTAGCAAATATATATTTGGCACGATCGGTTGTGAAACAACGAACATCTTCAGCGCAAGCTAATTTTGGTAGCTTGCTAGAGGATGTTGAATTAACATCAACTACTTTAATGGAGAATGGTACAAGGAAAAGAAGATCCCAAAAAGGACACACTCCACTTACACTAAAGGAAGCAGCAAGTCTGGGGGATGACCATTAGATTTCTATCCCCGGCCATAACCTGGGGCGACGATTAGAGGGGAGAGGAGGATGGTTGCTCCTGAGATCCACAACCAATGACGGCCTGAAAGAAGGATTCCTCAGCCATGCTACATGAAACCAGTTTACACTATTACGGCTAGACACGAGAGGGAGCTGGATCAAAAAGTAAAAATAAAGGAGTAGGCTCCTATGAAGTTCAAGCACTAGACTTGTCTGCCGTGTGGCAGTCGCTTTCGTCGCAGTCTGAAGAAGTGAGCCTTGAGGTAGGCGGTAGCGGGTGGCCGACCAATGAAGAAAACGCATCCGTTGGTGTTCACGACCAACGTCCAGTCGAGGAGCCCTTTCTGAACTTAGGCTTCATCTTCTCCGATGCTCTCTTTCGTGTTAACTGTTGCCTCAGCTTTAGTTTCGCCGTCACCGCATGAGAATCTCAAGAAGAACGGGTGCTCAGGCTCATAGGGAGTAACAAAGGCCGAGAAAGGGGGCCGTCTTGCAACAAAAGTTCCAACTTTCCATGTCTAAGAGATGGGCGTAATACTATTGTAGCTGTGCATTGTTTCCCTGGATTAACATTCTCGTTTTGGCATCGGTGGACGGCCGGAGCAATCCAGTGAACTTCTTGAACAACATATCTTCCTGTGACGCCATAAATTCTGCAGCGAACCTCATGAAGGTGGCTGTTCCAAGTCGTTCGAGGCATAAACGCTCCTTGGCCGAGCTCCCTCATCAACAACGTCTAGCAAGTCCCAAAAGGCTTATGTGTTGGGACATTGTCGATTTATCTACGGACCCCGAGACGTTCGCCAAGAATCGGGAGCTCAAGGTTATCCACTGCAAGCAAAAGATCTCCAGGAGTAGTTGTGTGGTGGAAGGAACGATTATACCGTCTTAAGGACGAAATGACCACGGTTGAAGCCCGGTTTGAGAGGAAGCGTTGTAAATATGCACGACTAAAAAAGAAAACATCGTGAGAGGGAGATGTCAACCACTGCAACATCCACATAGGCCATGTTCAACCAAAACCTCAAGTCCTTCCTCGCTCTCCCTTCTTCATCAACCTTACATCTCTGGGCAGGGGATGAGTTGGGTGATCAGAGCAACTTGGTGATGAGATCGTTGTGCAACAGTGGCGACCATGGTGATAATTATCATTACCACCATCACAAACACCATTACTAAAGCTTGAAGGCTTCAGCTTTGAAGATGAAGGGGGTAAAGTGGAACGGCTGACCAAGGATCTGAAGATGGTGATAATGATGTACGAGGGCAGGCGCGTATACTCGCTGTCACATGATGCTGAGGACTCACGGACGTCTCCACGGCTGAACGACTTCCTCTTGTCGCAATAAGACGTCATTGAGTAAAACTGGTGGTGAAACATTATGAGTTAATCTAGTAGACATCTAAAGGAAATAGCTAGAGAGGAAGGGGGCTCTTGGAAGAAATTGGGTAAATCCTTCCAATCAAAGGCACCCAGCTTTCCACACGATCAGTAATCTAGCAGATCCATTGCAACAGGACGAGGGGAGGAAAGCTCTGGATTATCTTTGCGAGCTGCTGCCAAAATATAATGAAAAGAAGAAGACGAGGAGGACCGACAAAGCCTTTTGTAAAACTCATGCCTTTATTCAGGGAAGTATTTAACGCAAAAGGTTCATATTGTTTTGGCTAGAACATCTAATCAACTCGTGGTCCTATTTTGTTGCCTCCAAGAAGCGGCAGAGAAAGTAATAATGGGGTCCACATCTTGCAATCTTGTGTGTCCGAACCAATCATGAAAGAGGATCTTGTTGATATTCCTCAGTCTCCAAATTTCGAACAGTAAGGACAAGAAAAGAGAAAATACCAAAGGAGAAATAATCATCCGATGCCCAACTATGATGCAACTGCTGCTGGTTGTAGCGCCCTAAGGGTACCTGTCGCGACCCTCTAAAAAAAATTTTATCTTCAAAAGGGGTTAACGGATTATTAGGTTAATTAGATTTGACTAACCTAACGTGGACCCTCCCAAGCCCTACCGAATCGCAACTTTGGTTTTTGTTTAAATGATTTTGAAATTTGGAGTCGCCACTAATCGTTCTTGGTAGGTCGATTAGAAACCTAAATAAATTAGCGGGAGAACTAATTTATTCCTGCGAACCAGAGATTATGAGCTCGGGGACTTGGTTACACTAGTTAATTAAAACTAATGCCCTTTCGGTACCTTAATTTCATGGATATCCTAATTCGGCAACCCAGGCTTGGTTTATTCCTAAGGCTCTAGTAGGGTATTCTCTTTTGTGTTTTTACTTTTTTAATAGGATGCATGGATGGTATATATTTTTATTTGTTATATAATTTTTTTTAAGTGTTAAAGATTCCCTGAAGCCGAAAGAGGGAGTGTGTTAACGACTTCTGTGCAGTATTACAACCTACTCATCTTTTGGGTTTGATGATTCAAAAATTAAATTATAGGAAGTACATGACAGTGAATAAACACCTCCAATGGGAGGCCTAGCATTGGCTTGGCTCTTCCCTTTGGGATTTAAGGCACAGGTATTTAAGTTGCAGGTATTTAACTACTGTAAGTAAAAACCTCCAATGGGAGGCTAAGCATTGGCTTGGCTCTTCCCTTTGGGATTTAAGGTACAGGTATTTAAGTTGCAGGTATTTAACTACTGTAAGTAAAAACCTCTAATGGGAGGCTAAGCATTAGCTTGGCTCTTCCCTTTGAGATTTAAGGTACAGGTATTTAAGTTGCAGGTATTTAACTATTGTAAGTAAAAACCTCCAATGGGAGGCTAAGCATTAGCTTGGCTCTTCCCTTTGGGATTTAAGGTACATGTATTTATGTTGCAGGTATTTAAATACTATAAGTAAAAACCTCCAATGGGAGGCTAAGCATTGGCTTGACTCTTCCCTTTGGGATTTAAGGTACAGGTATTTAAGTTGCAGGTATTTAATTACTGTAAGTAAAAACCTCCAATGGGAGGCTAAGCATTGGCTTGGCTCTTCCCTTTGGGATTTAAGGTACAGGTATTTAAGTTGCAGGTATTTAACTACTGTAAGTAAAAACCTCCAATGGGAGGCTAACCATTAGCTTGGCTCTTCCCTTTGGGATTTAAGGTACAAGTATTTAAGTTGCAGGTATTTAACTACTGTAAGTAAAAACCTCCAATGGGAGGCTAAGCATTGGCTTGGCTCTTCCCTTTGGGATTTATGGTGCAGATATTTAAATTGCGGATGGACTTTGTCCTCTCCATTCTGGGGTATGAATTCTTTAAAATGAAATACAACGAATTGATTCAACAATTTGAAATTTGTGCGTGCTTGAAGACTCCTCCAAGCCGATTTTGTGCTTCTATAGGGTTGACCATTGATATAGAGCTGCAGCTTCCTGACATAAAATAGAGTGAAGTGTGAGTATACAAAATATATGCTAATCTGCACCTAAAACCAGAAGAGTGGAAAGAGTACTTATCTCCCATTTTTTGGGAGGGATTTCCAGAATTGATTTTCGCTCTCTCTGTTCTCGACATAGAGAGTCTCTTTTGAATTAAGAGGGACTTTTAATCACAGATCAGCTGACATAAGAATATTGGGAAAATTGGGTGTATGTCTGTGTCGATTCGTCACATAGGAATGTCAAATTCCTGTACTTGTGCCTTCCATATCAGAGTAGATGATTAGCGAGGTTCAGTCGTTTAAAAGATAAAATGAATACCTTGAAATAAAATTTAATTACCATACTAATTTATCTATTAAATCGTACATTACAAAACAATTTATTCAGACATTCATAAATTAAGTTAAACCTGAATCAGGCGGATTGGGCCTAAAAATAATTTAAAAAAAAAACCTAATTGCACAACAATAAGCAAACAGAAACAATTCATATTTATATTATATAATACTATATTATATTATATTGCATTATACTATACTATATTATATTATATTATTATTTATGTATTTAATAAAACAAATAAAAATAAATAAACAAGTAAATTCAAACCAAATCAAATCGTTAGACTTGACCACGGCTTGGATAAACAGAATTTTCTACGGTCCGCATCCATTCTTGGGTTCAATCCCCCAAAAGAATGCTTGACGTCCAACATATTCAGTATGCACAAGTTTCAGCTCCTATAGTTACCCTTCTCTATACTAATACCAAAATGACAAAGAAGAGTTTCATCTATATCAATCTTATCTTTCATAAAATTCTGATCACAACTTAATCTAATCTTCACTTCATTCATTCTTGTGTTTGAACTGCAAATGACGATAGACATTCTCACAGGGAGGTGGGAGAGAATAACACCTTTGAAGTTCGATAATCACACGCCCAAATTTGGTTGATCACCTCGAGAGATAATTAAACAAGTGACCCAAACGCAAACCTTACTATCATGTAAAAGCGAAATTTTTTTCTTTTTTTTTATACTAAGACAAAATTTAGCCAACTGCTATAGATGTTGAACAACAGAACTTCAGTTATTTGCTCCGAAGGCAGGTAAAAGAAAACAGGGCCTAATTTCTTATCAATTCAGGAGAAAAACGATCTTTGAGATTGAAAGAATTCATCGATGAACTTCTATTAACAGCTGAGTCTAAGATATATATATATATATATTTTTGCGCATGCAACTCCTGAGATCAATCTGGAACCTTAGGCTCTTTCACTTTGCATTTATATGACAACAATCTCTATCGCTACATGGATGAGCACGTTATAAGAATGCTACTCATCATAAGGCAAATGTGCAAATCAGCGAGAAGCATGTGCAAACCTCAGCGCCAAGTCATCCAGCTAACAAAGTTGAGGAGGCAACAGAAACCAAAGAGCTCATCGATCATAGCGTAAGCATCATCATACCGCAAGAAATGAAAGTCCTATGTTCCAGTGATGAAAAATAAATGCTGACCAAAACGATGAAGAAAAATACTCGGAAAGCATAATTTTCTTAATTAGTGATTCACAAGAAAGATTATTATACATGGACAAAGTTTTCATCCTTTGAGAGATGTAAAAGAAAAGGAAAAGATCAGAAAATCATTTCCGCAGAGCACTTAATGCCACATGAGCGAAGGCTTAACTTACATTCGTTAATTAACACAGTTAACGGTACAGTTTCTTGAATGAAAATTGATATTACTTCAGTAGGATGTCTCCTCATATATTGGCAAATCGGCAGGGGAATATTCATTTTTGTTCAAGCAACAATCTACAGCTTGAATACTCCCATCTGATCGGATTGAGCTCCAATCACAAATGACAGCAAATTCATACATCAACGCAGAGTACTACATATGAGAAATGATACCGACCAAAAAGCGGCTCCTAAAACACGCAGGACTACAACGAAAATTAACCTTGAATTCACTGGTTCAGACCGTACTTTGCAAAATCATGAGTTGGAGAACAATTAACGAGGCATATTTTCGACTTTAGATTTCAATCTTTGAACATAACCAGTGACGAAACCGCATATCGACGCGAAGCACTGCTTGTAAGAAATATCGTTAACCACAAAGAGACTCTTAACCACACGAAATCACAAAATTCCGAACTCGCGAGTTTGCTCTGCCCAGGACATTTTGTCAAATACGAGCTGGGCAATTCGAAGAACCACAAAAGTAGAGGTGCGACGAGCAAAATCGAAACAAACAGGCACTTAAAACAAATCATATAGATCGCGTACTGATATGCAGAACTAACTGATTTGGATCCGTTGGAACCCTGAGTGAAATGGAGCTGAACCCAGTAAGCCCAAGAAAAACAGGGGAACTTGGCCGTTGGGGAACTTTTACGGCATGATGCGAGAGGTGGCCATTTAATCAGAGACCAAAATAGAGAGGGCGAGGGGCAGGGATGAAGCCATGGCAAAGCTCATGGCTTTTCCTCTTGAGCACCGAGAAGACTGAGACTCGTGAAACTTCCCCCGGTCCCCCCTTTCCTTCCTCCTGATGCCCCAAAAAAATAGGAGAAGAAAATCCCCCCGGAGGAGGAGTTCCCTCCAGCCGAAAAAAACTCCTCTCCCTCCTATCCCACGATCAAGAAAATCCTTCGTGCCATCTGTCCGCCCATCCTTGGTTTAACGAAGAGATGGTGTCAACGACCCACGTGATTTTCTCCATCCCATGCATGAAAATCGTTTTGACCGTCTGCTCCATCAATTAATTCTCTCACTTTTAGCTGGACTTCCCCCTTTTTTTTTGTAAAAATCCCAGCCCACTCACCTCATTCTGAGCTTGAATAGTCAACGGAACTATTGGACTTCTCAAAATCAGCGTGTAGCTTAGCGTCTACAACGGTTTTAGCAATTATTCTCGCGCTAGGCCTTGACTTTGCTGAGTCATTGGATGGTTGACTGGGGGTTGAAGCAAGCATCTTCGATCGAATTCTCATAAACTCTCAAAAGAAACCTAGCAAAAATCGGAAAGAATTTTCTTTTCCGATCTTCTACTTCTTCTTTGACTCTCACCATAACTTGCCCGGTCAAGACGTCATGCTGCTCAGGCTGTTGATTATTTTCAGGTTCATCAGATTTGCTCGCCAAACCATTAAAATTTCTTGAAAAGTTATTATTTAAACGGACACATTAAACATCTGGCATCAAATAATTGATTCATTGTTTAACATGGGTGATAGCTTTTTTTAATCATTTCGGGTTAACTATTAAACCAATTTAATAGTAGATTGCGATTCAGTTATTTTCAAATGAATTAGACTATTAAATTTTATTATGAGAAGATTTTCAAATTAAGATTAAAACGCCTTTGTATAATTGGTCATGATATTAGTTAAAATGACCAATTATGTCTACTATATAAATGTTATATTTTTAAATTGCCTTTGGGCAATTTAACTTTGAAAATATATATAGATATTTAAAATAACTACATGTTATTTGAGGTGTTGATTCATGATCTTGACATATATATAGATTTAATATATGTCTAGTTATATAATATGCTTGTAATAAATCTAAATCGATGTACTAAATTATTTGAGGTGTCATGATATATTTAACTAGACATATTAATAAGTTATTGGCCATTATATTTTTATAAAATGAGCTTAAAATGCATCGATAATAGATAAGGCATTATTAAACTTATTAAGGTTAACGCTATAAATTAATTGGTCATGATGTTAGTTATTTGGTAATATAAAAATAATATTAGGCGATTAAAATAACGCATTTTTAATAATTAAGCTAATATTAGTTGTCATGAGTTAAAATAAAATGGGTGATATCTTTTTAATCACGATTATTAGGCTCAATAAACCCAAAATTAATACAAACTTATATTGAATCAATTTATATGACACATTAAACGTCCTCCAGAACCATAGGTATTACCCAGACCAATGACAATATTATATTTTCAATTTAGTCAACTTTTAACCCTGTTTCATATTAACTACAAGCATGATTAACCGATATTGGTTCTATATAAAAAAAAAATTACAGGCAGTACATAACCACGTATTAATTTAATGCCAGGGAATAAAACACCATTAAATTTTTTAGGAATTTTTTTTTCGGGTCACGACAGACCGAAGTTGATTTTTTTAATTTTTTATATATTTTTTATTATTATATTTTTTTATGAATTTTAAAAGAGAAAAAGTGATTAAAAATCAGGTGTCAACAGTACCCAGTTGAGATTCATGCCTAGGCCTCACCCATGGTCCACAAGAAGGAGGCCTCGGTTATGATGCACAGAGATGAGCATGCATGGAATTAAGTATGGTGGTACAAGCCGGGGTACATCAGGAGCGAGCTGAACATCAACTCAGTGACGATGACATCGGGCCATGAAGAGGTCTTGCCCATCAACTCGTGGACAACTGAAGGAGGCCTCGGTTATGATGCACAGAGATGAGCATGCATGGAATTATGTATGGTGGTACAAGCCGGGGTACATCAGGAGCGAGCTGAACATCAACTCAGTGACGATGACATCGGGCCATGAAGAGGTCTTGCCCATCAACTCGTGGACAACTTAGAGGCCCTACACGTCGTATTTCGGAGGAGTGAAGAAGGTAACACGTGTGGAGATGACAATAGATGACGGTGAGACGTAGCAGGTGTATAAGCTGGACCTCCTGAAGGAGCTAAGCAAGTGCAGAGGGTACTGGTGCTGTGTTTTCTAGTCACTCGAGGTAGAGGTGCTGGACCTTGTCGCGGCCAAGGAGATTGCCGTTCGCACTTGGGACGAGTCCATCAACACCCAACCCGTGATGGCCATGGGACTATATGTTACGTGGTACCTTTGTACATCACCGAAATGACACCTAAAGGTGGCATCCCTTGCATAATTCAAAAAAATTTGGTTTATTCTTCGTCCCGAATCTCCTAGATGGTTGGTAAAAATCAGTCAAGAAAAGGAGTTTGAGGTCGTATTACGAAGACTCCGAGGCAAAAGTGTTGACATTTCCCAGGAAGTGGCAAATATCAGAGAATACACAAACCTTTGAGCAGTAATCCCGGTCTAGAATTTTTTATTTTGTTGCAGTGAAGATACACTCATTCCTTTATAATAGGAGCAAGATTGGTGATACTTCAAGAATTGGAGGACCTGTGGTATTGGAAGGATGTCACTCTCATTTTGATATATGTGTGCATAATGGAGTATTCCATAAGCTTACTCACTTGGCATGGCAGCATTACCGTCGGTTATAAGGTCTGAAGCATTCCCGTCGAATGTCAAAAGGTCAGCTGGAAGCCAGGCTCACATTCGCTAGGTGGTCCTTGTTGACACCTGATTTTTAATCACATTTTCTTTTAAAATTAATCAAAAATCCATAAAAATTCATAAAATTAAAAAATCAACTTTGGAGACTTTGGCCAAGCCTAGGAAACCAATTTCAACCAAAAAATGATTTTTCATATTTTCAATATTTTTACAGTATTTTATTTTCAAAAATTCATAGAAAATCATTAAAAAATGAGAAAATTGAAAAACAAAATCAAATTTGGGAGCCTTGGCCTGGCCTAAGGAACCAATTTTGAATAAAAAATAATTTTTCATATTTTCAATAATTTTCAGTATTTTTATTTTCTAAAATTCATAGAAAATAAATAAAAAATGAGAAAATTAAAAAATTAAAAAAAATCAACTTTGGGAGCCTCGACCTAGCCTAAGGAACTAATTTTGAGCAAAAAGTAATTTTTCATTATTTTCGAATAAAATAAAATAAAATACTTGAAAATTTTAAAAAAAATAACATTTTAGGCCATAAAAATACAGAAAAATAGTCAATATTTTTCTTTTAATTCTCTTTTCATATTGGCCATCATAAATTCAAAAAATACAATTCGGGGTTATATGTTCCTTCACGAGCATAATCTCGAAGCGGCCCTAAAAAATCTAATTCAAGTCATTTTATTTTTATTTTTCACTTTTAGGAGTTGTGACATTGTCCTCTAATAGTCTAAATTTTCATCTTGGCTCAATGTGTCCAGAATGACTCAATTTTGTAAAAGAGCCTTAATTGAATTTTGAATTAAAATTTCAGGAACTCGAGTGCAAATACTTAATACTTGAGGGATTATTTTGTAAATAATTAAAGGAAGGGTTAGTGGAGAAATTAGAATAGAAAAGGAAAGATGGAGAAGAGGAGATGGAGAAAATAAAATGAGAATATAGAAGGGAAGATGGAGATGAAAAAGAGTTAGTGGAGAAATTAGAATGGAAGATAAATATGGAGAAGGGAAGATGAAGATGAAAAATAGTTAGTGAAGAAATTAGAATGTGAGATAGAGATGGAGTAAGGAAGATAAAGATGAAGAAGAGTTAGTGGAAAAATTAAAATGGAAAATAGAGCTAGTGGAGAAATTATAATGAGAGATAAATAAGTGGGCTATAAAAGGAGGAAGAAGAGAGCTTGGAAGGGGGAATATTTTTAGAGAGAAAATTTTGGATATTTAAGAGAGTTTTAAGAGATTGAAAAAAAATAAGAGAAAGAAAAAAAATAAAAAAAGGGAGAATCCTTTTTCCAAAAGAGAGTCTAGACGATGGTGGGAGTTTAAATATAGGTGTTACCATCACTAATTTCTTTACTGATCAACACAGGTCACGAGTTCACCCTTATCGTTTGAGCCTCAATCTTGATCTATAAGGTGACACAAGGTCCGAATTCGGTAATCAAATCTGTCAAATCAAGTAACAATCCTAACAATTAAAATTTTTGAGAATTTCGTTGCCCAAATGAATTGATTTAAATTTCGATTATGTCATGTCGTGGTTGTATGTCTTCATATCCACATGTCGCATTCATACTACAATTTTCTGCATTTTTGGCTTAACAAATCAAAACCCCAGAATGGGAAGACTGACCCACCCGTTGGAGGTTCTGTATATATTGTCTTTACTTTCTGCAATTTAATTTTTGTACCATCAAACACCATAATGGGTAGGCTGACCCAAAGTCGAACCCCTCGTTGGAGGTTCTGTATATCTTGTCTTTACTTTCTACAATTTAATTCCTGCACTATCAAACCCCAGAATAGGTATGCCGAGCCAAGGCCGAGCCCCTTCGTTGGAGGTTCTGTATATACTGCCTTTACTTTCTGTAATTTAATTCTTGCACCATCAAACCCCATATTGGGTAGACTGAGCCAAGGCCGAGTCCCTCATTAGAAGTTCTATATATACTGCCTTTACTTTCTATAATTTAGTTCTTGCACCATCAAACCCCCAGAAAGAGTAAGCTGAGCCACTTGTTGGAGGTCGTAACATTACACAGAAGTCGTTAGCTCACTCCCTCTTCAGGCTTCAGGGAATTTTTAATGCTTACCTTCACATAATGCTGTTTATATCGCATATTCTAATATTGCGTTTATATTCAAAATATTTTGTATCGTCAGTGTTATTCAATTCGAAAATACCAAAAAATGTCATTCATGTGCATTTCATATAGTATAGCTTATGCATACTTTATCATGCCACATACGAATTCGTACTGTCATTGATTCATGCATATTAAAAAACATTCAAAAGGAAAATTTCAAAAACTAGGAAATAGGCCATTTTGACTAGCTAATCCTATTTTTAATGACCTTCCTTCATGATATTTTCAAAATGACGATTTTGCCTCCTCATAGGCAAATTGTCTTGAAAAATTCCAGAAGATTCAGAAAAATCTCAAAAATTAGGAAATAGACCATTTTGACAGGCCAATCCTATTTTTGATGATTCATTCGTATGTCGCATCCTTATATCTACGTTCGTATGCCGTATTTGCATGTCCACATTTGCATGTAACATATGTTCACGTTTGCATGTCATATTTGTATACCTATGCTCACATGTTCATGATTGCATGTCCATGTTCACATGTATACATTTGTGTGTCTATATTTACCTATTCATGTTTTGCTTGTCCATGTACCCATTACCATCCATGCATTCCATCTAAAAAGTAAAAATACAAAAAGAGAAAACCTCACTAGAGCCTTAACTGTAAACCAAGCCTAAGTTGCCAAAATTAGGATATTTATGAAATTGAGGTACCGAAAGGACATTAGTTTTAATTAACTAGTGTAACTAAGTCCCCGAACTCATAATCTCTGGTTCGTAGAACTAATTTGTTATCCCGCTAATTTACTTAAGTTTCTAATTGACCTACCAAAAAATGATTAGTGGCGACTCCAAATTTTAAAATCATTTGAACAAAAACCAAAGTTACGATTCGGTAGAGCTTAGGAGAGTCCATACTAGGTTAGTCCATCTAATTAACCTAATAATCTATTCACCCAACCATACAAAATTGATTTTTTTTGTCGTGACAGCTTGGCGACTCCATTAAGGACGTGTTCTTAATTTTTGAAAATTTAAGAACCTAGTGGACTTAGGCCAAAACAATTTCATGAAAACTCATTTGGTTTGATAATTAGTTAGATTCTAGCCTTTAGGTGTTAAATGGTTTTGCGGGTGGGAATTATAAGGGGTGAAATGTTTGGCTAACCCTTTGTTTTGCAGATTTAGTGTGTGTGGAAATTGTGATTTAATTTTGCACATTTTGAAATGGTGTTTGAATTTAACTGTTGTGCATGATTAATTGTTTTAGCACTACATCACACACGTCCCATGGCCGGACCTGGGCTACTAGTTTTAGGATGATATTGTGATTTGGTTCTAGCGTTTATCGTGAGATCACGTTGAAAGTTAGTCCAAATTCAATCCCGAACCTCTTTTCAAAAATGAGTTTTAAAAGTTAGGCCTCATGCTCGGTAAGATTATCAAATGGAGGGTTATAATTTTTAACTCGAGCAGCCGAAGTGAAAAGGCCCGACTAATCCTGATTGCGTCGTAGGATCACGGCTAATCTTAATTATGTACATTCCAAAGGCCGAGTTGAAGCAGATGTGGGGGCGTTTGAGCATTAACGCAAGGACCTATGCCCTTAGCTGTATGGGTCACATGTTACCACTTTTAGATATCGAATTATAGAATGGGGTCATGTAGGTGCTCGCACATTTCTGGTGCCCATATACTGCTACTTTCATTTTAGGTAACCATGAGCTCACTCCGACTTTGGAAGAGTATAGCCTTGCCATTGGAAAACCTTTGAGCATTGATTTAATTCGCCCTTGTGTGGGAATGGATCCAATTTTCATTTCTACTGAGTTTTTGAAAATTAGCGAAAATAAAATGAGGAAAATTTTAAAAGGTAATTGTCGTATGTGCCCTTTCTCATTCCTCATTGAACTTTTTTATGAGAGCAATTCACACTTGCGAAACAGGATCTTTATTCTAGCTTTCTTCGGACTTGTGAACTTTTCACTCCAAAAGAATTTTATTAGTCCATCCATGGCTTGGATAGCTAGGCAAGTTTACAAGGGAATGAACTTTACTAATGCTATCCTAGCCTAGACTTTTATATCTCTAACTCGTTTTAAGCAAAACAAGGACAAAACATTTCATGCTCTGGTTGGATTTTTGCAAATGTTATTTTTCTCTCATTATGCTAAGTTCAACTCAAGAATGACCATTCTACGGGGTAAGACAAGAGGAAAACCCAATTGCAAAAGTTCAAGAGTTGCAAAAAAAATATTGCTAGATTGTCTTATTCCGAGTGGATTGATTTATTTAAAGATCCAAGTCCCAAGGTTTTTCTATGGCAAGCTATATGGTTTCAAGTCTCTAAGGCTCATTTGTACCATAGTGAGTGGGAGCCTATACTTCTTTTGGGTATTACCGGCATGACGCAGTATCGTCCTCTCCGTGTGATACAGCAATATGGAGTTTCACAGGATATTCTACCATCTTTGGGGCTAAACACTTTTCAAGTTGAATTCGTTGCAGCCGAGAATTATAGAATTGAGATCAAGCATCTTGACCAAACTTGGCTCAAGTCCAAGACTTGCTCACTATCACTACCTAAGGAGGAGCTCAAGGGAAAGGAAAGATGTTATCATGCGAAGGCCCGGTATATTAAGCACCATGTAATACCAACTCACATGCTTCCAAAGTTCCCGTTGGTGATCGTGAAGCCCACCTGTCAAGCCAAGATCGAGACCTATGCAAAGAAGGCGCAAAAGGCGAAAAAACAAATGGAGACTTTAGGTAACGAGAATGCACGACTTCGGAAAGAGTTGGAGGCCCGTTCATCTGTAGATCGCATTGCCATAAAGAAAAGAAAAACATCTTGATTTGCCTTGTTTAGGATTCTTGTTCCATGTTTCATTGCAATTTCATGGCTTTATGAGCTTCTTGTAATAAAGGTATTACTGTTCAAACTTGACGTTATGGTATTACATAATTTTTATTAAATTCTATAATTTTAATTGACCTATAAAATCTTTACAAAAAATATTCACAAGACCCTAATTCAACTCTCAAAAAAATTTTGAATCAATTCAATGCATTTTCCATTTATTACCGAATTTAAGGAGAAAGAAAAATTGTCTGAATTCTGGAATTTTCCCAACTTCACTTTTGTTTCTCCATTTATCACTAGGAAACACGCTCTTTTGAGAAAAATCAAAACATGAAAGTTGTAGATTTGGCTTTTAATTAGTGGACTGGAAAGTTTTGGGTATCAATTCATATTTTTGATGACCCATTTATCCTCAAAATAAAACCCGGACAAATCAGTTTTCTCAAGAAAAGTTTTAGAAAAACGTATTAAACTGTACTAATCCATGAGGAATCTTCCCAATCTCAAAAAATGAAAGTTGTACATCATTGTCTTAATAATCAGCTTGCAAAGTTTGGCACTTTTTTGAATTATGTGGGAATTGATACGAATTTTCTCGTAAAAGCTAACGAAATCAAAATTTGTTCAAATTAATCTTTTGATCATGTTGGCTTTGTTTCTTGGGTCTAGAGGGTTGTCATGGACCGACTTGTTATTTTCATCTATCATACTCATTTATATAAATTCTTTTTTCATGTACCTATTGATCACAGAAGTGCCACACAGCCGTGTCAGATCCGTCTCAGGACAAGAATGGAATGCGAGGAATTAAGCCCTAGGGTAGTTAACCTCGAGACACATATGACAACCATGACCAAGTTGCTGGCAGAAATGAAAGCTATGACGATGGAAGCCCAAGCGAAGACTTCCCCACCAGTTGATCTGACCCAAACTACTTACCCATCATCATCCCACCCTTCGAGCGTGGCTCAAGCTCCAAGGGAGGCGCACATTCCATGAAAGGTGCCGAATGTTGAGCCGTCACCCGAATCCCCGTCCGTGGTTATCGACCTCGATACTGAAAGGAAAGAAAAGCCTATGAGCAAAGTAGAGAAGGGTGCGAGGAGGTTTGCAAAGATTGAGGAATGCCTCAATAACCAGGGATATAAACTGGCATGTTTCGACAAGATATCCCCCTTCGCTAAAGTGGAAGTTCCGCCTGATTACAAAAAGCCCGAGTTCATCAGAAAGTACAATGGGATAGGCTACCCCTGAGCTCATCTGAAGTATTACTTACGCAAGATTTCGATTATGTTCCGTTATTGATGAACACGTTCCAAGAGAGTCTAGCAGGTGCTGCTCTAGCATGGTTCATTGAGTTGGATCTAAAAGATTATGACGGTTGGGAAAATTTAGCTGAAGACTTCTTGCACTAGTATAAATTCAACACCGTGACGGCTCTTACTAGGGAAGAATTGCTGAGGATGGTAAAAGGAAAAAATGAAGCCATTCGTAACTATGCTTAAAGGTGGTGGGCTTTGTCTACACAAGTTAAGCTATCAATCCCTGAAGACGAACTCGTCGACCTATTTCTAAAGGTACTCCTGTATAAGTATTTCGATAAACTAAACACTTATGGGTGCCAAACATTCGTATACCTCATAAAGGTTGTCGAAAGACTTGAATGGGCTATAAGAGAGAAAAAGGCTCCTAAGACTGTAACGAAACGCCAGTATCCACTTAGGAAGGAAAGAGAGCCCAGCGTCCACGTGGCTTTTGTGCCTAATCTATCATAGCCAAAGCAGTTCTCCAACTCCACCATGGCATAAGGAAGCTCGTCATGGTCGACACTAAAGCCGCCTCAACCTTAGAAAAGGAAGCTGCCTCCTAAACAGTTTACTCCGCTCCCTAGGCCACTATCCAAGTTGCTCCCAATGCTATTGGAAAGGAGGCTAGTCGTCAAGGAGCCACCGAGATTAAATCATTCAAGATTTCCGGGTTATGATTCAAGCTAATCATGTGTCTACCACATGGGAGAGAAAGGCCAACATGTTGACAATTGTGTCATGCTGAAGTTCAAGGTTCAAGCCCTCATTAACAATCACATCCTTCAGTTCAATAAAACAGAGCTAAATGTACAGCAAAACCCACTCCCAGACCACCAGGTAGTGGGTATGATATCGAAAGAGGAGGATTAGACGAAGAGGAGCTTAGAGTAACAAAGGCACGCCATACAGACAAGAGATTTGTTCTCGAAGCCCCTAGGAGAGGAGAAATCATGGATACTCCGGGGCAAGATAGCGGAGGCTACAACTATAGAGTTCTATATTCAATCCCACCACGTTTCTTCGAAAAGGCGAAAGAAATAGTGCCCCACTAGTGGAGAGGTATGGAGGACATAGAGAAGATGCCAAAAAAGAGTCCTTCCGAGAAAGACTCCTTTAACACAATTGATGAAATCATCCCTATTGTGACAAATGCGTAAGAAGCCGACCCATTAGGTGGACCAAGCATCACAGAATACCTCAGTAACATTAAGGGAAAGCTGAATTTCGTCTCTGAAAAGTTGTTAGATTTGCTCCAACGGTCGAGAGAAGTGAGTTAAGCGTGGGTCATGAGCGATGCGCTTTCACTGGAGCAGCACATAAGGGTTGAAAACCAAGGTCGTAGGCTGACTGCAATAGAGAAGCGAATGGGGGAATTAGCAACCGTGGTCGGTAAGTTGAAGGAACGAATGGATGAATGCGGATCCGGCATTAGAGGTACCCCCACCCGAGCAGACCTCCTTCAAGTGGTCAAATGAAGCGAGGAACGATTCTAGATGTACGCGCATAGATGGAGGTTGGGTGCCTCACAAATAAATCCTCCGTTGATTGGGGAAGAGCTGATGGGGTAATTTTTTAGAACCCTTCCGTACGAGCTCTTCCAACACATGACTATGATCACCTGTTGACACCTGATTTTTAATCATCTTTTCTCTTTTAAAACTCATAAAATAAAATAAAAATCAACTTTGGGGACCTTGGCCAAGCTTGGGGAATCGATTTTGACCAAAAAAAATGATTTTTCATATTTTCAATATTTTTAGGCATTTTTATTTTGAAAAATTAATAGAAAATCCATAAAAATCCATAAAATTGAAAACAATTGGAGACCTTAGCCAAGCCTACGGAACCAATTTTGATCAAAAAATAAATTTTCATATTTTAAATATTTTTTGATATTTTAATTTTCGAAAATTCATAAAAAATAAAGAAAAATGTGAAAATTGCAAAATCAACTTTGGAGACCTTCGCCAAGCTTAGGCAACCATTTTTGAACAAAAAATAAGTTTTCATATTTTTTTTATATATTTTTTAGAAATTAGAAAAATATTTAATAAATAACAGCATTTGAGACCACAAAAATACATAAAAATAGTCAATATTTTTCTTTTAAATTCCTTTTCATGTTGGTCATCACAAATTAAAAAAATTCCAATTCGGGGTCGTGTATTTCTTCATGAGCATAATTTCGAATCAGGCAAAAAAATTCAATTTAAATCAATTTATTTTTATTTTTCACTTTTAAGAGTTGTGACATTATTCTCTAATATTTTAAATTTTCATCTTGGCCCAATTATACCTAGAATGACTTAATTTTGCAAAAGAGATTTAATTAAATTTTGTATTATCTTTAGCGGTAGGAAATAAGCTTAAATTTGATATAAGGTGAATTTTGACTAAGCATAGGGGAGGTGTGTCGAAAATTGTGAGGAGATTTAGACTTAAAAAAAATATTTCTCCAGGGACTGAATTGTCTTGAGGGATTATTTTGCAAATAACAAAAAGAAAGTTAGTAGAGAAATTAGAATAGAGAATGGAAGATAGAGAATATGAGATGGAGAGGAGGAGATGGAAAAGAGGATATGGTGAAGAGAAGATGGAGAAGAGGAGATGGAGAAGAATAGTTAGAGAAAATAAGATGAGAATAGAGAATGGAAGATGGAAATGAAGAAGAGTTAGTAGAATGGGAGATGGATATGGAGAAGGGAAGATGAATATGAAGAAGAGTTAGTGGAGAAATTAGAATGGAAGATAGAGATGGAGAAAGGAAGATGAAGATGAAGAAGAGTTAGTGGAGAAATTAGAATGAGAGATAAATGAGTTGCCTATAAAAGGAAGAAGAAGAGAGTTTGGAGGGGGAATTCTTTTGGGAGGAATTCTTTTAGAGAGAAAATTTTAGAATGTTTGAGAGGGTTTTAGGAGATTGAAAAAAAATTGGAAAGAAAGAAAATACCAAAAAATAGAGAAAATTTTGAAGATGATGGGAGTTTAAAGTTACGAGTTATCATCACCATTCCTTCATCAACCAACATAAATCAAGAGTTCATCCTCATCAACGAGCAAACAAATTCGAGTTAAGTGTTTTTATTTATTCATTTATTTGTGGTTTTAATCGTAAATTAGCACAAATTGCCTACACACCTCCCTCCATTTCTCTATATTTTTATGTCAGGCAAATCACAACTCCAAGTCAACGGTAAAACCCATGGAGGTGTAAAATTGTCACTGACGAGTTCTTGAGTGCCCATTAAATTTTCAATTGATCCGTCGATGGGTTTCGGCCCGAATTGTCAAATCAATTCGTTGTATTTTATTTTAAAGAATTCAAACCCCAGAATGTGAAGGGCAGAGCCCACTCACTGGAGGTCATTTAAATTCCTGTAATTTAAATTCCTGCACCTTAAACCCCAAAACAGAGGGCCAAGCCAAGGTTGGGCCATCCATTGGAGGTCTTTATTTACTGTAATTTAAATTCCTGCACCATTAAACCCTAAGGGAAGAGCCAAGCCAATGCTAGGCCGCCCATTGGAGGTCTTTATTTATTGTAATTTAAATTCCTGCAATTTAATTCCTACACCATTAACCCTAAAGGGAAGAGTTAAGCCAATGCTAGGCCGCCCATTGGAGGTTTTTGCTTATCGTCATTTAAATTCCTGTAGTTTAATTTCCTGCACTATTAAACCCCAAAGGGAAGAGGCAAGCCAATGCTAGACCGCTCATTGGAAATTCTTACTTATTGTCATTTAGATTCCTATAATTTAATTCATGCACCATTAAACCCCAAAGGGAAGAGCCAAGCCAATGCTAGGCCGCCCATTGGAGGTTTTTACTTATTGTCATTTCAATTCCTGCAATTTAAATTCCTGCACCTTAAACCCCAAAAAAGAGGGCCAAGTCAAGGCTAAGCTATCAATTAGTGGTCTTTATTTATTGTCATTTACTTCCTGTAATTTAATTTTTGAATCACTAGACCCCAAAATGAGTAGATCACAGCACTGCACAAAAGTCATTAACTCACTCCCTCTTTCGGCTTCAGGGAAATACTTAATATTTTGAAAACGCCAAAAAAGGTCACTCACGTACATTCCATTTAAAAAAGTGAAAATACAAAAAGAGAACACCCCACTATAGCCTTAGGAGTAAATCAAGCCTGAGTTGCCAAATTAGGATATCCATGAAATTAAGGTACCGAAAGGGCATTAGTTTTAATTAACTAATGTAACCAAGTCTTCGAACTCATAATTTCTGGTTCGTAGAAGTAATTTAGTTCTCCCACTAATTTACTTAGGTTTCTAATCAACCTACCAAAAATGATTAGTGGCGACTCCAAATTTAAAACCATTTGAACAAAAAACCAAAGTTGCGATTCAATAGGATTTGGAAGGGTCTGTATTAAGTTAATCTATCTAGTTAACCTAATAATCTGTTAACTCAGAAATTTTCCATTAATCGAAAAAATTTTAGGGTCGTGACACCACCTACAACTTGTTCTCGCACCTGTTGCGAATAAGCGATGAAGTTAAATGAGGACTCGCCAACGGAAAACTAAAGAATAAGGATGTTAGAGGGCCCAATGCGCCACCCTCTAATAGACTTGATAAGACGTCTGATGCAGAACCTAGATGCGGGTACAATTTTGAAGACTTAGAGTTCTCTTTGGGATGATTGAGATTATAGAAGCTTTTGTAATTGACCTAGACAAGGTTGGCATTTGGAAAAAAAAGGGGATGATTACGTAGTCAAACTACTCACAATCAGCATCTCTAATGAGGAGACGAATGATGACCCCGAAGGAGAAGCTGAGGGTGTCAGGCCGGTTGTGATAAAGATCCCTCCAGTAGAAGAGTACAATCCCAAAGCAGTTCATTGGGACTACGGGACGGGCGAAATAGATGTAGTGTTGAGGTCGGGGAAGTGTTATGCACCCAAAGAGGGAGAGACCGAAAAGAGAGATGTAACTAAAGAAGATACCAAAAAACTGTTCGTGAACTCAAAAGCATAAGAATGCACTGATGAGGTTGCTGAATGGGATACACATGCCTGAGACGATTAACGAAATATAGCTGGAGAGCTTCGTTAGTGCCATCCTATTAAAGGATCAAATCGCCTTCTCGGATGAAGATTTTCCCATGGATGGGCGAGCTCACAATAAGGCCTTATACAAATCAGTAAGGAACCACGGTAAGCAGGTGTCCCATGTGCTGGTGGACAATGGGTCGACTTTTAATATATGCCCTTTGGCCACGTTAAGAAATCTAGGCGTGAATGAAGAGCTAATTTGCACCTCTAGGGCGACCATTCGAGATTTAATTAGAATAAAAAAAACCATCGTCGGAGAGATTGAACTGGATGTGTTCATTGGGCTAGTCAAGTTTTCCATTGATTTTCAAGTTATGGACCTCCCAAGTGCTTTCGGCCTACTACTTGGAAGACCGTGGATCCATACAGCTGGCGTTGTACCTTCGAGCTTACACTAGAAGGTCTGATTTGTAGTAAATGACAAGGAAATAGCAGTACATGGTGAGACAGACCTCGCGTCCTATTAGAAGAGTCCTATGCCTTATATAAAGCCCGAGTCTAAAGAGGAGTCAAGTTACCACTCCCTCGACCTTGTGGCTTTTGTATGCATACTCCCAGGGACTAAAATAGGGAATCCTGCACCGTCAAGCTATACTCTCACGCCTGAGAGAATGCTATTGGTCCATGGTTTTGTCCCTGGGAGGGGACTGGGGAAGTACTGCTAGAGAATTCGCCAACCCCTTCAGCTAAGCTCTAATGAACACCGAACAGGTTTAGGTTATACAAGTAAAACTTACTGTGATTTCACTTCGAGAAGTGGCAGTGGAAGCCGAGGCCCAAGGAGTAAAGGAGATAGAATCAGCTCATTTGTGGGATCTGGTATTTGGAAAGACAAAGCGAAAATGTTCGATACTCCCCTCAATCAGTTTTTCTCTAAGTACCCCAAATGGTTGACGGATGAGGATATCCAAGTTGCAGCTGATCCTAATATACTTGACTCCCTCTTTAAAGATTCCGTGAATGCTATTGTGGAGTGGCTTGATGCCGATACTGAGCTACATGAGTAAAAAGGCTCTTCTTCTGCTTCTTACAGCATTTCTTAATCCACAATTTCAATTCAATTGTTGCATTTCGTTTGCCTCCTTTTTTTTTAATTCTAAGAAGATACCTTTGGATCTCGAGCCGTTGGTCTAAATGGTTGCCTTGTAATGCAGTCTTATCAGTGAAATTCAATAAAATGCGTGTGCATATTTTATTAAGGACGTGCGGGAACATTCCAAACTAGCCTAATGATGATGCTTATCTTCAATCCTCGAAGATTTGAGGTCTGGATTCCCGCACGCTTCCTAGTTTGTCAAATGGACTCAGAAGGCAACAATGTCTGAGGATATGAGGACCAACTCTTCTTTTGTGCCTTCTTTTGTTTAAAAAGATTTTCAAAAATCATGTATCACGATTACTGGTCAAAATGGACTAACCATTCTCATGACATTCCAGGCATATCATTCCAAGAATGCACAATAGGTTACTATGTGACTTGGACCATTGAGAAGGCTACTCATGTAGTATTGATGAAGAGGATAGGGACTTTATGGACATTCAGAGAGATTGGAGTCGATACGAAAAGTTTAAACCCCTAACAGCAGAAGAGGCAGTGGTAGTGAATCTGAGCGACTCATAGAGTGTCAGAGAAGTGAAGATTGGGAAATCTTTGTCACCCTCTGATGCTGCCTGAATGACTGAACTTCTCAGGGAATACTAAGATATCTTTGCCTGGTCGTATGTAGACATGCCCAGCCTCGACCCCAACATTATGGAGCACGTACTGGCCACTGATCCTAACATCCCGCCAAGAAAATAAAGGCTCAAGCGAACGAAGCCCAAACTTTCCAAGAAAATTGAGGAGGAAGTGATGAAACTCCTTAAGGTGGGGTTCATAGAAGCAATCCCCTATGCCAATTGCATCGCCAATATCGTGCCAGTGATGAAGAAAGACGGTATAGCCCAAATCTGCGTCAATTACTGAGATCTGAATAAAGCCAGCCCAAAGGATGATTTTCCTTTGCTGCACATAGATGTGTTGGTTGATAGTATAGCCTGGTTCGAACGGTTTTCCTTTATAGATGGATTTTCTGGCTATAATCAGGTTTTAATGAAGGAGGAAGACAAGGCGAAGACCTCATTCATAATACCATGAGTCACCTTTTCTTACAGGGTTATGCCTTTCAAGTTGAAGAATGCTGGGGCAACATACCAAAGATCCATGGTCGCTCTATTCCACGACATGATGCACAAGGGAATCGAGGTGTACGTAGATGATATGATTGCCAAGTCCAAACCATGAGAAGACCATGTTCTGGTGCTAAGAAAGTTATTCGAACGCCTGCGATAATATAAGCTGAGGCTGAATCCCAACAAGTGCATATTTGGGGCGAGATCTGAAAAGTTTTTAGGAGTTGTGGTTAGCAGTCATGGCATCGAGGTCGACCCTCCAAGATTAAAGCTATATGGGACATTAATACCCCAACCTCAGTAAAGGAAGTAAAAAGCCTGCTGGGGTGGTTAAACTATATTGCCAAATTTATATCCCAACTTTCTGATGTGGCAAAACCATTCTTTAAGCTCCTCAAGAAGGGCACCAAAGTCATTTGGGATTTAGAATGCCATTAGGCATTTAAGAAGATAAAGGAGTATCTGATCCTACCTCCAATATTGGTACCACCAACCTCGGGCGTCCCCTTGACTCTATACTTGATGATTTATGAGGAATCATTAGGAGCTCTACTTGTCTGACGAAACTGGAGGATGGGAAAGAGCGAATAGTTTATTACCTGAGCAAGAAGTGTACGCAGTCGGAGGTTAATTACCCGATGGTTAAAAGGACATGTGTCGCATTGATCTGGGTACTCCACAGGTTGAGACAGTACACCCTCCATCACCATATCCAGCTGGTAACAGAATGCGACCTAATTAAGTACTTGGTGGAGAAACTCGTTTTATTAGGAAAGCTGGCCAAGTGGCAAGTATTGTTATCAAAATTTGACATAAGGAGTTCACCTCAGAAGTCAGTTAAGGGGCGGACCATAGTCGACATGTTAGCAGAAAATTCGTAAGGATTTGCAATCCCTAATGAGGAGGAGGTAGATGATCGAATCCTCGCATTATCTGATGATAAGTGGACCATGTATTTTGATGGTGCCATTAATTTGGCTGGATTTGGAACTGAGGCAATATTGATATCCCCGGACGGCCTAAATTATCCAGTTTTCGTGAAGTTGGTATTTCCATGCACCAATAATATATCTAAATATAAAGCCTGTATTCTAGGCCTGCAATTAGCCATCACCATGAAGATGCGAAGGGTACAGGTTTATGGAGACTCCATGCTGATTATTCTCCAGGCGCAGGAAGAATGGAAAACAAGGGAGTCTAAACTCATCCCCTATCATAAGTTCCTAGAGGAGTTAACCGATAATTTCGACGAAATTTCGTTCGAATATCTGCTAAGGACCCAGAATTACTTCGCGAAGGCGTTAGCCACTCTATCTTCATTGTTGCAAGTGGAGGACGGGCTCGACATCAAGCCTTTAAAAATCAATGTCATAGATCAGCCAGCCTACTGCATGGTGGTGGATGGTGAATTCGATGGCGAGCCTTGGTATCATGACATTAAGAATTATCTTTCGAAAGGAGAATTCCCTCAAGGGAGTCAGGTCGGGGATAAGAAGTACATAGCAAAGATGGCTACCAAATTCTTCATGAGCGGGTAAAATCTCTATAAAAGGTCATTCGATTCAGTCCTATTGAGTAGTATCATCATTGAAATGCGGATGCAGTTAAGTAGTATCATCCTTGAAATGAAAGTAGGAGCTAGTTTGGCTACCTTTTGGACAATATGAGTCACTTTAGGACTACTACATATATTTCATGCATACACGCATTTGTTTCACGTGATCCCAGGTTCAGGGAAAGCTCTCGAATAAACAAGCCACCAAAGTCAATATTGAGGGCCCACTGATACGGATTTACTAGAACATGTGAAATGTATTTGTTCCAATGATATCCCCTAATATGGTACTTTCCTTAGATGAATCCATTTCTCCAACAAGAAATCGACAGCGATTCAAGGAGTTGCAACCAGAGTCGGAGAGGGGCATTCAACTGACGACCATGACCGTTGTCAACATTTGAGAAACTCAAATGCCGCAAATCTTCACTCGAATCCTTCACCCATGCCTTTCATTGTGCAGGGGCTAAGTCTAAGATAAGCCACTCCTCCACTCAAGGAATAGACTCCCCAATTTATTCGATTCGCTCACATATCCTAGGGCAATTCAAGTTCTCTCATCCTTGAGAATTTCCTTCCATACTTGCGCATCTTGTAAACATACGTGATGCTAAAAATTGCCATATCTGCATTGCGTTTACACAAGCCATGATTCATGCATGACTCTTCTGCATGTTTAATTTACCAATTCTGACTTGGAGCATAAACTGCATATGATGCATCGAATGTGTAGAATGGGGCATGACAGGATGATGAAAGGCAATCCATTCCCATACACCCTACATCCATAGTGAGTTGTGCGCAAAATAGGTTTCGTATTCCCCAAGGCAATGGATTTTCTCGCAAAAGGTACAATAGCTGAAGGGAAAGAGGCGTTCATTTCTCTATCCTAAACGCTACAGGTAACCATTGACAACCCATTCAAGCGGAGGTTTCATTTTGTAACCCCTGTTAAGAACCACCCCACATCGGGGCTAAGTAGAGGTAGTCCCAACAATAGCACGAGGTAAATGGTTAGAAATTTTCTTGCTCGGACTAACATCAATTTTCGAGTGTTTCTTTGCTTTCAACCTCGTGCGGTAATTCAAGTGCCTTAAGATAATGAAAAGCATTCGTTTCCCTATCTAACACACATTTATCCTTTATATCGCCTAATTAAGCGTGCTATTCATTTCTTAAAATCTCGTTGGTGATCATTGCTCCTTCCAAAAGAAAATTCTTCAAAGGAGTCAGATTGCAAAATATACATAATTGAAGTTTACGCCGTTCGGGAGCAACAATAGTATCAGTAGGAATTGACGCCATCCTCATACAACGATGGTGTTCTTTGAAAACTATTTTGAGGGCCGAGACTGATGACAAAGATGTGATGATCACCCACGTCAAACCCACCTCATATATTTTCTGAGCCAAAATGAGATGTTTGCTCCCTTGGTCACTAATCCCAACCTACGTTACAATCTTTGAGAGTCTTTTTTGACTAAAGCGCTTGAATTAACGTAGAATTGAATGATTTTAAGTATCGCCCGAAAAGGTATGAGCAAGATTATTTCTCTCTCATTTTTGTAGGGTCCTTGACTTGAAAACCCGGAGCATATCATTATCAAGACCTCCAGATCGGCTTGATCATACCAATTGCGAGATTGCTCAAACCCTTGCTGAATGCGATGATGGTAAGATTGAGTAATTTCTTTACAATCCTGCAATCAAGATAAACAGTCTTCCTCAAGAGTGAGAGAAAGCCCTTTCGGACCGAAATCCCCCATTTAGATTACATTCGAGGCGTTCATACTATGATAACCTCCTTGAATAGAATTGGTAATGCAAACTTGATAGAATAGTCATGCATGATCTATATATCAAGGATGATAGAATACGGAACGATCCGTTTCCAAAAATCCTCCATACAAGCACAAAGTCCTTTTTAAAGGTACTAAGTTCTTTTTACAAGCACCAAGTCCTTTCTATAAGCACGAAGTCCTTCTTATAGGTACTCCTTCGATAGATCCTACATCGCATGAACCATTTTCAAAGTCCTTCCTACAGGCACCAAGTCCTTCTTATAGGCATTTTCTTCGGTGAACCCGATATTGGGTAAACTGCTCAGTAGAATCCTTTAACTAGGAATTCTATCATGGTACGACCCACCATATGGGTCAAAATTCAGACGAATCCCTTAAGTATGATAGATCGCCACTAGAATCCTTTCATCAAGAACTCTGCTATGAGTTGACCTACCATATGGCTCAAAATGCAGGCGAATCCTTTAAATAGGAAAGATCGCTACTAGAGTCCTTTTATTAGGAACTCTACCATGGGCTGACTTATCATACGGGTCAAATCTTAACCTCTCTAAAATACTCTTAGAATGAACCTTTGGGTACCCATTCAAAGAGAATTCATGTTAGCAACAACTATACGACAGTAGCTAAGTGCTAGGTAAACTCTCTTCTCGATCTCTCCCTCACTTCACAAGAGCCTCCACAAGCCCGGCCTAGATCAGAACTTACACAAAAAAAATATTAGAGATCAAATGTCACTAGGTTGAGTCGATTAGGATCGGGTGTCATATCGTCATTGAAATGAACATCTACGGAGCTTCCTTTCAAAGAGGGGCAGTTGTTGACGCCTGATTTTTAATCACATTTTCTTTTAAAATTAATAAAAAATCCATAAAAATTTACAAAATTAAAAAATAAACTTTGGGAACCTTGGCTAAGCCTAGGAAATAAATTTCGAACAAAAATGATTTTTCATATTTTCAATATTTTTTCAATATTTTTATTTTCGAAAATTCTTAAATCAATAAAAATTAGAAAATTGAAAAAAAAATCGAATTTGGGAGCCTCAACCTAGCCTAAGGAACCAATTTTGAACAAAAAAATAATTTTTCATATTTTCAATATTTTTCAGTATTTTTATTTTCGAAAATTCATAAAAACAAATCAATAAAAAATGAGAAAATTTTAAAAAAAATTAAAAAAAAAATCAATTTTGGGTTACTCGGCCTGGCCTAAGGAAGCAATTTTAAGCAAAAAATAATTTTTCATATTGTTTTTCGAAAAAATGAAATTACAAAATAAATAAAATACTTGAAAATTTTTAAAAAATAACATTTAAGGCCACAAAAATACACAAAAATGGTCAATATTTTTCTTTTAATTCTCTTTTCATGTTAGCCATCACAAATTCAAAAAATACAATTCAGGGTCATATGTTCCTTCACGAGCATAATCTCGAATCGGCCCTAAAAATCCAATTCAAGTCATTTTATTTTTATCTTTCACTTTAGGAGTTGTGACATTGTCCTTTAATAGTCCAAATTTTCATCTTGGCTCAATGTGTCCAGAATGACTCAATTTTGCAAAAGAGCCTTAATTAAATTTTGCATTAAAATTTCAGGGATTAGAGTGCAAATACCTAATACTTGAAGGATTTTTTTGTAAATAATTAACGGAATGGTTAGTGGAGAAATTAGAATTGAGAAGAAAAGGTAAAGAAGACGAGATGAATAAAAGGAGATGGAGAAGAATAGATAGAGAAAATTAGATGGGAATAGAGAAGAGAATATGGAGATGAAAAAGAGTTAGTGGAGAACTTAAAATAGGAGATAGATGTGGAGAAGGGAAGATGAAAATGTAGAAGAGTTATTGGAGAAATTAGAATGTAAGATAAAGATGGAGAAAGGAAGATGAAAATAAAGAAGAGTTAGTGGAGAAATTAGAATGGGAGATAAATGAATGGGTTATAAAAGGAGGAATAAGAGAACTTGAAGGGGAGACTATTTTTGGAGAGAAAATTTTGAATGTTTAGAAGAGTTTTAAGAGATTGAAGAAAAATTAGAGAGAAAGAAAAAAGAACAAAAAAGAGAATCCCTTTTTTCCAAAAAAGAGTCTTGAGGATGGTGAGAGTTTAAATCTAAGTGTTATCATCACTAATATCTTTACTGATCAACACAAGTCACGAGTTCATCCCCATCGTTCGAGCCGCAATCTTGATCCATAAGGTGACACAAGATCTGAATTCAGCAATCAAATTTATCAAATCAGGTAACAATCTTAACCATTAAAATCTTTGAGAATTTCGTTACCCAAATGAATTGATTTAAATTTCGATTATATCATGTCGTACTCGTTTGTCTCCATATCCACATGTCACATTCGTACTACAATTTTCTACATTTTTCTCTTAACAAATCCAAAGCCCAGAATGGGAAGGCTGACCTACCCGTTGGAGGTTCTGTATATATTGTCTTTACCTTCTGCAATTTAATTTTTGTACCATCAAACCCTAAAGTAGGTAGGCCGAGCCAAGGCTGAGCCTCCTCGTTGGACGTTCTGTATATACTGCCTTTACTTTTTACAATTTAATTCTTGCACTATCAAACCCCACAATGGGTAGGCCGAGCCAAGGCCAAGTCCCTCGTTGGAGGTTCTGTGTATACTGCCTTTACTTTTTATAATTTATCTTGCACCATCAAATCTCAGAATGAGTAGGCCAAGCCACTTGTTGGAGGTCGTAACATTGCACAGAAGTCGTTAGCTCATTCCCTCTTCCAGCTTTAGGAAATTTTTAATGCTTACCTTCACATACTGCTTTTTATATTGCATCTTCTAATATTGCATTTATATTCAGAATATTTTGTATCGTCAGTCTTATTCAATTCCAAAATACCAAAAAATATCAGTCATGTGCATTTCATATAGTATAGCTTATGCATACTTTGTCATGCCGCATACGTATTCGTATTGTCATTGATTCATGCATATTAAAAAAAAAGAATTCAAAAGAAAAATTTCAAAAACTAGGAAACATGCCATTTCAACTAGCCAATCCTATTTTTGATGACCTTCCTTCATGCTATTTTCAAAATGACCATTTTGCCCCCATTCATAGGCAAATTGTCTTGAAAAATTCCATAAGATTAAAAAAAATTCCAAAAATTAGGAAATTGGTCATTTCGACTGACCAATCCTATTTTTGATGATTCATTCGTATGTCGCATCTTCATGTCCACGTTCATGTGCCGTATTTGCATGTCCACATTCGCATGTAACATATGTTCACGTTTGCATGTCATATTTGTATACCTATGCTTGCATGTTCATGATTGCATGTCTATGTTCGTATATATACATTCGCATGTCTATATTTACCTGTTCACGTTTTGTTGTCTATGTACGCATTACCATCCATGCATTCTATCTAAAAAGTGAAAATACAAAAAGGGAACACTTCACTAGAGCTTTAGGAGTAAACCAAGCCTAAGTTGTCAAAATTAGGATATCCATGAAATTAAGGTACCGAAAGGGCATTAGTTTTAATTAACTAGTGTAACCAAATCCCGGAACTTATAATCTCTGGTTCGTAGAAGTAATTTAGTTCTCCCGCTAATTTACTTAGGTTTCTAATTGACCTACCAAAAAATGATTAGTGGCGACTCCAAATTCTAAAATCATTTAAACAAAAACCAAAGTTGCGATTCGATAGGGTTTGAGCGAGTCCGTATTAGGTTAGTTCATCTAATTAACCTAATAATCCATTCACCCGATCATACAAAATTGATTTTTTCCAGGTCGTGGCAGTCCTATGCTTGGATCTTACCTGTACTAATATCTTCAGGCTTCTATAGTTGCACCAGTCAAAGTGCTCACGGTTATTCAGACATCGCAATAAGGGCATAACCATCTGGACGTGTCTTTGTTTGTGGGAATCCTCACGCTTTCTAGTGCACCCAAATTAGCTTGACTCTCCTCCTCACTTCAAGCTTGGATCCTAAGATTTGCTTAGGAAGGCAATCCTCAGGATAAGGTAAAATTCTGGATCTTTTTCTATATTGATATTATCTTGTTGCTATGTCTACACTTGGATGTCATCTATTGGAATTTATGAATTAAAAATTTGATTTGTTTGACTTCTAGTAATATCCTGAAGCATATATTCAAAATTTTGATGATATCTCTAAATATTTTGCATATCATTAGAATCCACATTTTTCATACACCATTAAATTTTTTAGATATCATGTTTCTCGTATAGTTTAGAACTCATAGCTTCATAAAATTTCATATCACAATTGCACTCATGCGGTTGTATTCGCATTACATTCATTATTTCTTGAAAATTCCTAGGAAATAAAAACAAATCCTCAAAAATTAGGAAACGGGTCGTTTTGACTGACCAATCCTATTTTCGATGATTTTGCCTTTCCATTCTTCAAAAATATCTATTTTGCCCCTTGTGGACAAATCGTCTTGGAAAAATTTCGAAAATTCTTAAAAATTAGGAAACGGGTCGTTTTGACTAGCCAATCCTATTTTCGGCAGTTTTACCCTTCCAGTTTTCAAAAATGATGATTTTTCCCTTTATAGAAAAATCGTCTCGGAAAAAAATTTAAAAAATTAGGAAATAGGCCATTTCGACTGGTCAATCCTTATTTTGATGAATTTCCTTCCCGATCTTTCCAAAATAATGATTTTGCCCCTCATGGGCAAATTATCTCGGAAAATTCTGAAAAATTTAGAAAAATCTCAAAAGTTAGGAGATAAGCCATTTTAACTGGTTAATCCTATTTTTGATTAATTTCCTTCTTGAACTTTTCAAAATGATGATTTTGCCCTTCATAGGCAAATTGTTTTGAAAAATTTCAAAAAATTCAAAAAATATCAAAAATTAGGAAACGGGCCATTTCGACTGGCCAATCCTATTTTTGATGAATTTCCTTCCCGATCTTTCCAAAAGGACGATTTTACCCTTTATAGGTAAATTATCCTGAAAAATTCTGAAATATTCAGAAAAATCTCAAAAATTAGGAAACGGGCCATTTCGACTGGCCGATCCTATTTTTAATGAATTTCCCTTTTGATCTTTCTAAAATGATGATTTTGCCCCTTATTGGTAAATTATCTCAAAAAATTCAAAAAAATCTCAAAAATTTGGAAACGGGCCATTTCAATTGGTAAATCCTATTTTTGATGATTTGCCTTCTCGATATTTTAAAAATGATGATTTCGCCCTTGATGGGAAAATTGTCCTAAAAGATCAAAGAAAATTCTCAAAAATTTCAAAAACTAGGAAACGGGCCATTTCGACTGGCTAATCTTATTTTTGGATGATTTTACTTCTTAATCTTTTCAAAATGATTATTTTGCCTCTTGTGGGTAAATTGTCTTGAAAAATTTCAAAAAACTCTTAGAAATTGTGGGAAATAAAGAATGACCACATTCAACTGGTTTGACCTGTTTTCACTTCCCCATCCTTGAAATATGACCATTTTACCCTTTTGGTCAGTTTGGTCCAAATTTTTTCGAGTCACGCCAAATGATTTTTCAAGAAATTGGTTCTGAAATGGTGTTATAGTAATCTAACGTAACCAAATTCCTGAACTCATGATCTCTGGTTCACAGAAATAAATTAGTTCTCCCCCTAATTTATTTAGATTTCTAATCGACATACTAAGAACGATTAGTGGCGACTCCGAATTTTAAGATCATTTGAACAAAAAAAAAATAAAATTGCGATTTGGTAGGACTTGGGAGGATCCGTGTTAGGTTAGTTAATTTAATTAACCTGATAGTCCGTTCACCCGATCGATAAATGAAAATAAAGATTTCTTTCAGGTCGCGACAGCATCCCCTTCATGTTTACACTGATGAGATTCATGTAACACATACCTTTTGTGCTCATCCTGATAAGATTTGCATAACACAACCCTTTTTGTACTCACACTAATGAGATTCGTGTGATACATTTTTTTTGTGTTTGTGCTGAGGAGATTCGCACGACACATCTCTCTTTAGTGAGATTCAAGCAATACAATATGCTCAAGCTGATGAGATTTGCTTGATGCACTCCTTTTGAGACTCACGTTGATTTTTGTGTTCATGCTGATGAGATTCGTATGACACACATCTTTTTATTCTCATTTCTCCATACAGATCTTGCGATGATTTTCATGTTTGTGCTAATGAGATTTGTACGGCATGCACCCTTTTTTTTGTGCATTCACACTGATGAGATTCGCGTGATATATCTCCTACCGATTCATGATTGATTCACTCTCATGATGTCAGAAAATTTATCATTAAAATATCTCGCATTGTCTCTTATCAAAATGAGAATTCTGATAACAAATAGGCTCCAGTACCTTGAGGCCCTTGCATTCACAAAAACAAGCTTGGAAATCAAAGAATCACCAATATTATGGGGTGTTTGGTGAGCTCGAATACTTTATATGGGATTCAAGTGTAGTTTTCTCTAATTCATTTCTTTGGAGCGAAGAAGTCTTAATACATGTTATTTACAGTTCGACATATCATGTATCATTTTCATTTTACGTAAAAAATGAGATTGAAACCCTCACAAAAATCATTCATCATTTGCATTGTCAAATTTAGGTTTAATTTTGTCTTTTAGTGAAAGCTGTGCAAGTGTCCACTCCAAGAGGGACAGTCATTGACACCTAAATTTTGATTTTCCATTAAATCATTTATATTGCATAAAAAATGAGAATTAAGTTTAGTTCTAACCAAAAATAATTTTTCATGCATTGCATATTTAATTTTTGTTAGTCGTGCATTTATCATTTTTGGCATACAAGCTAGGGGTGAGCTTAACTTGACAAATGGTTTGGACTGAAACTTCATAATTTTTTGCTAAGATAGGCTGGCATGATTGAAAATTATATGAGTCATGGGAGCATATTTTTTAGCTTAAATTGAGCTAGTAAAATGATCATTTTCAAAAAGGCTAAATGAAATGCATATTTTTAGGAAAAGGCTAATTTGAGCTCGGAAATTTGCGCAAATGAGCTTGAAAAATAAAGACAAAATATGGCCAAAGTGTGTGCATGGGTGTGCCGTATTTAACGTGGGTTTGGACATAAATTCTAATTTAAATCAGCCCGTTTTAATTGAATTAATTTTTTCATGAATTGAACATAAGTTGCGACTCGGTAGGATTTGAGAGAGTCCAAATTAGGTTAGTTAATTAACCTGATAATCCATTAGCCTTAATTTTTTAGGTGGTGACAATATCCAACTAGGATTCGGAAACTTATATATTTCCTTTATTAGACTAATAATCAATTACAATAATAATTAATAAATCCTAAATAATAAATAAATCTTACATTCTCCTACTTAGGCTATATTAATTAAAATTGTACTGTATATGTGCATCTTTATATTGGTCTAGAGATAATTCCTAATAGTTAATCCAATCCCAAAAAATCTTACATATCGAATCATTGCACTAATTACGTTAGAAGACATAAAGCCATCCATAGTCACAAGTGCTCTTAACTTTACTGATATGGATTTGATATGATAGTATGGCAAATGGATAACATCTCAAATAATAGAAAAACTTTATATGTTATCCTCCTTATTAGTCATTATTCTCTTACTTTAAGTGTCACAAAAACTTGATGTATCATTGGAGAATATCCTTCTAGTTCCAATGAACCAATATATATCTTACTTTTATAGTTAACTATATTTTATGTGTAACAAGACCTATGTATATGATAAAAATAAATGCCCTATCCATCACTCAAGGTTTATGCAATGCCTTGAGATTTTCCTTAGATACACATCCATTTTTCTTGATAACTGTACAGTCATAAACACTTTATTGAATTACAACAATTGATACATGTCTAAATGTTACAAAAGTAACAAACATAGATATAAACTTTCTTATAGCAAATACAAAACAACTCACACTAAATTATAGCATTCCATTATGCTGCCAAGCCTAGCAAATAACATATTGTAATAGCAACCCACAATGTTTCTAAGCCCATTTTTATGACATGTCATTTAGATACACTAGGGTGAAGCCCTTTATTTAATGTGTCTACAACTAAATCATCTACGGAAATATGCTCTACTTTAGTGTTATCATTTTCATCTGTTACCTTTATTGTCAAAAACTTGACCACCAGATGTTAGAACCCTTGTGACCTTTAACAACATTACAGAGTAATTATCACAATATAATCGTATGGGTCTATCAATAAAGTCAAATATGGTCAACTCTTTAATGAGATTGTGGAGTCAAATAGCCTGAGTAGCAGCCCAAAAGCATATTATAAACTCTACTTGCATTGTAGAGGATGATTTTGTTTCTCATTTTTCCATAATATTGCATCTCTCTTTAAAATACAAATATATCAAGTTGTCAATTTCATGCCATCCTACTAGCTAGCAAAGTTTGAATCTGAATATACTACAAGTTATAAGTTTTTAACATCCCTATAAATTAGCCTATAGTATTTTATCCTCTTTAAGTACCTCAAAACTTTTTTAGCAATAACTTAGTGATCATGTGCTAGATTTAACCGATATCTACCTAGAAATCTCATTGCAAAAGCAACATTTGGTCTAGTGTAAATTTAAGTATACATGATATTTCTAAGTGCACCAACACATGGTACATGCTTTATTTGGGTTTTCTTAATATGTGAATGAGAAAACTGTGACAGATTTAGTTTATTACCCTTAATGACAGGAGCAATTCCTGACATACAATACTGTATATTGAATCTTTCCAAAAATACGATCAAGATATGTCCTTTGAAATAAACTCAATACATGGTAAGAACAATTCATATGGATCTCAATGCCTATGACAAAATACTTCTTACCAAGGTCAATCATGTCAAAATGTTTTGACAACATTTGATTCACTTCATGCAACAATTCAGGAAAACTGCTCTCAAGAAAGATATCGTCTACATAAAACATGAAAAAAATAAATTTTTTTCCACTGACCTTGTAATATATACACTAATTTATTTTGTTCTTAACATAACTAAATAAAATAATAACACTATGAAACTTCAAATACCATTGTCTAAAACCCTACTTGAGCCCATAAAAAAAACTTTTCAGTCTAGAATCCCCATGAATATGATCAAACCTTATTCCATGGTATTTATGTGAGATTCCTCTTTCTCTACACACAAGCTTACCTGAATCATATGCTGCAAAACCTCGAGTTATACCTTATAGACTTCCTTATTAATGTTTTTTTTATCTAAACAAGAAGTTTTAACATCCATTTATAAATTCTTATATCTTAATGAGTTATTAATAACCTAACCACTATGAAGGAATCTTCAAGAGAGGTGGCGAAAAATTTACTTTAGAATCTACTCTTTCTCTTTAAGTGTAACCTTTAGGTCTAGTCTCATTTTAAATTTCTTAATCTTTTCTTTGATGCCCCTTTTTAGTCTTATATAGCCAATTATAGTCGATGTACTTGTGACCTTTAGGCATGTAAACAAGCTTTCAAACATCATTATATTTCATAGTCTGCATTTCGTCTTTCACTTCATCCATCCACATATCTAATTGAGGATAAGAGACAACATCTATATAAGTGATTGGATAAGTCATATAGCCAATATTAGGGGTGATCGGTTCACAGGATGGATGGTTCTACCCTAGAACCGAGAACCATTCGTTAGGGACCAGTTCTGCAAAATGCAAATCGTGAACCAACCGTTTGTTCCATCGATCAACCCGGAAACCGAACCACCAGTCCGGTTCGATTTTTAGTTGGATCCTGATTACAGTTCTAATGTCACCCACTTATTTCATGAAAAAATTAAGGCGAATATTAATCCCATAAATATGACTCAATAAAGTTATATAACAGCGGACTTAGAACTTTCATTTCCTTTTTTAACCTTGTAAATCAAAATTTTCAGCAACACAATGGCACCAGCTAAGTGACAATTTGCCCATTGCACTAGAAAAAAAAAGAAATGTGCAATTGAATTATACAACAAGAGCGATTGAGTGCGAAGAGAGTTGAATTACGGTAAAGTCTTTTTTTATTTTTCGAGTCTAGGCTATTTTTTTGGGACGAATGGGTTAAGTATTTAAGAGATGGTTTCATTAAAATAATTGGCCTATTTATATTATATAAAAACCGGTTCGGTTGGGCCAGTTGGATAATTTCCACCTGAAACCGAACCGATACCCGCTGGTTTTGGAAAATTGGAACCGGAAACCGAACAATACCCGCCGATTATAATCCAAAATTAGCCGGTTGGGTACGGTTCAGTCCAGTTTGGTTGGATCGTGGTTTTTTTACTCACCCCTAGCCAATATCATAGTCATGCTCTCCCAAATAGACTATACATTATGGTGGTATAGCTAATTGTCTGATCGTCTCTGCTTGATAGATCTATTAAGTGGAGCTACTTTAACCTTATCATACACTTGTGGGGTTTGATGAACTTCATCAGGAACTGTCTCAATAACATGATCTTCAAGCCCAACAAGTTGAATTTGTGGTTTTAGAGGCTTCATCATCACCTATATAAGCAGAGAAAAATAACACAATCGTCCCCACCGTACCATTATCCTAAATAGTCTATGAGTAGGTACTCTTATTCGGCGCTATCAAATGCCAATAACTTAGCTATCTGTGGCTCTACAATCTCGTTCCTTCATTAGGATCATAGAAACGATATCCCTTCAAATGATCTGAGTAAGATACAAAGCTAACTGAGTGTTTCTGGAGTCTCACTTAATGTTGTATTATATAATTTCACTTCTACAAAATAACACCAAAATTTAATATGGTTCAAATTAGGTTTACGTCCAATGCATAACTCAAAAGAACTTGACGAAATAGCTTTGGTAGCACAATGTAAAGGGTCACTTTCAAAGTTTCACCCCACAAAAAACCAGGCAAGTTCATTTTACTAATCACACTTCTCATCGTATAAGGTTGTGATTGCGCATTTCAACCACACCTTTTGGTTCAAGATTCTCAGGAGCAGTAAACTGAGTTATTATCCCATAATCCTCTTATTCACTTAGCAAATGGCTCTTTAATCTATTTAACATTGTCATGCCTGCCAAAATACTCACCACCTCGATCAAATCTAACAACTTTTATGACTCTTTCCAACTTGTTGACACCTGATTTTTAATCATTTTTTCTATTGCTAAAGTAATAAAAAATCCATAAAAATTCATAAAATTGAAAAATCAACTTTGGGGACCTTAGCCAAGCCTAGGGAACCAATTTTGACCAAAAAACGATTTTTCATATTTTCAGTATTTTTACGTATTTTTTATTTATTTATTTTCAAAAATTAATAGAAAATCCATAAAAATTCATAAAATTGAAAAATCAACTTTGGGAACCTTAGCCAAGCCTAGGGAATGAATTTTGACCAAAAATAATTTTTCATATTATATATATATATTTTAATTTTTTAAAAAAAAATACAAAAATATTTGAAAATTTTGAAAAAATAACATTTGAGGCCAAAAAATACACAAATATAGTTAATATTTTTATTTTAAATCTATTTTCATATTGGCCATCGCAAATTCAGAAAAATCCAATTCGAGTCACGTGTTCCTTCACGAGTATAATCTCGAATCGGGCTTAAAAAAATTTAATTTGAGTCAACTTATTTTTAACTTTCACTTTTTATGAGTTGTGACATTGTCTTCTAATATTTTAAATTTTCATCTTGGCCCAATTATACCCAGAATGACTTAATTTTGCAAAAGGGCTTTAATTAAATTATGCATTATTTTCAGCGACAAGAAATGAGCTTAAATTTGACATGTGGTAAATTTTGGTGTGTCAAAAATTGTGAGGAGATTTGGACTTAAAGAAATATATTTTTTCAGGGACTGAATTGTAAATGCTTAAAATTCAAGGACTAAAGTGCAAATACCTAACTCTTGAAGGATTATTTTACAAATAATAAAAAGAAAAGTTAGTGGATAAATTAGAATAGAGAAGGGAAGATGAAGAAGAGGAGATGAAGAAGAGAAGTTGGAGAAGAATGGATGGAGAAAATAAGATAAGAATAGAGAAGGGAAGATGGAGATGAAGAAAAGTTAGTAGAGAAATTAGAATGGAAGATAAGAATAGAGAAGGGAAGATGGAGATTAAGAAGAGTTAGTGGAGAAATTAGAATGGGAGATAAATATGGAGAAGGGAAGATGAAGATGAAGAAGAGTTAGTGGAGAGATTAGAATGTGAGATAGAGATGGAGAATGGAAGATGAAAATGAAGAAGAGTTAGTGGAGAAATTAGAATGGGAGATAGAGTTAGTGGAAAAATTAGAATGGGAGATAGATGAGTAGGTTATAAAAGGAGAAAGAAGTGAGCTTGAGAAAGGATTATTGGGAGAGAAAATTTGAAGTGTTTGGGAGGATTCTTGAGAGAGAAAATTTGAAGTGTTTGGGAGGATTTTTTTGGAGAGAAATTTTTGGATGTTTGAGAGAGTTTTGGGAGATTGAAGAAAAATTTGAGAGAAAGAAAATACCAAAAGAGAGAGAATTTTGAAGATGATGGGAGTTCAAAGCTAGGGATTATCATCACAAATTCCTTCATCGATCAATATAAATCAAGAGTTCATCCTCGTCAACGAGCAAGCAAATTCGAGCTAAGTGTTTTTATTTATTCATTTGTTTATGGTTTTACTTGCAAATTAGCACAAATTGTATACACTTTCTCCATCTCCTCTTTTTTTTTTCCATATTTTATGTCAGGAGAAGGATATCTCTACGTCAACAGCAAAAATCTCGTAGATATGCAAAAATCGGCCCAGACAAGCTCCTAAGCTGTCCACCGATTTCTCAATTGATCTATGACTAAAAGTTCCTCTTAATTCAAAAGAAACTCTCTATATTGGGAACATAGAGAGCGAAAATCAATTATAGAAATCCCTCCCAAAAAAATGGGAGATAAGTACTCTTTCCACTCTTTTGGTTTTAGGTGCAGATTAGCACATATTTTGTATACTGACATTTCACTCTATTTTATGTCAGGAAGCCGCAGCTTTATATCAATGGTCAACCCTATGGAAGCACAAAATCGGCTTGGAGGAGTCCTCAAGCGCGCACAAATTTCAAATTGTTGAATCAATTCGTTGTATTTTATTTTAAAGAATTCATACCCCAGAATGGAGAGGACAAAGTCCATTCGCAATTTAAATACCTGCACCATAAATCCCAAAGGGAAGAGCCAAGCCAATGCTTAGCCTCCCATTGGAGGTTTTTACTTACAGTAGTTAAATACCTGCAACTTAAATACCTGTACCTTAAATCCCAAAGGGAAGAGCCAAGCCAATGCTTAGCCTCCCATTGGAGGTTTTTACTTACAGTAGTTAAATACCTGCAACTTAAATACCTATACCTTAAATCCCAAAGGGAAGAGCCAAGCCAATGCTTAGCCTCCCATTGGAGGTTTTTACTTACAGTAGTTAAATACTTGCAACTTAAATACATGTACCTTAAATCCCAAAGGGAAGAGCCAAGCCAATGCTTAGCCTCCCATTGGAGGTTTTTACTTACAGTAGTTAAATACCTGCAACTTAAATACATGTACCTTAAATCCCAAAGGGAAGAGCCAAGCCAATGCTTAGCCTCCCATTGGAGGTTTTTACTTACAGTAGTTTAAATACTTGCAACTTAAATACCTGTACCTTAAATCCCAAAGGGAAGAGCCAAGCCAATGCTAGGCCTCCCATTGGAGGTGTTTATTCACTGTCATGTACTTCCTATAATTTAATTTTTGAATCATCAGACCCAAAAGATAAGTAGGTTGTAATACTGCACAGAAGTCGTTAACACACTCCTTCTTTCGGTTTCAGGGAATCTTTAACACTTAAAAAAATATAACAAATAAAAATATATACCATCCATGCATCCTATTTAAAAAGTGAAAACACAAAAGAGAATACCCTACTATAGCCTTAGGAATAAACCAAGCCTGAGTTGCCGAATTAGGATATCCATGAAATTAAGGTACCGAAAGGGCATTAGTTTTAATTAACTAGTGTAACCAAGTCCCCGAGCTCCTAATCTCTGGTTCGCAGGAATAAATTAGTTCTCCCGCTAATTTATTTAGGTTTCTAATCGACCTACCAAGAACGATTAGTGGCGACTCCAAATTTTAAAATCATTTAAACAAAAACCAAAGTTGCGATTCGGTAGGGCTTGGGAGGGTCCGCGTTAGGTTAGTCAAATCTAATTAACCTAATAATCCGTTAACCCCTTTTAAAATTTAAAAAATTTTTAGAGGGTCGCGACAGACTGGCGACTCCGCTGGGGACGGGATTTTTAAATTTTCAAAAAAAGATAACAATTGGAATACTTGAATTTTTTCGAAATGTTAAAAGTCTTAGTGGACTTAGGCCAATGAAAATTTCATAGATATCTCGCTTCTGGCGATCTTGTTTGGGACTCATTCTATAGGTGTTATATGTTTTTGCAGGATGGGAGTTATAAAGGGCGGAGTGTTTGGCTAACCCCTTTGTTTTGCAAGCTGGTGTTGGGTTTATTTGTTTAATTTCGCACATTTTTAGAAGCGCTGTTTTGATATCAATTGTTGTGCATGTCTTGCATACTCTGAGGATCACGACACCTGCACACACAAGCGTCTAAACCCAAGTCGCGAAATTCTTCCTAGAAAACCATAGATAGGGATCGAATATGCAAAGCTCTTGCGTCGATTGCGCTCGGGTTGACCATATTTTATCCCGCTCATTATCTGAATTGACAATTCTTCCCATTGTGATTTGATTGCGCGGAGGGTAAGTTTGTCAATTCAGATAGTGGGGGCCTTTTTAGGTCCATACCTTGTCTCTCCTTCTTTTATTTTCTAGAGTCCACTCCTCACTTGAGTCATGCGCATGACTATGTGATTTGCATTTCTCCAAGGTAAAAGTAAATTCTCTAATTTTATCTTGTATTTATTTTCGGTCGGTCCATACTAGGTGTTAGTCAGTTTTTGAGTTTGATATTACGACCATTCTTTTAAAAGAAAATAAAAATTAAATTTGTCCCTCATTTCTTTAAAAAAAAATTTTGAAAAAATGATGTGAAAAATCCCTTCATGGGAATTTTATTAACCAATAAGGGATTTTTGTCATGTTTTTATTGCTTCAATAAAAATGAAATTTTCCTGAAAAAATTTTCCTCCGAAAATTTATTTCAATAAAAAGAAAAATTCCTTCAAAAAAAACTCTAGTAGGCATCAAGTGATTTTATCACATTTTTCAAATTATAAAAACTTGCAAGAAAATTCTTCTCGAGAAATTCGCTCATGTTTTTCTAAGAAAATTTTCTCTAAATAAAATTAGACTAATGTCTCGGGGGAATTGTAATGACCAATAAGAGATTTTTGTCATGTTTTTCTTGCTTCAATAAAAATGAAATTTTCCTGACAAATTTTCCTCTGAAAATTTATTTCGATAAAAAGAAAAATTCCTTCAAAAAAAAACTTTGGTAAACATCAAGTGATTTTATCACATTCTTTCAAATTATAAAAACTTGCAACAAAAATCCTTTTCGAGAAATTCGCTCATGTTAACCAATAAAGGATTTCTGTCATGTCTTTCCTGCTTCAATAAAAATAAAATTTTCCTGACAAATTTACGTCTGAAAATTTATTTTGATAAAAAGGAAATTTCTTCAAAAATTTTAGTAAACGTCAAGAGATTTTGTCACATTCCTTTAAAAAAATAATAATAAAAAGAGTAATAAATCTGCAAAAAAATTCTGTATCAGAAATTAACCCATTTCTTCCTAAGAAAAATTTTTTTTCTCTGATTTCTCTATAAAATAGAAAAAATCAAATTGGACTAATATAGGAGTCATGGACCGACATTCCTTGTGTCGCATACTAATTATATCCTTTTCTTTTGCAGGGAGATCCTAGATACCCCAGACGGGTGTAAAAATTAAGTTCAATAATCTATCAAGAATCATCTTCAGAAATACTAAAAGACGAAAAATACCAAGGCTTCAACCGTTAATTCAAGGGGGCAAACGAACACTGTCCATCTTTGACAGACAGAGTTGTGTCAATCCGTAAACTTGTATGGGTAGTGTATTCTGATATGACGGTGGATTTATACTGATTAAACACGGGGATATATTTAATGTATTGCATAGGATCCCGCATCTTTTGAAAGACAATATGGATTATATAATCAGAAACCATGAAATAAGTACATTAACCTGATTAAATCAACCAGAGACCGGTTTTAAAATTTTCTCGGATTCGAAACACGCGGAGGGTTTTAGAGGACCGAGGTTTTATTAATGAACGTGGCCCACGGACACTCCCCCGATGCTACAGGTGCCCGATACATACGAGTGGACGCCGAAAGCAACAAAACACGGTTGAAGTGGAGCACGCAACAAATGGCCGAATTTATTGGCACATTGATCGAGTGGTGGCAGCTTTATTAATTTACATGATTGAATGCGGGTCTCTAGGCGGCTGGTGGAAAGCCACACTGAATGCCTCTCTAATGTTCTTGATATCATCGTCTACCGCAACCCACGAGAGCATCATGAAGAAGATTAAACCTAGACGAATACGTCTACTTAATTTCATCGCACGTTCTCGCCTTTTGTCGATGTCCAAAATTAATGCATAAGCTAGAAGTAATAATTTCCCTTTCCCCCATATTAAATGCTCGGAGCCGTTAACCGCACCAAACTCGAAAAAATTAATATCGAGACGAAATCCGCGTAAATATGAAGGGTAAATCCATATCGTTCCAATTTACCCTTAAATTGCTCTGGTTTTAAATTTGATCCCTTCTATTTTCAGGAATTTGCAAAAGCGACTCGAGAATACAGTCGTATTCAGAAACCAAATTTCCTGGTCGGGCTAAATTGGGGGCAAATCAACTCATGGACATTACCACGGAATGGACAGCTTCGGTTAAAGAAAAATACAAGCGAAAGATCCGAACAATCTCAGACATGGGTAATTCTGTATCGTTCTAATTTACACATAATCATCTCAAGTCTCGAATTGTTTTATTCCATTCTTAACAGGGATTGCAAATTACCTCGAGAAAATACCGTAACATGGCCCAAGGTGATACAACAAGGCTGCGTTATCCCCAAGGATTAATCTTTGAAAGGAAAGCCCCATGGACACCTACGGTCCAATGGACCGAATGGTATGAGGGGATGACAGTAGGTCCGAAATGTCCCGAGTTCGATCCTCAAAGGTGGGGAATGTTGTAAGTATTATAAATAAATGAAACAACTTTTTGTGCATTTCTTTTTGCAAACAGGAATACTCGACAAGTAATATCAAAGTCAGTATTTTACCATAGTCTTGCCATAATGGTGAGGCGCCCAACAAAAGTCGAGGAAAATTCAATCCAACAAAACTGCTAAAAAGACTCGTGCAAGGCATTCAAGACGAAGGATAAATCAGTATCGTTTCCAATTTATCCCTTTTAATACTGGCTGACATGTCTCCTTTTCTTTTTACAGGAAATATTTATACTAACATTTAACATGTTGAAGGAGACAAATCCCAAAAGAAAATTATGATCATCTGACAAGATCTATTTTGGTGAAAAATGGGGCAAATTAATCACAAGTTCTGAAGCAAAAAAAGCAAATACGTCTTCCTTATCTCATTTGATTTCAAGAATAATTTCTCTGCTTTTTGTAGGGGCATTCAACCGCTAAACCACGGCGGTCGCTGTTATTAAGCAAACCAAAATGCTCCCTCACCCATATGCCTCATCGTGCAGGGGCAAAACTTGAGACAAACCGCTCCTCGACATAAGGAGTGGGCTTCCCAATTTGTTCAATCCACCCACATACCAGGGGCAATTCAAATCCGCCCATGTTTGCACATTATATAAATACACATGATGCTAAAAATTGTCACATCGGCATTGTGTTTACACATTTCACGAATTATGTATGATTATTCCGCATGTTTAATTTACCAACTCCAACTTAGAGCATAAACTGCATAGGAGACATCAAATGTGCAAAATGGGGCATAACAGGATGAGGAAAGTTAAACCATTTCTACACACGGGTCTAACATTTTAATCTACAGATAAACAGCCTTTCTCTAGAGTGAGAGAAAGCCCCTTCGGACTAAAGTCCCCCATTTAGATTACATTCGAGGCGTTCATATTATGAGAACCTCCTTAAATAGAATTGGTAATGCAAACTTGACATAATAGTTTTGCATGATCCACATTTTGATTGATTGCATCATGAGTTATCACACAGACTACTTCTAATCATTGCCAACTTAGCTGAACAATTTTGTATGAACCAATGAACGCATTAATGAAAATGCTTGCACATGTTAGCTCTGACATTGCCTGACAGGCAACACATTCCCGGTGTTTGAGTTACCTTCCAAAGTCTTGAAATTCATTCGGCGATTATTGAATGAACAAGCCTGGTTGTCGAGAAGCCACCAAGCATTTCTTTCAAATTCTCAGGTAAGTATATCTTCAACTTGAACCTTTCAAGAGAATGAATTCTGACGGTTGTTGGGGTAATCGAATCCATTGCGGTATATATAGGTATCCACCTTCTGCAATAAAGCATGATTTGTCTCAAGGACAGAAATGTTCGAGACCTTTTGATCTCTGCCTCTTTGGTTTATTCCTAAAGTGATAGGAGAATATAATTTGGGTTTGAGCTTCCGTAGGATTCCTAGTCTCCCCAGATTTCAGAATGGCACCCTTTGAGGTACACCAAGCCCTTCTTACAAGCAAACTAAGTCCTTCTTACAGGCAAACCAAGTCCTTCTTACAGGCAAACCAAGTCCTTCTTACAGGCATAAAGTCCTTCTTACAGGCAAACTAAGTCCTTCTTACAGGCAAACCAAGTCCTTCTTACAGGCACAAAGTCCTTCTTACAGGCAAACCAAGTCCTTCTTACAGGCATAAAGTCCTTCTTACAGGCAAATCAAGTCCTTCTTACAGGCAAACAAAGTCCTTCTTACAGGCAAAACAAGTCCTTCTTACAGGCAAATCAAGTCATTCTTACAGGTACAAAGTCCTTCTTACAGGCACAAAGTCCTTCTTACAGGCACAAAGTCCTTCTTACAGGTAAATCAAGTCCTTCTTACAGGCATAAAGTCCTTTTTACAGGCAAATCAAGTCCTTCTTACAGGCAAATCAAGTCCTTCTTACAGGCATAAAGTCCTTCTTACAGGCAAACAAAGTCCTTCTTACAGGCAAACAAAGTCCTTCTTACAGGCAACGCAAGTCCTTCTTACAGGCACAAAGTCCTTCTTACAGGCATAAAGTCCTTCTTACAGGCAAACAAAGTCCTTCTTACAGGCAAACAAAGTCCTTCTTACAGGCAACGCAAGTCCTTCTTACAGGCACAAAGTCCTTCTTATAGGCAAAGTAAGTCCTTCTTACAGGAAAATCAAGTCCTTCTTACAGGCAAATTAAGTCCTTTTTACAGGCAAATCAAGTCCTTTTAACAGGCACAAGTCCTTTTTACAGACACCAAGTCCTTTCTACAGGCACCAAGTCCTTCTTACAGGTATCTCCATGGGGTGACCTACCATACGGGTCAAATCTCAATCAAAATTTAATCAGTAGAATCCTTTTATTAGGAATCTACCATGGTACGAGCCACCATACGGGTCAAATGGTATGACCCACCATACGGGTCAAATTTTAATTCAATTTTTAATCAGTAGAATCCTTTTATTAGGAATCTACCATGGGTTGATCCACCATACGGGTTCAAGTTCAACCACTCTAAAGTTTTTTTATATAACGAATCCTTAGGTTCTCATTTCATTTTCAGTGGAACATTCATGTCACGACTCTTTTCATTTCCTTGTATTGAGTCGATTAGAATTCAGGTGTCATCTCGTCTTTGAAATGAACCTCTACCGAGCTTCCTTTCAAAGAGGGGCAGCTGTTGACACCTGATTTTTAATCATTTTTTCTATTGCTAAAGTAATAAAAAATCCATAAAAATTCATAAAATTGAAAAATCAACTTTGGGGACCTTAGCCAAGCCTGGGGAACCAATTTTGACCAAAAAACGATTTTTCATATTTTCAGTATTTTTACGTATTTTTTATTTATTTATTTTCAAAAATTAATAGAAAATCCATAAAAATTCATAAAATTGAAAAATAAACTTTGGGAACCTTAGCCAAGCCTAGGGAATGAATTTTGACCAAAAAATAATTTTTCATATTATATATATATATTTTAATTTTTTAAAAAAAAATACAAAAATATTTGAAAATTTTGAAAAAATAACATTTGAGGCCAAAAAATACACAAAGATAGTTAATATTTTTATTTAAATCTATTTTCATATTGGCCATCGCAAATTCAGAAAAATCCAATTCGAGTCACGTGTTCCTTCACGAGTATAATCTCGAATCGGGCTTAAAAAAATTTAATTTGAGTCAACTTATTTTTAACTTTCACTTTTTATGAGTTGTGACATTGTCTTCTAATATTTTAAATTTTCATCTTAGCCCAATTATACCCAGAATGACTTAATTTTGCAAAAGGGCTTTAATTAAATTATGCATTATTTTCAGCGACAAGAAATGAGCTTAAATTTGACATGTGGTAAATTTTGGTGTGTCAAAAATTGTGAGGAGATTTAGACTTAAAGAAATATATTTTTTCAGGGACTGAATTGTAAATACTTAAAATTCAAGGACTAAAGTGCAAATACCTAACTCTTGAAGGATTATTTTACAAATAATAAAAAGAAAAGTTAGTGGATAAATTAGAATAGAGAAGGGAAGATGAAGAAGAGGAGATGAAGAAGAGAAGTTGGAGAAGAATGGATGGAGAAAATAAGATAAGAATAGAGAAGGGAAGATGGAGATGAAGAAGAGTTAGTAGAGAAATTAGAATGGAAGATAAGAATAGAGAAGGGAAGATGGAGATTAAGAAGAGTTAGTGGAGAAATTAGAATGGGAGATAAATATGGAGAAGGGAAGATGAAGATGAAGAAGAGTTAGTGGAGAGATTAGAATGTGAGATAGAGATGGAGAATGGAAGATGAAAATGAAGAAGAGTTAGTGGAGAAATTAGAATGGGAGATAGAGTTAGTGGAAAAATTAGAATGGGAGATAGATGAGTAGGTTATAAAAGGAGAAAGAAGTGAGCTTGAGAAAGGATTATTGGGAGAGAAAATTTGAAGTGTTTGGGAGGATTCTTGAGAGAGAAAATTTGAAGTGTTTGGGAGGATTTTTTTGGAGAGAAATTTTTGGATGTTTGAGAGAGTTTTGGGAGATTGAAGAAAAATTTGAGAGAAAGAAAATACCAAAAGAGAGAGAATTTTGAAGATGATGGGAGTTCAAAGCTAGGGATTATCATCACAAATTCCTTCATCGATCAATATAAATCAAGAGTTCATCCTCGTCAACGAGCAAGCAAATTCGAGCTAAGTGTTTTTATTTATTCATTTGTTTATAGTTTTACTTGCAAATTAGCACAAATTGTATACACTTTCTCCATCTCCTCTTTTTTTTCCATATTTTATGTCAGGAGAAGGATATCTCTACGTCAACAGCAAAAATCTCGTAGATATGCAAAAATCGGCCCAGACAAGCTCCTAAGCTGTCCACCGATTTCTCAATTGATCTATGACTAAAAGTTCCTCTTAATTCAAAAGAAACTCTCTATATTGGGAACATAGAGAGCGAAAATCAATTATAGAAATCCCTCCCAAAAAAATGGGAGATAAGTACTCTTTCCACTCTTTTGGTTTTAGGTGCAGATTAGCACATATTTTGTATACTGACATTTCACTCTATTTTATGTCAGGAAGCCGCAGCTTTATATCAATGGTCAACCCTATGGAAGCACAAAATCGGCTTGGAGGAGTCCTCAAGCGCGCACAAATTTCAAATTGTTGAATCAATTCGTTGTATTTTATTTTAAAGAATTCATACCCCAGAATGGAGAGGACAAAGTCCATTCACAATTTAAATACCTGCACCATAAATGCCAAAGGGAAGAGCCAAGCCAATGCTTAGCCTCCCATTGGAGGTTTTTACTTACAGTAGTTAAATACCTGCAACTTAAATACCTGTACCTTAAATCCCAAAGGGAAGAGTCAAGCCAATGCTTAGCCTCCCATTGGAGGTTTTTACTTACAGTAGTTAAATACCTGCAACTTAAATACCTATACCTTAAATCCCAAAGGGAAGAGCCAAGCCAATGCTTAGCCTCCCATTGGAGGTTTTTACTTACAGTAGTTAAATACTTGCAACTTAAATACATGTACCTTAAATCCCAAAGGGAAGAGCCAAGCCAATGCTTAGCCTCCCATTGGAGGTTTTTACTTACAGTAGTTAAATACCTGCAACTTAAATACATGTACCTTAAATCCCAAAGGGAAGAGCCAAGCCAATGCTTAGCCTCCCATTGGAGGTTTTTACTTACAGTAGTTTAAATACTTGCAACTTAAATACCTGTACCTTAAATCCCAAAGGGAAGAGCCAAGCCAATGCTAGGCCTCCCATTGGAGGTGTTTATTCACTGTCATGTACTTCCTATAATTTAATTTTTGAATCATCAGACCCAAAAGATAAGTAGGTTGTAATACTGCACAGAAGTCGTTAACACACTCCTTCTTTCGGTTTCAGGGAATCTTTAACACTTAAAAAAATATAACAAATAAAAATATATACCATCCATGCATCCTATTTAAAAAGTGAAAACACAAAAGAGAATACCCTACTATAGCCTTAGGAATAAACCAAGCCTGAGTTGCCGAATTAGGATATCCATGAAATTAAGGTACCGAAAGGGCATTAGTTTTAATTAACTAGTGTAACCAAGTCCCCGAGCTCCTAATCTCTGGTTCGCAGGAATAAATTAGTTCTCCCGCTAATTTATTTAGGTTTCTAATCGACCTACCAAGAACGATTAGTGGCGACTCCAAATTTTAAAATCATTTAAACAAAAACCAAAGTTGCGATTCGGTAGGGCTTGGGAGGGTCCGCGTTAGGTTAGTCAAATCTAATTAACCTAATAATCCGTTAACCCCTTTTAAAATTTAAAAAATTTTTAGAGGGTCGCGACACAACTATTTCTTGACTCTAGTTTCAAATATCTTGAATTTATCAAGAAACCTAGACTTTTTTCTTAATCAAGTATACATAATTTATATAGGGAATAATTGTCAATAAATATGATGAAATAAAAATTTCTATGCGATTTCACCACTTTGGATCCTTCAATATCAATGTGAATGACCTCCAATAGGTCATAGCCGTGGAGTGTAATTTTATTCTTTATCTTAGTCATTTTACCTCTATAATAGTTTATGCATGTGTTTAGATCATTTTTAAGAGTGGGAAAAATGTTTACCTTTATTAGTTTTTCCAATCTTTCCTTAGATATATGGCCAAGATTTTTATACCATAATGCGTAAGTCCGTTTCTTAGCTAGAAGTTTTTTGGAAATAACTTTTTAACCATAGAAGTGACGAATATATCATTGGGAGTTAAACATAGTATGTAAAATCCGTTAGACACATAACATCACCCAAGCTAATTTGAATCAAATAACATAGAAATACTAGTATTTCTTATTCAAAAGAGTAGCTACACAAGTCTAGACTTTATTTGTAAACAAAATCCCGCCTTTAAAGAAAGTGACATAAAATATGTTTCTTGATGTCAAATTAAAATTAAAATCCAAAATGACATTCCCACGAGCTCAACATTGACTTTATTGTTGTTTCTCTAATGAGCTTGATCCATCCTAATTTTGTATATTTCAATTTATGAATCCCTATATGGTAAACGTAACATCATTTGTTGCACCACTATCTAGCCATCACAAACAAGATGGGGCTTTTAATAGATTAGATTCACAAACTAATATCAAAGAATTATTGTCTTTAGGCTGTCACTTCGATAAACAAGTTTTATACTTGTCGCGGTCTTTCTTTATGTGACTGTTCTTCTTATAAAAAAGTAGCGATCACCATCTTTCTTAAAAAATACTTTCTTGGACCCACCATGTTAGAATGGCTAGTGATTTCATGAGCTCCTTTATGAATATGATTTCTAAATCTTTCAATATGCAATTCTACCATCTTTAAAACATAATATCTGAACTTGCTAGAATCATCATACATTATGTTAAAGAGTCATTGCAAATGTGTCCCACTCTTACCAATAGATGAGATATGGTTTTGAGCCTCTAAGGCTTATTTCATTTATCTAATAGTGCAATCAGCTAGCAAAATACTTTTCAAGTGTTCCTTAATGGATCACTTCATAGTAAGCATATCTTATTGCTCTTTTCCCAAGAAACATATAGTGCTTTAGGGTTTCTCACCAATGTTAGTGAGTTTTGTGGGCTTATACTTAATAATTGTAATACCAATATTTACCAGCTATATCAAAACAAAAAATCCTCATTCAATTTCTTAAAAAATTGGACTAATATGAACCTTAATATTAACAAAGTTGCCGTTTACATATTTAATGGTGACTTAAAACATAATCAATGTAGTTTATTAGTATAACGTGAAAATTTTACCTTGGAAGTTACATACATTATCATATAATCACCTTTGGGCAGAATACATAATATGTATTGTGTACTCTCTATATTATAGTATGTGATAGCCTAAATTTCTACACACGAAATGGTCAATGTCAGCGTGATTGATCCGAGGTTATGATATGGGGAATTTAATCTTAGAGCAGTGGATTATTAGACCTTACTATTATACTTGGGAGCAATTAACATTGGACCATTTGTGATTTAGTTATTTGTTCTAGTTTATGTAATCGGTCCAACACGAAATTGGTTCGCGATTTAAGCGTGAAGTCGTGGACAGCCCATAGTTGCCACCACCTTTGACCCTCTATATATACCCTTGCCTTTCTCTCTCCTCATTTTTTTTTTATCAAGACCACTCTAAGAACTCTCTCTTCTCTCTTAATATCTTTCTCGACGACTCCCTCTCCCTCACCGAAGCTCTTGCCCTCTCTTGCTTAGAGTAGCAATGACATGGCTTAGTGGTGTAACTATTGTGCTTTAAGCGTCAACTCAAGCTTGCTTTTACCATCGATCCTGTACTTATTTCCCTGGTGAACCCAAACAACCTGCTTAGAAAAAAATTAGGGTTTGAGCTCATCCGGACGACAAATTGATCCACATTTTCTCGTGCAATTAGATATCTATCCTTACCACTAGGCTATTCATTTTTCGTTTGTTTTAGCATGGATCCTTGACTTTTGGAAATGTGTATGCCAATGAGTAGTCAGACTTGCATGGTAGGGAAGACAGTGATGCATGTGTGATCCGTTGCTTGAGTTGACCTCTCGGGACCTTAGGTAAATGGAATATATGAGTTGATCGTCTTGATTGGGGTTGGTTTTTGAAGAATTGAAGTTGGACCCTATAGAAGATAGTTCAACCAAGGAGTTTGGGGAAAGATCCATGAGATTTGGTACTTGCATGATATGTTCACTGGTTATATGGTTGCTATCTGGCTTTGGGTAAGCTAAAATTAGAGTTGGTAGGTCACTAGAAGGACGCGTATTGGAATAGAGAGTATATGAGCTTTCGGCCTTAGGATGTGAAGGGGAGGTTTAAGTAGTTTTTGTAGCCCTTTTCATTTCCACTTTAGCTAATAGACATTTGATTGTCTTGTGACCTCTTCGTGCTTATATTTTGTGGTGGCATCCATTTGGTATCCTGTTGATTTCTTGCTTATAAGTTGTGCTCGAATGAATGGTGAATGGATTGTTTAGTCATTTAGTTAGACGTTATACTTACTGAGTGCCTCACCCTTTCGTTATTGAACCTTTTTCAAACACCCAGGTTCTCATGGCTCAGGATAATAATGATGGTATCAAAGCATGTTGAAGGAGATATTATATAGTTTTTGGGAGTAGATGTGCTTCTTTTGATTCATCCCAATATAGTCCTACATTTTAAAGGATTGATGTACATAAACAAACACACACATATTGAAACCCTACTTCCTGCGTTTTAAAGGATTGAAGTTTATGATTGTGATTCTGATACTTTCGAATTGAATCACAATCTTCTCAAACTTTAAATGTTTTGACAAAAGATGAAATAGATATTCTAAACTCAATAGACCATATTTTCGAACCTGAAGAAAAAGAGAGAATTTTACACAAAATCCAAAATTCAAACTCTTCTTCACAATTCAATAAACCTTATAACCTTAATGATATATTGGATAGAGGAAAAATGAAACAAAATAAAAAAATAACACTTGCTAATACCCAATATGAAGATTCTCAACAACAAAAATTGAAATAAAAAACTTAAAACTAGTTCAAATAGAATTTCAAAAAGAAATCCTTGATATTAAAACTAGGAGTTTAAAAGGAAAAGAAGAATCATATGACCCATTGCTTGATAATAATTTTCTTTTATTACTTTCAGAAGTCACTTCTAGAAATTGGATAATAGACATATCAAGAAAAATTGATAACAAATTTATCTTAAATACTACTACACTTTTCGACACAGGTGCCAACTTAAATTATATTAGAGAAGGTCTTATACTCACAAAATATTTTGAAAAAACAAACGAGTCTTTAAAGTCAACCTCAGGTAACAAACTCCATATTCAGTACAAACTTTTGGAAGCCTTTGTTTCAAAAGATAACATTTTTTTGAAAACATCGTTTCTGTTAGTCAAAAATTTGAAACAAAATTTTATGCTTGGAACCCCCTCCATATCTCTCATCCAGCCTTTTAAGGTCACTAATGAAGGCATAGAATCCAAAATTAAAGGCATCAAAATAGTTTTTGAATTCATAATGAAACCCAGTACCATAAATTTGAATATCTTACAGGAATATTCCATAAATGAAATAAATTTTTTAATCAAAAACAACGAAAGCCACCTTCAATTTCTTAAAGAAGATCTTGAATATAGAAGAATAGATCAAAATCTTTCTAGCTTCAGTGTCAAAAAGAAAATTAGGGATCTAGAATCACAAATAAAAAGAGAAATCTGTTTCATTTTTCCTAATGAATTTTGGCCTAGAAAAAAAAAACATAGTGTTGATCTACCTTATGAATTAGAAATTTCTAAAAAAACAAAATATATCCCCACTAAGTTAGACCAACCCAAATGAATCAAGAGGTTTTAAATTTCTATAAAAAGAAAATCCAACATCTCCTTGGCTCTAATTTAATTAGTGAAAGCACGTCACCCTAGAGTTGCTTAGCTTTTTATGTCAATAAAAATGTTGAACTTGAAAGAGGTTCCCAAACTTGTCATAAACTATAAACCTTTAAATGCTACTCTCAAATGGATAAGATATCCAATCCACAACAAAAAAAAAAGATCTTTTGAATAAATTGCATAGTGCACATATATTTTCTAAATTTGATATAAAATTGGGATTTTGGAAAATCTTGACAAATAAAAACGATTGATACAAGACAGCTTTCGCTATTCCTTTTTGACAATATCAATGGAATGTCATGCCTTTTGGTCTCAAAAATGCCCATTCTCAATTTCAAAGGATCATGAATGATATCTATAATCCTTTTTCTGACTTGATCATTGTTTATAATGATGATGTCTTGATATTCTCCCCAAATATTGATTCTTATTTCAAACATATAAATAATTTCTTCAAAGTGACAAAGAAAAACGGTCTAGCATTATCCCCAATTCCAAACTAAAATACGTTTCTTAGATCATCACATACACCAAGGAACAATCATTCCTATTGAGAGGTCTATTCTTTTCGCAAAAAAAAAAATCCTAACAAACTAAAGGATAAAACCCAATTACAAAGGTTTTTGGGCAGTCTCAACTATGTGATTGACTTCATTCCTAATACTAATATGATATGTAAACCTTTACATCAAAGGTTAAAGAAAAATCTAGTTCCTTGGACAAATCATCATGCCAATACGGTTAAAAATATAAAATCTCTTGTTCAAGAAATCCCTTGTCTCCACATCGCTGACCCTTCTGTTTTCAAAATTGTTGAAATAGATGCTTCAAAAATAGGTTACGGAGGGATTCTTAAACAAAAGAAGAATAATGATAGAGAACAAGTTGTTCAATTCATTTCAAAGCACTGGAATGAAACCCAACAAAACTAGTCTATTACTAAAAAAGAGATTCTTTCTATAGTCCTTTCTATATTTAAATTCCAATGAGATTTGTTAAACCAAAAATTATTATTAAGAGTTGATTACAAATTTGCCAAAGATATTTTACAAAAATATGTATTAAATATTGCTTCAAAACAAATCTCTACTAGATGGCAAGCCATACTTTCTATTTTTGATTTCGATATTGAATTTATAAATGGTTCTTCAAACTCATTACCAGACTTTCTCACACAATAATTTTTACGAAGATCCCAACCATGCCTCGTAAAAAAGAAAAAGACAAAGTCAAAGTTGACCCCTCCATAGAATCCTCACAAGGCAAACTCACCCCCTTAAGGAGTTGTTGATAGTAGCCCAAAATTCAAAAAAAAAATCCACCTAGCTTCTAAGCCACTCTCTATATATAAAAAACAAAAAACAAAAAAAGGAGGAGGAATCTTCTCCTTCCATACCAATATCCCAGCTTGTTCCTATTTTGCCAAAAGATACACTATCGGCATTGCAAATATCTCTTGATAATGAGATCAACTCATCAAAAAAGGTACAATCTCCTTCACCTTTGAAAACGATTTCTAGTGAGGTGGTTATTTGGCCTACCGTTATCCCCTCCAATCAAAAGTCAAATTTTGTGCAGAAAACCTTTTTTGAAAAAATTTTGACTATTGAAGAAGGGCTCTTCCATGAAAACCTAGACTATTTGCAAAAAATATGTTTGGAGAAGATTGGTTTTATACCCTTCATGATAACTAAAAAAAATACCTTATTATGAGAAAATTTTGGAAGAAACTTGTTCAATAATTTTTAAATATTTTTACGATAAAGTTACCAACAACATAAATTATTCCACTGCAAAAATAGTCAGGATTATCCATCCTTCTGAGTGGGATAATTACACAAAAAATCCCATAAAATTCAATGTATGGCTCACCCAACCTATCCCGTATAGACCTATTTATATATATTTTGACTACTAACAGGCTTGGTGGAATGTCTTTTTCAAACAAAATCCAAAATTCACCCATACCTGGCTCTTCTATTTTGATGATACCTTTGACATTAACCAAATCCCTTGTTGGTTTCTTAGGTGGTGGGAATGCTTTGGTCCTCTTCAAGATATTTCACCAACCTCCATCCAAACTAGCTAGGAGTTTCTTTTTGAAACATTACAAACCTTCACCAATTGAAGAAACTTTCTCCCCTCTTTATATATATTTTCTATCCTTTCGGGTCTCCTGGGTTGCTAGCTAGGATCTCGATTATACAAAGTCTCCCTATCATCCAAATGTTTTGATTCTCATACGGAAATATAAGACCAAATGGTAGGATGGTTTTAAATTTCTAGAGAGAATCTCTGATCATTTAGTCATAAAATGGCTTAATCAGAGGAATTCTCCCATACCTGCTGCCTTGTCAGTTGCACCTATTCACCAGTCTATTTCTTTTCTACGTGATCAAACTTTCACCACTTCAAAATTTGGCTTCTACCCAAAATGAGACCCAGTTCTACCACATGTTGAAGTAGGCTCTCTCTGAATATAAAGAATCGCAATGCACCTCTCATCATAGTGAAAACACCAATGAGGATGACTGCTACAGCATCGGCCTAGCGAAAAAAGAGGATCCTTTCTTATGATATTAGATTTTGACATTTCACTGTAACAAATCTACTGTACATTATAGTGGCTTTTTGATAATTTCACTATAACTACAGGAAAAATCTTTGGTCCTATATATTTTGATTTTATCCTAAGGAGAAAGCATAACTTTTTCGACAGCAGAAGAACCAGAGCTTTCCTCCACTCTCCAAAAACTGGATCTCACTCTCCCTTTCTGATATACCTCATCCCTAAACTTCTGTCCAAACCCTTTGATATACACCCTTTTGAACATCCATCCCTTGGATACCCATGCTGAGTCTCAGATCGGGAGGATCTTTCTTCTCAAACCTTCAATATTTTCTGGACATCTATGTGACAGTCTGAAAATTTGACCCATTTATCAGAAATTCTAAATGAATGGATACACTTCATTAGTACACTCTGATCGACGCTCACTCAGGATTAGCTACCCTGGGATGACTAACCGAAGGGGAAGGGCTACCTGGGAAAATTTCCCAAACAGTTGCCCATTGGTTTGAGGTTTCGATAGAGTCGGTATTTAATGAATTTGACCACGAAATGGAATTCGACATTGGACAATCGAATTAGTAAGATAACTACAATGGAGAAATGGATTCAGTTTCAGAAACGTCACCTGAAGGGCAGACAACCGGTGTATGTTGAAAAGCAAGACGTGAATGGAAAATTACCAAAATGCCCCCGGTAAATGTTCAATTCTTAGAATTAGATCCAATAGAATTATTTGAGAACAAATATGGCAGAACGAAGCCAAATTCAGTCTGAAGTTCGTTCGTGCTTGGAACTCGATCAGTGCATTTGGCATGCAAATCGAGGCAAGTCAAATCAAATGTCACATCAATCAAATCAATCACATCAAGGGGCACAATTTCCAAGGCAATCAAGTCAACTCAAAGAACACATCATGTCACCTAAAAATCCTACCTAACCCACTATAATCTTTAGTCATTGATTTTATTTCCGTAATAATAATCTCTCTCTCTCTCTCTCTTCCCTCTACTCCATTCGGCGGAGACCTCCCCATTCCCCCTCTCATCTCCCGAAATCACCATCTTCTTCTCCTTCTTCTGCCTCCGCCGTTCGCCCGAGAAGCCTCCGTCGTCGTCACCGTCGTTGTCGCGCCGTCCAGCCACTACCACCGGCCTCATCTCCACTTGGTAAGCTTCCTCTAGTCCCTCACCTATCCATTTTCATGGCCTTGGAAGCCACCATGATCATCGACCAGACCTCATCTCCCTCTCTCCCTCTCGGTCAGGTTTTGCTGCCGCCGAGTCCACCGCCGTTCCGCCGTCAAACCGCCACCATTGGACATCCCACGGCACTCCCTCGCTTTGGTAAGTTCCCTAATTTCTCTCACCTTCATTTTCATGGCCGTCCAACCCCATTTGAAACCCAACCTGGTTGCTTCCTCCTTAGGCCTAGAACGTCGTTTGGTCGCCGCCCGTTCACGTGGTTGCCGCCGTTGAACCCCGCCATTTTCGGTAAGCCACACTCCTAATCATGGCTTAGGAATGGATTATACATGTGGTTTGGTGGTTTAAGTGGCTGATGTATGTGGTTTACGTGGGAAATGAGAGATTATGGTTAATTTGCATTAGGCTAAATTGGGGATTTGGACGTTGGGCCGAGTATGTGGACTTGAGGGGATAAATTGGGCCTTGAAATGATTAATATGGGCTACAAATGAGGGAGTTAGGCGTGTGGATGATGGGCCGAACAAAACAAATGGGCTTGGGGGCTAATTTTAGACTAAATGGATCACTTATGGACCATTGGGCTTAAGTTGTTTTGATGGGCCTCCATTTGGTCGATCCCGATCCGATGCTAGAGTTGCCATTCCTAGGACGTATGGAGGTAGATGGCCACGAGGAGGGCGAGGCTATGAACACCAATCAGGAGGAGGTGCAGAACCCATGGGCAGACTACAACCGAGAAGAGGATCCCGAGGAAGACCCTGAGGAGGAGCCAGAGGACTGACTTTAGCTGGTGGTGTTAGGTTTAGCTTTTGGGAGATAGGCTAAGCATAGGTGTTAGGACCGTACGTTGTATTTTCTTTTGGGGTTTGTACCTAACGCTTGTTAATATGTATATAACGATATTTCGTATGTTGTTCTCTCTCTTAAGTGCTACCCCATTATTGTATGTATGCATGTATGGATAAGGAGGTTTGCTTCCGCAGGTTCAAAGTTCGATGGACGCGTCGCCTGGTTACGACGAAGAGTGATTTCCTGGGCTGTCGCGTACAGTGGATCGGGCGGGCGCAAGCAGATTTAAGGTATGATCGAAATGTCGCGGGCTTGTGAGGTTCGGGGCGTGACAATCTGGATGTAGTAAGTTTTGCTCCCTGGTATCCCTGTCTATCTACAAGGTTCCAAATCTTCTCATATTCTATGGACTTTGAGAATTTTGATATTTATGCACTTATATTTCATATTCTATTCTGTAAATTTTGTTCATATTTCAATACAAGTACTTTTTCATACCTTATTTTAATTACATACCCCACAAATGGAAGGCTCTGCCTCCTGTGGTTGGTTTGTTCTTTACTTTCTGCATTCTTCTTTTTATTCTCCACATATATGCAACTTTATGTCTATTTTTGAATTACATACCCCATAATCAGTAGATTATTTGTCTTCTTCCCTTTTCGTCTTTGTTTCTAGTATTTTGTTATTTTCTACTTATTTTATCATCATTCATCAAGTCGTACATGCTTATGGTATATGTGTATCTGTGTGTGTGTATACACACACACACATTTAGTGCTTTGTGGTATCCGAAGGTCATTTTTATGTGTGTGGATTGACACTTTATCTGGTATGGGTTAGTGAACCTAATGAGGCCATACCTTTGAGACGTATGCCTACCCTTTGCATGCACTTGTATATCGGCCTCGCTTTTTTTATGTTAGTCTTTGGCATGCGCCCTCTATTATATAAGTAGTATAAAATTAAAACAAAGTCGCAAGTAAGTGGCATGCTTGGGATGTCACACAACGGCATGAGAATATAATTAATCTTCATTAATTCACCACATTTGGGTGTATGAAAACACTTGCATTAGACAATCTTCAACCATATGTCGTACGCATGAGAATGTAATTAATCTTTGCTAATTCACCACCTTTGGGTGTATGAAAACAGTTAGATTAGATCATCCTCAACCATATGTTGTATATGTAACCCTCCATGAAACAACACGTAGTTATGTCCTTTGGGAGTATGGCCACACATTAAAACAAGAAACATTCCATTACTTTACAAACCATTATTTATTAAATTTAACTAAGTGTACCACTTTGGTGGTTACAACCGAATTGAATTTATTGAGACAGGGAAATAAAATTTATATTTCACATTGCTTGTATATATAAACGTAATTTTCACTTTATTGACATGGGCAATTAGTCACAAAAATTACATACCATGCTAATTAACATTGATCCAATCAACCATACATGTTAAATAATCTACATGTAGTTAATAAATTATACTCTTCTCAATTCTTATGTGGTAATTACGTGTGAGCTTGTTCCTGTATTTTAAAAAATCAAAGAGAAATACATAGGAAAATATAGAAAATGCCCCAAACAATACACATGTTTAGGATTTCATATGTATTTTTCATTCATAAAAGCATCAAATACATAAATTAAATATACCATTTGATAAAGCATGAGCATACGAGCACTTCGGTACCTAAAAGTCGTTGATTGGAAGAGCTATACGTCCTCACTCGCCACCTCAACCTTCAGTGCATGAGACCCACATGTGGGCACCTGCAAAGCATGTGTTCAAGTCATTAGTGGTCCATAAAAGCGATTCGACTGGTCTTGTGGATCCAACCCTATCCCTAACCAACTTAATGCACTAGGTCAAGCGATTCAATCAGACCAGTCAATAATTGGTCTAAGTTAATGGTCAATAAATCAAGCCAGGGTCAATGGGTCGGCTTGGGTCAATCAAGTTGGGTCAAGCCGGGCCCGTTGATATGATGTTAACTGATGTCACTTGCGCGGGGGAGCTCTTAGCACATGGCCGCCATGCGAGCGATGTTGAGCAGTACATTAGTAATTGCCGGTAAAAATCAACCTATGGTTTTTCTTGTCTCATTGAGTACAGTCAGAATATGTAATCAAAATTAACTTTTACCGAAAATAAAATTTCAAAAATAGACAAAATGTGATTCAAGATCTAAAGCTTTTAGGCTTTGATACCACATGTAAGCTACAATTATCAACCTTATGCAGTGACCCAAGATTATCGTGTTTAGATATGCAAATCACAATTATAAAGTAGAAGAATTTATCCATCTGATTTGGAATACATCCTTCTTGATATGTAATATCAATGTTCTAGTGCTCAAGAGCTTCTCCTCTAGAACCGCTTTAAACACTGGCTTCAATGAGATTGCCCCTCATAAATCGTGTTTTCTGGTGACTCTTTATGTGAGGTTAGAGGAGGCACTTGAACTCTATTTATAGAGTTTGTAACATATCATTTCATTATAAATAAGGTTTAACTCAGTCCACACTACCTTGTCCTATATCCAATTAAAATTAGGAAACCTGATATCTTTCATTTATTAACCAAAAATTAATTACAATAATAATAAATAAAGTCCAAATAAGAAATAAATCTTAAAATTTACCCAAACTAATACATCTTTGATAAATTTATTAAAAACTAAGTTTTAAATCACAAAAAACTCAAATTGATACATCTGTGAAAATTTTTTCATCCATTAGTTTCCATCAAAGTGGGTTAATATCACACAAAAAATCTCAAATTGTTATATTTTTGTGCAATTTTGTAGATTTGTAGGGATAAGAGAGCACTTTTAACAGTATTATTTATGGTTCTAAGTTTTAACTGGCGGCTTATTAGGTTAGATCAATTAGAGGAAAAAGTGTACGAAAATAACTAGTTTTGAAACTTTAGAGGCAAATTTGTATTTTCACCAAGTTAGCTGACTAATATGTTAAAAGTGAAAATTTGGGGGCTTAATCACAGAATCAGAAAATTTATGATGATGGATACTTAAATAGTTAGAGAAACAATTTATCTAGACAAAATTGGACTTAATTAATAATCAATTTAATTCTTTTCTTTTTTACCTTTAATTTTGGTTGGCAAGAGTTGTTGGCCACTGGACTAGGGCAAGCAAGCCCTCGTAGCCTTAATTGTTGGCTGCGGGAGATGGCCTTTACCGAGATTTGGCAAGAGACTTCGCGAGCCCACTTGAGGCAAGTGGGGCTGTGGTCCTAGGCTAGGTGGCCCTCACCAATAGCCATCAAGGGTTTGCAAGTCCTCACCAATCCAAATGGAAGAAAAAAAAAGGATTCGAATAGAATTTAAAAAAATGTATACATAAGATGTTGACATCAACCAATCCTTTTTGTGTAAGATGGCCAATGTTCATGTTTGTAATTTTCGGCTAAAATTGGCCGGATTGACCAATTGACAAATGCAAAAGGTTTTAGACTAAATTTGTTAAATTAAAAGGTTTAGAACTAAATTGGCACTAATATAATAAGTTTAGAATTTTTTTTTGGTAATCGGTAATTGAATGCACCTGAGGAAATCGATCGCCTTAGCGATAAGCGAATCTGTTTCTTTCCTTCGATGACTTGGGTACATCTTCACATAAATGGTGTATAGGGCTTGAATCGCGGCGGAGGTGTATTCCACATGCCTCCACATCTACTACAAAGCCAGCCTACAGAACTTAATTAAACTCTACATTAAGCGTCCTAAGCATGATAGGACTAGCCCATTCTAGTTTCGTTGATGAACTTACGGATAATCGATCACATCTCTAAATATTTCTGTAGGATTGAGATCTAAGATAAAAGGAAATAAGCAAAGCTCGACGCGATCCTCTCGATAACCAAAACAAGTATCCGAGAAGACTTTTCACTGTTAGAGTTTTCCGTATGTGGGCTCGTCTTAATTGTAATTGTAACTGATTGTATACGGTATTAATTTACCGTATATGGTATTGGTTTAATAAAAGTAGGATTTAAAAATTCTTAATGGGCTGTATATGGGCCTGGCTAGTGTGGGCTGAATTCCGGCCCGGCCCGTGATGGAAGGGCCCAGCCGGAAGTTTATAAATGGCTTGGACCCCCCTTTTAGCCCGGACTTCATGCCATTTTCCACTTCATTCTCCTCTATACGGCTAGAGAGAGAGAGAGAGACCGACGAGGTGAGGCCGATCCATCGACGCCAAGTGGTCCGGAGGGTATAAAGGGGAAGTTCCGAGCCTGTCTCGCAGAAATTCCGAAACCCGTTCGTCGTTTTGAGGAGTCGATCGGCCATGGATGCAAAATCAAGTATGTTGTCTTGAAATCTTGGCTATTTGGTTATTAGAACATGACTATGGAGGTCCTAGGGTGTCGGAATAGCCGGCCAACAGTTGGTATCAGAGCCACCGTAGCTCGGTTTTAGCAAATACGGGTTCTGCCTTGATTTCGTGATTTTTGGCATGCTGAAACCTAATTTTGATGGCATATTTGGGTTCGTCTCGTCAAGACGATCAAAACAGTGGGTCACTGGCCGCCATTGGAGGTCCCACACGCCACCACACGAGGCCTAAAGGCTCGGCCGTGGCGGCGCGTGGGTTACACACGCCGGAACGTTGAACGCATGAATCTCACGCGCCGGCACGTGGGTTTCATGCACCCGCGCGTGGGACTCACGCGCCAGACACACTTAATGTGTGTCGGATCGGTGGCGCCCTCGCCACGTGGCTCGATCTCGTCACGCCACCTGGCGAGATCATGGTGTCCAGGTGGCGACGGATCGGGTCGACCCGATCCGACCCTGTTTGACCGGGTCAACCCTACCCGGTCAACGGTCAACCGGAGGAATGCCGCACGTGCGACACACGTGCGGCACGTGGGGGCGCGTGCGGTACGTGAGGACGCGTGCGACGTCCGATTAGGGCAATTTTTTCGCCATTGTGCTCGTATGGAAATTCCCTACACTGTAGTATGTTCAAATTAATTTTTTAAGCCCCTTAAGGTTTTGAAAATTGCGAAAAACCCTTGTGCAAGTATAAAATTCATGGGCATTTTCGTCTTTTTCAATTTATTTGATTATTTTCATACGGTTTTTGGGAATAATATGGTTGGCTCAATTGTAAAATACCACATAAGGATTGTGTAGAACTTAATTGAGCATTGATAATCAGAAATTGAGATTCGCAAATGAGAAAAGCAATTCCATTAGCACTGGTTGTGATTTCAATGACAATTGCCCATGTCATCAAGTTTGAGATCACACCATATGGCAAATATGAAGCATAAAGTTCATATCCCTGGTGTGAGAGAGTTTCAAAGATTTAATTGGGTTGTGACCGCTAAAGTGGCGCACTCAGTTGAATTGGAGAAATATCAATCTCACATTGTGGTGGGATATCTCCTGCTTTGATACATGGTCATATTCCCAAAGGAGGTGATCATATGTCAAACTATAGAGGAATACATGAACAACATATGATTGGAAAGTGACCGATTCTAGTGATTCATACACCCAAAGGTGGTGTTTCACAAAAAATTGAAATATATTCTCATGGTCATTGTCATGTATGGAATTTACAATTGCATGTCATGTATTCTACCCAAAGGTGATTATATGATGATGTGTGTAATTCTCTCAAATGTGTACTTTTAAGGATTTAAAGTTACACTATACTTTCATAATGCTAATGGTAAATATTGCTTATTTTTCAGTCACCTTTTCTGTGAGTGGCAACTCCGTAATAAAGGTTTTGAATGGTTCAAACTTCAAGAGATGGAGGGAGGATTTTCTATTTGCCATGGAACTAGCCGATGTTCATATTGCTCTAAATGAAGATAAACCTGCTGTTTCTGAGGAAACCAGTACAGAACCTGAGAAGGCGCATTTAGCCGCCTAGGAAAGGAGCAACAGGATCTGCTTACTGTCAATGAGGAGATCCATACAGGAATATTTGCTGAGTGGCCTCCCAGCTAACTGCACTGCAAAACAAATGATGGAAGCCCTACAAGCCAGGTGCTGAGTATCCTCTAATGCTCAGGTTGGAACACTTATCCAGCAGCTCTTTAATATGAAGTATACGGGTGTAGGAGGTGTTAGAGATTACATCCTAAGAATGCTGGATTTGCATAATAAAATAAATGTCTTAGGTTCAGTAATCTCTGAAAATGTGTTAATACACCAAGCCTTAAACACCATTCCCTCTAAGCTTGGGATCTTCAAAACCAACTTCAACTCACAGAATGAAGCTTGGTCTATAAATGATTTGATTTCTAGAGCAGTCTGAGAGGAAGAAAAATTGAAGAAAGAGGCAGGAAACTATGCCATGGTTGCCACTAGTTCCACCAATAGAAAGGGAAAGGGTCCTAAATCTCATACTCCTAAAGATACTCATCCCACCACAAGTCAATCTGGAAAATTGGGTCCGAAAAAGGCATCCTTTAAGAAGGATAGTGATCGATGTTTCTTTTGCAAGAAAAGGGGTCACATGAAGAAAGACTGCAAAATATAAGAACTGGCTATCTAAACGTGAGCAGACAGGTATTGATTCTTTGGCACTGGTTTGTGAATCCAATCTATCTAAAGCTCTATCTAATTCATGGTGTCTAGATAGTGGTGCGACTAATCATGTTGCATTTACCATATGGGGGTTCATAAACTGGAGGAAGCCAAATCAAGATGAATCAAAGCTCATAGTTGGAGATAATAATAAAGCTGCCATTGAGTTCGTGGGAGATGTCATTTTAATACTAGAGTCTAGTTTTAATTTGATGTCAAGAAACACTTTCTATGTACCTTTCTTCAGACGGAACTTAGTTTCTATATCTTGTTTGGACATGTGTAGTTACTCTTTTGAAATAAAGAACAGTGTGGTTTCTATGTTCTATAATTCAAATAAAGTTGGGTGTTGCAATATGTCCAATGGATTGTACATATTGTGTTTAATTCCCAACGATATATATATAGCTTATACAGCTGAAAAGGTTGTCTCCAAAAGGCCTTTACCTAAAGAACAGTCTTACACATTGTGGCATAAACGCCTTGGTCACATTTCTAGGGAAAGAATAGAAAGGCTTGTAAAAGCCAATATTTTACCTACTCTTAAAGATGACTTGGAAACTTGTGTAGACTGTTGTAAAGGCAAAATGACCAAAATAAAGAAAAAATGTGCAGTCTGAACTTCTAATCTATTGGAGGTCATACACACTGATATAAGTGGGCTTTATACTCGAACCTTGTGTAGAAATTATTATTTCATCACATTTATTGATGATTATTCCCGATATGGTTATCTGTACTTGATTAAAGAAAAGTCTGAATCTCTTAATAAATTCAAGATATTTTGGACTGAAGTTGAGAAACAGTTGGGAAAAGTCATCAAGGTTGTGAGATCTGACCGTAATGGTGAGTATTATGGTAGACATGGCGATGCTGGACAGCTTAAGGGGCCATTTGCTAAATACTTAGAGGATTCTGGGATAGTAGCTCAGTTTACTATGCCTGGGAGCCTTGAGCAAAATGGTGTGGTCGAAAGGCAAAATCGCACTTTAATGGATGTGATGAGGAGTATGATAAGTAGGACCAACCTGCCTAAGTTCTTTTGGGGTGAAGCTTTGAAGACGGCGCTATACATACTGAATCGAGTTCCCACTAAGGCTGCTCTATTGACTCCTTTTGAGTTATAGACTGGACGGAAACCCAGCCTGAATCATATGAAGGTCTGGGGTTGTCCTGCATAAGTGAAGCTGTATAATCCAACTTTGAATAAGTTAGATCTCAAGACCACATGGTGCTATTTTGTATCCTATCGAGATCATTACAAGGGATACAGATTTTATAATCCTAATGGAGGCTAAAGGATTGTAGAGTCACAGACAGTGAAGTTTCTGGAATTCGACGTGGCCGAAAAGGGTACCTATTCAAAGACTATTAAAAGTGACAATACGGCGGGAAACACTACATCGTTTTCTTCACCATCACAGACTGTTATGGAGCTTCTCATACCGTGTTGACACCTGATTTTCGATTACTTTTTCTCTTTTAAAATTAATAGAAAATCCATAAAAATTCATAAATTGAAAAATCAACTTTGGGGACCTTGACCAAGCCTAGGGAACCAATTTTGACCAAAAAATGATTTTCCATATTTTTCTTATTTTTCGGTATTTTTTATTTATTTAATTTCGAAAATTAATAGAAAATCCATAAAAATTCATAAAATTAAAAATATAATAATCTTTGGGGACCTTGACCAAGCCTAGGAACTAATTTTGACCAAAAAAATGATTTTCCATATTTTTCTTATTTTTCGGTATTTTTTATTTATTTAATTTCGAAAATTAATAGAAAATCCATAAAAATTCATAAAATTAAAAAACATCAAATTTGGAACCTTGGCCAAGCCTAGGGAACCAATTTTGACCAAAAAATGATTTTCATATTTTTTGTATTTTTGTTTTAAATATTTTTCAGAAATTAGGAGGATATTTGAAAATAAAATTGCATGTGAGGCCACCAAATATGAATAAATAGTCATTATTTTTCTTTTAATCTTCTCTTCATTTTGACCAAAGAAAATATGCAAAAATTGATCTGGAATCGGAAATTACTTTGTTAATCCCATTTGCAGATTAATTAGAAAAAATTATAGAAAATTCATTCTAGCTCGGTAATTTTCGATTTTTGCATTTCAGGCGTTGTGACATTGTCCTCTAAAAGTTTGAATTGTTCAAACGATGGCGGGTAAATTTTTCGCGATGGCGTTCAGTTGTCCGAATCCAATTTATGAGATATTGCGTGGAAGGACACCAAATATGCTCAGATAGGGGAATGTCTAAGAAACGACCTTGAATTAGCATAGAGTTTTGCGAATCTTGACTCCAAGTTGAAGTTTAAAGACCGTGACATTTGCTTTCTAAAAAAGATCTTATTCCAAGGCATAGTCAGAGAAGCCATGCATGCATGTGCATGAGGAGACCTAATGGACTTGATTAACATAATCAAGTAAAGACAAAAGGGGACAGCTACGCTTAGAGAGAGGCCTTCTTGCATTGGCACACGAATAAAGGCATGGGTCTATGCCGAACTGGGGAACGAACGATGTCTTGAAGCTACCTTCAGAGGTCAGAGTTGTGGAGATTAAGGAAGTCTATGTCCTTGCTAAGGTCGTTGCGGCTGCCCTGAAGATTATTGATACCAAGAGAGCTCGCTGGTTGATATGCATACCAAGTGAGGTGAGGTGAGGGAGGCGCGGCAGATGTTTGATAAAACGCCGGAGCAGAATGTGGTGTCTTAGAGTGAGATGATTTATGGGTATGCTCAAATGGGAGAGGAGGAAGAGGCGTTGGTTTTGTTTAAGGAAGCTCTGCTGAGGGATTTGGATGTCAATGATTCTATCTCTTTCAAGTGTTCTTTGTGTTTGCAGGAGTTCTACCCTGCATGAATTGGGAAAGCAGATCCATGGCCTTTGTTTCAAGACCAACTTTGATTCGTCGAGCTCCGTTGGTAGCTCTCTAATTTCGTTATACTCTAAATGTCGAGTCAATGAAGGGGCAGCACACATTGAGAGTTATTCGCTGGCAGAAGAATGTTAGAATTGAAGAAAGAATGACACGCAAAGGGCTGGCTTCTTTTGGCGAAGGAAGTGGCAGACAAATGGAGTGGACGCATGAAGAGAAAGAAGAAGTTGAGAAAGTAAAGAGGGAACACGGCTGGGGGATTCTCCAAGAAAAAATGGAGGTCATTCTTGATGGGTGGAAGACCACAACGAGGAGCGGGGGATTAGAAAAATCAGGTGGAGGACAATCTGGGTGGATTTTTTTCGGTGGAGCAATGATTCAAAGGCAGGAAAAGAACAGGCCATCATAAAAAAGGAAATGATGGAGAACAATCGGTAGTGGACGACCGAAACAGCAGATCGACTATGGAACAAAGGATTCTCCACAGGTTTTCGAAAAAAATCGAGAGTAGAAAGAGCATAAAAGGAGAAGGGTAGGTGGATCACGTGAAAAGAAAAAAAAAATGAAAAATGAGAGTGCCGTCGGGGAGAGCCACCAGGAAGATAGCCATTTTGGGGGTCCGAGGAGGAAGTGAGAGAAGGGGGTATACGGTGGGGACGGGTCTTTTAGCTCATGGGCAATTCCTGTACAGCGGGAGAAAAAGAAGAACTCGCAAGACTCTCCACCGTTTATCAACTAGTGAGATAGGGGTCGACCGAGCACTTTGACCCAGAGAAGGATGAAATTTTCGCACAAATCTATAGGAACTAGGAGCATGAAAGACCGGTCATGAAATCAATTCCTTCGATTGCCGCCGAGTTATACAGTGACGGTTTGGAATTCTGGCTTTTACGCATGCTTGGTTATAGTACGTCGCCACCAAATATTTGTTGATTTCTAGACATGGAGGAGCCCGAGATCGCATCGAAAAGTATTATGAAACATTTCTCGAGCGCGCTCCTCAATGTCTATAGAGCCAACAATCTGATGTTGCTCGGAGACACGAACTTGAGCAGGAGTAGTGGTCTTCTACTTCACACATGAATTGCGCTTCTACTTCTAATCTCAATCTCTCCCTCATTGGCCTTGTGGGTGTCGCTGGTTCCGTCTTCGCCTTGAAACAAGATTGCGTAGTCAGGTCCTTCAGTGGTCTCTCGTTGTTATTCCAGAGAAAGAATCACCTTGGAGCGAAATACTCTGTGCCCGTATTGCAAAATATTGGAAACAACTGTTTCCTCAATGTGGTCTTGCAGGCTCTTGCTAGTTGCAAGTGTTGCCAACCTTTTGTGCATGAGTTCTGGGAGGAATTTCGAAGGGCAGTAGAGGAAGAAAGGGCAGAAATGATGCCACTAACCCTTGCATTGAACGATCTATTTGAAGAGCTATGCATTTCTGGCGGTAAGAGGGTAATGCTAAGCCCTCTAAGAGTGATGCTCGAGATGGCCCATTACATACCTAATTTCAATTTGACCAGCTAGCAGGATGCAGCAGAAGTTCTCACCCCTTCTCCTCTCCTCCTTGAGCGAGATATTCTCAAAATGGTACGTTCCAGTTCGAAATCCTCTAGTCATTGTTTCTGATACAACAAGTAGGGTTCTTTTCCCAAAGAGTAGAGATGGCCAAAGTGAACAGCAAAGATGGTAGAAGCACCTCGTCGGGCCTTCTAATGGGGATAGTTCGTGGCTATTTAACGTGTTATGGTTGTTCATCTCGGATTTTACTGAGTTTTGGAATTTTCCCAAACTCTGCTGCTTTCTCCTGTGCTGTGAAATGGCTCAACAACTATAGGAGATTGTACATTGCAAGATTGTAATCGATCTTCAACGCTGAGATTTCAATTGCTGCCGTCTCCGATCCTCTCGATCTCCTCCGATTGCTCGCTAGTCACCTGACGAGCCAAACAATGGCGGATAAGGATGGGGGAGAGGAAACTAGCACTCGCAGAAATGAATGGGAAGTTGTTTCGCCTACTTCGTCAGCATATGCGGATATTCGCGGTCCAGATGTTGAATAGAAAACCGATGACAAGAGGTAGTGCATATGAAGTTGATGATGCAGAGCTATCTCATGCGATGTCCATGTCCGGTCACTTTGTCTCTCCACCCAGCCAACATGAAAATCTTCCATTGGAGCTTAAGAAAGATCAACCTGAAGAAGAAAAACACCAAGATGATGTCGCTGAGCTAGAAGCTAAAGGGGGATCTTCAAGACTAGCGTCCAGAGGGGCTGTTCCGGGGCTCCTGGGCTTACACTTGATTACTCGCGCTTTGGCTAGCTAACAACGCTGGCGACCCGAGCGTAGGGAACGTCGCCGTGGGGTTGCACATCGGATTGCTGCTCGGTGGCATTGGTTGCGGGTTTGGCTGCAACCTTGTGAAGAGCAAGAATGGCTTCAACGAGCCCGTGGTCGACCGAGGGAGTGAGAGGGACCATGCATGGGGACGTCGGCTGACATAAATAAGTCTGGGGGGAGAGCACCGCGACTATCTCGATGTGATGGCTTCGAAATGTGGATGGATTATGGAGAGAAATGAAATGGGGAAAGCACGAAGAAAAGATAATGGGGGGGAACCTGGCGGATCAGCTCCTGCATCTCGAAGAAAAAGAGGGAGTCCCAAAGCACCCTCAGCCTGTTGACGCTGTGCATGAAGAAACTTGTCTCTATCCTGCGCAGCTCCAAACCTACAAATCTCAGCTAATACCTCCATCATGGACCCCCCACTTTCAGCGATTTTGATGTTATTCTCTGAAGTTTAACCTGCCTTGTGGTCATTAACAGAATTTTCTTTGGTCCCATCTTGTTTTCGAGTGGACTCATTACCTCAACGGCATGCATGAGCATTCAAGACGTTGATTTTGGCTACCTCCCTTCGTTGTTGTTTGATGATATGGAGCTGGGTTTGGCCACGCCAGCTTCACCAAACGAGGAAACTCTCGAAGTTGACTTCATTACTGATACTATTAACTTTGAGATGAGTTTCAGTTGATCGCGTGTGTCTCTGCATGATACTGTTGGAAGTAACAAGTTCGAAGAAAAGTCAGTCTCAAGAGGAGGAAGGCTCTATCTTTCCTATCTTACTACATGGACGAAAATGCAATGGTTTGCCGGGATAGAGATGGTTGCAAATCAGCCGATGCTTAGGGCGATTTTTATCTCTATACATCGATGGCTGGTAAGATGCGTGGCTCATTAAAAACAGAATGAGAGTCTATTGAATAGTGAAGTAGAGGAGACCAAAAAGAAAAGAAAGAACTTTTCTAGAGCACTTCGTTCCACAAATAGTAGCTCCATCCTTCCTAAGCTATCACCCGTGCATTTGCTTGCCAAAAGGTTGTGAGAAATGGCCTCAGTGCACGGTCCGTCTGATATTCTGAAACACTTTCAGCACGTTATTGTCAGCTGGAGCTCTGCATCTTCTCTATGAGTTCAATAAGCACCTGAGATATTCTTCGCTCGGTGCTGGGTTGTGATCAGTTCGTCACATATCGAGGAGCAAGATTTGCGCGATCACACGAGAGAGTGCCCTTGCGTTTGAGCAGGAAGAAAGCGAGAGGAGAGCGGCCAGAGGGGAAGAAAAGATGGTGGTCCATATATATTTTATGGTCATTCCCAACATTCAAGTGGATGGCGATTACTCCTCGGTCAGAGGTTGCATGGAACCAGAGAGCTTCCATGGAACTTTTCGCAACATCCTGCAGCCGTTGGTGATTTCTTCACCGGCATACTTCTTGGGGACAATTGGTTCTTGGCGTTTGAGGTTCTACCAGATGGTCCGCGCAATTCTTGGCAATGTTCACGAAATTAAGAGATTGATGAAGCTGAAGTGGGTGAAGACGAGAGGGAGCTACTTGCAAGCTAAAGACTTGATGAGTTAGAGATCGAAGAGAAGAGCCTCGCCTGTTACGAAGCTCCGGCACTTGAAACAGCTCAGAAATCATTCCCCAAATTGATTCGAAGTCAAACGGTGAAGCGCACAAGCGAAATGTACTCACCATGGCGTCTTCATTTTTCATTTAAATATTTGATATTCAAGTGAGATATCTCAAGGTTGTTGGCTCAGCTCAGCAAATGAGGAACCTCGCCGTCAAGAACAAAGAAGTTTGCATGTTGGAGAAATCACGTCCCAGTTTGCATAGCGTTTGTGCGCTTTGGGACTATATGTCAACGGCCATGTTCACCATGATCGATGCAGTACCAGCATCATCGTGTGAGACCTACAAAGCTAAGGTGGCAGTCCTCAATCCAGCGGACTCGGGCGATGGGACTGTCTCGAAGAATGAGATCGGAGTTGCGAGCGATCTTGAGTTCTACTTAATGGGTCTGAGTCAGTTGTTAAGGTGGAGAGCAAGCTAATTTCATCCCTCCCTAAAGCTCATGCAACGTCGAGAAGGGTGGTGAAATCAGTCCATTCAGGGGTACGAGTATACCTGAATTCGTCAGTTAGGATGCGGAGAGTTGGTTCAATCGCGAATGGTGCAGCAGATGACCTTGGAAGGAAGGGTCTGGAGCCTCAAGTGGTTTTCTCCTTGGATATCAACTTCTCTTCAAGCGCACACTAGAAGACGGCCCGTGGTTAGAGGCCACTCTCGTAAGTTGCTTAATCCCCGTTGATATTCATTGCGTGCTTAGACATGAAAAACTGAATTAGGAAATAGATGAGAATCGAGGTCGAGGAGGCTAGGTCAACCAATGTGGGCTGAAAGGTTTCTCGTTGGGCTTGTGCACTGTCTTAATTTTGCTTGGGCCAAATGACAGGGGGGCTGGATTTTAGTAAATTCGAAAGTGGACCAGGTCTGCGTTTAATTGGAGCTAGGCTTGATCTTCATTTGGGCTTTAACCCCTTTCTTATTGTACTACCTTAGGAAAGTTGGGCTTAGAAGTCTAGCCCGTAATATTATTATCGGGATAACAAATAAAAATATTGAAAAATTAACAATAAAAATAAAAAAAAAAATAATATATATAATAAAAAAAAGGAAAATTATGAAAAGGGATAATAAATTTGGAAAATGTCCCAAAAGTAAGAGAATTCATAAAAAGCCTTAGAAAACATTAAAAAAAATTCTAAAAAAAAAATTCAAAATCAGAAAAATTTCAAAAATTCTCAAAAATTGTGCAACATAAGGAATGACTACATTCGACTAGTTTAACCTGTTTTCACTTCCCGACCTTTGAAAAAAGACCATTTTACCCTTTTGGTCAGTTTGACCCAAACTTTTCCCAATCATTCCAAATGAGTTTTCATGAAATTGGTACCGAAAGGGCGTTAAAGTAATCTAACGTAACCAAGTCCCCGAAATCATAATCTCTGGTTCGTAGAAATAAATTAGTTCTCTCGCTAATTTATTTAGGTTTCTAATCGACCTACCAAAAACGATTAGTGGCGACTCCAAATTCTAAAATCATCTGAACAAATACCAAAATCGCGATTCGGTAGAGCTTGGGAGAGCTCGAACTAGGTTAGTTAATTTAATCAATTAATCTAGTAATCCATTAACCTAAAAAATGAATTTTAGGTCGCGACATACCGGAGACTGTGCCTGTTGAGCTTCAGGATCCTATGGTTAATACCATTCCTGATGAAGTAAATCAAGCTCCATAGCCGCAGATTCAAGCTGAGGAAATTCTACTAAGGAGGTCTGTTAGGCAAAGACGATCAGCAATCCCACCGGAATATATAGTCTACTGGGTGAACATGATTATGACATTGGCTGTGTAGTTGATCTAGTTACTTATAAAGACGTTGTTAGCTGTGAGCAATCAGACTTGTGGTTGGATGCGATGCAGGATGAGTTGCCGTCCATGAGACATAATGGAGTTTGGGAGCTCGTCAAGTTGCCTGCAGGTCGTAGGGCGATCGGCTGCAAATGGGTCTACAAGATGAAGAAGGATTCCAAAGGGAAGGTAGAGAAGTTCAAAGCCAGACTGTAGCCAAGGGTTTCACTCAAAGAGAGGGAGTGGATTATGAATCAACATTCTCTTCTCTCCCATCTCTTCTAAAGAATCTTTCAGAGTGATTATGGCTTTAGTGGCTCATTTTGATATGGAGCTACACCAAATGAACGTCAAGACTGCCTTTCTGAATGGGGATCTCGAAGAAGAAGCCTACATGATTCAACTTGTTGAAGGTTTTGAGGTTGATGATTCGAATGACATTGTATGTAGATTGAAGAAGTCGATCTATGGCCTTAAACAAGCATCCAGGCAGTGGTATTTTAAGTTTCATAGCGTCGTCACTTCATTTGGCTTCGTTGAAAATAAGGTGGATCAGTGTATATACTGCAAGGTCAGTGGGAGAGAATACATTTTTCTTGTTCTCTATGTGGATGACATTCTACTAGCAAGCAGTGATATTGATCTGTTACATGAGACAAAGTACATACTGTCAGAAATTTTTTACATGAAGGATCTTGGTGAGGCGTCCTTTGTCCTTGGCATTGAAATCCATAGGAATCGTTCACGCCACATTTTGGGTTTATCTCAGAAGGCATACATTGACCGCATTTTGGAGAGATTCAACATGCAGGATTGCAAGCCATGTATTATTCCTGACTGTAAATGTGATAAGTTGAATCTTTCGCAGTGTCCTCAAACTGAGATGGAGAAATCTGAAATGAAGAATGTACCTTATGCTAGTGCACTTGGAAGCATCATGTATGCTCAAGTTTGTACTAGAACGGATGTTGCTTTTGCGACAGGACTTCTGGGCAGATACCAGTCAAATACAGGACATGCTTATTGGATTGTTACCAAGAAGGTTTTGAGGTACTTGAAGAGGACGAGGGACTACATCATGACATACAGGCGTGTTCAGAATCTATAGCTTGTTGGATACTCGGATTCAGATTTTGCGGGCTGTCCGGACGACAAGAAGTCGACTATAAGCTACATATTTATGTTAGCAAGTAGTGTAGTATCATGGAAAAGTGAGAAACATAAATCCATATCCTCCTCGACCATGCAAGCGAAGTTCATAGCGTGTTTTTCAATAGCTACTCAGGCGATTTGGCTCCGGAACCTCATTAGGGAGTTGACCGTATTTGATTTTGTTGATAGACTCATATAGTTGTATTGTGACAACAATTCTGCAGTGTTGTTTATAAACAACAACAGAAGTCTTAAGGGGTATAAACATATGAAGGTCAAATTTTTGACCATAAAGGAATCCGTGGAGAAAGGTGATATTGCAGTCGAGCATGTTTCTACAGATGATATGATTGTAGACCCACTAACTAAAAGTGTTCGCCCATGTGTTTTTGAACGACATGTCATTAATCTGGGCTTAGTGGCATCATTGGATGCTGTGATTTAGTGGGAGGCATATTTCAGTTTGCTCTAATAAAGTTCGCATCTGTATTTTATTACATTTTGTAATATAAAGATATGTATTGAAGTACCTGCAACACTATTAATGTTAAATACATATTTTTGTAAATCTTGATATATGTGTAAGTCTCGAGTATTGGCTATGGGCATTTAGCTATTAGCCATGTTTGTATGTCTTGTTACACATAAAGAAAAGTTAACTGTAAAGTTGAGACATATACTGGTTCATTGGAACTATATAGATATTCTCTAGTGGCACATCAGGTTTAGTGTCACATAAAAAGAGAGAATGATGTCCGACAAAGAGGATAACACATAAAGTATATCTCTTCTGAGGTGTTATCTAATTGCCACACAACCATATTAAATCCATATCAGTAAAGTTAAGGATACTCATGACCATGGATGGCTCTGTGTCTGCTGACGCAGTTACTGGCATGATCCGGTGTTTAAGACTTTATGGGATCGGATTGGTCGTTAAGATTAATCCTTAAACCAATATAAAGGCACGCACTAAAGTACAGTTTCAATTAATGCTCGCCCAAGTGGGAGAATATTAGAGTTTTCCATATGTGGGCTCGCCTTAATTGTAATTGTAATTGATTGTATACGGTATTAATTTACCGTATATGGTATTGGTTTAATAAAAGTAGGATTTAAAGATTCTTAATGAGCTGTATATGGGCCTGGCTAGTGTGGGCCGAATTCCGGCCCGACCCGTGATGGAAGGGCCTAGCCGGAAGTTTATAAATGGCTTGGACCCCCCTTTAGCCCTGACTTCATACCATTTTCCTCTTCATTCTCCTCCATACAGCTAGAGAGAGAGAGACCGACGAGGTGAGGCCGATCCATCGACGCCAGGTGGTCCGGAGGGCATAAAAGGGAAGTTCCGAGCCTGTCTCGCCGAAGTTCCAAAGCCCGTTGGTCGTTTTGAGGAGTCGATCGGCCATGGATGCAAAATCAGGTATGCCGTCTCGAAATCTTGGCTATTTGGTTATTAGAACATGACTACGGAGGTCCTAGGGTGTCGGAATAGTCGGCCAACATTCACCTCCAGCCAGGGATAGGATCTTGCTCACATGATGGAAATCCTCAATTTTTGCTATGCAAGAAAGCTTTTTAAGTCAGTACACTCCTCTTGTTCCTTCACACAAAACATTTGGTTATATGAACTAAAATTAGCACCATCAAATGTATTAGTTGGTTGATTGCTTTATGACATTAGGGAAAAGAGTACCTTGCAAGGATAGCATCAAATTTACAGCATCGAAAAATCCTGCTTTTATTGGATCTCCCACAATTTCAGATAGCATTCGCGATAAAGCTTTTTTTTTTGACAAAATACAAAGTGAATTACCCAAAAACTCTTGTTCAATTAGCTTGCAAGCTCCTTCTATGCGTTAAAGTCAATGTTTTGATTTTCCGGATCTCATGATCATATCATACTCGATAAGTTTTGTACATCCATACTCTTAGATGTTCGACATCACATAAAAGCACTCTTGTTTGGAATATATACGAGGCAAAGTAGATTTTACCTTTAGGCCTTCCAAAGTATAATCCGAAACGTGCCAACCAATGTCCGGGGTCGATAAAGGCCACCCTCTACTCGAAACATGCCAATGCCACCACCGTGCGATGCGGGGAGAGTGCTTGCAACTTCACCGGTGAAGTAGGTTTTTCCTCTTTTTTCCTTGAATTATCTTTTCCTATTAATTTTTTAAAATTATTTTTCTTTTTTCTTTTTTCTCTTTAAATTTTCAAGGTTTTTTTTATGTAATGTTTGGTGGACATCAAATAAGTACCGTAAGAAAGTTACGGCACCAAATAAGTGTTATTTTCGTAAAGTTAGCCCATTCATCATACTCATTTCAAAGTTATTCTATATTGTTTTGGCAAAGTTTTACATAGAAGCTCGGTAGGAAAGCCAAAAATGATATCACCTACATAAATTTGGATGAGCAACTTATCAATACTTTTATCTTGTATATATACGGTTTTCCTTCTTCTTTTTTTAACACCATATAACTTATGAACTGGTTCATGAGTAGAGACTCATCTCCAAGTTAAGATCACCACTTGAGTATTCTTTTTTGAGGGTTTCGCTTATGTAAAACAACCCGATCATGACCACTTTAATCAAAAGCAATGTGCTGACCGAAATTGTGGGAACTAGGGTGATTGGGTTTGGGGTTGGCAGATGGCAAGATTAGAATTTGGAACCTACTCGATAGGGACTGCAAACTGAAAAATTGGAACGGAGGATTGAACCAGCCATACTTAGAACTTATCTATGAGGCAGCTTCCGGTCCTATAACCAGGTTTGCTTTGTAAAAGTCCCATAATGGTTATAATATACTATTATTTTAACTTATGACTAGTAAAGTCTCGATACTGAGTGGGTTTGGGGAACCGGTTTCTGAATTGGTTCAACCTTGGAACCATCCCGATTAAAGGCCGGTTCTAAGGTTCAAAACTAAGAGCAAGACCAGTTCTTTCTAGAAGAAACTGGTCGGGTAAGGCCCGTTCAAGCCGAGAACCGATTAGAATAGAACCGGTTGGACCGATCCATTTGCTCACACCGAGTGGGATTTGTTTGCATTTTAAGAGGACGGGTTCTTTCTCGAACCATCCTAAAACCGGTTGGGTAAGGTTGGATCAATTCAATTACCGAGTTGAACTTGCACACCCCTCCTGGGAACCTATTTTATCTATTCTTCAAGAACAAAAAGCAACCTTTTGTTTTGCCAAAGTTAATAATCCAATCCAAATTTCAATATATAATGAATACAACATAAGTGTCAAATTTATATAGCGTAAATATTTCAGGTGTTTTGGCATTAAGAAAAGTCAAAATATGGTGGCCGCAAGATTTATAACTAAGCAAAAGGCAAAAAAATACAAATCTATCCAACTACGACTATGGTGTTACTCAAGTTTTATGGAACACAAAAAGCTAAGCCGTGGGGAGCATGAGTGCGACACCATGGATGAGGAGACTTATTCCTTGATTCATACGTAGAATTCAAAAGCAGTGACCCACCCTAAAACGTCATCATTGGCTACTCTTTTCTGGAAATAAGTTTATCTGAAGCTAGCCGAAGACAGGGCCCGCCTAGTGATGCCGATACCTGGCCCTCCAAAATGCCTTCCATATTACTTGGATTGTAACTGAAGCATAAAACCATATGTTCTCATGGTGTTAACTATTTGGAAATGAGTTGCAACATATGAATCATATGGCGGCACTTTCGCTAATACTGTAATACAATATAATATAAGGAAAATGACAAAAATTATTTATGAACTTTAGTCAAATGTCCAATATTATCCCTAGAGTTTTGCTTTGTTCAATACAGTCCTTGAACTATTGGTAAATATTCAATCTAGTCCTTAGCTTGTATGAAAATGTTCGTTTCAATAAAATGAAGGACTACATTGAACATTTTGTCCTGTTTCTTATGGATTAATGGCTCAACAATTGCCTAGATGCGTCTCTTCAATTCACTTACGCCTTCATTCCACGTGACTCTTTTGCTACGGTTCCCAACTCTAGTATCATAATTATGAAAGGTTAATAGCTCAACTAATGTAAGCATAATCGACATCACTCTTGAGTTCATGTCTTCTGGATTTCTATAGCTATTTTTCCCTGTCTATAAATTGATGAGTGTCCTTAGTTCAATAGGATAAACTATAAACAAGAATCCCTCTAGTTTTCTCTGTGGTCATGCTATAAGTATCCTGGTTTCAAGAAGTGTTCGCTTGAGTTGTATTCGTATATGCTAATATAAACAGATTCGAGGTGTTATATTTCAAAAGATATAATTCGTGAAGCTGCTTAATATTGTTGGGAGAAACTAATCGCTTTAAAGAGATTCAATTAATCGTACCTATATCATAGAAGGTACAGTTTGTGAAGCTGCTTAACATCATGGGTATGAACTAATCGCCTTAGGAGGCATAGTTTGATTAATGGTATCTCGCCTCTTATTTAACTCTTTCCGAGTTTATAGCATCAACCAAGTCTGTAATTGAGTTGTAATTGAGTATCTTTATTTGATAAGATAGGCTTGATTATTATTATTATTATTATATATGTTATCACTTTCTCATAGTTTTTAGGGATAATACCACAAAAAATTTCAAACTAGTAAACATGTAACAAATTTATCCAAATTATTTTTTTTACCACAAAAAACTCTAAAGTAATATATTTGTGACCAATTTACCCCAAATTAATTTTTTTACCATAAAAAACTCAAAACTTGTACACTTATATTAAATTTACCCAAACCAATATACTTGTGACAAATTCGCCCTACGTCAATTTTCGTTAAATTGAGTTAACGACATAAAACATCTCAAATTGGTACACATGTGTGATAAACATAGGATACAAGCCCCAAACTAGTATACTCATCAACTTCCACGCATCATGCAACTTAGCAATTTTACAGTAGAATTTAAGGAAAACTAACAGATGGTGAATTTGTCACAAGTGTACCAATTTAGGGTAAATTTATCATAGGTGTATTAGTATAGGATTTTTAGTGGTCAAAAAATTAATTTGTGATAAATTTATTATATATGTATCATTTATGATTTTTTGTGGTATTAACCCTAGTTTTTGTCTCTGTTTATATTTTCTGGTAACAACAAATAATATCGTGTTACGTATCTGTATACTATGTGATCAGCACATTTAACAATAATTCAGAAACTATATTAAATAAATTTCGAACTTTAGGAACGACGTTGCATAACAAACCAAAGTACAAGAACCATTTTTCTCATCTTCCAGATACTATACTACAAAATGGGTTTGCTTCGGGTTCAAACCATTACGTTCTCCATTCCAGAATCCAACCTGTAAACTTCACCTATGGACAGACGAAATCAACACGCTCAAAAAGCTTCTTTAAACACCCTCGCACCTACCGTGGATCGGTACATCTTCCCAACTCGGTTTCCTTAATGTGATCAGTGATGAATGCCATTGAAGAAGAAGCCGAAGCAAGAAAATGCCGTTCAAAGGAACCACAGTGATTCATCAGTTGGCGGTCGCCATCATCGTCAATTCAAAAGTAGTCAGAACTTGAGTCGCAAGCTTCCTCAAAAGGTTGGCTAACTCGTGTGCTTGACTCAGTTGTCATCATTGCCTCTCATTTCCACACTCCATTTTCCTCGCACTCAGTCCCACAACCCCAGCTGTATTCATTCCTGCCCCGCCAAGCAACCTCTACTTCTTGACTCTTCGAACTTTGCCAAACATGTTGGTTACAATGAAAATCATCTCCGAACTAGAAACAATAAACCCCTTCACCTACTTTTATGTAGGTGTACTGTCGACCCGCTTGAATATATAGACCTCAACCTGCTTCCATCGGAGTATAGTCGTAGCTCCGTCCCAAAATCTTTCCTCCTCTCCCCGAATTTCTTCTGTTACTCTTCTTGTTCTTCCGCCTTCCGCACCTTTTCGTCTCGAGTAACTTGTGACAAACCATCTTTTTCCTATGACGAAGCATCAAATACTACTTCCATTTTCTTGCCTCACGATAGTGTTCCTCCTCCATCTCGCCCCTGTCACCGGCCAAGCTCCGGCAGCGGCTCCGACGGCTTCGGCCAGCCCCACCAACATCAGTGCGATCCTCGAGAAGGCGGGTCAGTTCACTATCTTCATTAGGCTGCTCAAGAGCACTCTGGTGGGCGACCAACTCAGCTCTCAGTTGAGCGACCAGAAGTCGAACCAGGGCTTCACTATATTCGCGCCGACAGACAATGCCTTTGCTAGCCTCAAGTCTGGCACACTGAACATACTATCCGATCAGCAGAAGATGCAGCTGGTGCAGTTCCACGTCATCCCTTCCGTCATCTCGCTCTCGCAGTTCCAGACCGTCAGCAACCCACTACGGACCCAAGCCGGCAACAGCGACAATGGCCAGTTTCCGCTCAACGTCACCACCTCGGGGAATCAAGTGAATATAACGACCGGGGTTGTGGCCGCAAGAGTCGACAACGCAATAACTAGTAACCGCAAACTGGCAATTTATCAGGTCGATCAGGTGCTACTTCCGTTGGCCATGTTCGGGTCGCCAGCACCAGCTCCATCGCCGGAGACACCCAAGAAGGAAGCGCCGGCTCCATCGCATGACCCATCTAAATCGGACACCGCCTCCGTCGATACCTCCGTTGCAGTTGCCAATAGCTTTGATTCAAAGACATTGGTTTCGTATGTTGTTGCTACTACTTTGGGTGGAGTGCTTCTCTTTTAAGGCCAAATTTTTGTATGATACACGAGGATGGTCAGTCCTATGAATTTGCTTCTTTTTCTTCCCTTTTTTTTTTTGGGGAGGGGGGGTGTGGAGAAGGAGAGGGGGGGGGGGTGTGGCGGGTGATTGTCTGGGAGAGCATCATGCATCTCAGTGTTTTTTTACAGCGAGCTATATCATTCATTGAGTTACTTCCTAATGAAAATCATGCTTTCAAAAAGAACCATTTTCCTACTCATTCCAATGGACATGAAACAAGATGCACATATAATTATTTAACAAGGGCAACCAGATGCATTGTTTGCTCAATAATGTTTAGCCTTCTCAAGAGAAGGCCCGGTCACTACGATCAATCCCACGGGCGCGGAATTACTTAAGGTTCAATTCATTTTGACAAAGCAACAAATAAAGACGAGGACCGATGTGAGTTTGAATGAAATATTGGATCTACAGATGCGGTCACTCTCTTCCTCTGAAGAGCTCTCCCCCTATTCCATGGAGATAGTTCACCCCAAATCCTAACCCTACTTTCCCCGATACCCTTCCATACCCTATCAAAACCTTTTGCGCCTCACCTCTCTCCTCCCCTGTGCTCAGCCCTCGGTAGCTGTTTTTTCCCCATTTTTATACAAAACCCTAGGTTGTTTTCCATGGCTGACCCATCTCGAGGAGGACAAGGATAGGCAAACCACCTCTGGTGTCCTCGAGCCCTCTTCAATCCATTACCCATCCAGCATTTCCCGCGCCTTGGCATTCCCGGAGATTCACCCTTCTGCGCCAGCTACTGCTCCGAGCAACTCTGCCTGGTAACTCTTCTCAACCGTTTGGGAGTATCCTCTGGTAGACCTAGGCTGTGCACTTCCCTGCATTTCACTAAGTACACAATGCTACCAGATTTGTTCTACTATTTCTTGTAAGGAGTGGGCGACCTGTGGGGGGTGAAGATGGAAGAAGAAAAAGATAGCGAAATGCGATTAATGGCTCTATGTAAAATGCTTGGAGATATGTAGTCAGAAAGTGATGAAGTATAGTTAAGGAAGAGTCCCAGAAGAGAATGCGAACAAATGTAAAATTTTTTTTTATGGGAGACTTTTCTCTAATATGAACGTGAACTATCAAGCCTTCTTTAACACTATGAAAAAAGCGTGGAAGGTGGAAGAGGTGGAGTGCGTGGCTTTAGAAAACAGTCTCTTCTCCTTCAGTTTTGAAAACGCAGAAGAAAAAAGACGAGTGGTGGAGAAAGGACCTTGGCGTTTTGCGCGAGACTTACTTGTCCTAAAGCAATGCGAGCCGGACATACCGGAACATTGTTATGAATTTACTCACAACCCCTTTCGGGTGCAACTAATTAACATCCCTAGAGGAAGGGTTATGGAAGAGGTGTTGTGTAATGTTGCTGCAAAAATTGAAGAAGTCCTAGATGTAAAGATAGAAACTACAGGCAGCAATCTAAGGAAAATTGCAAAAGCAAAGGTCATGATGGACTTGTCATCTCCTCTGAAGTCAGGCACTATTCTTACTCTCGGAAATAAAAAAAATATGGATAGATTTTTGCTATGAAAGACTCCCAAAATTCTGTTACTCTTCTGGATGTATTGGCCACTATACAATAGATTGCGTGAAGTACCAATATGAAGAAGTAGTTAAGGGAAAGTGCACAGCAGGAAAGTTTGGGGGATGGTTACATGGTGAAGTAAAAGATCCCAACCCTTTTTGGGAGCTCTATTATGGCAAAGAAGTGCCAGAGTTTGGTGTGGAAGAGACAGTCCCAGAAACTCCTGCCCATAGCATCCAAGAAGAGAGGGCAGAGCCAAACACTGGGGAGGGATACATCAGAAAGTAGCACTAGTATAGCCTTACTGCGTACACTCCAAAGACAGGGAAAAAGAGGCCTCTCAAGTATCCAATCCCAAGTGGAAACCCAACAAGAAAATGGGAGTAACACAAAAGGAGAATCAACCTCCTCTGGCTTGCAGAAAAAAGAGAAGGGTGTGATGAGGACTCAACCAAAGAAAAAAATAAAAAGATCTAGTCTCTCTACCCAGCAAGTTTCGTTGGGAACTTTCATAAATGAAGGCATGTTACTGGATACCCCTGTACTCATGGTAGAAGGAAGCAACGAATGGGCTTTGGTGGCTAGCCCTAATAAGCCACCGTGGTTTATATGAAAATTGTGAGCTGGAAGTCAGGGTTTGGGTTCTCCCTTGACGGTCCAGCACCTCCGAGCCATTGTGGCTCATGAAAAACCCAATCCGATCTTCTTAATGGAAACTAAGAATAAAGATGAAGTTGTGAATCGCGTTGGAAAAACTTTAAAGTTCCAACATATTCTAGCTGTTAATCCAGAGGGTATCGCAAGTGGGATTACTATCTTATGGGATGAGGAAGTCGATATTGTAGTGGAGGAGTGCTGTAAAGAACTTTTTGATGTGAAGTCTAGGGTCAAAGACAGTGATATCATGATGAGAGTGACCTTTCTTCATGCCCCTACTGACTTCCAACTTAGACTGTATATGAGGCAGAAAATCAGGGAGATTAAAGGGACAAACCAGCTTCCTTAGGTGTGTATTATGGACTTTAATGAGATTATGTATTAGTGAGAAAAGCAAGGATCATGCAGAGCTGACCATTTCAGGTTGGTAGCCTTCAACGCATTCGTGAACAGTGTCGCCTTGATGGATTTGGAAAGTAAAGGCTGCACGTATACATAGTTTAACATTCGGGAAGGGGAACCATTGGTTAAGAAAGACTAGGCAGGGCACTTTGCAATATTGAGTGGAGGGTAACTTTCCCAAATACAGTAGCTATTGCTCTCCCGGCCATAGGATTGGATCAAAGCCCTATCCTCCTAGATCTTGAACCCAGCACAAAGAAAAGAAGGAGAGAGTTCAAATTCGAAGTGTATTGGCTGGATGAAGAGGATTGTAGGGAGGTAGTACGAGAGGCTTGGGGTCCTCACCAAAGAGATGAGCTGGACTTCATTAGAAAGGTCAAGTTTGTCACCCAAGCATTAAGGAAGTCGAGTATAAAAAGGCACTGCAATGCTCATGCCCTTGTAGATGAACTTGGGATAAAACTCACGGCTCTCACAAATAATCCCAGCATCCCCTCTCACCAAGATACCTTAAACCGCATAATAGAGCAAATAGAAAGAGCATGGAGACAAGAAGAATCCTACTGGCTGATGCGGTCTGGGATAAGTTGGCTAAAGGGGGGAGATAGAAATACCAAATATTTCTATGCCACTACAATTCAAAGGCGACAAAGAAACAAAATGTTAGCTCTGAAAATCAATGATGAGGAGTGGTGCCGAGACCAGGGCAGTCTAAAGCAGTACATTCTCGACTATTACGAGACCATGTTTGAGTTTGTGGGAGATAGAAACTTTCAACCGGTTTTAGATCAATATTCAATACTCATTCATAGGGATATGAATGAAGCCTTCTCAACCCCAGTGACAATGGAGGAGGTGAAAGCAGCAACTTTCCAGCTCGGAGCCACTAAAGCCCCGAGACCAGATGGCCTAAATGGACTATTCCACCAGCTCTTTTGGGAGGATATTCAGATAGATGTCTTTTCCCTAGTCAGAAACTTCTTTGATTCAGGCTCAAGCCTTAAACCAAACTCAAATTGTGCTCATTCCTAAAGTGGAAAACCTGAAATGCATCTCACAATACAGACCAATCAACTTGTGCAACTTTGGGTACAAAATTATATCTAAAGTTATGGCAAATAGGCTCAAGCCCTGGCTATCAAGACTTATTGCACAAGAGCAGAGTGCTTTCATTAGTGGGAGACAAATTTAGGATAATATACTGATTGTTCAAGAAGTTTTACACCAAATGAGAACTAAGAAGAGGAGGAGGAGTTTCCAAGCAATACTTAAGCTTGATATGTAGAAAGCTTATGATATGGTGGAGTGGGACTTTCTTTGCGCATGTTTGCTAAAGATGGGCTTTAGAGAGAGGTGGGTTGGCCTAGTCAGGAGGTGCATCTCTACGGTATCCTTTAGCATTAAAATTAATGGTGAACAGACCCCATACTTCCAACCATCAAGGGGCATAAGACAAGGTGATCCCCTCTTCCATTATCTCTTCATTATTTTGGCTAACATCCTGTCATCCCTAATGCAAAAAGGAGTGGAAGATGGTTCTTTGAAGGTAATCAAACTGAGCAGAAATTGCCCTACTCTCTTACATCTATTATTTGCGGATGATGCCATATTTTTCCTACATGGAACAATCATTGAATGGCAGAATCTAGCCAGCATATTGAGCTAATATTGTTTAGCCTCGGGACAAGCTATTAATCTAAACAAATCAGGGGTACTATTTAGCAAAGGATATCTAGATTCCCTAAAGAGCAACTTGGTTGCTAAATTGAGAGTCCCGATAATAGAAAAAATAGGAAAATATCTGGGTATCTCTTTAGATTGGGGCCAAACGAAAAAAGACATGTTCGTATGGATCCTTGCGAGAGTGAACATGAAACTAGAAAGCTAGAAAGAAAAGTTTCTATCCAAGGCAGGAAAAGAAATTCTGATCAAAGTAGTGCAAGCCCTTCCTCAGTATGCCATGTCGGTCTTTAAGATCCCCCATCTCAATTTGCAAGGCGATCGAGCAAAAAATTTCCATTTTTTGATGGAAGCAAAATACGGCGAAGGCCAAAATACACTGGAAGAAATGGAAGGTACTTAAGCAGAACAATATGGAAGGAGGGCTGGGTTTTAGGGATCTTATAGCTTTTAATAAAGCTATGCTAGGCAAGCAAGCTTGGAGAGTAATGCAAGACCCCTCAACTTTATGGGGCAAGATTTTCAAAGGCATTTACTTTCCAGAGGGTGATTTCTGGAATGGTAAGAGAGGGGCATGACCATCTTAGGGTTGGCAAAGCTTGTTGGTGGGCAGAGATTGTATTGCTAAAGACCTTAGGTGGGTGGTGAGCGATGGCAAGAAAATTAAGGTGAGAGAGCATAGGTGGTTACCTTCTGGAGTGATAGGTGGCCCTATGAATAGAAACGACCCCAAATTGGTGGCCGACGTGATTATCCTAGGGACTACTCTATGGGATGTGAAAAAGCTAGAAGAAATTTTTCAAGCAGACATTGTGCAGGAAATCAAAACAATCCTTATTAACCCGAGAGCTATAGGGGACTGTTTAATTTGGACAAGAAGCGCAACCGAGAAATACTCAATAAAAGTAGGCTATCACAGCTGTAGGTGGGAACCAAAAGAGAACAACACTAACCTAGCTACATCATCATACCGGCCACCCAGGAACCTGTGGAAAGCTATTTGGAAACTCCCTATTTCTCCCAAGATCAAATACTTTATATGGAGTTTGTGTCAAAATGCCCTACCTTCTAAAGAAAGTCTATTCAGAAGGAAGCTAGCGCCCGACCCGTTGTGTCCAGTGTGTCACCGTTTCCCGGAGACGCTTGAACACCTTTTTCTTTTCTGCGAATGGGTGCAAGAGATCTGGGTAAATCTAAAGGTAACTATAGATACATCGCCTCTTCGAGTGTAAAGAATGGACAAATGGCTTGTGGAAACCCTTACCAGAATGCGAAACCCCTCCCCTGCACTTCTCTCTTACATCTTGTGGCGTCTGTAGAAGGAACGCAACAGAGTGGTGTTTCGTGGAATTAAACCCAGATTTGTGTCAGTAGTGGACGAAGCCGAGTTAGATATGGAGATTTTTGACAAAAGTATGCACAGACATCAAACTACAAGAGGAAGAAAGGAGATCTCACCTCAAATATGGATCCCGCCGGGCCCGCACGAGTGGAGCTTCAACGTCGATGGTTCGTGGAAAAAGGGAGAGAACTTCGGATCAGTGGCTGGGATTTGCATGGACAGTAGAGGCTGTATCGTCGTGGGTTTCACAAAAGGGGAAATCGCTACATCGGTGTTAGAATTGAAAACCTTGGGAGTATTGAGAGCCCTTTGTGTGGTGCAAGCTGAAAAAGATAAGGTCGAGGCGTTGATTTCGGGAGGCATAATTGATAACGTACAAAAGGTGCAGAGGATAGATGTCCTCGCTGACAGCGAATCCATCCCTATTTTCCTAGAAAAACCAAACGAGAGCCCATGGGCCTTCAAGTCACTTTTTATGGATTGCAACACTATTATCTCCCTTATCGGCAGAGAAAAAATCGGAGTGGTGCATACATCAAGAGAAGCTAATGGCATAGTTAACTGGGTCGCGAAAACTTACCGGAAAAAAGTGCTCCCCTTTAACTGGATGGTTAAACCCCTCCTTCCCCTTTGGGACCTGTTATGTTGTGATTCTATGAACTCTAGTATCTGTTACTCTTCTTATCATGAATGAAAGGTTAATACATTTTCCAACAAAAAAAAAACAAATAAAGACGAGAACATTGAAGATTCGAATTGGTTTCATCTACATCCAAAGACTTAAGGCCCTCTTCGCAAGATTGGCCTAGACCAGAACCAGCGGAATATGTCAAAATGTGTCGTAAACCCATTTTTTAACACATATTTGATGGACTGAGTTATTATATATGTTAATTATATTGAGTGAATGGGTTAAATATAATATAAGTGTTAAATGGAGATTGTAAATGAGTAATAAATTATTTACAACTTACTTATACACAACTCACCTCTAAGACACTCACTCACTCTCTCTCTCTCTCTCTCTCTCTCTCTCTCTCTTCATTCTCTTTTGCCTTTACTCAATCTCATGCTCGCGCACTCTTACCTTAGTTTAGAAATGAGTTTTCTTAAATTCGATCAAATATAAAGTGCTTTAGAAATATGGATCAAGTCGGATGAGTCACTAGATTTACATTTCAATAAGTGAATCATAGGCGGGTTAAATGGTATTTAGATTGAGTCATGTGATCCGACCTTACCGTTTGATGGGTCTAACACGACCGACATGAATCGACGTTACATTATTTGATTGGGTTTAGAGAAATCTTTTGCCATCAATTGGGTTTGGACCAGGCACAAGGACTTTTTATCTGGGCCTGTAATGGCCCTTTTGTATCTAGGTTCAATCGAACCCCAGAGTCCTATCATTATGACTTGGATCCTTTCAAAGCAAAGTCTAAGCCCAAAGTAGTCCCCTAACCGATCTTGTGTCTCAACACTCATTTCAACCTCAAACTTTGTTCACATTAAATATTAAGTACGCGCGGGTATGTAAGTATGTGTGTGTATATAATCCGATAGGCAAAAAGGTCATTTGAAAGTATCCGCATAGCAATGACATAACCAGAAAAAATCTATTTCAAATTTATGTTAAACTCTTCCAAGTGACCAACAATTTAATTTATTTCCCAAAATAAGTAAATCACATTTAAAAAAGAAGAAGAAGAAGAAGAATCTATGGTCTCTAGACATATCAAATTTTGAAGAAGCTTTGTTTATGTTAGCCAAAGAGCGCCGGCTTTGGCGTGAGAAAACTCTTTAAGTATTTGATTTTTCAAATGGACTGTATCCCTTTTTTTCACTTCTCTCAAATTTGAACAAATAAATACATACACCGTTTTATGTCCCTACTTAAAGATTTTGATCTATCAATTATCATTCATATACACCACCTTAAGTTTTTTTAAATCATGCCCTACGAGAGTAAAATAATTACACAATTTGGTGTTTACGTTATTCTCATAAATATCAAAATCCCAAATCAGTTGGGGTTGGTGGTCGATGAACCCGAAGTGAAAAATTTAAAATATACTAAAATAAAAGCAAAAATATCGGTACCCCAAAAATAAATAAATAAATATAAATAGAAAGGACTAAACATGCACTTTAGAATATAGGAAATCCTCCCTCTATAATGTGGATAGCTTTTCTCCACTCCATCCTAGGACAGATCATATGTCAATCTATTTCTCACTCCATTAAATCTTGTTTTACTACTTTCCCTCAAGTAAGTTTCAATCGACCTTGTCCTTTCTTCATATCGTGTTCTCGGTAACACATTTCTATTCTTGTCAGAGCATCTAGGGGTCTACGGAGAAAATATCCAAACCATCTCAATCTATATTCTCTCATCTTCTCTGCCACTAGTGCTATTCCAATTTTTCATCGAATATCATCATTTCATATCTTATCTATCCTAGTATAACCACACATCCACCTTAACATCCTCAGTTCTACTACCACAATTTATGCTCATGTTACTCTTGTACTGGCCAACGTTCAGCTCTGTATAGCATTGCAGGTCTAATTACTGTTCTATAAAATTCTCTTTTTAACCTAAGAGGGATTTTGCGATCACACAAAAACTTTGATGCACTACGCCATTTCATCCAACCTGTTTTGATTCTATGGTTAACATTCTCATCAATCTCTCCCCTTTTTTATAAAATTGATCTCAAATATCTGAAAGCATCTTTTTTAGGTATTTCATGTCCAAGCATATCCATAGATTCTTGATCACCTTCTCTTATCGTGGTGAACTCATGCTTTATATATTCCGTCTTACTCCAACTTAACGTAAGTCTTTTGGACTATAACGTGTTTATTCATAATTCTAATTTAGCATAGACCCCAGCCTTGCTCTCATCAATAAGCATAATATTATCTGCGAACAGTATACACCACGGCACCTTATCTTGGATATCTTTTGTTAACTCATCCGTAATCAGTGCAAAAAAATAAGGACTCAAAGTCAAACCTTGATGTAAACCTACTATGATTGGAAAATAACTTGATGTACCATTACAGGCCTTAACACATGTAGTAACACCATCATACATATCCTTGATTACATCTATATACTTTAAGGGTACTTTTTTCTTTTCAAGAATCCAACACAAAACTTTTCTTGGAACCATAACATATGCATTCTCAAGGTCAACAAACACCATATGTAGTTCATTCTTCTTTTCTCAGTATATCTCTATCAACTATTATATTAAGAAGATAGCGTTCATGGTAGATCTTTCTAGTATAAATCCAAATTGATTTTACAAAGATCTTGGTTTCTACTCTCAAACGATACTCAATGACTCTTTTCTATAATTTCATTATATGGCTCATAAGCTTAATGCCTCTATAGTTGCAACAGTTTTGAATATCTCCCTTGTTCTTATAGATAGACACAATTATACTCTTTCTTCATTCAGCAGGCATCTTATTAGCTTAGAGAATCTTGTTAAACAGTTTAGTCAACTAACTTATTGCCACATTCCCTAAGCGCCATACTTCAATAGAGATAACATCTGGTCCTAAGGCTTTACTAGTCTTCATCTTCTTTAAAGCATCCTTAACTTCTTATGTTCTAATTCTACATATAAACCTTCTATTTAACTCATTAGAAGCGTCTACCAAATTCATCTCACTTCTATCACCCTCCCTAGTATAAAGCTTGTCAAAAATAGCTCACCCACCTTTTCTTGACTTCTTCATCTCTTACTAACATTTTTTTTTATTTTCATCCTTGATACATCTAATTTGGGTCAAGTCTTTACTTTTCTTGTTCCTCATCTTTACAAGCTTATAAATGTCTTTTTCTCCCTCTATGCTTCCAAGTATTTTGTACATATAAGAGAAAGCCTTGCCTCTAGTCTCTCTCACAGCTTTCTTGGCATTTCTTTTACGCTAATCTAAAGTTTTACAAATTCTCTTCATTAGGACATTTATGCAGATATCTAAAACACTCCTTCTTCTACTTAATTGCCTCATGCACCTCTTCATTCCACCACTAAGCTTCATTTGTTTGATGTCTGTGCCCTTTACTTTCACCTAACACTCCTCTTGCCACTCTTTGTATGCATTTAGACATCTTGCTCCACATCTTATTTACTTCTCCCTCTAGTTTTCACAATCCTTCTTGAAGCATCCTTTCTTTGAAATCGATATGTTTTTCCTCTTTTAATTTCTACTATCTTATTTTGGGATTTTAAGCCCTTCTCGGCATATTCTGTGCCTTATACCAAACCTCTAAGACCACCAACTTATGTTGCGTAACTATACATTCTCCAGGGTAGGTTTTGCAGTCGATATACGAGGTTCTATCCTCTCTTCTAGCAAGAAAGAAATCAATCTAACTACAATTTTGATCGCTGTAAAAAGTGATTAGATATGACTCTCTTTTCCTAAAGAAGGTATTTGCTAACATCAAATCATACACTAATGCAATGTTCAAGATGTTTTCGCTACTCTCATTTCTAGTCCCATAGCTAAAACCTCCATGAACTCTATCAAAACCTCCACTACTTTGGCCAACATGCTCATTAAGATCTCATCCTATAAATACTTTCTCTTTACATGGTATCCTCCTTAAAATCTCCTCCAAGTCTTCCCAAAATTTTATCAGCTACTGGCAATCTAACTTGGGGGGCATACACATTAAGTATGTTTAAAACCAACTCTTCCACTACTAGCTTAATCAAGATAATCCGATCGCCTGATTTTTTGACATCAACAACTTTATCCTTAAAACTTTTATCTATCAAAATCCCAACTCCATTTTTACTCCTTTTTGTGTAGATGTACTATAGCTTGAACCCAGTACCTTCCACTTCCCTAGTGTTTTCTCTAACCCATTTAATCTCTTGTAGACAAGTAATATTTACTTTCATTCTAGCAAAAGTATCTGTTAACTCTCTCAACTTACCCATTAAGATTCTTATGTTCTAACTTCCTAGTCGATCCTTATTCCTTGGGCATTTCTTGCTCCCCATACTTGCCCATAAAAGTGTGAGGATCCTAGCTCACTTTTCACCATATCCGGGCACCGATGTGGTGTATTACTCTAGGCATGATAGCCCAAGGTTAGCTTACTTACCCCTCGCACCTACCTATCTTGGTGCAAGAACCCTTGCCCATTTTTCGTTACACTCGAGCATCAATGTAATGTGTTACTAAGAAATGTACACTCTAACAAAAAATCTAAATTGTTCATCTCATAACGTATAACTCCTTTTTTTACAGCCGGCTCTCTACACCTGACGTAAATCCTCCTCCTTTACCCTAGCTTGAGATAGATTATGTAAGCATACATAGGCGAAGTTATGTCATGTTCTATTCTATAATCTTAAAAAGGGTTTTCTTAACAATTACACAATTGGGATACTTTATTTTAATTATTGTTATTTTGATTATTTCATTTGCGAGAAAATTTAGTCTTTAATTATTTTTATTTTTAATTACTTTCAAGAAAGTGTTCCCAATTGTTTCTAAAAAATTTCCTAATGTGTTTCTAAAAAGTGTTTTAAAAACACATAAGTAAGTTTTTTTTATTTCTTATTTCTGTTTCAAAAGTATTTCTATTTGTTAAAACTATTTTCGAAATACTTTGGGAACATTTTTTTACGATATGCATTCCGTTTTCAAAGTATTCTAGGAACTCTTTAGAAATAAAAACACTTTTCTGGAGCGTTATCATACGCAGCTTTAGGGCCTGTATGGCAATGATTTTGATTATTTAATTCTATTTCTCAAAACAAAAAGGGATACGAATCATGTTTAGTAATGTAAATAATTCTAATTTTAATTTTACTCTCGAGAGCACTTTTGGAGCAAAAATAAAAACAAAAAAAAGTTGAATGAATCACAAAACAGAATGAAGTCTCACATTTCTTACCTTTTCTTTTCAGTTCTCTCATCACTTTTTCATTGACCTAAAACAGAATGAGATCTCATTTTCTACGAAAATATATAAGATAATAAAAAAATTAATAAAAAATTGAAAAAAAAATCTTAAAAATTAGAAAAATTCTAGAAAATCCCTAAAAATAGAAAAAGTTTAGATTAGGCTACTTTAATCTCATTTTCATAAATTTGGCCTAGATTCCTTAGATTTCATAGATTTTATTTTTTTTTAAGGAAAATCAATAATACCTTTGAAATCAAATGCAAATCATGTTTCTCTAAACCCTTAGGGCTTCATTAAGACTTTATAATATGATTTATCCATGCCATGATTCATTGATTGCGTACTTTAGACTTAGTTTAATTTTATAAAATTTGAAAAAAAGACAAAAACAATATGCGTGAACACTTAGTATAGGCTTATCTCATAAGTTTAAAAATAAATTGAAATTTTGCATGAAACACATTTAGAAAATACTCAACTTTGGTATCGAAAGGGTGGCATCAATGGAAACACCGACATAACCAAGTTTCCGAATCCTAGATTTCTCTGATTTATAAAATCGAACAGTTTCTCCCAATTACTTGATAATGTTCCAGTCTATTTTCCTCAAAGATTGATGATAACTCAATTTGCATGTACACATATACATGCCATCGATTACACTAAGATAAAAATTCGATATTTTCTCGTTGCGATTTGATATAGGCCTGAGAGGACCCGAGCTAATCTAAAATCACATGCTAACCCAATATGATTTTTTTTCAAGTTTAAAATGACACATTATGACACAATAACTAAAAGAAATAGCACGAAAAAATGTTATATGTAATATGCTATATGAAAGACTAAATATGAATTAAATTTCAATTAATCCGAAATGTAGGATGAAATTTCACAAAGTAACTATCTAGTTGTTTGATTTAAATGACAAAGATTGAGAAGAGAAATTATTCATAAAAACAAAAATTTTGTGCAGATACCAAACGTGTTTCTGCTCTAGGAACATAAATTTTGTGCAATTACCAAACATTTTGTCTAAAACTTACTTAGAAACATAATTAAAAAATTAATTTTAATTAAAATCATCTTTTCGGATCAGAATCGTTGCCATGTAGGCTCTTATTAAATATGCTTGATGAAGAAATATTCCATTTTCAAAGCATTCGTTTACACTATCACGAAGACAAGCAATGCATTCAAAATCACAATATTTTCTTTATTTTCTTATTCAACAAGTATCTCGAGAATACGTATTAACAAAAATCCTTTCAAGATATCAAGGACGGTAAAAACGTGGACGACATAATTTGTACTTCTACATGTCTTTTTTCTCTAGGTCACGATCAAATGGTAAACAACGACAGTTTTTCAATTTCTTGAAGACAGCAAAAAAAAAAACAAAGAAAAAAGAAAAAGGAGGTTCAAACTTCAAGCTATCAAAGTCTCGAAAGGTTGCCCAAGAAAGACAAGTCCCAATGAAAAAGGCAGACAGTCATTACGATCGATGTTGTTTCCTCCCATTGAGCATTTTAATGTTAGCTTGCTAGGCCAGGCATCCAATGTACTTTCTCTTGGCAAAACAGATTGAATTCAATAAACAATCAAACGCAATTGACCTTTAAATTAAAAAAAGAAAATTCTGAAATCCCTCCGTAAGTTCCACCTCCTAATAGCCATAATATAGGGGGCTCCAATTCCTAACGAAGTCCACTGAAAGTCAACTTCTTGCTCCATGGGGAACAGGAAAAAGGAGCAGCTGTAAAAAAAAAAACAAGAAGAAGAAGAAGCGGTTTTTCGTTTTCAAAGGTTGTATGCTTGTGATGATATTTTCATGCAAATTTGTGAACTATAGGGCACATCCTATGGGAACTCTCGAGACATATTCTATAGAAGCATAACTTCTCTTTAAGCTATGCCCGGAGACTTTCTTCACTCACGTGCAACATGACAATCCGGCTGCATCGGTAATTAGGCTCAATTTTTTTTTAAAAAAATGAGTGATTTGAAAAATATTTTTCAAAAAGTAATCGTTTATGTCGCTTACAAACATGAATAAATGAATTTTTTTCATCACATACGAGAATAATTAGGCATAGATTGTTATCAATGATAAAAATATTTTTTGCTAACTAATTTTTCTAAACGATATAAGCAGTCACTTTTCAGAAAATGTTTTCCAAATCCCTTATTTTTCGTGAAAAAAATGGAGCTATCGAGTAAAAATTTTTGAGAATATTGTGTTAGAAGAAAAAAGGGAAAGCACAATGAGAAATGATTAAATAAAAGTCTTAATTTACCATAAGAATAACAACCTGATTTTGAACACAACAAACAGGTAACAAATGATAAAAAAAAATGTTCATTTTGGGTCCACTCATTGAAGAATTTGTGGCACACGGTATGCTATTTTTCTTATAATCACATAAAGATTGTTATACTAGCAAAGCTTAAGGGCAATATAAATGCTCAACATATTAGAGAATCCAACAGAATATATATCGTCTCGTAAGACTTGGCTTCACGCAAAGGCAGAGAGGATCATGAGGGCCTCAATAAACCTATGCCTTTGCTACCATCTTAGGAAGTCTAATCAAGGCTATAAATTATTGCAGAATAGCACGAGATATATTTTGTACCTAAAAAAAGTTAAATGATAAATTTTCTTTAAGTGATTTTAGCAGTTCTTGATTAGTAAAATCTTGGGGTATTAGCCCAAAATGTCAAGTGAAATGGTCATATTTTTTAGGCTGTTACTAATGCAGCCTTCGATCTCTGTTTTGGTTCCAGTCCAAATTATGGCTTGTTCGAATGCAAATTATAGCAAAGTCCTAAAAGAGTTTGGGAGAGGTCTGAGAATGGTCTGGCGAATGGTGATGCACGTTTTGATGCCCACATTTACAGCAAGACTTGCTTTTTCTGGCTAGAAAGAAGACCTTGCTCTTTCTAGCAAGAGTGTGAAGTAGGTAGAGGCCGGAAGCGAGGACCTCGGCTCCATATCTGTTTGTTTCGGTAAAGTCGATCGAGAATTGGTCGGTAGGCTGGCGTAAGTGCCACCCATGTTCATCAGGGTTGGTCTTGATATCGCAATTCAATGCCCAGTTCCCGATCTAGTCGCGCTTCCGGCCTAGTTCATGGCTCCATTATTAGGTCGCCTGGTTTTGGAGCCTTGGGGTTGGGATTCGAAAACCAACCTTGCCATTGGCATCTTGTTTGTTGACATGAAATGAATATTAAGGGTCCGTTTTGGGGGCAGATTTAAAACCGCTAATAACTTCTACGTTTGACTTTTTTCCTCCACATTTTGAAATTCGAAAAACTGTATTAAACGCTTTGAAAAGGGATTGGACATATGACTATACAATATTTGCGAATTTTGAAATTTCGAAGAAATTAAAAGTCACAAGATTTATGCTTCATTCTCTACCCACAACCTTTGCCACACGTTAGATTATGTATAACTTGTGGATATATATGTAAGACTCCATTTGTTTCATAAAAAATGATCGCTTGTATCATTTATAAAAAAAATGAACGAAAAATATTTTCATCATCTACATAAATATTTAGACGCAGATAATTGTTACTGATAAAATTATTTTTTATTGATTAATTATTTCAAATAATATATTAGATTATTTTTAGGAAAACGTTCTACGAAACAAACGAAACCTAACATTAACGCTTTTTTCGGTCTCAATGTACCAATGCCCTAGAACCATCTTTACGGATCGGCATTGGAGTCCAACAAGAACCTAAGATTCTTGCCTACCTAAACGATCAACCCCTCCCTAGCTGCATAGCTTTTGATCTGTTTCCTCCACACATAATTAAACAAATTAACAGTGCCAACCCCCAAAACCCCCGGCGACACGTTACTATTATCTTAGCAACAAATCTCCTGCACCATCGTTGACGATTTTGAAAAAGATAGCCCGGCGGCGGCTTCTTTGACGGCCGGTCAATGGCCGCACGTATTTTTCCGTGCGGCTCTCCGTCAAATTCTTAGGGAGAGCAAAAGGAGGAAATAAAGAAAGATAATATTCATAAAGAGAGAGAGGCAAAAGGATCAAAACAAGTAGAAAGAGATCAAAGGAGTCAAGACACCACATAAAACAAACGTTAACATGCAACGAGGGAAAGGTCAAGAGAGAAACACTTGTCGTCCAGCTCATACATGCACTGGGCCCCATCCGCGTACACTGGCCACTCACGAGCACTCCTTGTCTCCCCTCCATTATCTTTCTCCAAGAATTATTATTCTCGTTATTATTAGATGGATCGGTTTCATGACCTTCTGAACGAGAAATTATATGATCCTCGGTAATTCTAGTCGTTTCCGACGAATTGGCCGAAGCCCATCGCCGAGCTCATCGACGCGAACTTGGCGAGCTCTTGCGGCGAGAATGGAGGACCGCCCGCGCCGCTGCCCATCCCGAGAAAATCCCTTGTCGTGTTGAGCTCCAAGCTGTTCGTCGACCTCGTCGCCGTCGACGAGCTCAAATTGGAAATGGAGCCGCTCAGGTTATTCATCCTGCCGACCGACGCGGCGAAGCTCTCCTGCTGCTTGCTCATCATGCTCTGGTTGATGAACTGAGATGACAGGTCGTTTCGGCTCTGGCCAAGGACGTCGAACGCGGTCGTGTTCGACGAGGACGACGAGTTCATCACGCCGAAACTCTCCTTGAAGAGCGACTCCGGGTTGCTCCGAGTGGACCCCATTTGGGCCGCCTTCTGTAGGAGAGCTGTGGCGGACATGAGCGCAGCCGAGGGTTTTGTCTGGGAATCGGAGTAGAGCGACGGCGCCGTCTCAAATAAGTTCCCTTTGTTGCTCCCAGCTTGCTCTTTCAGTCCTTGCCGAAACGCCGATAGGGTCAAGTTGGTCTTTTCGAAAGCCGAGAATTGTTTGTTGCTTCCGAAGTTGGCCATGGGAGCTGAGCCGAAGAAGTTATTGCCGCTCCCATTCCCGATTTGCACCATCTCACTCAGACATGCGAGGTTGGGATTACTCGATAAGATGTCGCCAGGGTTTACCGAGAGGTTCGCCGGGTTGATCCACTGAGACATTCTCGATTTCTGCTGAAGTGCCGTGAGAGAAATTCCGGCGATATCTTGAACTCCTCGGTTGTTGCCAAACCCATGCGGTGGCAAGTTAGAGGGAGAGCCGATGGTCGTCTCGTTCGTGGCGTTGCTCGCGAAGCTCAGATTAGTGGATGAAACTGAAGAGAATCTTGCACTCTCTTCGGCTAAGGCGTCACAGAAAGCCCTGTGGGTGATGAAACTGTCTTTCCTGATGCACATCAAAAGGCAAAAAGGAAAAAGGGGGAAAAAAAAGCATGAGACAATCAAACAAGACAAAGGCATATATTAATGACCTAATCATGCATACATCTTCAAGGCATTCAATTCATGCCATCAATAGTTATTACGAACTTACTCTCCCATAAAGAAATTTACTAAGTTCTTCTGTGAGGTGTAAAAACATGACGAAGACCGAAATCAGCTCCTAGGAAATTTACTCGATTCATCGTGCATATGTCTATGAATTGGTACCTGGAAAAGAGGGTTCCGCAATCGCACTTGTACTCTCGAGTCCCGCAGGTCTTGGAGTGGGCCTTCCAATCTGACTGGACTGCGTACTTCTTTGAGCACTTCTCGCACTTCCACTTCTTCTCCCCATGCTTCCGGCTGAAGTGCTTCTTGATCCCGGTGAGGTCGCCGAGCGCCCTTGAAGGTTCGTGGTGCACGCATGTCTTCTCGGGGCATATGTACACCTTCTTCTTGACGACCTCCTTGTTGTTTCTCTGCCGGAGCTTCCACGGCAGGTTGTGGCCCCTCCGGTGGAGCTGCAGGTTTTGGTCCCTCTGGAAGCCCTTGTTGCATATCTCGCAGACGAACCTGTTGGTCGCCATGAGTGACTTTGGCGATAGCGCGATGACCTCTGCATCCGGATCTGTCGCATCCATATCATCCATGAATCAATTTACAAGGAAACAACACATACATACACGTGGTGAAAAGAAATCATTGAAAGCTACGGAAATCACGGGTACTTTCAGCAAGCATCAATTGAGGTGAGATTTTTGGTTACCTGGTGTTCCTGGCAAATTTCTCTTCTTCTTGGCTCCGGCGTTGGTTGCAGGTTTATTAGGGTTAGGGTTTGGCTTGTGAGCTTCATCGAAAACGCCTCCTAAGGTTGGTAGGCCAAAAGGATCACCAGACATCATTTGCATATTTCTAATATCAACGAAACACGGCAAGTTCTTTTCGGCTCAGAGAGAGAGAGGGACACTGCAAGAACAAGCAGATAGAAAGTGTTTGGTAATATTCAAGAGACCTCAGCAAACTCTCTCAGCTCCTGCCAAAAGACAGGAAAAGCCCAAAACTCAAGCTTGGAGCTTAGCAACACCCCAAGAAACTACACAACTCTACTGATGTTGGAGTGATCTCTTGTTTGTTTACAGAGATCTGGGTGGATCCTTGTTTGGTTTCGAAAGAGGGCAAAGACCCAAAAAAGATATAGCTATAAGTTGCAGACGAAGAGAATAATTTCCTCTTTGTTTTGTAGCCACCGAGCTCTTTCTACAATCTTTCGGTCTTACCCGTTCTCAAACCCCCCCCCCTCTCTCTCTCTCTCTCAACTTCAGCCACAGTCTTAGATGGACCACCACCACCAGACAACACTATTTTGGCTGTCACTCTCTGAAGAGCTGTGAGCTGCTGCTCTGTGTAGAGTACCTGTGTCTCTAGTCTTTGGCGTGTCTCTAGTCTTGCTTTATATACAATCCGCAGAGAGAAATGTTCTAGTGTTTATGATTTGAGATCAATGCTATTAGGTGCTTTCTGTAGCTTTCTTTTCCTTTCACTCCATCAAATATAGTATGATTGAATTACCATGACTGATTTACAGAACTACACATGCCGCACGCAATTAAAATTAACTAGTTTCGTAGAACATTTTTGCTCCACGACTATGTAAGTTCCACGAAATCATAATATTTCTCGGTCCATGCTCAAATTCGAATTTCACGTCCAATAAGAGGAGTCGATTCTTTATATGCTGGAAAATTTTATCAAGTAATATTGTTCATGAGAGTAGTTATGGTTCAATTACAGGGAGACTAACTCTCGTCATGAGTTGACTATGAGTAGGTAATTATGTACTACATAGCATGTTCCAATCAATCAAATAGCCTCTTACCATATCGTTTGACATGTTTACCCAGTTCATTTCGCGACAACTACTTTCGAAAAGAAAAATAGTCTGTCTATTTTTTTTTTTTTGGGTTCGGTCGAATGTCTATTTTATTGACCTTAGAGAAAGGACAGCACATTCCTGCTAGTTCTATGGAACCATTCCCATTAATGCCACATCGCTTTTAACATTCATCATCTCCAATACCCATAAGCGGGAAAGCCCTGAACATCCACAAGTTTGAGGGATGAAGCACAATTAATAATCAAAAGAACTTAAAAACTTTGCCGTAGAAACTTAGGAATTAGCGAAAGCGTATGTAAGAAAAAGGTGAAAAGCCGTTCCAATTTTTTAAGGCTTCCTCGTCGCGAAAGGCGAGGCGATGGGATTGTTTTGAAAATTAGAAGACGGTGTTGGGGGTTTGAAATCGAAAAGGTCGTGGAAAAAGGTTACTTTGCCCTTTCGATTCGGTCGGGGGTGTAGGAGAATGATTGAGTCATTATGACTTGATTTGACCCCCACTTTTTTTCCTCAGCATGCAAGGGCAAAGAGTTCACATGAAAATTCAAAAGGGAAATTGCAAGGGCTTCCGCTGCCCGAGGCAAGCGATAGGACCGTCCGTGATGACCCTTGTCAGCCTCGCTCATCAGTGAATTTGGAGCGGGTGGGGCCCAGCTTGGACAGTCATTCCCCACCGTCCATCAAACCTAAAACGTCTCGAGTGGTTGCAGAGAGACTGTTAGACACATGATCGGAGCGATGCAGTCAACACACGCTGGTGACTTTTCACTGGTATGGTTTTAGTTTTAGTTTTAGTTTTATTTTATTTTTTCGGATAATTATGTCAAAAATCCTAATCATATTCTACTGTGGTCAATTTTGTTGTCAATTTAATTTTAATTTTTTTTAATAATTTTCTAATTTAGCCCCCGTACATTTTAATTAAATTATCAATTTAATTATAAACATTTTGACGATTTGTCAATATGACTTTAAATCTATTATCTGGATAATTAGTCAAAAAGACTATAATGACAAAATTCTCAAAAATTGTAGGAATAAATTGATAAATTTTTAAAAATTTTAGAACTAAATTGACATAATTAAAAATTTTAAGACTAAGTTAGCAAATCATCAAAATATTTAGAACTAAATTAGAACTAAATTGATTAGGTTTAGGAAATTTTGGACAATTTTTTCATTTTTTATGGTTTATTTTTTATTTTTTATTTTTTGAGGGGGGGTGTTTATTATGCCTATAGGTAATTAAGGTTGATGATGGTGGTTCAATTAAAACTAGTACAAACGTTTGCCCTTGCTCCTTATGAGTGTGAATATGGTCAACCTTGGTCCTAAGTTCAACTGAACACGTTGATTAAAAGGCCCATATCCTCCCAATTTAGAAGTACTTAACATTTTTTAGTTACGCTCTATATAGCACCGACATGCTAGGTAACACGCGGCACAACATGATACACCGATACATAAGTTCTCAAAAAAAAAAAGGAATTCCGACACATTGGGAAAAGTTCTACATTATATATATAATGTTATATATACATGATGATGATGATGATGATGATGATGATGATGATAATAATAATAATAATAATAGCGATGAGTTTCTTCTTCTGTTAATGATTCATAATTACTTTTTTGGGGGTTAGTTGGGGTATATTAATTTTAGAGTGACTAAGTATATGACTTGAGCATATATATTTTTGATAAATTTATATTTTGATCCATAATTTATTGAAAATATTTAAAATTGACTCCGTATGTGTCGAAATAATGCATTGAGATGCTATACTCGCGCGTCGCTAGCGTGTTTAGAACATTGACTTCATGTCAGTTGCATGTAGAAAAGTGTCGAAGAGTGTTCAACGTGATATGTAGACCCCCAAAAAGTGTCACTGCTTCATAAGATGTGCTTTGAAGATCAAGTAGCCTGACCATTGCTCATCGCCACGCACTAACATATTGTCTCAAACCTATGGTATTCATCTCAAGAGGCTTTTGATCTTCAAGTGGTTGTCGTGACTACTCATAGAGCAACGAGCAACGAACAACGAGCAACGACAATGGTGTGAGGTGTGGTGACAAGGAGCGAGGTAATGGACTCGAAGGGATGGGAGGGGAGAAAGAGGAGGAGAAAGTTAGGATTGCGTAAATTCTTGAGAGTAGTTTTTGGTAAATCAATGTTAATAGGTTTCCACTAAATAATGTGGTAATTTCTTGTTAGGTATTTAAGTAAGCGAGTTGCTCAACTCAAGCAACACCTCTCTGTATGTCGATCTCAATAATGTTCCTTAATTCATCACGTGACAACTCAAAATTCTCAAATTAGGAAATTAGAACTAATATTTGATCCTATAAATATTAGCATAACTAGTAAGGATGGGACCAACCAAGGCAAAGCCGCCAACCAACGATTGAGGGGCCGGACCAGCATGTTTGCCATCCACCCAGCGCGAAATAGGTCCAGCTAGTCTTGAATGGTGCTGGGCACACACCTAGCTAGAATTGGACACTCGTGATTGGGGCCATGCCGGTCTACTTGATGTCATCGTTGCTCGATCACGCTGTTGCGATGTGTCCCTTCTCCATGATCAATATCTATAATTATAAAATTGTAATAAAATGGTAAGTCAAAGGTAAGTCTATTATATTAGGATAAAATTGTTGACACCTGATTTTTAATCGTATTTCTCTTTAAAAAAATAAAAAAAATCCATAAAAATTTATAAAATTAAAAAATTAATTTTGGGGACCTTGGCCAAGCTTAGGGAACCAATTTTGACCAAAAAATAATTTTTTATATGTTCCGCATTTTATTTTCAAAATTTTATAAAAAATAAAAAAAATGAGAAAATGGAAAAAAAATCAATTTTTAGGACCTGGGGCAAGCCTAGGGAACCAATTTTGAATAAAAAATAATTTTTCATATTTTCAGTATTTTTTAGCATTTATTTTGGTAAGGCATAATTTTCAGCATTTTTATTTTCAAAAATTCATAACAAATTAAGAAAAAATGAGAAAATTGAAAATCAACTTTGAAAGCCTTGGCCAAGCCTAAAAAACTAATTTTGTAGAAAAAATAAATTTTCATATTTTTCGTATTTTTAATATTTTTGAAAAATACAAAAATACTTGAAAATTAGGAAAAAATAATATTTGAGGCCATAAAAATATAAAAAAAAATAGTCAATACTTTTCTTTTAAATCTCTTTTTATGTTGGTCATCCTAAATTTAAAAAAATTCAATTCAGGGTCATGTGTTCCTTCACAAGTATAATCTTGAATCGGGCCTAAAAAAAAATCTAATTTGAGTCAATTTATTTTCATTTTTCATTTTTAAGAGTTGTGATATTATTCTCTAATAGTCCAAATTTTCATCTTTGCCCAATTGTACCCAGAATGACTCAATTTTACAAAAGGGCCTTAGTTGAATTTTGTATTTTTTTTTCAGCGGCAAGAAACGAGCTTAAATTTGACAAGCGATTGAATTAGACATTAGGTGAATTTCGACAAAGCATAGGAGAGGCGTGTCAAAAATTGTGAGAAGATTTGAACTTAAAGAAATATTTCTTCGGGGATTGAATTGCAAATACTTAAAATCTCAATGATTAGAGCGCAAATACCTAATATTTGATGGATTATTAAATAATAAAAAGAAAATTTAGTGGAGAAATTAGAATAGAGAAGGGAAGATAGAAAAGAGAAGATTGAGAAGAGAAGATGGAGAAAATAAGATGAAAATAGAGAATGGAAGATTGAGAAATTAGAATGGCAGATGGAGAAAGAGAATGGAGGATGAAATAGAGAATGAGAGATAGATGAGTGGGCTATAAAAGGAGGATGAAGGAAGCTTGGAGAGGAGGATTTTTGGAAAGAGAAAATTTTGGATGTTTGAGAGAGTTTTGAGAGATTGAAAAAAAATTAGAGATAAATAAAAAATTAAAAAAAATCGAGAATTCTCTTCCAAAAGAGAATCTTGAAGATGGTGGGAATTTAAAGTTATATGTTACCATTACCAATTCCTCCAATAATCAACACAAGTCACAAGTTCATCCCCGTTGTTTGAGCTGCAATCTTGATCCATAAGGTGATACGAGATCCGAATTTGGCAATCAAATCCATCAAATCAGGTAACGATCCTAACAATTAAAATCTTTGAGAATTTCGTCGCCTAAATAGATTGATTTGAATTTCGATTGGGTCATGTCGTATTCATATGTTTTTGTATCCATATGTCGTACTCGTATTGTAATTTTCTGCATTTGCCGCTTAACAAATTTGAACCCCAAATTGTGGTAGGCTCTTTCCCCCCACTTGGTGGTGTAAAGATCTCTTGTACTTTACTTCTTGCAATTTAATTTTCGTATCATCAAACCCCAAAATGAGAAGGCTGACCCACCCATTAGAGGTTCTTTATTTACTGCATTTACTTCATGTAATTTAATTTTCGTACCATCAAACTCCAGAATGAGAAGGCCAAGCTAAGGCCGAGCCACCCATTGGATGTCCTTTATTTACTGTTCTTTACTTTCTGCAATTTAATTTCTGCATCATCAAACCCTAAAATTAGTAGGCCGACCTACCTGCTAGAGGTCGTAACACTACACAGAAGTCGTTAGCTCACTCCCTCTTTCGGTTTCAATGAATTTTTTGAAAATACCAAAAAATGTCATTCACATGCGTTCCATTTAAAAAGTGAAAATACCAAAAGAGAACATCCCACTAGAGTCTTAGGAGTAAACCAAGGCTGAGTTGCTAAATTAGGATATTCATGAAATTAAGGACCGAAAGGGCATTAGTTTTAATTAACTGGTGTAACCAAGTCCCCAAACTCATAATCTCTGGTTTGTAAAAGTAATTTAGTTGTCCCGCTAATTTACTTAGATTTCTAATCGACCTATCAAAAATGATTAGTAGCGACTCCAAATTCTAAAATCATTCGAACAAGAACCAAATTTGCGATTCGATAAAGCTTGGGAGGGTCCGTATTAGGTTAGTCAATTTAATTAATCTGATAATTCGTTAACTTGGGAATTTTCCATCGATCGAAAATATTTTTAGGGTCACGACAAAGATCAATATCATTTTCAAGTATTTAATTATAAGATAAGATCAATATCATTTTCAAACACTAAATGATAAGATAAGGTTCATTAACAACCATACAAATAGACCAATTAAACACCAATACTAGTCTATAAACCAAAGAAAGATAGGCTTTTAGGTGGACCAATGGGATTAAAACACCAAAGTAAGGTCATTAATGAAGTAACTTGTGAGAAAAGCTAGAAAACTACTATAAATAGGATTATGGTTTCTTCACTTTCAACATCCACCAATCCTCCCTCCCTCCCTCACGTGCTCTCTATCTCTCCCTCACCTCTCTCGTGCCATCGACATCGTCGTCTCATTGTTGTCACCACAACGCTGCCACATTGCACTACCGATGTTGTTCTCCCCCTCACGCGCTCTCTATCTCTCCCTCACCTCTCTCATGCCATCGACATCGACGCCTCATTGCTGTCGCCACAATGTTGCCACCTTACACTACCATCGCTATCCCTACACCACCGTCATCGCCTTACACAACCAACACCTCACATGTTGCATATCATAGTTTTAAGTCTTTGTATTCGGGTACAAGTGAATGGAATTACTAGATTTAACGTGGTAATATCTGCTTATTACTTCAATGAAGTGTTACATTGATGTTAAATATGTGCATGTGTGTGAATACATATGTTGTTATATTAGATCACACTGATATTGTCTTGCATGATATAAGTTTGAGATGATTTAAATCATATGCCTGCAAGAATGTGATTGAGCATGTCATCAGAAGAATGACGTATTTACACGTCGAAGTAGGCTTGATTTGGTGAGTCAAGAATCGTTAGAGCTAGAGATGGTTGTTTAGTTCCCTTAAAGACTTGAGGGTTCGTTATTGTGGATAAATTTATGGGCCATCGTTCCCGTGAAAAGTGATTATGCGAGTCGTCACCATTTGTGTGAGATGCACCCACGAGTAAGTGTTCCCTAGAAATGATTACGAGAGCCAAATGTGACTTGATTATGGGATCATGAAAGTGAGCTACAAGCTAATGGCCCTAATGGGTGAAAAAGTTATGTGATTGAATCTTTGATTTTTGTAAATTGATATGGGAGAGATATAGCATCTTTATTTTAGATCACAAGATAGCTTCTTTGTGTGCTAGGTTAGTATTCGTGTTTTAAGCCTAGTAATTTCATTTACTGAGCTGGTTGCTTATCTCTTTATTTTTTAGGAAATTAAATGGATCCGCCACGAACTCCTTTGTTTGGAATGCCCACTCATATGGAGTTAACCCAGTGCGAGGTCATTGATATAAAGTCTGATGTAGTCTATGCAAGAGCTAAGGTGAATAGCGGAGCTGTAGGCATGGAGGAGCTAGTAGTAAGATGTGGTGGTGAGTAGCATAAGGTAATAATTTGATGGAGTGTGCGAGATCCTTCAAAAAAAAATTGTGATGTAAATAGTAAATGGAGGATTATATAGTATTGTAAAATATACGATGCATATAATAAATATATGCTAGTTCGTAAATATTTTAGAAGTTTCCATGTCTGCTATTTCAATACACCCACCGTTAAGAATAAAGGC